>OU696696.1:297442193-298670252 GCA_916050605.2 Platycheirus albimanus | reverse complement strand
GTGTGTGTGTGTGTGCGTGTGTGTGTGTGTGTGTGTGTGTGTGTGTGTGCATGTGCATGTGCATGTGCATGTGCATGTGCATGTGCATGTGCATGTGCATGTGCATGTGCATGTGCATGTGCATGTGCATGTGCATGTGCATGTGCATGTGCATGTGCATGTGCATGTGCATGTGCATGTGCATGTGCATGTGCATGTGCATGTGCATGTGCATGTGCATGTGCATGTGCATGTGCATGTGCATGTGCATGTGCATGTGCATGTGCATGTGCATGTGCATGTGCATGTGCATGTGCATGTGCATGTGCATGTGCATGTGCATGTGCATGTGCATGTGCATGTGCATGTGCATGTGCATGTGCATGTGCATGTGCATGTGCATGTGCATGTGCATGTGCATGTGCATGTGCATGTGCATGTGCATGTGCATGTGCATGTGCATGTGCATGTGCATGTGCATGTGCATGTGCATGTGCATGTGCATGTGCATGTGCATGTGCATGTGCATGTGCATGTGCATGTGCATGTGCATGTGCATGTGCATGTGCATGTGCATGTGCATGTGCATGTGCATGTGCATGTGCATGTGCATGTGCATGTGCATGTGCATGTGCATGTGCATGTGCATGTGCATGTGCATGTGCATGTGCATGTGCATGTGCATGTGCATGTGCATGTGCATGTGCATGTGCATGTGCATGTGCATGTGCATGTGCATGTGCATGTGCATGTGCATGTGCATGTGCATGTGCATGTGCATGTGCATGTGCATGTGCATGTGCATGTGCATGTGCATGTGCATGTGCATGTGCATGTGCATGTGCATGTGCATGTGCATGTGCATGTGCATGTGCATGTGCATGTGCATGTGCATGTGCATGTGCATGTGCATGTGCATGTGCATGTGCATGTGCATGTGCATGTGCATGTGCATGTGCATGTGCATGTGCATGTGCATGTGCATGTGCATGTGCATGTGCATGTGCATGTGCATGTGCATGTGCATGTGCATGTGCATGTGCATGTGCATGTGCATGTGCATGTGCATGTGCATGTGCATGTGCATGTGCATGTGCATGTGCATGTGCATGTGCATGTGCATGTGCATGTGCATGTGCATGTGATGATGATTTTTCGATGAAATTCCGGATCATATTCATGCATTTCAAGGACCCAATCATCAAACCCACGACGTTGTTGATGATGATTGTTGAAACGTGTATCGTTCCATTTTTATTAATGGCGTAGTTTTTACTTGTCAAATGTCAACAAATTACAGCTTCAAAAGTGACAACTACCGAAATAGCGGGCTATTCAAAATAACACCTCTTATTGGAAAACCCTTTATATACTTTTCTATGCCTAGAAAAGCTATACCGCTATTAGACTTTCCCATAATAAAAAACATCGATTTCAATTAAAAGATAGAACATGCCTACAAAATTCCCTTTCAAAATACGAACCGAAATTATGGGAGCTGTTCTCGAGAAAAATATTCTTTTTGTGAATGCATGCCTTACAGTTTCAGTTATGTTTGGACTTAACTCGAAAATCAAAAATACGCTCCGGTATACCCACAAAAAAAACATTTAAGGCTCGCTTTTGAATAAAATCTTCAAACCACTTAAAAACTGACAGGCAGATTGACAGACGGACAGACTTTTTTGAACTTTTTTATAGAAGAAACATCTGGTACTGGTGGTGAACTTTTTCTTTTGAATTCAGTAGGTTTGAAAGAATTATGCAGGTTTAACGATTATGTAAAACAAAAAACGACGGTCTGCAACTTTCTCATGGGTATGGGTAACGAAGTGATTTAGAATGGGAATGCCACAACCAACACATTTGTTTTCCCAATTTTTGGTTAGTTTTAAGTTACTTGCGATTTACATCGCCTGCCTGTCCTTCGACTTTAACATTTTACCACTTTATTTAGGCACACTTACTATTAATAAGCCATTTTACCATTCCGGTAATTTAAATTTAAAACAAAAATTCATCATCAAATTCGTGAAATCCCTTGCACAATTAATTTTTCAACAGCTCTCTATTGCCCTCTTGTATGCCAACTTCTAAGAGTGTCCTCAGCTTCATCCGCATGGAAAAGATCCATTGAGAATGTTGAGTAAACAGTAAAATAAAAATTGCTGCTCCTTTGTTGACCCAAAAACAAAAAATCCAGTTCCACTCTCGTCCTTCTAAACATTTCCAGTCATTTCTACATTTCTAGGGATTTTTTTTCCCAGAATGGATTTCAATTTTGAAATAAGAAAAAACAAAATGAAATATAAACTTCCACCAAGGATCTCGTGCTTTGTTAAAGTGAGTTTTGCTCTCATCGCTATTCCAAGCCATTCAACAAAAATACACAAACACACTCATATAATATCCCTTTTTAATATGCAAATGACTGGCAATATGGACCAGGACCAGGACGGGAACTCCATTGCCGTTTTGTATATTTATTTTAGTGCTACGTCAAGCATGGGTTAATGGATGATGTGGCAGGAAAAAAGGATATATTTTAAATGTTTTTCAACATACATTTATATAGTCAAATTAAAGGACACTTTCTAATCGTTCATTTATATACTGTCCCAATGATTTTTACATCATCACATACGCCTCCTATTTGTTAGCCCAATTGCGTGTGGTTTTCATTTGAATCGGATTTGAATAGTGCTTAGTGCTTACTCGATTTAGCAAAGAGACTATGGAAAGCGTAAAATTGCATAGTAATTAGAGCGGAACTTGCATGCTGAGAGTTTAATTTTAAATTGAGCACTCAATTTGCATAGACAGTTTTTAAATGCAATACCAGTTGCAACGAGGGCACAGGATATAATTAAAAATTGAGGTTTCATTTGAAAACCAACCGTACATATACTTTTAATGAAAGTGTGATATAAATTGTTTGCTGGGTCGGTCGGTCGTGGTAATCGTTGGTAAATTGCCAATAGCTGCATTTAATCAAAGTCTGATCAAATGGAAACGCATATAGATAGATGTTTATTTGAAAATAAAGTTTCCAAAAAGGGGAATAATTTCACAGCCAACATTTTTAAGATAACAAAAAAAAAACTTCAAGATAACAAATAATCATAGTGTAGGTACACATGTATCGGGTTTTTCAATAAGAGCGCTACAAAATATTTTTTAAATAAAACAAAAACGGTTTTAGATATCAATAAAATTCTTTATTCCTGTGAAAGTACGTTTGATGCCATTATGTATGGAGGCTGATTTCTTTTGCATGGCCACCACGTCCACGCTTGCAGAAGTCCAGACGCGGAACCCAATTTTCGACGGTTTTCAACCATAAAACGGCCGATACTGCTGCAATTTCACGTTCGATATTCGTACGAAGTTCATCAATCGTCGCTGGCTTGTTGGCATAGACCATAGACTTGACGTAGCCCCACAGGAAATAGACTGGACCATTTCGTGAGATAACACGTTCTCCAAACTTGGTTTTCAATAAATTGATTGTGACATTCGCTGTGTGGCTTGTGGCGCCGCGCCGTCCTGTTGGATCCACATGTCTTCCAAGTCCATATCATCCAATTGGGGCCAAAAATATTTGGTTATCATTGAACAGTAGCGATCCCTATTCACAGTAACGTGCCAGTCTTGATCATCACGGAAGAAGTACGGCCCAATGACGCCGCCGGCCCATAAACCACACCAAACCGTAATTTTTTCGGGATGCAATGATGACTCATGGAGTACGTGTGGATTTCTGCCTGACCAATACCGCATATTTTGTTTATTGACGAAGCCATTCAGCCAGAGCCTCATCACTGAAGATGATTTTTCGATGAAAATCCGAATCATTTTCAAGTTGTTGCTCAGCCCAATTCACGAACATACGACGCTTCTGGTGGTCAAGCGGCTTCAGTTCTTGCGTCAATTTAATCTTGTAAGGATGTAGGCCAAGATCTTTTCGCAAAATTCGCCACAACGACGTCACAGAGATGCCCAACGCTTGAGAACGACGCGACGTGTGAGAGACACATTTGGGCTTTCTGCAACTGAAGCCTCAGCGGCAGCAATATTCTCGACACTACGGGCACTTCTTTGTCTCACTGGCACTGGAACATTTTGTACTATGCCTGTGGATTCAAATTTTTCCACTAGACGCTCAATTGTTGATCTGCTAGGACGATTATGACGACCATAAATTGGACGTAGCGCTCTTAACGTTGAGGCCACTGACTCCGAATTTCGGTAGTAAATTTTAATAATTTCGACTAGTTGTTGGCTCGTATATCTTTTTATCATGAAATGGCCTTACTGAAGAGAAATGTCAAAAGAGCGGCAAGAAATATGTCGTCGTTTGCTGTCCCTGTCGCTCTACTTTTGTAGCGTCCCTGTTGAAAAACCCTTTACATAATATGTCAATTTAATTAAAATGTTTTGAAAATTGGAAAAATAAAAAGAAAATGGACTTAGAAAGTAAAAATAAAGTGCAAGACAGGGTCGCACGAACTTGCTTCAAAGTGTGACAGTGGTCTTGGGGTTTGAGATTTTGGAAAAAAAACCATTAACAAAATCATATCAAATTTTATGAATCACTTAAAAATCACTAGTTAGAACGATCTGATTTCTTTTACTTTTTCAATTTTACAAAAAAAAATGTTCAAAATCAAACATTTTTGAAAAACTTTTCAAGAACATATTATAAATTTGTATGTCAACGTCTCGCAATTTGTAACTTATCAGAAAACAAATATTTAAAAGTGTTTGAACAAATCGTTTTTGAAAAAACCAAACATTTAAAAAAAAATTTGAATAATTTAAAAATTAATATTATTTCGCTTATAAAAGAGTTTTCACATTAAAAATTTCATCGAAATCCGTTTAGTTGTTAACAAAAAAACCTGATTTCGAAAAATCGGTCCTATCCTAAAAGAGGTACCGTTATAAGACTTTTCTTGAAAAACCTATTACAACCAAAACAAATTTTACACAAAAAACACCATTCAGAATGTTTTATCAAAATCGTTGGAGCCGTTTTTGAAAAAAAAATAAATTTTTACATTCAAAATTGTATGGAAAGTACCGTTACTTTTAGAGCTAGACTATTGTACGCAATTTTTTCTCAAAAACGTCTTTAGCTATTTTGATGAAACTTTTGAGTGTGTTTTTTAGATTGCATATACCATCCATTGGAATTATTATAATATTTATAGTAATTATCATTATTATAACTGTATGCCTTTAAGACCTAGGGTCTTTTCAAAGCAACGTGCACGGCATGAGTTGTTTAAGAAGGAACAAAATTTTTTTTGTAAGTACCAGGGTCCGTCAAAGGAAGTGATATAAATCCTTCATTTTTAGGGTTTTTTATTCCAAATTTGATGAGCACACTATAGATAGATTTATTTTTTTTAAAACCATGTCACTGCTCAAAATAGATTCCTCTTGCACGGATGACAGCATCAATCCTTTTGATGAAGTAATTGAACGCTGCACAAAGGTGGTCCTGTGGGCACCGTGCCGATTACCGACGAAGCGCTTAGTTCAATGTTGCAACACTCTCATAGTTTTTTGTTCACACCTTAGCCTCCAAAATGGACTATACAGATAAGTCCATTGGATTCTGGTGAGTAGGGAGGCCACTGTTGCGAAGAAATAAACTGGGGAACGTGATCTGCAAGAAATGTTTGCGTTAAACGAGCTTTATGAGACGGTGCTGAGTTTTAAAGCCACTAGAACAACGGTGAATCTTCTTACAGTAGTTATTAACAATATAATACAATTTCATAAAAAAAAAAAAAAATCCCGCGTCGCCAGTGATGCCAACATAAAATTTTAGTAACACTTCATTTGACGGACCCTGTACAATGGATGGATTGAGAACAAGGTGTTGTTAAGCCGAAAACAGATGTGCAGAGGGTCTGCACGCAGCGCTGCATGCAGAGCCGAACCTAAAACAAATGTGCATACTTTTGAAAATGTAAAATGCCTAGTTCTGTCAAATCGAATGGAGAATGTAGTGTCTGTCTGCACGCAAATTTAAAAGATTTTTTTGCTTTACTCACGTGGTTAACTAGTCCTCGTTCAAAATACACGGGAGAGCGTTTATAAACACTTAAATAAAATGTAATTCACATGATTTTAAGCTTTTATACTACGTTTTCATTAGGGCCGGAATAAGGTAATTTGGAAATTTGCTAAAAATGTGTTTGTTGAACACCAAGCTATCTTTTCTTTCTTTCTTTTTTACAACCTTTTCATTCTTTCTTCTTGTTTTGTTTTGTTTACTTTTGCCGTTGCCTTGGATTTGTTTCCAATTTGACATTTTAGAAAATATCTGTTCAATTGTTTTCAATTAACTTATACATTATGTACGTATAATCATTTATACACTACCTACAATAGCAATTTAAGCATTTAATTTTAACATTATACATAGTTTTTATTTAATAGAAATTATCAAATCATTAATTTGTACGTGCTTTAAGCAACATTGTTTCTCTACTAAGATTGTATTAAGATTTCTAGCTTGAGCCAAACTCAACGTCTCAGTTCAAAAAATTCAATTGTGTCGACTCTAGCAAACCTTGTTTATTGTGTGCGAATAAACGCCGCGCCGCACATCTGTTTTCGGCAAAACTGTCAAAATAAGTAATGCCAGATACTAATTATTTTAATTTTTTTCGTTTGTTGTTGTGGCTGCAATGAAACTAGGCAGCCTTTTTAGGAATAGAGACATCGTGCAGCGCAAGGCTGCGTGCATACCCTGGAAAGTGACAGCTCCCATAAGAACCTGTGTAATTTTTTTTCTCTGCATGGGAAAAGGCTGCACATCTGTTTTGACCATTAGTTGATTTAAAAAAAAAATTACGCCCAGCTGAACAGCGAAATAAATATATTTTTCTTGGTCAATTTAGGTTATTGGATTTTGCTACTCCACTCAACGTTTGCTGAGTAGTCTAGTTAGGGTCTATGTCGATGGTTTCTTAACTCGACAATACCGAAACTTAATAAAATGCTGCTTGTTATTAAACACTTGTTTTGTGAAATATCAAATAGACATATTTTTTTTAACTTTGAACACTTACCAAGAAAAACTGCAATTTTCATCTCTTCCAACTCTTCCTGATTGGTTTTACGGATCGCCATAACTAGGCCTTTAGCAATTAAGCGTCACTTCAACTTATTCGTTCATAGCTATACGTCAGAAGATCTTATATAAATAGAAACGTCAAACGTTATTGGTAAGCAGTGTATCCGATGATTCTTCAATTATATTTTTGGGCAAATCGTTCTACTTAGGTACTGCCTATTTTCAATTTTAAGATCATTTATTGGGGATTTACGAGCCTTTGTAATTGCGTTCAAATTAATTTGGTATCTTGCCTCAGTTTTAAGAAATCCATTTTTCTTACCGTGCAATTTTTTGACTTTGAACATTAACCTTGTAAATATATCTAACGTTTGACTTTTTTTTTTCTTGTGAATTAATACAAAAGATTCATTGTTTTCGTGGTGTCAAGTTGGTAGCTCGGGGATACGACACCTTTCTGTCAAATTCAGTTGTTGTCAATTGAACAACGCGTTAAAATTATTAAAACTTGGAACAACAGACAATAAACACCGATTCTTCAATACAACGATACATTTTTTGATGTATTTTTTTTTTATTTTCAAGTTCGGACACGTTCGATTGCTTTAAACGCCGCGGCCGCGGCGCCGGGAAATCGATAAATTCTGATCATCTGCAACACTTGCACTTGCGGCAGCCATATTTTCGACAGTGATTGATTTACATGCCTTACGACATTAATAACTTATCTACTCTCTTGAAATTTCTTGTGTAGTCGGTCAATTATGATGACTTTATAATCTTTGCGTATACGCTGAAAATGGCTTCGTTTGAATCGTCACTTTTGAAGTAAGTTTTAATAATTTAATAACGCGTTGTTCTATTGTGAAGCGATCCATTATCGTAAATGACAAATATTCAACTTATATTATTTTATGACACTTCAGATGACAGTTGAGTTTGAGAGGTGTCAAATGCCAGAGCGACCAATTTGAAACCACGAAAAGAATGACCCTACAAAAGACAAGGTGAGACAAAAGTAACATTGCGGTGTTGTTCAAGGAAAACAAAGGTGGCATTAATGGTTATTTCACTTACTAATTTTAACGCTCTTTTTTGAATACTTTTAGTCGAGTCAATGGAGCTTTTTCGTCGAAGGTCCTCAGAAAGAGCGATTTCGATAGAATTTCGAGAACAAAAATAATACTTAATTCCGTAAAATTTTCAAAAAAATTAGTTTTAAAATTATTTTTTTTTAATTTTTTTTCCAAATTTTGAGTTTGAAAATTAATTTTTTTGAAAACGGTTCAATAGAATAACTTCATTTAAAATTACAATAAAATAATAAGTTCTTGGCTTTACAAAAAGGGATAGCATGGCATTGTAGGAGTTACCGTTATTTTTTAATAATTTTTTTTTCAAATTGAAGTCATGTTTTTAGAAAATTGCCCCTCCCGGCTAAACGGAGGGGAATAGACCCCCCTCCCATACGATTTTTTTCTTGTCTCAACCCAACCTACACGCTCTAGCTTATTGGCACAACGCTCGTGAATCACCCTGTATAATCTTTGGTTCAATAGTAAGACAAAGTTCTTGAAGCGGTTAAATCCGCCCACAAACACGCGCCCACAATCCCCATTTTTGATGAACAACCTCAATTTGGTAAAATTAAATTATGTTTTTTGTACAGTTACGATAAAAGCATAACGCTAAAATTTTGCACATGTAAGCTTTAGGTAAACCTTCTTAAAATCAAATAAAAATATTTAAGTTTGGGTGTGGCTGACGCCCATTTTTCATGCAAAACCATCAATATTGTTTTTATAAAATAACAGTTGTTATATTAATGAGAAAAACATTAAATTTTTAAAAAACTGTTTTTGTAAATAAACGGTATTTATAATGAATCCGCAAGCCACAATTTGGCGTCTCTTAAAAGAAACTAAAAAGTTTGTGTATGAAAAGAAATTTTTGAATTTTGGGTGTGGCTTACGCTCACTTTTCATGAAAAAAGTAGTCTCAAAAATTTAAGGTACTTCCAATATTCAATTAAAACCTTTTTCCTTCCGTTCGTGATTTGAGAAATATATCTCTACATTTTCTTGTGTAAATTTTTTTCAATACGCCCACTTTTGAAGGCGTGATTTTGATAAAATACCTTTGTTCAGGTAAGATTGTTTAAAAACTATTCGATTCAGATGTAGTTTTACACATATGCTTAATTACAAAGCTCAGGTAGTGCTGTTTTTTAAGATACGCCCACTTTTAAGGGGCGTTTTCGTCAAAAGTCGTATAGTGCATTAATTTCTTAACGTTTTTTAACTATCAGTTTCAGTTTTGAAGTAAAAAGATGAACACTTAGATTTACATTCCTTGGTTACGTAGCAGAGTGTGGTTCAAGAATTGTTAAAAACACCCATAATCGCTATTTCCATTCAAAATCTAATTTTTAAAAATTTGTTTTGTTCAAATCGATCTGCAAGAAGAAAATTGAATCTCGCTGAGCTCATACTAATTGACTTGGCAATAAAAAGTCTTAACTTTGGGCGTGGCACACGCCTTTTTTTATTGTGCCAGCACTAATTGAACATCACACCACACAAAACTTTTGTTATTGCATTTTTTTCTGTCCGCTAAAGAAGAATTTTGTTTTTGAAACTGAAACATCGGCTGGCTGCGGGAGGCACACGCATACACATATAAAAATATAGGGAATAGGGTATCCAACAGTTCGTTGTAAACGTACTGTTGCTCTCGCTTATGTTTATATTATTCAAAGTCAGAAACTACTCAGTAAGAGTACATACATATTGAAAGGTTTCTGATTTTGAATCAGATAAAAGAACAAAAATTAAAGAAAAAATTACCAAAGTCGGACCTCGGGCCTGTTTCTAAGGATTTTCAAAGATTGCCTGTTTTACGGCTTCATTGACTCCACTGCCATGAGACGCAGATGTATAACAGGAGATATCGTTCGATCAGTTTGCCTCACCCTGTATACATATTTTTCATTCATAAATCCTTCTTGGCCATCCATGCACTTTTTCCAACCAAGAACTAATACATATATTTATTGAATGTCAAAGTTTTAAAAAAGAAACACACGTTTTTTCACTTTAATGAAATGTTTATTATTGATCTATATTTTATTTTGAATTTTTTTGTTATTTTTTGTTGCTTACATTTTCTATTTTTTGTTTTTATTTTTAGTTTTACTTCCATTATTTTGTTTAACTCTTTATAAATTTTTATATATCATCCTTTTTGTATACCTAAGTTTAAAATGTGTTTGCTTTTTTTTTATAAAGTTTGAAAATTATTTGAATTTTATGTCGAGTTCGTTTTTTAATGTGCGGTTACAATTTTTTTGTTTAGACAAATTGGTTAATGTGTTAGTTAAATGTGTGTGTGTTTCTTTTTTTTAATACAATTTCAGCAGGTAAAATCTTTTTTTTTTTTTACTTATTTTTGTAGGTCTGTTTTACTACTTTCTATTTTAAATAATATAGATACTAAATGTTTGAAAATGCGCTTATACTTTGGTCTCTATGTAGGCAAATCACCTAAAATGTGACATCAACATTTAAATCTAATAATTTAGTTATATTTTTTTTTTTTTTTTGCTGTTTTAAACTTTATAGTTTTTTTTTTTTGGTTTTGCATCAAATGTATTTTTGTTTTTTGTAAATGTGCCATCATAACACCTAGTTCATAATTATTTGAAAATTTATTTTGTTTTGAATGTGTCGATTTTTGTTTAGAAAAGAGAGGAAACAATTGATTGGAAAGTTAAGAAGCCTGCATTGGCTGATTAAATTGCTCAATAAATCCTTTCCTCGTTCTTTTCCTTTTGATATTGTGTGAGAATTTATAGTTTAGTTAAAGAGTAAGGACTGTGCGTAAGACATGGTGGTGATTGGTCTATATGTTTGTAATCTTTGGCCTAGGGGCCTTAATTGCGAGGGCTTATAATTTGATTTTTATCTCTGTTCCATCACTTTTAACCCGAATCCACTCATTGCTTTTTTCTATTTGTAGTCCATCGATAATACCATTGATGTAGTTTTTGATTATTTTATTCAGCCCAATCGAGATATCTATTCGAAACGGAATATAAACGAGCAGTTTTGTTCGCTTCAAAATCATTTCGATCCGGTTCCGAACAGATTTATCTTAAAGTGCTAATTAAATCGATTAGCTCTTATCAGATTTTTTTTTTTGTTGGTCTAACTAAACTTAAATTATTTAAAAATATTATTGGCAGTTGTGTTGATGATCATGCTTTGTTATTATAATTTTTTTTTTCTTTTATTTAAATTAGTAGGATTATTTATATAATGTGTAATGTGTTACCATCCAAGCATGTAGTATATACTTTTTTTTTTAGTAAGTAAAAAAAATCTATTTAAAACAAAAATTAACTAAAATATTACACAACGTTAATATGTCTTCAATCATTACAATCCATTCTTTTATTTATGTATTTCAATAAAAACATAAACAATTATTTAACTTCAATTCTCAATTTGTTGTTAAAATGTGTGTTTTGTTTTCTTTTTCAGTCTTAAAATGTGTTTTATCTTGTTAATTTTTTTTTATTTTTTAAACATTAATATGTGTTTTTTTTTTTTTTTAATTTATCTTATTATTTTTTTAGTTTCATAAGTTTTACACATGCAATATTTTACATCTTCTTTTTTTTGTGTCCTTCATTGTTTAACTTTGAGTTTCTTTATTTTAGCTTTTAAATTATTTCATATTTTCTAGCTGTTTCACCAAAGTGGGGATGCTTCACTGCCAATCTTGGTAAAAAAAATAAAAAAATTTAATGAAAGCTTTTTTCTTAAAATATAACAGTTTCTCTGAAAATTTGAATTTTTAACAAAATGGCTTGAAAAGTATCTTCACATGCAAACGCTTGGATGTGAAACACGCCATATGGCAACTCACTGCTTGAAATTGATGTTTACTAAGTGTGTTCAAAGATACTTTGATACCATTCGACTCATCTGGGCTTAAGAAATGAAGAGCATTTTTAAGGATTTTAATGCAAACTAAAGATTAAAAGTTGAATAGTTAATTATGTTTAATCATTTGCTTCTCAGTGTAAGCCTTAACCCCTTTAATTAAAAAAAAAGTTGTGTAATTTTATGAAACCACGATGCAAGTGAAACTTTTTTTTCGGATCATTGGCATTCCGCACTAATTATGACTGTTCCTTTGTTTGCCGGTTTGTTTGACTCACTAGCAGTATCTGTGTCCACCACGATCAAGTGAACAACAACATTAACATCAATACTCTGATCTAGGGTTGCTCAAAAGACATCGATACATCGAAAGCTTCAATGTATTCTATTCGATGTGTCGAATAAATCCGATGTTTAACAATACACAATACAAACTCACAATACCTAATCTACAATTAAATTCATTTCATGTGCTCAGTTCCATCAGAAAGACTTTTTTCAACAGCCTTACAAGTTTTAAATCAGCAACGAAATAGAATTCAAGGAAAGCTCGTCTCTAAAATTTTGTTCATGCAAAGTTTAGATAAAAAGTTTTGGGATTAAAAAATGTTTGTATTCCCTAAGCTTCCTTGATAAGTTTCATTGAAATCTCAATTTGAACAATACTACGTTTTCATTGGGGCAGAAATTAGCTCATTTCGAAATTAAAAGAAATAGTGTTTTCATTTAAGTTTCAAACGAAAAGACAAGAGGCTATCTTCCTTCTTTTCCTCTCTTGCTTCTTTTGCATTCTTTCTTCTTGTTTCGTTTTGCTTACTACTGCCGTTGTTTGTATTTTGTTTCCAAATTGGCATTTTTCACTACACGTAATGGTATTGAAATAAGGAAAGTCTGATTTTGTCTAACTTAATTTGCAACGTATTTTCGGCCAAATCAGGTGGAAATGAGATAGTTTCTAAATTTAATTTTGTATGGGAAATGAGTTAATTTTGCCTCGAATTTGGATATATGTTACGAAATCACCATCTTTGTTTTCTTTTTTCATTCGATGCATCGATTTGCATCGATGTAACGTTTCGATGTATTACATCGAATATAACCACGTGCTCCCGAATGAGTGAGAATATAAATGCTACACGGTCAGCTGATGCGAGCCATCCGCGCCGCCATATTGCGACATGCAACAGATGAACCAACAAATTTGAGGCGGTGGAAAAAAAGTTTCACTTTAAAAAAAAATACACTGCATGGGAAAATGAAATTCACAATACAATGTTGAAGATTTAAACTCAGAATATGATCCTTTAACGGGGCAAGATAAGACAGCTCTCAAACTAATGGGAGGAATAGATGGTTATGGTTAAACTAACATACAATATTTCCTGTGAGCAAATTTAATGTCGATGAGATATTATCGTCAAGGACCGTCCAAATACAACTGTTGCTTGATTATACCCTCTCAGCAAACTCGGAGCTTGAAGAGGGTATGATGAAGCAAGCAGCCTAGCCTATAGCCATGATCATATTATCACCGATGATCTCGATTTTATAAGGCAACCTTTACGAAAACCCTGATTTGATAAAGAAGCTTATCCGCGCAACTAACAATGAAGGTTATTTTTGTCAGTTAATGCTGCAGATTTAATCCAGAGCTTCTGAAAATGATTCCATGAACTCATACATATCATATTTTCAAAAATCCATCGATGTAGCTGTGGTCGAAGATTTAATGATGTTGGCATTATGCTGACAAAATACTCGTAAGAAGGCTAGACAAAAACTTAATTTCCTGGTGTTCAATTTGGGCAAAAATAATGACTGCAAGGTTAAACTCATTCGAAAAGCGGCGGTGGATGCAGCGTAGGGAAACAAATCCACGTTCTATGCTCAGCTTTACTTACTCCTCATCACCAAAGTTGGCCCGGACAACATAATCCTTGAGTGTGTTATGCGTACCTAAGCATGTATTGGGTCACTGAAATTATATTGGTGATATCACCAATGTCGATTTTTGCAATGCTCGTCAGCTGGTGGTAGTTGGTATTCTGTTGAATTAAGTAACAGGGCATGAGACAGGGTTATGTTCTCTGGCCGATTAATGCGGACCAGCTAAAACCAACAACAGCAGGTTATTGTGAGAGAGGATGCAATAGAGGAGATTAATCAGTTCAACCACCTACATAGGTCACTCCATGGTGGAACAGATTTGGACGTCAATAACAGATTAAGAAAAGCTCGTAGTGCCACCAGAAGTATAAGTTTGAAGTAGCGGATGCAATATACAGAATTAAATCCAATAGAAAAGCCGGCCTTTAAAATAGAGGGTATTGAAATAGTGAGAAGAGAAAACCAACTCAATGTCCAAATTTAACTTGTACAAATAATGAAACCTCACTAATATTCCAATATTTACGAAAACGAATCTTCTCTAAACTGTGCAAAGTACAGAAGTATAAACCTCTTAATGTCGCTTTTGGATCCCAAGACAACGAACGGAATAGATTCCACAGGGGAAGTCATATTTTGGTGAATCCTCCTGCGTCTGGCTAGGTTAAAAGCGGCTGCAAAAGTCACTACGTCGCAGTGGATGGTTCATCTGAATGCGATTTGCTTTAGTTCCAGAATTGGATCGGTAAAATTATGCAGTACACGCATCCAAAGTTGAAAACTGGAATACGACCAGTAAAAAGTAAAATCTAGAAGAAGCCGTAATGCAACGGAAATGAAATTGGAAATGCTATATGTATGTACAATGCGGAGACCGTATAGCGAAACAATCCTTTAAAAGTAATCCTCAAGGTACTCGTAATAAACGCTTTGTTGGAAGTCTAAAATCAACTTGGAAGTCTTCTGTTTTAGGATGACCAGTCCATGGATACTTATCGTCACTATTCTGCCCGGATCGACAAGACCACTGGCGAAAAAATGAAGCGCTTTAAACTAGTCTGTCTTCTGAGCTTTTTTGGTGAATACTTTTCTGAAAGAACTTACTGGAATGTGTGAATATAGAAAATGTGCAATTATTGGAGAAGAGGATTGGCATGTAAAACATCTAAATGGTTGTTTAAGTATCATTGGTACAATAGTAGTTCAGAGCATTTAAATTCTTGGTCCGCAGATAAATTTAATTTAATCCTTGGAAAATCCGGAGACATACATCCATGGCAAAGCAGAAACGAACACTATTAGTTTGTCAAAGAGGAAAGAGTAAATTTGCAAGAAATTAGTAAGATCAACGAAACCCCAACTGTCTGTCGTTGTAAATACACACTAAAAAAAAAAAGCAAAACAGCTACAACCAAATATAAAGGAGTCCAAATCTTGGAGACATCGAAGAAGAAAACACAAAATATTGTTTCATAATCGTCCTCTTTTATCAGAACAATTTTAAATCTTCCATTTCATAATAAATCCGATTAGAATAAGTGTTTGCTTTGGATTTTCACACAAGTGTCCATTATCCTGACGACGATGCATCAGAATTATTTCAATATCCTACGCTGCATTATTAATTTATCACTCTTCATTCTACATCACTCGTTGGTTTGATTAAATTGGGTATGAAGTACCACACTGCATAGGACACAAACAGGACACAAAAATACATTTAAATCTGGACTTGGTTTTAATTTAATTTCCAAAAAAAAGCCTTCTTAATTGCCAGGCAACCTAAATTTAAAAGGACTTGGCAACGGACATGTTATGATGAGTATCTTGTATCTTTGTGACAAATTTCTTAGATACTCGTACGTAATTGTTTTTATTGGATATGAAGATATGATTCATGTGAGTGTGGTTTTTCTTATCTAAAATAAGATTGGTTTTGCTTCTGAGTGATATACCCCAGAAGGTATAAAGCAATATCCTTACCTTGCGTGCTTGAGATATATCTCTGCCAGAGGCAATATTATGCTTGTAGTTTGAATAATTTTTTTTTTTCATTGGAAAACATAATATGTTGTGGGGTTTTGATTTTTTTTGTTTCGATGACACAACACGTGTGCGTGATTTTCCTGCACAACATTTTTATTGATTGATGTTTGTTTCTTTCTTCTTTTTTTTTTAACACAAAAATATTTATAATTGGTTTCAAATGAGAGAAACATGTTTGAAAATGGCTTTTCCAGAAAATAAATTTTCTTTTTCAATAAAAATGAAGAGTATGTTGCAAACTGATACGTTAATTTTTTTCATCTAGTTCCGTAAAATAAAAAGTGTGAACTCGTGACGAGATTCAAGGGAGCTTTAGCTGTCTATCATGTCGATTCATATCAATTAAAATGAATATTGAATTCAAACAATATATTTCTGATTGATTTTTACTTGCTCTATAGGTTTCGTGCAGAAAACAAAATCGAGGTTTTAATCAAACATGACATTAAGATAGGGATGTCCAATATGGCAGTTTAAAGAAAAACGGTTATCGAGGTTTTTTTATTTCATTTTTACCAAGCTTAAACTGATAGCTTTGAAGTAAAAGCTTTTTCATTTTGGATTTGCTAAATTTGAATGGTCGTATCGAAAATCAGGCTTTTGTTTAAATGGCCAAAAGTTCCAAACAGCTTGATTGAATTGACTCAAACTGTGTTTGGCATCCTATACAACGAGCATTTCAGTTTTAGGCAACTTTTTTTCCATAAAACGGCTCTACTGGTTTTGATTAAACTTTTTGTGTAGTATTTTTTTGGTGTTCTTAAGAGAACTGCGGTTTTAGATTTTGACTTAAAATACAAATAACGGAGATCTGGATCTTAATGGCTACGGTTGTATCGAATTCAAACCAATTTTTTGTTTGGTATAGTTCCTTAAAACATTTTATTAGATGGCGTGACATTTTTTTCAATTATACTCTTTTTTAAATGATGGCTCCAATATGAAACGAGCCACTAGGTTATGGCCAGCTTTTTTCGTTTTTTCTAATTTGCTCAAAAAAGGCTCTAACTATTTTAGGTAATATGATCTATACATAGAAGGCTTCGAAGAAGACGGCATTTTTAGTTTTTGGCTTCGAATGATAATAACGGAAATCAGTTTTAACGGTTTTATTAAATTGGTCATAAGTGAGCAATGACATAAACGAAATGATTCAGACTTGAGCTAGGGTTTATAATATCTTTCATGAAGTTATCATCGTGTTATTGCACCCATAAAGTAAGTACGTGCGACCCAGTCGTGCATTTTATTTGTGTTACAATAAATATAAAGGGTTTTTCAACAGGGACGTTACAGCGTTAGAGCGACAGGGACAGCAAACGACGCCATATTTCTTGCCGCTCTTTTGACATTTCTCTTCAGTAAGGGTTTCCATTTTATGATAGAAAGATATACGAGCCAACAACGAGTCGCAATTATTAAAATTTACTACCGAAATTCGGAGTCAAAGGCATCAACGTTAAACGTAAAATTTATGGTCGTCATAATCGTCCTAGCAGATCAACAATTGAGCGTCTAGTGGAAAAATTTGATTCCACAGGCACAGTACAAAATGTTCCCGTGCCAGTGAGACAAAGAAGTGCCCGTAGTGTCGAGAATATTGCTGCCGCTGAGGCTTCAGTTGCAGAAAGCCCAAATGTGTCTCTCACACGTCGTTGGGCATCTCTGTGACGTCGTTGTGGCGAATTTTGCGAAAAGACCTTGGCCTACATCCTTACAAGATTAAATTGACGCAAGAACTGAAGCTGCTTGACCACCAGAAGCGTCGTATGTTCGTGAATTGGGCTGAGCAACAACTTGAAAATGATTCGGATTTTCATCGAAAAATCATCTTCAGCGATGAGGCTCATTTCTGGCTGAATAGCTTCGTCAAAAAACAAAATATGCGGTATTGGTCAGGCAGCAATCCACACGTACTCCATGAGTCATCATTTATAAAGAATAGGAAGAGAGTCGGAGTTAGAAGGGAGCCCCAATGCCCACCAGAATTTATTTTGTCGATAACAGACTGAAAATTGCGCAAGACAACGCTAATTTAATTTAATTATGTTTTTTGTACAGTTACGATAAAAGCATAACGCTAAAATTTTGCAAACATAAGCTTTAGGTAAACTTTTTTCCAATCAAATAAAAATATTTCAGTTTGGGCGTGGCTGACGCCCATTTTTCATACAAAACCATCCATATTGTTTTTATAAAATAACAATTGTTATATTAAAGCGAAAAACATTAAATTTTGTGGGTATTACTGGCACAAAAACATCTTGTGTATGAAATCAAAAAAATTGATTTTGGGCGTGGCTGACGCCCACTTTTCATAAGAAACTATAAAAAAATTGTTTTTGTAAATAAACGGTATTTATAATGAATCCGCAAGTCAAAATTTTGCGTCTCTTAAGTGAAACTAAACAGTTTGTGTATGAAAAGAAATTTTTGAATTTTGGGCGTGGCTTACGCCCACTTTTCATGAAAGAACGAAAAACGTAGTTTAAGGTACCTCCAATATTCAATTTAAAACTTTTCTTTCCGTTCGTTATTTGAAAAATATATCTCTACATTTTATTGTGTAAATTTTTTCAATACGCCCACTTTTAAAGGCGTTATTTTGATAAAATACGTTTGTTCAGGTAAGATCGTTTAAAAACTACTCGATTCAGCTGTAGTTTTACACATATGCTTAAATATTGACTAATGATCAAAGCTCAGTTAGTGCTTCAAATTGTTAAGACACGCCCACTTTTAAGGGGCGTTTCCGTCAAAAGTCGTATAATGCATTAATTTTTTAAAGTTTCTTAACTTCTTTCGGTCTCAGTTTTGAAGTAAAAAGGATGAACACTTAGATTTATATTCCTTGGTTACGTAGCAGAGTGTGGTCCAAGAATTGTTAAAAGCACCCATAATCGCTATTTCCATTCCAAATCTAATTTAAAAAAATTTAAGTTTTGTCTTGTTTTGTTCAAATCGATCTGCAAGAATAAAATTGAATGTCACTGAGCTCATAACAATTGCCTTGACAATAAAACGTTTTAACTTTGGGCGTGGCGCAAGCCTTTTTTTATTGCGCCAGCATTAATTGAACATCACACTGCACAAAATTAATGTTATTGAATTTTTTTCTGTCTGCTTAAGAAGAATTTTGTTTCTGAAACATCGGCTGTTTGCGGGAGGCAGACGCATACACACACAAAAATATGGGGAATAGGGTATCCAACAGTACGTTGCAAACGTAATGTAGCTCTCGCTTATGTTTTTTTTTTACAAATGACGAAAAATTTGTACTACCTTTGATGAATTGTAATATGTTGTTCATGCAAAAAAAAGGAACTCTATGAATGTTAGTATTACAGTACTTTCTAGCTTCTTAGAACTTGTTAAGGTTGGCTTTAGCATAGCAAACATACTTCTCTCAACTCGTGCATCGTAATGCAAATTTCGTATTTATTGGCATCAAAGGTAGAAGAGAAGGTTCATGTTAAAAGTAGGTATTATTATGGCATACTAACTCATACCTTCAAGATATGGAGTTTATTCATTTCATTGGAGTGCAGGTACTGCACATGACACTTAATAAAAGATTACTCTAAATTAAATGGTTCGAGCCCTATCATGTGGTTTCCAGCTAACACAATACCTGAAATCATATAACTTATTCCAAACATAAAAGCCATTTTAATTATCATTCCGAATCCGTATTGTAGGATCTCGGATTACATTTAACATTGAAATATGTTCAACCAAAGTGAAGCCACTAAAACAGTGAGTGGGCATTGGGTAGGACTCTCTATGCTGTAAAATTTTTATTATTAAGTTTTATCAACCCATTTATTCTCAAATCCCATTTTTAAAAGTTCTAATTGCACTTCACGGCAAAACGGTGTGTAGGTTTCGATACTTTGCAATCCAATAGAGTCACCTTCTCCCACAGAGCTGTTTCAGCTTAAAAGGTGTTAAATTAATCCATTTAAAAATCCATTTATTTTCAGAGAAACATAGCTAGCAACAAAAAAAAAAATATTGTAAAATTTTAGAATATCATTCTAGCTACTCTTTTTTTTCTGCCTAACGCCTAAGAAATTTTTTCTTGTTTCAATCATATTTTTTTATCGCACTAAAGTTAACTTTATTTTTGTTGTTTCACTCTTATTTTTATTTATATAAAAAAAATTATTTAAAAAAAAAGTATTTTTAAACTAAATTTTAGAAAACTGAATTTGATATCTTACTCAAAACAAGAACCCTTTGTCGAATATCATCGTTGTTGTTGTAGTTGTAGTTTTAGTTGTTGTTGTTGCTGTTCTTGTATCTCAACCCTTGTCCTTGTACACATTCTCTAAATCTCATGATAGTGTTGATATTATTGGTAGTCAAATGTCGATCTTGGATGGTTTGATTGAATGTTTTTTCTGTTGATTCTGTTGTTGGTGATGTTGATGAAGTTCGATTGTCAACTGGGGTGTGTTATCGGCGGCGGTCGGTGATGCATCACGATTGTTTATTTCTAAATCAATGTCTTCAGCATCTTCTGGATAGCGTTCCGAACAGAAGATCGCTCCATCTTTGAGTAATTTTAGCAGGTTAATTCGGTCCTCTGCGGTTCGCTTTGCACACAATGGTCTGTTTTGAGTTTAAATATGGAAAAAAAAAAGAAATTTAATAAATTGGATGCATTGCTCGAATTTTACACGAATTTTACATTATTAAATTGCAAAATATTCAATCACAAAAATTAAAGAATAATTTGAAATATGTTAATATTTGCAATGTGTGAACATATAGAGTTAAAATAAACATGCATTCTCAAAATGAAAACAAAATATTGTTGCTTTAGTAAACGCATGGTATCCTGGCTCCCGGGGGCAGTTTTGAAAAATTTAGTGGACTAAAAATAGGAAACCTCGCAAATTTGTTTCCAAGGCCAACCAAACCGACCTAGAAATATTTGTTGTTGTATCAGGAAACAATTTAAAATAAAATGCACGACGTACTTTATTTGCAGTGTATGGGTACGATAAGTTGAGATGACAATTTTTGAAATCCTTTGAAATTGTATACAATAAAGAAAGCTGTTTAAAGAACGAAGTCTGTTCTTTGTACCAGAAAAAAATTCTAGATATCATCCAGCCTTTCTATCAAAGTGCGCGTATTGCCCATTAAAATGACTTACACAAAACGAAACTAGGAACGATTTTTTAAAAAGAGAAAACAAGCTATGTGTGAGGTATTAATTGGTTTTTAATACATTAATTTATATCGTTGAAATTCCCGCCTCGGCTTCTAGCACGAATCCGAATGGTATAATTTGAGATGGGTTTTCTGCAAATATCCGGCTGATTTCGGGCAGTGGCCTGTGTTATGTTCACCTTAAAGTATCGGTCAGTTGCGGTTTAGTTGCATAGACCTGTGGTTTCAGAAAATTTAAACTCCACTAGAAAATCTCTAGCAAGGTCAAATCACAATGACTTTGAATTGGCCACTTCACCTTTGCAAGAGATGACCTTATCTTCAAATCGTGCATCCAGAATGTCAATTGTGCCGTCTACTGTATGGCATGTAATGTCGTCCTCCTAGCATCACATGTTGTCTAAGTCCATATGGTTCAACTCCAATGTCTTTTTCGAACAATTAGGGACCAATGACAACATCGCACCGTCCAAAATTCACGACCATTCATCAAAAAGTGCGCTACGTCGGCAAATGCTCCGAAGCCCAGTAAACGAAAAAAATGTATTGTCTATGTATGGTCTTGGTCATGAAGTTTGAGCTGCTGGTCAAATTTGACAAGTTGAAATCTGCGAAAAGCTAGGTTTGACTGCCTCGGGTTTCACTGTACATTTTCACGAACCGCGGCGATTTCTTTGAAGAGTCAACTGTTAACCAGCCCAACGCTCTAATTTTGTACACGTAAGCCATAAGTAAATTTTCTCTAAATTCATGTGTGGATGAAGCCCACTTTTCATAAAAAAACCATTAATATTGTTTTTATAAAGTAACGATATGTATGTACCTACATTCGAGCGAAAAACCTTTAATTTTTTGGGTGTTAGTTGTACGTTAACATCTTGTGTAAGAAAAAAAATAGAGTGGGAGTGGCTGACACCCACTTTTAATAAGAAACTATAAAAAAAACATGTTTTTTGTAAGTAAACGGTACTTATAATAAATCCCAAATTTGTGCGTCTCTTAGTGAAAACTAAGAAACTTGTGTATGAAAAGAAGTTTTTGAATTCCGGGCGTGGCTTACGCCCACTTTTTATGATAAAACAAAAAACATAGTTTAAATAATTTATGGTACCAATATATGTTTAATTTTAAGCATTTTTTTTCGTTCATTATATGAAAAATATATCTCTACATTTTTTTGTGTACATTTTTTCAATACGCCCACTTTTAGAAGCATGATTTTTATAAAATAACTTTATTCTAGTAAGATCGTTAAAAAAAACTACTTGATCTAACTGTAGTCTTACACATATGCCTAAAAATTGACTAACAACCAAAGCTCGGTAAGTGCTTTAAATTTCTTTTATTAACTTTAAGGACACATCCACTTTTAAGGGCGTTTTGTCAAAAGTGGTAATATGCATTAATGTTTTGATGCTTTCTAACTATCGGTCACAGTTTTGATGATGAGTTTGTGAATAAACTCACTCCTGCGCTTTGTAAGAAGCTCAAGTTGGTTCGAAGCAGTAGCGGATTAAGGTTTGAGGGTGCCCAAGGCACAAGCCGATTTGGCGCCCTTTCTCTTTTGTAAAAAAGATTATTTTTATAACTTTTCAAATTCATTCTTCAACCTTTTAAAACTGATCGATCATGCTGAGTGTTTTTTTTTTTTAATTAAAAATAAAAATTTATTTTATGAGTCAACTGACACTAACTTGTATATTCACTGTGAATTAATGTTTTGTTTTATGGAGACGTACGAATGGTCCACAAAAAAAAAATGTCGACTGGATGAATACAAATTCCATAGACTGTCAAAATGTCGACTGCTGTTTGATCGACAAAAAAAAAATGTCAGTTTAATATCCAGATTTTTATTATGATAAAAATGTAGCTCTGTTGATTGCATCGACAGTTTAATTTTTTTAATAATTTTTAAATCATAGATCATAGTAGTTGAGCCCAAACACTGTTCGACAGTGGCAAAGTGAACATCATTCACTTTGCCACTGTCGGCCTTTTTGAGAGTCGATGTTTTCAAAATCGATTTTATGAGAGTCGACATTTTGATTTGGCTGTATTTTTACCAATCGACTTTTCGAAAGTCGACATTATGACGATTGATTATTTCAAATCGACTTTTTAAAAATCGGCAAATCGACCCTAACCCTTTGTTTTACAATAAAGAGCAAACAAATAATCTTATTTAGTAAATAGGTACCTAGATAATATGCTAGCATTAAAAACCATTACCATTTGACTATGTTACCTGGTGGTAAGATTGTAATGGCACAAAAAATAAACCTTAAGATTTGGTCTTAAGGCTTACAGAAAACCCAATCGATGTTTAATTTTATTCGTCTGAAAATATTTGGCGCCCCTCAAAATTTGCCGCCCTAGGCCCATGCCTCACGGGCCTAAGTCTAAATCCGCTACTGGTTCGAAGTATGTAAGGTGAAAACACCCCAAACTTTGTAGTATCACAACGGCCCATTTTTGGACTAAATGTGTCAGCTTATAGGGAAAAACAGAAGCGATTACTTCTAAAATAAATAAAAAACTTAAAAATTGTACATTTTCTATACAATTCAGAATCCAAAGCAGACCTTCTTTTTGTATAAAACGCAAGCGTTGTCAAGGGGTTCTTAACACCATTATAATGACGCGCATTTATGAAAAAAGATATAGATAAAAGATTGGAAAGAATTATTGCTGGTACAGTGGATTGAGATTAAGGTGTTATATATCTCACAAAAAACCCAGGGGTGGGATTGAAATTGGGTGAATATAGAAAATTTGGTATCCAAAATGGGCCCGAACCCACAACTCTAGATCTACATTCACTGTTGTATTGCCACACGCATCTATCAATACAAAAAAATATTTATAACTTTTAATCCAAAATCAATTTCAGCACATTACATTTAAGACGAACCGTTTTTCTCAAATTCATTTGATAAAAAATTCCTTTTTCAATTCCATTCAATTCTCATGAAGCAATCGATGCTTTTATGGACATCCTGTATACAAAAGGTCAAGTATTCATTCGCCGAAAAAAAAAGAGAAAATAATCTTCAATCATTGCAGCTTCACTAAATAATACTATGACAGTTTTTGGAGGACAATACAAAAATCCAATAAAATCTATCTCCAATTGGAATCAGAAATCGGGTAGGACAATGTCGGAGTTTGGAAGACAAACAATCTGCAGGTTATTTTGGCAAAAGGACTCGCTAATGGAAACATGTCCTTTGTTCTACGACTTAATTTAAAATCCATCAAACGAATTCTTAAACATTTTCATGTGACACAATTTAAAATGATTTAATTTTCTATTAATATATCAGTTGGATTAAAATTGCAATTCAATCACCCTTTACTTTTTCGATTTAGAAACGTCGAATTGTGAGGAAAGACTTAACTTCAAATAACTTTTCTATTTCAGATCTGCACGAATTTATATTGGATTAGTATAATTCAATAAAATTTGAAATCTAAATTATTCCAGATTCAATATACCGAATAAGGATTGCTTGTTAAAACATATTGAATTATAGTTAAAATCCAAATAGATTTCATACCCACTTCGTTTGTCTGTATGTATGTCGAGAACTATATTATTTTTATTTTCCAAAGAACTTTCTATGATTTCATTATCCGATATTCCATTAAATGCATTTGGACATCCTTTTCAATTTAATCAACAAATGGAAGCATTTTAATCGAAAAAAAGGAGCCTCTCTATGTTTGCACCGAATTAAGGCCGTCAGATTTTTCGGTCAATGAGTAACATCAGCAGTATAGCAGCAGCAGAGCCTGTGGACAAACAAAAAAGTCTGAAAAGAACGTTAAGTCCTCTTTGTAAAATATTTATTTGCTTGCGTATTGCATATTTCGAAAGGACGTATATTGGAATGGCAATACTAAATTATGCAAAAGGCCATACTGTTCATTGAGCCGATATTCATTGCGCTATCGGCTTCGGCGGCATACTTGTTATTGTGAATAATAAAAGGATGAAAGGATTTCATAAAGGATTTCATTCTACTTTTGCTGGAATACACGGATCCTAAGTGCAGCCAATTAAAAGGTTCATTGCATGAAGTTAGGTATAAAGGCACTCTCTTACATACACCTTTTATTGGATTAAATGACTCGGAGTTTCTATTGGCATCGAATGCCTGCCTTTACCTTTTGGTGATGGCATTATACCTTTTTTATTTTTTATTTTCTTTCATTTTTGATTTCATTCATCACCGACAATTATTTTAGAAGGAGTGGTTTGTCAAACAAAATATATATAAAACATAAGCGAGAGCTACAGTACGTTTGCAACGAACTGTTGGATACCCTATATTCCCTATTTTTACTTGCGATTATAGGTACTATAAGGCAAGTTATGCATGCGTCGAAAAAAATTTTTCTGACATAACAATCAAACATGGCATTACGATGATAGCGAAGACGAAAAAAGATGGTCTAAAAATTCTGTCCGTCTGTATGTCTATCTGTCTGTCTGTATGAATAGACACCTACAGCCCAAACGGGTGGGCCAAATCGCTTCAAACTTGGTATATAAAATTTTTTGGGTATTGTACAGAGGGGAAATTGAAAATTTTTTTTAGCTAAAAAAATAACGGTACATTTTTTTTTTCTCAGCTCTAATGATTTTGAATTAAAAACATAAGCGAGAGCTAAAGTACGTATGCATTATGCAACGAACTGTTGAATACCCTGTTCCTCATACATATTTTTGTATATGTCCGCCTCCCGCAGCCAGCCACTGTTCCAGTTTCAGAAACAAATTTCTTCCTTAGCAGACAGGAAAAAATTCAATAAAATAAATTTTGTTTGGCCGATGAACAATAACTGCTGGCACAATAAAAAAAAGGCGTGTGCCACGCCTAAAGCTGAGACTTTTTATTGCCAGGCAATCACTTTGAGCTCATCAGCAACATTCAATTTTAAGCTTGCAAATCGATTTGAACAAAACAAGACAAAACTTAAATTTTTAAAAATTAGATTTTGATTGGAAATAGCGGTTATGGGTGTTTTTAACAATTTTTGAACCACACTCTGCTACGTAACCAAGAAATACAAATCTAAGTGTTCAGCTTCATACTTCAAAACTGCGACCGATAATTAAAAAACATCAAAAAAATAATGCATATTACGACTTTTTACGTTAACGCCTCTGAAAAGTGGGCGTGTCCTAAAAATTGGAAGCACTAACTTTGCTTTGATCATCAGTCAGTTTTAAGGCATATGTGTAAAACCACAGCTGAATCGAATAGTTTTTAAACGATCTTACCTGAACAAATGTATAAAAACCTTTAAAAGAGAGCGTATTGAAAAAATTTGCACAAGAAAATGTAGAGATATATTTTTCATATAACGAACGGAAAAAAGGTTTAAATTGTCCATACCTTAAAATTTTAAAACTACGTTTTTCGTTCTTTCATCAAAAGGGGGCGTAAACGACGCCCAAAATGCAAAAATTTCTTTTCATACACAAACTTTTTAGTTTTTACTAAGAGACGCAAAATTTTATTATAAATGCCGTTAATTTGCAAAAACAATTTTTTTATAAATTCTAGTGAAAAGTGGGATTCAGCCACGCCCAAAATCAAATTTTTTGATTTCACACACAAGTTGTATGTTATGTGCAAGTAATACGCACAAAATTTAATGTTTTTCGCTTTAATATAATAATTGTTATTTTATAAAAACAATATTGATGGTTTTGTTTGAAAAATGGGAGTCAAACACGCCCAAACTGAAACATTTTTATTTGGTTTGAAGAAAATTCATCTATAGCTATATATATACGTGTGTAAAATTTAAGCACTATGCTTTTATCGTAACTGTACAAAAAAAAATTATATTTTAATAAATTGAGGTTGTTCAACAAAAATGGCGATTGTCGACGTGTTTGTGGGTGGATTTTATCGGTTCAAAAACTTAGCCTTACT
The DNA here is from genome assembly GCA_916050605.2 of Platycheirus albimanus. Lineage (NCBI taxonomy): Eukaryota > Metazoa > Arthropoda > Insecta > Diptera > Syrphidae > Platycheirus > Platycheirus albimanus. Next base: position 298,643,169 of record OU696696.1, on the reverse strand, counting down.
CTTGAACCAAAGATTACATTTACCAAATTTCAGCTTCCTAGCTCAAAAATTGCGACCTCTTATAGAGTATACATACGAACGGACGGACGGATGGACGGACGGACATGGCTAAATCGACTAGGCTTTTGATTCTGAGTCAGAATTTATATACTTTTCTTTACCTAACGGTATTATTTCTCTATGTTACAAACTCCACACTAAATACAATATATACCCATCCTATAAAATAGGGAATAAAAATATTATGCACATTGTCAAGGTACAAATAGTTTAAACGCAAAAAGTTGCATAAAAATAGTGTTCTGTAAACTTAAGTGTACAAAACGCATATAAATTTCATCCTAAAATTTAGAAAAGCATTGAGAAAAAACTACAAAATACTGTTTTTAAGGATCAAGTGTCCAAATGGCTATTCCTTGGTTTTCGGTGAGCCAATTGTGTGTTCATTGTTAATACCGAAAAAAAAACTTGTTAAACTTTTCATTCAAAAAAGGAAACCATTTAAAAACTTGAATTAAACTTTTCCAATTTTCTATTTCATGGAATACCACGATGATGGTTACATTACATTATTTGAAATCACAATAAAAAAAAACATTCAAATAAAATGAACCCAAACCAAAGTTTTCTAGTAAGGACTTGAATTCTCTATTATAAGGAACACTTTCAGTGGCAAATTAAATTCAATTCAATTCTTTCGAAAACCCAAAGAAACATTGAGAATCCCCCAACCCCCCAAAGGCAAAAGACTGCAAAAACAAAAACAAAAAAAACTATACAACTCGCAGATGAAATTCATAATGAAAAACGAATTTATAAGATAAACATAGAGCAGAGAAACTTTTAAATAAAAAGCGAACAAAATATAGTTGAGAGCATAAAATAAAAAATAAATAAAAAAGCAAAGAAAATAAACATCGAGACAAAGATGGGAGGAAAACCACCATCCGGCCTCCCCCTAACCTGCCTGAATCCTTCAGCTGCTCCATGAAATCCTTTCCGGTGATATCGACCAACGAATTGGGGTCCATGTTCGACAATGATTCTAAGTCAGGGTCACTCATCACGGAGACGTTGCATAGGTTGCTCTGAAGTTGGCCAACGAGTTTCTTGATGCGATTCGTCTCGGCTACAGCATCTATCGTGTCAGAATATTCTCGATGGCTGGAGATTGTTACGTAGTGTGTTGGCTGCAAATAAAAATAAAAAAAAAAAAAGGATTCTGTTATATAATTTGTGCAATACAAAATGGAATGATTAATATTCCCCTTCTATGTGAATGTGAACCCAGACACAAAACCACATCAAAGCAAAGGCATCAGAAGATATTTTTAATAAACATTAAAACAAATTGAATTTTTATATAAATTTATTTTCCAGTTAAATATAGCCAAGCTACAAAGTCCTATCAAAGGAATTGATGCATTTCTGAAAATCAAACACATTTTTGTGGTTGAGTTCAACTTTAACAGGCCCGTGGTCGATAGATGTGGTTTTAGTGAGAAAACTATATTTAGTCTAAAACTTCCTCCTGCTCATTCCTACTTAATGTTGAAATGCATCCAAACCACATTTAATTACTTTCCAATACTCTTTGAATAATGCAAATGCGTCCCACCATTTTGGCTAAAATTAGTTGCAATTACAAGTTGCATTAACAATATGCTGTTTCGTCCTTAATCTACTGGCCAACAGAATATCTGAAACCACTATGAGTTCTCTCACCACGACCGCTATATAATTAGATTTGAACCGAACAATGCTTAATTAATTCTTACTAGGTTGGTGCATACTCGTCCATCTTGATTTAAAATGGTATTGAAACATATATTTCGGCTTTAAATTGACTACAAGACCAACAGTTTTCGATCAATATAATATTCGTGTAATTGAAATTTAATGGGTTCATCTCTGGAATCATGAAGATTGCCATGTGGCTAATCATCATTTCTGTTGCACATCTTTGCACGGACTTTTGAAAAAAGTATGGAAGTGTCTATATCTTAAATTTCAAATTATCCAGCGTTAACCGAGAATGAAGTTCAATCTAATTCAAAATTTTAACATGAAATCGGGAACTTGCCCTTTACCGTGCGGCTTAACAATTTTCACAGCACAGCAGTTTTCACTCGAGGTAGCCAGTTGCGTTCCACCCCTTAAACATTTCCCCCGTAATACTCGTCTTGCTAGGAACGCTCATCAGTTTACACTTGAGCCCAATTTCGAACGTACCGTGAAATATAGGGATTCTTTCTTTAGCCGTACAACACGAATGTGGAGTGAATTGCCTGGCACAATTTTTCCTTGCCATTTTGATCTGCAAACATTCAAGATCAATGTTCATCGACACCTCCTTTCCCTTCCTTCCTAACTTCCTATCGCTCGCGCTGTGACTTATCATTAAAAGGGCTATAACAAACCCCTTGAGCGCGTGTGCATTATATATGTATCGTAGCTCAATTGGACTGTATAATATCAATTAATAAATATGTAAACGAAATGAAACACAATAATTTATAGTGGAAAAAATGTTATAAAGAAACCACTTAGCACATTTTATTCTTCTCACTTCAAAATCCTGCTTAAGACTAACTCTCACTCGTGCTTGTTCGCAGAACAAGCACTCTTTCGTTAAGTTCTTACGTTAAGTTTTATTTACGTTTAATTTTATCTTCTTATACTTGAGTGACCATCGAATGCAGAGTTACCAGAACTCATGCGATTCGATACAATAAAAAAAAAAAACACATTCCAGAAACAGTATCTACTCCAATTCCACTAAATCTAACTTACCTCTAAAGCTTTAATCTTTCGAACACCGATGTCAATTGACGTTCTGGAATTATCAAAAGTCTAAATGCTGCGGACTAGGATCTCAAGTTAGTTAGTCGTTCCGTATGAAAAAGTAAATACTTGGCACAACAGCTCCAAGCGGGTCGGGCCTGTGACTTACACTGTCAACCATTCTTGTGTGTGCATTAATATTCTGCTGGAATGGAAGGGACCCACAATTTACCGCCGAATCCATGACATGATTTACTCTTGGAGGACTTGGTTCTTCCTCGCAAGAATTAGTACCCCGGAAAATAATTTATTTGGAGTCAGGGATCGAACCCAGAACATTTCGACACACTAACCACTACGCCACGGGGTACTTATAGATGGCGCTGAATAACATTTTAATGGGGTGAGACGGGGTGAGAGCGCTAAAGTCTGATTTATCAGTAGAGCCCCTTGAGGAATCAGACAACTAAAACAACTCTAATAGGAGGCACTATGTGTTGTTTTAAGATGTGTTGAAACGTGTTGAAATGAGTTGCCAATTTTATTGATAGGGGTAGGAGAGTCTAACCCCGATCCCTGTTGAGGACTTGTTTCTTATCTCCAAGTTGCGTGAGAGGCTGGGTGATCGGATGACTATTTTTACCCTAACTAGGGTACACCAGGTTGATAATGAGTTGTTTTTGTGTTTGTGTGTATAGGTGTGCGTATTTGGCCATTTGCGTCTACCTTGGCTAGAGGTTGAATGCGCATATTTGAGGCTACAAGGCCTTAAGTATTGAAGTGCTCATCTGGAAGTGACCTTTACGATAGCGAAGCTTTCACGGAATTCTGGTACCACAGGAGATAGGCCCTCTAGGGGTGGAGAAATGTCACGTGTCTTACGACGCTTGGCTTTTCCACATCGGACTATCTAACCGATATTAAAAAATTTAAGTTGACTCTCAATTGTATGTGCTTTATTTCACATAATATATATCAAACCTCAGGATGAATCACCCTATATGAGGTAGGCCCCCTTGTAGGAGGAGTATCGTGGTGGCAGTGGTTAACCGAATGCGGTAACGAATGACATCCTTGTGATTAGATTTAGATTGTATAACATATGTGCAAAGATATTTCTTTACTTTCGAGGCAGAGTCGGCCAACGGGGTCTGTTGCCAGTCTCATGTTGCGAAGATGTTTTTTCAGAGAACAGTGTCCAGTTATGATTCCAGTCACTGTTTTGATAGTTTTCTTATCTAGGTTAAGTAGGAATTGTATGGTTTTGTTTGAATATTCTGGTACAAATTGTTTTTAGCAAATTTGACCAGGAGTTGTTTACAAGCTGCATTGGAATCCATGAGTAGGATGTTCTTGGCAGTGTTTTTGAAGTATAGTTTTTATTTACTATGCAGAAGGGATCATGGCCGACAAATGGCAACCCTCTTTGGCCAGGGTGTCAGCGCTTTCTTTGCTATCGTACCCCTTATGTGCCGGGATCGAATGGAGCATCAAAAATTTGCAAGTTCATTGAGTATTAAGAGTTAAGACAGTCTCCTGGACTAGCTTGGATCTTATGACAGGTGAAGCCAGAGCTTATAAAGCAGCCTGGCTGTCTAAGAAGATGAATATTGTTTTATTTTTGGCGTTCGAATGACATATTATCCTCGCACATTCGTTAATAGCGAAGACATCTCTCTGGAATATGGACGAATGAAGACCAAGTCTGACAGAAAAGTTTGCGCAAGGTGATTCCACAAATATACAGGAACCAGTATATGTTTCTTTTTTGAGCCATCCAAATACCAGACTAGATCTTCACTAGAAGATGGTTTAAAGTTTTCCCAGTCTTCCCTAGGCGGGATGACCACATATAACTTGTGTGAAGTTATATGTGGGGATTGTATGACATCCAAGCACATACATACCAAATTCCTTATGATTTCTCCAGCTGTTGAGGAGTGATAGGTGGCCTCTTGAATTTGGGTTAGGGGTTGCATATTTTTGGTGGAAGAGACGGTGTTAGCTCAGTCCTGCTTCCATTCTTATGAATATTTGGATTGGAGGTAATCCCAAAATTACATTAAATGCAAACGTAGGTGTGGTCCGCATGCATCCCGTTATGCATGTCGTTGCTTCTTGTGATGCAAGAGGTGTTAGATAGGGATCGCTCCTCAACAAGGGGTGTGGACATGCCTAAACATTAACATTTTCCACAAAATTGGTACTAGGGTATCTACCTAAGGGCCCTTTTTAAAGCCCAACCCTGCGTAATATGTTTAAGATACCCTTTGACCTAGATATAAATGAAACCCTAGTTTGTGTCGTATTGCGGAATAGTGACAAGGCGAATATTAATACAAATTGCAGCCCGATTATTTATACAATGGTGCAGAAGAAGGCTGTGAAAGCGGTCAATCCGTCTCTGCAAGACTGCTGTTTTATTTTGTGAGAATTTCCGTCTCTCTTTACTCTCTTTATTACCCTAGGAATTAAGAACAGGAAATTCTACCAGAGAACCATTGAAAGAGTGTTCATTCGGTGAAGGAACTCATTCTTTTGTTTTTGGAAGTGGATCTCAAGTAACACGACAATTTTTGGCTTTGTGAACGAGCAATGCTTACTTCCAAAAGTGTGTGAGCAGCACAGTATATTAAAACAGTTTAAAGGGTTCGAGGTGGTACACCACCGGTCCATAAGCATACTTCTAGACCGAACCGAAGCTACCACATACATATTTGATGAAAGGATCATGTCACTACTGCCTAAACTTGTGTGGTCTGAGGCAAGAGGAAGCATTTATCGTGCGAACTTGGGAAACGGCTTAAGAAACCAGGAAATAGTAAATTTCGACCAACTAGAAAATTTGATTAAGAATGCATATCCTGTTGCGAATCAAAGCAGAACATGTCCTAAGCAATTTGTGGAACCATGGTTTGATAACGAGTGCCAAAAGGCAAGGCAAAAATCATTTGCGTGGTTGCGAACGTTTCAGCGAAACAGTAGTAATTCCAACAAAAAGCAATACATGGAAGCTAATAAGTTTTTCAAGGAGTTATACAAGCACAAAAAGAAGTTGCACTTTGAAATGGAAGCCCAAAAACTAGCAAACTCTAGAAATTCAGCTGAATTTTGGAAATTAGCACGGAAACTCAATGGCTTACGATTTAAAATAAGTCGCCAACTCAATACAGATGTTTTATCCGATCACTTCAAGAGGATTCTTAATCCAGTAATAGACCGAGTTTTCACTCATTATGCAGCTCCGAGATTTGAAAATCAAACTCTTGATCGACGAATAACTTCTGAAGAGGTGAAACTGGCATCTGAGCGACTTAAAGATAGGAAAGCACGTGGGTCTGATAGAATTCCAACTGAGTTTTATAAGTACGTCAATAGTGAGTTTTTCGAATGTCTAGCCTATTTGTTCAACAATATCTTTGAAACAGGAGTTATACCCGTTCAATTCCAAGAATCCTTGATTTACCCTATATTCAAGAAAGGATGTGCATCAAATCCAGAAAACTACCGAGGCATTTCTTTTCTCAATGCATCTTACAAAATATTTACGGCAATAATGCAACGGCGACTATCAACATGGATAACCGAAAACAAATTACTAAAAGAATTCCAAGCCGGCTTTAGACAGGGGTATTCAACAGTTGATCATATATTTGTACTGAAGAGTATTGCAGAGGCATTCTTAGATCAAGAAAAAAAACTGTACGTGTTTTTCATTGACTTTAAAGCAGCATTCGATACAGTGGATCGGCAATCTCTAATTTATAAGTTGTACGGTAAAGGAATGTCGTTGAAGTTTGCCAGAGTAATTGAAAGACTATATGAAGACACTCGAGCAGCTGTGTGGAATTGTGAAGAAAAATCGGATTGGTTTCAATTTACTTCAGGGGTCAGGCAAGGATGCACACTAAGCCCACTTTTATTTGCACTTTTCATTGAAGATCTGATTGACTCCTTGCCTGGAGGCATTGTCTACGCAGAGACGCTTATCAAAGCTTTGTTATTTGCGGATGATATTGTGTTGCTCGCATATTCCCCAGAATCACTTCAACTAATGATTAATCGGATGCAGGAATACTGCAAACGATGGGGATTAGTAGTGAATTTAGAGAAGTCGAAAGTAATGATTTTCAAAAATCATGGAGGGAGAATTTGCTCTAACGAAAAATGGAGATTCGATGGAGACTTGATTGAAGTGGTAAATGAGTTTAAATATTTAGGGGTTACCTTCACCAAGAACTTAAGTATGGGGAAACACTTCAATGAAAAACTCAACAAAGCGAAAATGGCGATAAACATTACATGGAAGAGATGTTTCTTGAATAGGTCCGTGGCTCACAGTAGCAAATTCAAAATATTTGAGTCTGTGGCAGAATCCATTATGCTTTACGCCATACAATCTTGGGGAAGTAAACATAGTATGAGATGGTTGAAAAGCTGCTTCGCTACTATATCAAAAGAGCGTTCCATTTACCATCCAACAAACCGAACTACGAGTATGTCATAATGCTTGAAACAGGAATTCCACCACTTTTTGTGAAAACATTTAAAATGCAGGTGGATTACATAATTAGAACTTTGAGTTTGGCAGAAGATCGTTTACCCAAAATGGCAGCTCTTAAAACTATTAATTCTAAAAGTGAATGGTACCGCGAATGGCTTGATTTGGCTGAAAATTGTGGAATGGACTTGAACTGCAATGTGGAGGATCTTAAAAAATTAAAAACCGACATGTATCAACTTATTTCCAATGTCGACGAAGTAGCTAGAAACAAGTACATGGATGAAGCTTCAAACTCCTTGTATCGTACAATCTACTGCCAGCTTAATCACAATTTGCAGCAAGCCAACTACTTTCGTGATGAGCTCAGTGTTGGCGAAATATCTATGATGGCTAGACTGCGAAGTGAAATGCTAAACCTGAATTATATACCACATAGACCAGACCTTCCTATATAATCTGCAATATATGCAACAAGATGGAGAGGGAAGACGTTGTACATTTTTTAGGAATGTGTCCAACTTTAAGAGAAACGAGAAGATGTATCTTTGGAAAAGACTTTTTAAGTATTGAGGAAGTTATAGATCTATTAAATGAAATGAATGTGTCTAAACTATACCGGTTCTGCACAATTGCCTTAAGATAATGATATAGAATCATACAAGGACTTTTTTAATGAAATTACCAAACTTTTAACCTAATGTGATATTCGTTTATTAAAAGATAATAAAAATTTGCTAACAATAGAATTTTTAAAGAAAAATTATAAAAAGAAGTATGTAAAAATGTCAATTCGGCAGACGGCTAACAGCCATGTCTAAATGATTTTGTTTATCTATTAATGTATGTAAATATGTAAACTTTTAATTTTTAATAAATAAAATCAATCTAAATCTAAAAAAAAAACATAAGCGAGAGCTACAGTACGTTTGCAACGAACTGTTGGATACCCTATTCCCTATATTTGTGTATGTGTATGCGTATGCCTCCCGTAGCCAACCGATGTTTCAGTTTCAGAAACAAAATTCTTCTTTAGCAGACAGAAAAAAATTCAATAACATTAATTTTGTGTGGTGTGATGTTCAATTAGTGCTGGCAAAATAAAAAAAGGCGTGCGCCACGCCCAATGCCAAGTCAATTGGTATGAGCTCAGTAACATTCAATTTTGTTCTTGCAGATCGATTTGAACAAAACTTAAATTTTTAAAAATTAGGTTTTGAATGGAAATAGCGATTATGGATGTTTTTAACAATTCTTGGGCCACACTCTGCTACGTAACCAAGGAATATAAATCTAAGTGTTCATCTTTATACTTCAAAACTGTGACCGATAGTTAAAAAACGTTAAAAAATTAATGCCTTATACAACTTTTGACGGAACGCCCCTTAAAAGTGGGCGTGTCTTAAAAATTTGAAGCACTAACTGAGCTTTGATCAGTATGTAGGCATATGTGTAAAACTACAGCTGAATCGAGCAGTTTTTAAGCGATCTTACCTGAACAAAGGTATTTTATCAAAATCACGCCTTCAAAAGTGGGCGTATTGAAAAAATGTACACAAGAAAATGTAGAAATATATTTTTCATAAAACGAACGGAAGGGAAAAAGGTTTAAATTGAATATTGGTAGAACCTTAAATTTTTAAAACTACGTTTTTCGTTCTTTCATGGAAAGTAGGCGAAAGCCACGCCCAAAATTCAAAAATTTCTTTTCATACACAAACGATTTAGTTTCTACTAAAAGACGCAAAATTTTGGCTTGCGGATTCATTATAAATACCGTTTAATTACAAAAACAATTTTTTAGTAGTTTATATTAAGTGCTCGTCAGTCACGCCCAAAATCAAATTTATTGATTTCATACACAAGATGTTTATGCCCACACAATTTAATGTTTTGCTCTTCAATATAACATTTGTTATTTTATAAAAACAATATTGATGGATTTGTATGAAAAATGGGCGTCAGCCACGCCCGAACTGAAATATTTTTATTTAATTGGAAGAAGGTTTACCTAAAGCTTGCGTGTGCAAAATTTTAGCGTTATGCTTTTTTCGTAACTTTACAAAAAACATAATTTAATTTTACCAAATTGAGGTTGATCAACAAAAATGGCGATTGTGGGCGTGTTTGTGGGTGGATTTTACTGGTTCAAGAACTTAGTCTTACTCTTGAACCAAAGATTATATTATACCAAATTTCAGCTTTCTATCTACCAAATACAATATACCCATTCTATGGAATAGGGTATACAAATCATACATATTTGAAGGGTTTGGGCAGTCGGGGTGCAGAAAGGGAGTTACTTTCTGCACCCCGACTGCCCACACGAAAAACCGTTCTTACCTTTCATAGTGAAGATATTCTTATTTTTACACTATATGCAAATGTCAAGTCTTCATGTCGAAAGCTTAACTAAACCAACCGAATCCAACTCAATTCAAACGAGTTCAGATGTCACATGGGCATATGGCTTCATAAAAATACGTTTTTCACAAGCTATCTACATCTTTCTACATAGCTTCGCAGTAATATTTGATTGATCGTTACTCTCCAATTTTATATATTCCAAGGTCCTTTGGGACAAAATTTCAACAAAAAAAAAGGATGTTTATCTAGTTTCGTTATGCTCAAATTGCTCCAAACAATATTAAATGCAAAAATATTCTCCAGAGATGAATACCAAATAAAGAGCTGTCCCTTTATTTTTTGTAACTCAAAGATATATGTATAAGTCTATAGGTACTCCGATTGGAAATGAATGAAAAAAAAGCAATTCTATTAAAAACAGAATATATTTTTGAATAGAAGTCAGTTTTAAGTTTTTTTTTTATAACAAAGAAGATATTCGCAATTATTTTTGTTGAAGATACAAATGCATCGGATATAATGATGACAAAATATTACTTTCTCCTTCCCAGTGGAAAATCCACTTCAGGGAATAATAACAGGAGAGCTAAAGATTTATGCAGATAAAAGAAATGATGCTTCAGGTTGGTGTATTCTTTCAATTTTGAAAACTATTTTTATTCAGTGTTTGAAAAAGAAGGTATCTTTCGGATTTAAATCCTTGTATACAATAGAAATTCTGATTTTAAAAAAAAATATAGTTTTAAATGATGTAGGATTTAAAAATTATTTAATTTATAATAAACACTTGCGTGGGACAATATTTCCACATCCATTATTTTGACTTGGATATCGTCTTTCAAGTATGCATGCAGAAAAAAATTAAGGCTTGAATCAAACATGGCAGAGAAGCCAAAAAAAAAAAGATAAAGTGTATTTATTATTATTAAAATACTAGCGAACCCATGCCTTCTCCGCTGAGCAGATTTCCAAAGAGCTGTTCCCTGTAAAAAATTCAGTTTAGTTGGAAGGCGTAAAGTTCTTTCAATTCTTTAGGAGTGATAAATGCTAAAACTTAAGAAAGCAGAAAGAAAACTTTGAACAAAATTCGTTTTTAATATCTTATATATTTTATTCTTATACTTTGTTATGAACAACATTTTTGGTTTTCCCATTTTTTACGGAGGTGCAGTCGGTTTCCCTACTCTAGAATACCTAACATACAGTTGACGATGAAAAAAAAAACACGGGATATTCTAAATCTATACCTTTTCTATAAATTTTCAAAGACTGACCTTGTGCTTTATATACAGTGATGGGAAGGCGAATAGAAAATTGAAGTTTAAAGTCAAATGGCAAATCAGGTGGTCTTCCCCTTTTTTGTTTGCCACTCAGAATCCTAGCTCTAATAATTAGATTGTTCATTAATTTTTTCACAAAAAAAGTCTCCTACCATTACAAAAATTTTTGGTTGATTAATGTTTGTTACGAAGCATTTTAATCGGGGCTCCAATTTTTAGCGTTAAATAAGGAGATGACAGTCTCGGTAAATCAAGCAAATTCAAAAATTCCGTCTGGTAATTCACTACGTCATCCTCATTTATAATTGTGTCGACTGATTTGTAAGCATACAATTGTCCATCTATTTTCTCTGAAAATTATGCATTAATTTCAGCGACATCTTTATTTTTGCCAGCCAATATACTTAGCCCTTTTCTTTAACCAAGTATGATTTTTATAGTTCTCTAATATACTTGGAAACACACTTTGAACCAATTCTTTCTTTAAATTCCTAATACAATATAAATTCTTTGGCAGTGTTATTTGGCCATTTGAACTATCAACGGATATTTTTTAATTCCCAATATCCAACACCTGCTTTGAAAATTCTGCGACAGATTGATCGTTTATTAACAGTACACGGACATTTGGAGTGAGTGTTAGTTTTTTAACATACATATCTGCACAAATTGGAACATTTAAGGCAGGAATTGAGTTTGGCCGCAGCAGTCGAACGGGGTATACCGTCAAAGTTTGTCGAAAGTAACCCTCTAACAATATCATAGCGCCACGAAATATTACTAGGCTTCCGCTCGCAAATCTTGCAAGGTTCGGTGTTCGATACAAAGCTTCAAGAGACTTTTTGATGTAAAACATCTATTGGTGGACCTAGGCAGTATAATCGATCCTAATCGTCACGAAAAATGGCATGACGCTTGGACGCCATTTGGCCAGTCAAATTAACAAAAATGGTGGGTGGTTGGTTTATTGGTTGAAGAAAAAATTGTCAAAAATGGTGGACAGTTTGTTGGTGGTTATAGGTGGGCTGGGTGGTTGTTTGTGGTGGGGGGTTGAGGAACAAATTGTCAAAGATGGTGGTTAATTGGTTGATGGTTGTAGGTGGGCTTTGTGTATAGTTTAGGGGGGGGAATTGGGTTGGTGGAGAGGGGTGGGGGTTTTTTTTAGGTTTTTATTAATCATGAATTCTTATATTAACTTGAATGTTTCACATCTGCCGGGCGTCCCGTGATGGCAAATTTTTTTTTTGTGCCATTCTACACTCATCCCATATACAGTAATCTTGCACTGTTGCAAGACTTTGGCCATTGCCGATGTTCTAGAAGTATTTCATGTAGGCGTTTTGCTAACCTGCAATTTAAGTGCAGAGTGCGCTGTACGACTACCATCTCGTGGCTTGCAATTCCAGAAAGGCCAACAATGTTTTCGCGTACCCTTTATGGTGCATCCACAAAATATAATCCGCCACTATCATTGCTCGCAACTTGCATAACAGTATCGTAGAGATGTTTCTGTTGGTCATTTAACTTAGGAGCATTAGTCCGCACGAACATTCTTATAATTCGTCGCAATTGTATTGCTTTTCGCGTAGCATTTCCTGATCAAAAAAATCTTGCAGAGGAATTAATGTTTAAGATAATTAAAGATCATGTAATCTATCGAAACCAATTCTTCATTATTCCAAATTGATGTTGAAGGACGCATTCGATGTAGAATGTTCTCTGACATTGTGATCCCGATAAGTGTTGTTGAAAAATATTTAATTTTAAATACAATGATATCGATATAACATATAACCGTTACGTTAAAGCTTATTCTTCTCAAAAACGGCTCTAACGATTTCGATTTAAAAAAATCAGTGTTGCTTTTTAGGTACGACCAATTATATGGCTGAAAAAAAAGTTTTAAAAAATGTCTAAGAACGGTACTTTCCATACTACCGTTTTTTGTTTGTTTTCGACTATCTCGAAAACGACTCAACCGATTCTTTCAAAATTTCACATATATATAGTTGTATAGGTAGCTCAATTTGTACTGCATACCAATATTTTTGAAAAATATTTTTTTGTATTTTTAAAAGCATCTAAAAAAAAATTTAAATTAATATTTTGAAAACTGCTTATTAAATTTTTTTCTAAAAATTATAAATAAGTGTATTTGCTGAATACCTATGAAATGGCGTGTTTGAATTTTATTTGAAATTTTTTTTCAAAAAAAAACTTTTTTCTCAAAAACCGCTCCACAGATTTTTATAAATTTACTCTCATAAATTCAAATTTATCCAAGAAATAAAATCGCGTACTTTTTTTCAGCTCAAATTAGTTTAAGTATTTATTTAAGAATTTTGAAAATTTTATTTTTATCAAAATCTCAAGCCCCTAGACCACTGTCAAACATTAGAGCAAGTTCGTGCGACCCAGTCGTGCATTTTATTTGTTGATGCGCCCGGCGGAACTGGAAAAATGTTCTTAATTTAATTAATATTAGCAGCAATACGTGCTCAAAGTGGAATTGCGTTAGCTCTCGCATCTACCGGAATTGCTGCAACACTGTTGGAAGGTGGAAGAACAGCACACTGAGAACTGAAGCTTTCGTTAAATCTGCGAATCAAAGAAAATCCTGTTTGCAGCATTTCAAAGCAATCAGTCATGGCAAAAGTGGTGATATAGCAAGCGGATTTCCGAAATCACTTCCCGTGATTCTGAAACCAACAGCGGCGTATGAATAAATCTCATGTCTCAAGGCATCGTTTTTTTTCGGTATGTGCAAACCATTCCATTGAGTGTTAATATGCAAGTGTTCTTTGGATTTGCCTGGCATGCCGCCTCATCATTTGAGTTTTAAAGTTGGATCTATCATCTTAATGCTTCGAAACCTTTATGCCCCGAAACTGTGCAATGGAACCTACTAACAATATCCATGCACCACCAAATAAACGTTGGTTTCCTCGTTAATCTTTTAACGTTCGATTAAGCGCTTCCAATAATTTCTTGTGAACCATCGTGCACTCATCAGAAATGATTATTTTACATTGCTGTAAAACCTTTGCCATTCCAGATGTTTTTGAAATATTACATGTTTGAAATTCATTTACTTGCATGTTCAATCTTCAATGGCAATTTTAATGCAGAGTGACTTGTTCGACCACCGTCTAACAAAGTTTGCGCAATCCTAGACGACGCAAGCGCTAATGCTATTTTATTTTCAGATCGGATCGTAGCTAAGATCCAAGTTCTGGTTTGAATACATATTTCGCATTCGATGTAATATTTCTTCAGTCATTTCATCCCGATGATTTGTCCAAAATCGCAGATTACAAACTTATTCCAATTTTATTAAAATTAAATTGACACATTGAAAATAAAAATAATTTTCTATAATTACGGGAAAAATACTTTATGTGTCGACAAAAATGCTAGATCAAAAAGAACCACGCTACCGCTTTACAGAATTTTGACCAAACTTCACAGAAACATTTGCAGGCATCCTCAGAAGATGCTACCAAAAAATTTGTTAGTATTTTGACAGAATGCAATAAAACTGCAGTTGTGGCAAATTATTTTACCGAAGTTTGGCCGGAAACCTTCGTCGACATACTCAGAAGACCCTACAAAAAATGTTGGTATTAATATGACGAAATACACTAAAAATGCATTTTGCGATTTGCCCTTTACCGAAATTTGACCAAATTTCACAAAAAGACCTTCCTCAATAAGATAGCTACCTTTATAAAAAAATATGGAAAAATTCGGCCCAGCCATTCTCGAGTTTATCGAGCCCGAACATAAGGCAACTTATTTTTATATATTAGATTAATTGGAAAATCACTGATAAAAAGTATAAAAAGTTGTGACCCAGGATGGCTGCCATGAGGTAACTGTTGGAAATATCGCTTTCAACAAAGCCAAGTATCCCAACTTTACTAGTAACTTCCCCATTATATTATTGTTGCTGAACGATCATCTTAAATGTCAATTTTTAGAGCTTGTCATTTTCTTTTATTAAATTCAATTTTTCCTTCTTCTTTCTTGAGCCTTCGAAGAGATAAGTCACTCAACTTGTATAATCTGAAATCATCCTATTAATCCTTTATCTTTTATAATAAAATACTAATTGAAATTATCAATCGCTTTTCTTGTTTTTTTTTGTATTTAAAAGTATTTTTATTTATTACTATTTTACAAAAGTAACTACACCAGAAACGTTTTGTATTGCATTAGAGAACACATATTATAAGTTTCGACGTCCACCCAAATAGATTTCAATCCATATAAGAATTAAACTTTGGCCGTGATCTTGCAAGCGGTTTTTCAAACTTGTAAAACAGTTTATTTGTTAATGAAGTTTAAATCATGGCTGTCTCAGAAATATTTTGGACGAGAGGACTTAAACAACAAAAGATTCAATTCTTTTTTACCTTGCCTTTTATCACAAAACGAACAATGGGCTCAACACGATATCTAAAAAAAAAAAAAATGTGTGTGCGTAATTCACACTCGGTTGAAGTGAAACTTCAAAGAAGTTGGTATACCTAATTTACGAGAGCATGAGATGAAAAACTCAGCCACCCAGCACCAGTTTTCGGATTACTTTCAAACCTTATGTTATGTATGACTAAATGCTTTCAACACGAATACAAATACAAAAGTTTCAACACATATTCAAGCATACAGACGTACCGACATACTTTGCGTCGTTTTGACTCCCTTTTAAAGTATGAACTCCAGGACGCCACTATTTAAAACAAGTCAAAAAAATATTCGAAAACTGACTATTTTCAAAAATTCAGGATACTTTTTTAAAATTTAAATAATTTTTTGAATGCCAATTTTTTATAAATACTTTTGTTATGTATTTGTTTGAATTTTACATTCTTCTTGAATTAAGTTTATTGAAACCTTTTGTAAAGCTTTTCCTGTTAGACAGCATTCAAATCACGTACCTACCTATATTAACTAACATACTAACTTAATCGTACCAACGCGCCTGCTCACTCGCTTTTGTTTAACATAATGCTTAGTAGACCTGAGTGAGAGGCAAAACGTATGATAGGAGAAAATGAGAGCTAGAATATAAAATACTGTGTCATAATTTTTTTTTCATTCGTTCTCTCTCAGACTTGGTGCGATATATATTTTTTTTTAAATTGATTTACATATTTGCTTAAAAGTGTCATGTTGCATTTCCGTTTCGTCGAGTTACAAATTACCCCGATATTAAAGAAGTTTCACTTCAATAATAACACACCACGCTGAAATCTTACTAAAAAGCTGTAATACGCAGCCGCATACAGTGTACAGTAGCTCACGTAGTTTTCACATACACTAACACACGTTAAATACTCAAATACAAGCACGTATTAAACAGTGTGCAATATACATACACACCGACATCTGCTCTCTCGCTCTGGCTCACAAATTACAGGCGACTATGCTTAGAAGACGGGAGTGGGGATGCTACGAAGTATGGGACAAAGAGGAGAGACCGATAATATAAAATAGTATGTATATTTCTGTCTCATTCTTTCCTGGCTTCATCCTACACATTTTTGTATTTGTGTCTCTTACCTGTCGTTTTTTCCGTTGCATCCGGTTTGAAATCACAACGATTCTAAAGAAGTTTCACTTCAAAAACCTGGGTAGTTACGAAATACCAGATAAATAAGGGCAGATTACCTTCTTTAAAAATACCTCAAATACTAACCTTCCTAAAAGAAACCAATTTGGAGGAAGTGCTGTAGGACGAGTATCCTCATCCAGCTCTAAAAGGGGCACAATAGATCTTTAAGGTCGCAGTGCGCTTTTCCCCAATTTAATTCATTCATGCAACTTAAAATAAAAAGCATACGATGAAACATAACACAGTTTCCGAGCAAAGAAGTTCAAACTCTTGTGTTTATGTTCCGCATTTTAATTCATTAAATTCAGTCGTTTGTAAACAGAGATGTCCGTTATTTGTATTTTTAGCCAAAACAATATTTAAAAAAAAAATACTGTTTTCTTCATGTCTATTCTTTGTTACGAATTTTGAATGCTTTCGTAATATGTATGAATAATCATGAGAAAACTGACGATATATCGATATATTGATTTTTTTCGCCCGATAATTATCGATACTTTTAAAGAATATCGATACGATAAATATCGATATATTTTTTACTTGCCCATCCCTACATTGATCAAAACAAACAAATGCCATGGAGCACGTGCATGAATGAGTAAGATTATAGTATTTATATTCTCACTCGTTTGTGCACACGGTGAGCTAATGCGAGTCATCGGTGCCGCCATATTGGAATACTGAGCGTTACTTCCGTCAGAAAAATAGTATGTATATTTCTGTCTCATTCTTTCCTGGCTTCATCCTACACATTTTTGTATTTGTGTCTCTTACATGTCGTTTTTTCGTTGCATCCGGTTTGAAATCACAACGATTCTAAAGAAGTTTCACTTCAAAAATCTATAGCAAAAAAATCTAGAAAGAGAAAATCTAGAAAAAAAAAAATCTAGAATTAGGAAAATCCAAAAAACCTTAATTTCGAAAACCAAAAATCGAGAAAAAAGAATCTAGAATGGACTAAATCTAGAATTAATATTAATTTTTAAGACAATGGTTACAATTCGCACGCGCGAATTAATTATATTTTCTAGATTTAAAATTCCTCTTAAAAAAAGATCTAGAACACTTTTTTTTCTAGATTTTTCTAGATTTCCATCTTTCTAGATTTTTACTACTTCGAGATTTTATCTTTCTGTATTTTTGTGTATAGATTTTGTCCTTTCTAGATTATGTCACTCTGGATAACATCGTGATCCCACGAACAATACCTTGTGCCAACATTTTAATTAATTCTGTTCGTCATGAAAAATCCGAAAGGGCTATCGTCAGAAAGACAATTCAGTGGATTAGAAGTCTTAGACTTTTATAAAGATAAGGAACAGAGTCGGAAACAGGCCGGAGCCTTGGGATTGGGATACACCAGCAATTATTTTGCGAAAAACAGACTGAATACCATTCAGGATAACAAAAGTAACTAAAAATCTATCGAAAGATGTTTGTAAATTTCAAATGCACGCATTTTCACCGAGAGAGCTTGATGGACAACCTCAATGGAATGCTTTTCAAGTATCCAGCGCAATGATCTTGCTTTCGCGATGTAAGGATTAGTTCAACTGTCCGTTGAGATACTCCATCATATCACCCGTCACTTAAAAATGTCTGTTCCTCGAAATGTTTCTTGATCTGATAGTTTATCAGAGTCTAACCTTAGAAAGAAGGCGCATAAGTGCATTAAGTCCGTTCTGTCTGTTTGTCCACTAACACTTTTAACGCATCCAAGTCCAAAAAGTGTTATAACGCTCTGTGGAAGCATCCAATACGTATATTATAGAAAACTGTAATGAAATCGAATCAGTTTGTGAGGTTAGAACTAGCCATTATAATTTTCTTCATTACTCTTGGAGTTAAGTAATGCTTCTGCCTTTATGCCAAAATAAGGACTTAATGGGAATCACCTCAAGTCTTGCGAATATTCTCAGAAATATCTCTAACAGTTTTGATTATATTTCACATAAATTATTGACGTGATAACGTCTAATAAATCGGTTTGGAATATATGGGCAGCATGCACAAAAAAATGTCACAGTCACAGTCATAGTCACAGTCACACTGACGTTACCTAGCTGCTTTGATTGCCTAGAAAGTCGTTAAAGTGGGAGTGGAGGGTGTTGGGTGGTTAGTTGGTTATGGTGGGAGTGTGTGGGCCTGGCGGGGGGGGGGGGGGGGTAGTTTCGGGAAGAGGAAAAATTGTCAAAAATGGTGGGTGGTTGTAGCTGGTTTGGGTGGTGAGATAAATATTGTCAAAGCTAATGGGTGGTTCCTTGGTGGCTGTAGGTGGGATGGGTGTTTGGTGTTGGGGGGATTTGGTAAAGTTGGGGGGGGGGGGTGAATTGTCAAATATGGTGGGATGGGTGGTTGGTAATGTTGGGGGGTGATTTGGTGTTGGGGGGGAATGTTAAAATTTGTGGGTGAGTGGCCAGTGGTTGTATTGGAATGGGTAGTTGGGATTGGGGGGGGAGAAGTGGAAGGAATTAACAAAAATAGTTGTGGTGGGTGGTTGGCGGCGGTGGTTGGGGGTGGGTGATTAGCAGGTGGTTGTAGGTGGAGTGGGTGGTTGGTGGTTTCAGAGATACCTATACACATGAAGTGTTTTGTGAACTGGTTATCACGTAAAATTATCGTCCGTAAACCGACTTTACAGACAACCATGTTTTTTTTTTATTAAAAAAATAACCTTTTCGTGTTAGATAAGATATGTCTTTCCCTCATCCTGATAGCTTTCTTTCAGCTCAAAACAAAGCATGTGTTTCCATTCGATTTAATACTCTAAGTCTTGTTCGGAACAAAAGCTCGTTCTAATTTGTCCATAAAAACTAACTGATTTATTATCATACAAGTTTACTAGAGTCCCCTTTCTATCTTTAATCATTCAGATAATCCGAAGAACTTTTGTTTGCAATAAATTATATTCCACTATTTTGAATATTAAGCTTCATACCTAAGTCAAGAGACTTATTTGAAATTCAAACTAACCCGAGATTTCATTAAACTTTTCCATAAAATGTTCGCTCTAACTATGGCAGCCAGTGAAGTTGCCTCTATTAAATTCTCATTTTATAAATTATCCTTAATGCATATTATATGATATAGACAGGCATTCATCAATTTATTCGACCCGCGACCCTATTCCTACATAGAAAGGAAAAAAAGGATAATTTAATATTTACTCATTATATTTCTTTACAAAAAAAAAAAGGAAAAAATCTTTTCCTTATCCGTCCTTCATAAAAATTTTTTTTTGTGCAAAACAAAAAGTTGAAAACAAACAAAAAAAATGAAGAAAACTTTTTTAAAACTTTAAGCACCATATTGTATACAATCCTGCATTTAAATAAAGGGATATACATTAAGATTAAAGGATTCAGAATACTTGTATATTTACATAGCCTTATATTAAATTGTTTGCATTGTAGATACAGACAGAGAGATCGGGCTAAAAAAGGACTTCCCTCGTTAGTTTGTTAACGAGGATATAGACAAAGTTTTTCAATTTATGAGCACACAAAACAAAGAATTGTATACTCACGTCCTGATGCACAACCAATCCAACCTACGCTTATATGACTCTTATGAGTTTTATTTATTTTTACATCTTCATCCCATACAACACAACGTTTGTATACGTGTACGAAGAAACTCTTGAAAATGTTTCCCTGCTTACAATTCAAACCCAACTCGAAACCCTTTCATTTCTAACCACATACCACACCAACCCAATTCCTCTCACAAAATAATAAATTCATCATCAACTTACATCAATCCAATGTTCGCCGGGGAAAACAGCTATTAGCTCAGTATTGGGTTCAAGAGTCCTGAAATATTCTTCATCGTCTATTTCCGTGCCATCCGAATCCAAATGTATCGTTGGCAGGAGATCGACTTTTTCAAATTTTTCCGCAACCTTTGTGCGAATTTCTTCAAGTGAGGATGCAACAACCGCTTTCTTAATGTGTCGTGTTATGTCCTTGATCTGCAAACAGAGAAAAAGAAAAATTACTTTAGGGATAGAATTCTCGATTCGTCGTCGTCGTCTTTCTTATTCGTCAAATATGTCATTTATATTCGCACAAGAGCAAAGTGGGATTTTGAAATTTATTGAAATCCGATTCAATTCCTACAGAGCAACAACTATCTCCGGGGATGCGCAGCACTCATCAACATCAGCTAAGATATACTCGTACGTGTGTCTGTGTATACACAATTCATATATAAAAGGAGCAACAGCAACACCAACAACAACGACAACGACAGCTCACTTGACATATTAAGAAGTTGATTGAAAAGAACTCTTCTCGTTTTCATTGCATACGATCCTATAACCATGTTGTATAGAGGAGCAGGAGACACTATAAGGACTTAGCTTTAGAGACCATTCACCATCACCCGCAGAGCAGAGCTCAGATTGCAGTGACATAGTCGTACATTTCATATTCACATTCTGATGCTACAGAGAAGAGACCTCTTATCGTGCGAATGCGAGCGATTCTCGTGGGTATATTTTGTAAAGCCAGAGTGTGTTCGTTGTGTTGTTTTGTGTTTTGTGTTTTGTGGGTCGGTCGTCTCGATTTCACATTATTTTCTGGTTAGGGTTAGATAGAAGACTCTAATCGATAATGGGCTTTAGACATAAGGAGGAATGGGAGAAATTATTATTGAATGGTTAAGGACGAAGAAATAAATTTTAATGGCGATTTGGAATATAACACATCGTTATTATTGAGGTTTTGATGTGGGTTTTTGGGATGCAAGGTGGCTTTAAGTCATCATCACCCAGTCAGAAATTGGTATAACCAAGTATTGCAAATGGCGGCGAATCCACTTTTTTTCGCGTTGGTTAAATAAACAGATAAAGGTGGCAATGTACAGTGGATGTAGTGGTTGGTTCCTAACCTAGAGTTTTGGGTTCGAGCCCCAGTTTGGGCAATAGTCCCCCAGCTTCAACAGGACGCCATCAGTCAGATTTTCGTGAGAAAAATATCATCTATTTCTTAATCAATGGTAACAACAAAATTTCTTTCCTTCTAACTTCCGTGCAGTTTACATTCAAAAGACCTTGGGTTTTAGAGGCATATACAAAATGGGTGATTCACCGTGAGGTTTGATTTTCAATAGGCTTTTTTTGACAGATCACGCGTGACTCCTAACAAACCACTTTGTCATTTTCGTTCAGTATCATTTGGTAGGTCAGCATGAAAAGACTCCAAAACAGCGTCTCCAAATTGTTCAGCTGTGTTAAGAAAATCAGCGTTCTGTGAAAAAATTCGGTGTTTTATCGTGAAATTTTGTTAAGTGATGAAGCCCACTTCTGGCTCAATGGCGAACAATAATGCCGTATTTGGGCTGATGAGCAACATGAAGAGTTCCAAGAGCTACCATTTCATCCATTAAAAATAACGGTATGGTGTGATTTATTGGCTCTTATAATCATTGGTCAATATTTCTTCAAAAATGAGTCAAACCAAATGTTACCGTGACCATTAGATAATTTTCACTGGAGATATGTAAAGTCTCAAGTCTTCAGGAATAAGCCAGCTACGATTGACGCTTTGGACGCCAACATTACTTGTGTTATTCGCGAGATAACAGTCGCAATGCTCGAACGAGTCGCACAAAATTGGACCTTTCGAATGGACCACCGCAGATACGTAGTCGTGGACAACATTTACATGATATCATTTTCAAAAATTTAATTCCATGAGTTGTTTTTTTAACCGGTAATAAACATTTTTAGTTCACTTTCAAATGTATGTGTTTTATTTTACATTATAATTCGAACCGTACGATGAATCACCCTTTTTTAATTCATGTTAAGAATATTGATATCCCCTTAAGTGCGCGAAAATTAAAAAAAGAAATTATTAAAAATTGCAATATTTTTTCCACCAAACCTATCCTATGCTTTTTTTTTTTTTTTTTTTTTTAAACGGCACACGCGCTCAAGGGGTTTGTTATAGCCCTTTTAATGATAAGTCACAGCGCGAGCGATAGGAAATTAGGGATGAAGGGAAAGGAGGTGTCGATGAACATTGGTCTTGAATGTTTGAAGATCAAAATGGCAAGGGAAAATTGTGCCAGGCAATTAATTCCATATTCGTGTTGTACGGCGATAGGAAGAATCCCTATATTTCACGGTACGTCCGAAATTGGGCTTAAGTGTAAACTGATGAGCGTTCCTAGCAAGACGAGTATTACGGGGGAAATGTTTAAGGGGTGGAACGCAGCTGGCTACCTCGAGTGAGAATTTTTTGTTAAAGAATCTGTAAAATAAGGAAAGACATGAGACATTTCGACGATGTTCGAGTGACGGAAATGTTTCCATAATGTTTCTCTCTATTATCAATTTTAACGCTTTTTTCTGAACTCTGTCGAGCAGGTGGAGAAAAGTTTGAGAAGCACCTGCCCAGAGATGGGAGTTATACTCGAGTTTAGGGCGTATAAACGCTTTGTAAATTGTAGCCAGATCAGAAGGGGTGAAAAACTTCTTGCATCTATTAAGAAAGCCTAAGCATCTTGCAGCATTCTTGGCAATCTCAAGTATATGATCATTCCAACGAAGATTGTCACTGATACACATACCGAGTACTCCTAGCTTTCCGGCCTCTTCGATGCAAGTACCATTCATGGATAATGGCATAGGGGGTATGTTTAGTTTAACGACAAAAGACAGCATTGAGTTTTCGACGCATTAAAACCCCAATTCACAATACTGTTTAAATCGGAGTTTAATGAGCTTATCATACGGTGTCGTTGTAATAACACGTCCGAAGGCGAAGGCCGTGAATTATCAAACGTATATGAAAAGCTGAGGGTTGAGTCGTCAGCAAAACAATTTAATGGATTAGAAGTCACAGACAAGAGATCATTTATAAAAATGAGAAAGAGAACCGGAGACAGAACGGAGCCCTGGGGCACACCAGCATTTATTTTGTGGAGATCAGACTTGAAACCGTCTAATACAACTTGTATTGAACGGTCCAGAAGATAGCTTCTAATCCAACGAATAAGAGTATCATCGATACCAAATGCACGCATTTTCGATAAAAGAGCTTCATGCCAAACTCTATCAAATGCCTTTGAAAAATCAAGCGCAATAATCTTGCTTTCGCCAAAGCGATGCACAGATTTGTTCCACTGTTCGGTGAGATATGCCATCAGATCACCAGTGGAACGATTGCTGCGAAAGCCGTATTGCCGGTCATTTAAAAGCTCCCGATCTTCGAGATATTTCTTGAGCTGATGATTTATCAGCGTTTCCATGACCTTGGAAAGAAGGGACGTAAGTGCGATTGGTCGGTAGGAGGAGGGGGAGGAGGAGTCACCTTTTTTTGGGACGGGCTGGACAAATGCTGTTTTCCATCTACTAGGAAAGATTCCTGAACGATAGGAGCGATGGAAAAGCTTACGCAGTGGTTTTGCCAGCGATGAATTACACCTCTTCAGAAGAATAGGGGGTATGCTAATGCTATGCTATAATTATTCAGTTATTTCTGTTGCATTTCATAGAATTTGGAGTTAAAAAAAAGGAGCGGCATGTGCAATGTGCATTCTCGGAATTATTATTTGCAATACATTAATGAATTTGGGCAGAACGAAGTTAGCCGGGTTAGCTTGTATAAATGTATACCCTGGAAGTAAGAACTATGAGACAGTGTAGGGTGATGCAAATATATAGGGTCATTCATTTTTCGGTTTCGAAAATAAAGCTTACTGTCTGTTATACAGACAGTGAATCGAGGAAAAACAACTACTATTTGTTGCATGAAATAAGCAAAGAAGATCAAATTCTTTGTTAAGAAAGTGTCTATGTCCCGCACTTTGAGCATCTTGACATTTTTAGAAGATAGTAATTTTCCCAGTTATTTCGATATACTAAGATCGATAACGCCATAATAGGTCGTATTGTGTGACTTGTTACCACGTCTTATTGTAACCATATTTCGTCCAAGTCATGATCTTCAATCGCCGAAAAAAATCAATTATCGGCTGCTAAAACCTTGGAGCAGCGATATTTTCGACTGTGCACGTGGGTGCATTACGATGATGCACTGATGGCCTTACGACATCAAGGATGCTTCCACTGTCTTCAAATTTCTGCACAATTTTACCGATTGCCTGCGTAGTCGGTAGTCAGTCGATTATGACGTAATGTGCGAAAAGTGGCTACATATCGTTTGAATCGCCACTCTTGTAAGTAAGTTTAAGTAATTCTAACGCTTTGTCCAATTGTTAAACAATCTACTATCGTAAATTGCAAACATTTTACTAATATTATGATATTTTAGATGACATCTGAGTTTGACTGGTGTCAAATGCGAGCGCTACCAACTTCAAACCACGAAATAAATGACACTGTATTAATTTTAATACAAATTTAGCATTTTTAATAAATGTTAGTATTTATTTACCCCGTTATGTTTGTATAACATTTGAAAGACAAACAAATTACACAACTAGTTAACATTAACCTGCTCTTATGATGAAAATCATAATCATAATCAAACTTAACCAGATTATTTATCAAAATATGCGCCAAATCTCTAAATTTTTCAAATACAATTCAGAGTTATATTTTAAAAATCAAGTATGAAAAATTATTTTATTAAAAATCTCGTTTTCTTTTCTGTGTAGAAAAAACAAAAAAAATTTAAATAATTAAATTTAATGATGAGTTCTCAAAAGGGACGAATTATCCAATTCGCCAAAAGCTTCTAAACCATTGTTGTTTTTATTGCTATGAACTTTTTGTCAATAAGTTCCTCTTGGTTAGCGAACAAAAAATCAAGTGCAACCAATACTCACATGCCAATTTCCTGCAACATTTTGCACAAAATATTTTATATTTAGTATGAGCCATCGGCATCTGTGCCAAGGATTTGGAGCAGTATCTTTTGTATTTTGTCTTATATATTAGATAGTCTCAACTATTAGCGTTAACCTGCTACCCTGGCTACATCTTGAGATAAGAAATTAATGGAAAACCTTTTCCTTTGAACGCAAATCCAATGGTTTTTTAGAACCACTTGGGTGAGTCGCGAGTGAGTTTTTTTTTTTCAAATAGATAAGCATAAGTGAAAAATGTTAGTATAAAACTGAATGGGAGAGGTTAATGTGATTTTAATAGCATATCTGTGCATTTTATTTCCACAAGGATATTCGCTGAGCATAGCATATTTTTTAGATGTTTATTAATATAAGCTGAAATTTTTCCTTAATTTACTTAAAGATATCCCAGTCAATTGGCAAAATTCACTTGAGTTCATTATTTTTATGTTTTTTTTTTTATTTTATTATTATTAAATGTGTTTATGACAAATTCAATTTATTGACATTGGGATGCATGTTGCATGCACATCTTAAAAATTCTTTAAAGACAAATAAAAGGCATGTCTGGGTCCGACAACTTAGTCTTACGGCATTATGGAAATTATATAAAAATCAAAAGAAGCCGTCAAAATTATTTTAAAAGTTGGTGGGAAAAATGTTTGGAAAATATTTTTTTATCTGAATTCATGCTAACTTATTTTTTGAATTTTATTCAGTAGCTTCACTGGTGAATTCTACGAACATTCTGGCGGTTTTCGATAAAATATTTTAGAATATTTGACTGATTCAACTAGTTTCATCAAAATTCCAACAATAAACTTTTGCATTTCTTTTAACCAATTCTTGAAGAACTTTTTCGACTCCGAATGAGATTACCTCCAAACATACATTTTAAAAATATCAACCATTTTTTCAGGCGTCGAAAAACTTTGATCTGCGGAATAAGAAGAGATCAATGGGTGACAAATAAAGATTGTTCGTAGGATGACCCATCAATGCACTTAGTACAGCCAATGTGTGGGAGCTGGCATTGCACTGCGAATAATTTCCTTTATTTTTCTGAACCATTCAAACTAACAAATTGGTGTGCGCCATGCAATATAAAATGTATGTTTTGAAACTAATGTCGATACATGCAGCATACCATACCTCAATTTCACAATATTTTACATGTGGCTCTTGCAATATCAGATTTGTTCTGGCACAACAACCGATGTTGGATGGCCTTACTTAAAATGTCCAATAGCAAAGTTCGGTCATGATTGAATTTGGAAAACCAATATATCACATCGACTGGAGATGAAACTTTGAAGCCGGTTGATCGGCACACACTGTTGTTTGGTTAGTTCACGTTGAAAATCAAACACAATTATTGCACGAAAAATTTCGATTTCTCGACCGAGGTGAATGATTTAAAAAACTGTACCGTGTACCCTAATCAAAAAGCACTCTTTTTATTAACGACGAATTTGGGAACAGAATGTGTGCAGACGTTATTCTGCTCTTCCGAGCATATAGAGCGATGCTAGATATAAACATTTTGAACATTAAGGTAGAAGTTTGACTTCTCAATTATGTTCACATCTTCCAACAACTTTGTCTTATATGTAAGAAAATGGAAAATTTGTTTTTTGAAGTTAAACAAACTCAAAAAAGTACGTATACGCCAGAGTGCACAATACTGGGTGAAAAGCTATCAGTACTCGGTATGTGTATCAGTGACAACCTTCGTTGGAATGATCATATAAAATAAAACTACACTTTTAGAACTTTACATACGTTTATTTTTTCCTACCATTAGAAAATTTTACATTAATACGCAGGGGTCAGCTTGCAAGTACAGACTGAAGTTATTTTTCCCACTGTGCCAAAAATTACTTGTTGGTGCTGATTTCAGGTATTGAATTGATAACAGTTCTTTCTCTCTTATTAAATTTACAGTTTCTTAAGTTGTTTCTTTGATTTGAAATAATTGAGTACAAAAAAAGGTGTTTTGCGTTAGGGTGACCAACTGTCATAACTTATACTTGAGATTGCCAAGAATGCTGGAAGATGCTTAGGCTTTCTTAATAGATGGAAGAAGTTTTTCACCCCTTCTGATGTGGCTACAATTTACAAAGCGTTTATACGCCCTAAACTCGAGTATAACTCCCATCTCTGGGCAGGTGCTTTTCAAACTTTTCTCCACCTGCTCGACAAAATTGAGAAAAAAGCGTTAAAATTGATAGGAGAGAGAAACATTATGGAAACATTTCCATCACTCGAACATCGTCGAAATGTCTAATGTCTTTCCTTATTTTACAGATTCGTTTACAAAAAAATGCTCACTCGAGGTAGCCAGTTGCGTTCCACCCCTTAAACATTTCCCCCGTAACACTCGTCTTGCTAGGCCCGCTCATCAGTTTACACTTCAGCCCCATTTCGGACGTACCGTGAAATATAGGGATTCTTTCTTTAGCCGTACAACACGAATGTGGAATGAATTGCCTGGTATAATTTTTCCTTACCATCTTGATCTGCTGACATTCAAGATTTTAATGTTCATCGACACCTCCATTCCCTTCCTCCCTAAATTCCTATCGCTCGCGATGTGACTTATCATTAAAAAGGCTATAACAAACCCCTTGAGCGCGTGTGCATTATAAAAAAAAATCGTTGTTTCAGGTTGCAAAATGGACAATTGCAGCAAATTTTCTTTAAACATCAATGCTTTCATTAGTTTACATTTTCATACCAAACCAAAATAGATTTACTATGTATGTGAGTCATAAATATTATTTGATTTTCACTTAAAAAAAAGAACTAAGAAAATAAAATGCATGACTGGGTCGCACGTACTTGATCTATGGGTGCAATAACACGATGAAACATAACAAAAATTAAAAACGCAGTTATCAATGAAATTGTTAGTCATTTTTGAAAATTTTGGTAAAAACTAAAAAATGTTAGCTAACTGCCATCTTTTGGGTGTTCCAAAAGATTATCACAGTACATAGTTTTTTTTTTTCGTTTTACTTGCGATTATAGGAACTATAAGGCAAGTTATGCATTAGTAAAAAAAAAAATTTTTTTTTGGGCAATCAAACATAACATTACGATGATAGAGAAGCCTAAAAAAGTGGGTCCGACAATTCTGTCTGTCTCTCTGTCTGTCTGTCTGTCTGTCCGTCCGTCTGTATCGGCACCTACAGCCTAAACGGCTGGACCGATTTGCTTCAAACTTGGTAGATAGTATTATTATGACGTCCTACAGAGGGGTTTTTCGAATTAGCATTCTAGCTTTAAAACTAACGGTACCATTCCATACGATTTTTAGTGAAAAATTAATTTTTCTCAAAAACGGCTCCTACGATTTTGATAAAACTTTCTGAATAATGTTTTCTGTGCAAACTTAATGTTTTGGTTGGAATAGATTTTTCAGGAAAAGTCTTATAACGGTACCTCCCATAGGACCGGTTTTTTTAAATCCGATTTTCTCGTAAGCCGCTTGACGGATTTCGATGAAATTTTTAATGTAGAACCCCCTATTAAAAACGAAATAATAAAAATTCTTTAATTTTTCAAAAAAAGTTTTTTTGGGTTTTTTAAAAAAGTCTTAAAATTTTTTTTTATTTTTTTATTTTTCCAAAAACGGTTTAATCAATTTTTTTTTAATTTTATTTTTCTGATAAAAACTACAAAGTTCTAGAAGTTGGCATACTCAAAAAAAATTTGGAATATGTTTTCGACATTTTTTTCAAAAAAACCGTTTTTTGAAAAAACTGGTCGAACGATTTTGAAAAAAAATTTCCTTAAATTTTGAAAAAGCAAAAGAAATCTGATGGCTTACTTCATTTTCTCAAAAAACGTTTTAACTATTGATTTTTAACTGATTAATAAAATTTCATATGATTTTACTTGCGATTATAGGTACTATAAGGCAAGTTATGGATTCGTGCAGAAAAAAAAATTTGAGATAACAATCACACATGACATTACGATGATGGAGAAGTCGAAAAAAGTGGGTCTGGGAATTCCGTCCGTCTGTCTGTCTGTCTGTCTGTCTGTCTGTCTGTCTGTCTGTCTGTCTGTCTGTTCGCGCCTCTGGAGGCTGAACGGGTGGGCCGATTTGCTTCAAATTTAGTATTTAGGATTTATTTGGCCGTCGCTCGGAACATATTTTTTATTTTTGCTCTAGGTCCAAAAATAACGGCACCTGCCATACAATCTTGAAGACAAAAATTGATTTTCTCGAAAACGGCTCTAACGATTTTGATAAAACTTTCAGAATGCTATTTTTGCAAGAAAATCTATCTTTTGGTTCAAAATTTTTTTTCAAAATTTGTCTAATAACGGTACCTCTCATAGAACCAATATTTTCAAATCAAATTTTCTCGTAAACTATACATTCGATTTCAATAAAATTTTGGCCACAGAAAGTCATTCATAATTTTATTAATATGGCATTTCAAAATTTTCAAAAACTTTTTTTTTTGATTTTTTATAATTTTTTCAAAAAAAATTTTGGTTTTCAAAATATGTTGGAAACGGGTACATTGATTTTTTTTTAAATTATTTTTCAAATGTAAGCTACAGATTGCCATATATTTGCATACTCAAATAAATTTCAAAATATTTTTTGAAAAAGTTTTTCAAAAATAACCTTTTAAAAAAAAAACTGGTCCAACGATTTTCAATATTTTTTTTTCCTAGATTGACGTATAGCTTTGAAATTTTATTGCATACTAAGTTTTTCCGAGAAAACTCTTAAACTAATTTAAAAAATAAAAGAATTTTCGAAATTATTTAATTTTTTTGTAATATCCATATATGCAGCCACTACGCAATTGCTTATCATAAGAGCAAGTTCGTGCGACCCAGTCGTGCATTTTATTTTCAATGCTTTTTTCCGAAAATCTCAAGCCTCAAGACTATTCGAACACATTAGAGCAAGTTCGTACGACCCAGTCGTGCACTTTATTTTTCAAGCATTGAAATATGTAGGTTGTAGCCCAGTAGAAATCGATACAAAAAAAGGCTAAAATCGCAAAGCATGATGTAGTTCTGATTTTTTGGTATGTTGTGATGACCAGTTAGAATAGTGCAAATCCAAATTTGCAACTTCGAAAAACTTGTGCTCACTGCGTAGCAAGCGAAAAACTGCACAGTCTTAGGACTTTTTTCACTTTTTGCTCTAAAAGTCTAAAACTATGCATTTTTTGACAAAGAAAATAACCACTTTCTGTAAGTCCATTAAATTTGCAACAATTAAAAACTAACCGCAGCTCTATAAACCCCATAGAGACCGAGCTATGACTCTTTGAATATGGTACATTTTTACAGAAAATAAATAATTTTTCGTTTTGCTGCTGTAAGGATCAAAATATTGGCAAAATCACTCATAAAAACTAACTCATTAATTTTGCAATCACTCATACAAAAAAAAAACTGAGAATTTAATCAGTTTAGCCTTTCAACTTTTATTGTTGTCATCCCACCACTTCCTCCACCCAAGACTTTGTTGCATTTAAATAGCTTTTTCTATGAAAAATATAAACATATCTGTATTATATAGGATACCTGCTACTATATTCTATTTTATCCCGTTTCACCCTATATACAGCTTGTTAAAAAAAAAACAGAAGAATTTTTAAAATCGGATACCATTTTTTTTATTTTAACCCATTTTACCCTACAAACACCTTAGTCTTGCAAAACATATTAAGCCCTCAAGCCACCCGCAAAAAAACAACCTCTCAAAATAAAAAAACATTTTTTGAATTAAAGATGTGATTTCTGAGTTAAGTTAAAGCAAACAAACTAATAAAGAAGCTTTTCAAAGACCTGACGTGTCTTTTTTCGCCTTGTGGCCAAACTACATGATCTGTTTGTTTCTGTCAAATTCAAACATCTCACTGTTCAATGCTCTCTTAGATATAATTTCCGGTATCTATATGTATAGAATATAATTAGATAGATATATACAAAACCTATTACACAAATATTTTAAATTTCTTGTTCCCAACCTACAATACAATGGCCATTTCCCCTAATAATGACGCATCGTTGAAAAGCATTAAAGACATATACTATGTAGCTCTTTTACGTAGTTGTATGCCTGTGTTTGAAAAACTAAAACATATTCCATAACATAACCTTGAATATTTTTAACTGGGGGCTATGATAGAGAATAATTTGACTATCTTTAAAATTATTCAAAACTCATTTTGCAGAGGACTCTAGGAGCCAAATGGAAATCGACAAAGATTGCATCTAAACTGTCGCGCTTGTCTTCGGCCAATATCTTTCGACAGAGAGGTCAATATTTGTTTTCCTTCTTAAGTTATTTAACCTTTTCCTTTGAACGTAATATATTCCAAAACATAAGTTTGTTGTTTACTAATACCAGTCAACATAGATACAAATATAGATACGAGACAAACTTTATTTTCCTATATCCTTTGTATTTGTATTCCATAAAAATGCTGGAGCAAAGTTTTCGAAGTAATTCTTACAAGAAAGTATCATAAATGGAGGGATTTATTTGTCCCAAATGAACTTTAGTAAGTTTATATTTTGTGTCGGAATTTATTATGTGTCATTTTCCGGCTAAAAAAAGTGTCAATTGTATAGTTTGAAGTTTATAAGAACCATTTCCAAACTTAAAAAATAGAAGAATTGTTTGAAAAACGTGACAAAAGTGCATGTAAGAAGAATAAATGTGTGATGTGAAATTCAAGATAGGACACAAGATGAGTTTAAATAGGATTGAAAGCATCCTCTGCTTTTGAAGTATCGTGTTCATTCTTTTCTTTCGTGATGGCTGGCACACAAACGAGTATTCAATTGGGTTTGTAAGGGTATAATACACTTAATTTTTACTTGCTCAATAGGGCAAGTATTGGTTTCGTGCAGAAAAAAAAAATCGAAGTTTTAATCAAACATGACATTACGATAATAGAGAAGCCCAAAAAAGTGGTTTTCGCCATACCGTCCGTCGGTCTGTCTGTGCGTCTGTGCGTCTGTGCGGATGTGCGCTTTTTCACGTCATGCTACAGCCTAAACCGCTTGACGGATTTTCTTCAAACTTGGTATATAGTAGTTTGAAGGAAAACGGTTGTCGAGGTTTTTTTTATTTCGTTTTAGCCCGGCTCAAACTGGTACCTTTCAAGTAACGGTTTTTTTCAATTTGAATTTTCTCGAAAACGGCTCTAACGATTTTGATTAAACTTAAAATTTAGCTTATTTTAAGCATTTCTAACAAAACTGCGTTTTTCGTTTTTGGCTCAAATAGTCCTAACGAAAATCTGGTTTTAACGGCTTTTTTTCAAATAGCCATAAGTTCACCACCGCTTGATTGAACCGACTCAAATTTCGTTTGACATAGTTTTTTATAGTTTTCTATAGGATGGCTTTGTAAATTTTTCACTGAAGTCTTTCTAAACGGTGGCTTCCATACAACGAGCCGATAAGTTTTAGCCAAAATTTTTTGGTTTTTTCTAATTTGCTCGAAAATGGCTCTAACGATTTTGATTAAACTTTGTGTGTTATATTCTTTTAGTGTTTTTAAGAGAACTGCGTTTTCAGTTTTTGGCTAAAAATGCAAATAACGGAGATCTGCTCTTAACGGCTTTTTTCAAATGGCCATAAGTTGTCAAAGGTTGCATCGAATTCACTCAAACTTTGCTTGGTATAGTTTCTTTCAGCTTCCTTTCAGATGGCATTGATTTTTTTTTCATTTTCTTTTTTTTCAATGGTGGCTCCTATACAAAGAGCCATTAGATTTTGGCCAATTTTTTCGTTTTTTCTAATTTACTCAAAAAAGGCTCCCCCGATTTTTATGAAACTTTGTATGTTACATATATAGAATACTTCAAAGAAAACTGCATTTTTAGTTTTTTGATACACATGACAATAGCGGAAATTGGTAATATCAGTTTTATTAATTTGGCCATAAGCGGAAATTTATATCATTTATATCACCCAAAAGACGACATCTAAATTTGATATACTAAAGGTTACTTAACGTTAGCTCCCGTATATCGAGTCTTCCAGTTCTAGCCAAATTTTTTTTAGTTTTTACCAAATTTTTCAAAAATGAGTTGTTCTTATTGATCGAAAAGTTTGTTTTCGTCGTACTATTGCACCCACAGAGCAAGTACGTGCGACCCAGTCGTGCATTTTATTTTTTTTGCATTTGTAAGGAATTTTTTTTTGTGGATTCCAGCTACAAATAGAATAATAAAAAGGACCTAACATGAAGGATACACAAAAAACAACATCCGTTAATAAATATTATAATAATAAACGATTTAATTATGTCGTAAAATTTTGTTGGCAAATGACTTGATTCTGTGAAATACGCCAACGATTTGATAATTTGTATAATATTTTACACGTGCCGATACATACTGGAATTGAATTTGAAAGGGCCCAAATGGCGTCGAAAAGGGGTAACACGGTACAACCAAACAGGCTCCTGAGACTGCGGTTCCTACGCTACAATTAATAGACAATGATGTCAGTGTTGCGTTAATTCAAGGATTTTTAACTGATGACTGTTAATTCACTTATTTGAACCATTAGGAGCAAATCCCTTTCATTTGGTAAAAACCAAAGACCAAGTGAACTACGTCCGATTATGGCATTTATCTACCAAATGCTAGGAATCGTTTAACACTGAGATCGTTGGTTACCTCAATAAAATGGATGAGATGATACATAATTCCATGATACAAAGAATAAGACGTAATTGATGGAATAAAAATGGAACAGCGAGCGATCTGAAAAAAATCGTTTCACTAAATTTAATAAAGACAATTTGGCTAACACACTACAATTGCCAAACTTTATGGGCATATTTCCCGGTCAATATGGGGTTAACTATACCCTCTTAAGTGCTTTGAACGCTTAGCCAAGGCTACAAATAGAGATCGCAAAACTCCTTCTGTTCGGCAGATCCTTGGAGCGTAGAGGCCGCGATACCTCTTCGTCTTTAGGGTCCCTGCCGGGCTTAGCATCGTTGGCTTCAATCCAATCATGAATGTGGTTGAGATTGAAGTTTGGAACTTAAGAGGGATAGATGTGCCTATCCTCCGCCTCCACGTGGCAATCCGGGAACAATATGAATGGCAGGGAAATTGTTGTAACTGAAATAGGAGTGAGTATCTACAGCTATATTTCTTTTTCTTGAAGTATTGATTCCTTATTGGAAACGTATGCAAGGTAAAACGTGTATGCGGCTAAGAGAGGAAGGCTTGGTATGCGTATTTGGCTGTTTGCTTCTGCCTTGGCAGATGGTTGAGTGCGCGTATCTAAGGCTGCCAGGCCTTGAGTTTTGATGGTGCTCATCTGGAAGTGACCTCACGGTTGCGAAGCTCCACCGGAAGCTTTATTCTGGTACCACGGGAGATAGTGCCCACCCAGGTGGCCGAGTCACCTGGGAGACTATCTATGAGGTAGACCCCCTTGTGGGAGTATCGTGGTGGTTGTGGTTTATTCCATAGCGGAAACATATGGCATTGGGTAATATTATCTACGGATTTTATTATTGGATGCAAGAGGTGTTAAATAGACCTCGCCCCTCACCAAGGAGTGTGGACATGCCTCAACATGTTCCATAAAATTGGTACTATGATTCTACCTTGGGGTAGATCTTAGGGCTCTGGTCTAAGCCCAATTTGACTCTGCATGCGAGTAAGCTCGTCGTGAAATTAAGACTTTAATGTCAGGTGTTCACGTTAAGCTTATTTTTATCTTCCCGGTTAACATCGAAGTTAGGGGCCCACCTCATCTTGATATCATTAAAGCAAAAGAAGTCAGCTGGAGTCAATGGTATTTAACGGGTGATTTTTTAAGAGATTTAGAACTTTTTTTTTAAAAAAAAACACAAAAAAATCGAAAAAATGAATGAAATATCACCAAACTCGCCTCGCAATTGCGCCATTGTTTCGCGTGCTGTGTGGCATGTGGCACCGTCTTGTTGAAACCACATATCATGCAAGTCAAGAACTTCCATTTCGGGCAAAAAAAAGTTTGTTATCATCGCTCGGTAGCGTTCACCATTGACAGTAACGCTGCGATTCGCATCATCTTTGAAGAATTATGGCCCAATAATGCCGCCGGCCCATAAACCGCACCAAACAGTGGCTTTTACGGGATGCATTGGTAGCTGTTGCAATGCTTCTGGCTGATCTTCACTCCAAATGCGGCAATTTTGCTTATTTACGTACCCATTCAACCAAAAATGAGCCTCATCGCTGAACACAATTTTTCGATAAAAAAGCGGATCCTCGGCCAGCTTTCCAAGAGCCCATTCACCAACAATTCGGCGTTGTGGTAGGTCGGCTGGCTTTAGTTCTTGCACCAGCTGTATCTTAAAAGGCTTTACGCCCAAATCCTTCCGCAAAATTTTCCACGTAGTGCTGTAACAAAGGCCTAACTGCTGGGAACGGCGCCGAATCGACATTTCGCGGTCTTCTGTCACACTAGCTGATACGGCCGCAATATTTTCTTCACTACGCACAGTACGTAAACGTGTTGGTGGTTTAATGTCCAACAAAGTAAATTTGGTGCGAAATTTGGTCACAATCTTCCGAATAGACTGCTCAGAAGGTCGAGAATGCCGACCATAAAATGGAAGCAGCGCGAGTTGTATTACATATAACCTACATTAGTTTTGTATAAATATTCTTAATGATCAACTGTCAGATCCAGACCTATACATATGTAAATTATGAATTATGATACATATCCCTAAATTATGAATGATAATTATTTTCCATATATTCGATCTTCTCTTTTTCTTATCCGGACATAGCAACCGAGAGAGATGATTTATACCTACTATATTAAAAGCTTTTTCTTGTATACTAAGCAGATAAGTCAATTGAAAGAAGTCAATGAAATAAAGAGGTTGTGTCAAAAATTAAAGTAACCTGTGTTTTTATTATCCGCTGAAATAGAGTAGGCAAATCTAACTCGCGCGATGAACATTTCGAACCGAGCACGAATTTTGATAGTAAAATTCAATAATTTGCAAGCGTTGTTCATTTGTAAGACGATCCATGGTTAAATTGCAAACCAAACTGAAGCTGTTTGACAGTGACACAAGGTACTAAACACACGTCAGCTGTCAAAACCAGTGTTGCCAAAACCAAACCAGCTAAAAAATCACCCGTTATGAGGTATATAACCAACAATATATTTCGATGTCTTTCTCTGGAAACAGTGGAAAAATATACACCATGCTGTTTAACAATAATGCCCTGATAATAATCCACATTATATGGCACGTTGGAAAAGGGAAAGAACAGGTCCGTTCCGACAAATCTCCGATTGATAAGTCTTCTTCCGAGTCTCATTGAGGTATTCCGAGAGGTTCTAAATAGAGCTCTGGCCATGTGAAGCGTCTAAGCTGGTTTCTGATGACCAATGTTACAAATTTAAAACTGAATGCAAGGGTGCAGTTTTGGGTCTTTTGAAAAAGGATTTCAATACTGTTTGGTTAAAAGCTGACCTGAATTTGGCATAAGTTAAGTAAGCCATTGCTGTGTATTCTTTATATGTTAAATGATAGAAAGTTTATAGTTAAGAGTGTCTACCTTCTAAGTTAAGGTGTTAAGGAGGAGCATGTTAACAACCTAGCAGCGCACAGGACGAATACAAAAGACGAGGTCATCAGAATTCGCTTTTAAAATATGACTTCGACAAGATTCAACAATATTACGATGACTAGAAATGGCAAATCAATTGCTAGAAATTCGAAACTGTACTGTTTAACACCCAATTATTGATCATTAGACCAATTGGATATTCACATCATATCACTGTATTTTACTTTACGAGACCGCAGTTCTGTAGGGTATCTTCCGGCCGATGGTTTCTTACATTTGTATTACCCTATGTGTTTAGTTAAGTTAGTTCTAAGAATTTGTATTTCTCATATGTTTAGTTAAGTTAGTTCTAAGAATCTGTATTCCCATATTGGGTACATATCTATAGTTTATAACGGTATAGAATATAGATTAAGATAAAGCAAAAAGCGACGCGAAGCCGCCGCATGTTGATCCTTTTGTGAGACAATAAACGCATTTATTACTCACGTCCACCATCCGTGATGTTTTATGATGTAGACAATAAATGCCTGCTCGTTTCGCTGTTTGTTTTATCTTCTTCCATATTTATTTTAAGATAGCTGGTAATTAGGCCTAAGACAAAATAGATATAAGAATAAATAAATGTATGTTGTTAAGATAGACATATTTAGAATTGTAATGTAGAGGTAATTACATTAGAATAAAACAGAATACGTTGTACCACCGAAGGGATAAGTTGTGTTTTCCTTGATTCAGAGTGTCGACCTTAGTTTCAGCGGTTTTTTCATGGTGACCCCAAGTTTTAATACGAGCACAAATTAATAAAAAAAAAAAAAAAGCTTACCTAGTTAAATATTATAGCTTCAGTGAAAATTGTATTTTTAAAATTTCAAGTGTGTTAACTTATAAAAAAAAAATGGAAGATTTAATTAAAGAGCAGTACACCATTGGACAGGACGTTGTCGTTCTTTACAACACAATGGTTGCGGCTACATACGACGAGAAGAAGGCGTCAATTTTGGGATGGAAAACCAAAATTGAACAACTTGACGAGCTTTTCCAAGTTAATGAAATATCACTGCAAGAATATGCTGAAGCCAACAAAAAGGTAGAGTATTTCAAAACGAAATACGCAGAAAAGGTAAGGAATCACGTGCACTCTGGTAAGTGCCTTATAGACAAATTTGTTAAGGTATTTAGTAAAACAATAAAAAATCCTCAAATAAACCTAGCCAAGGCAACATCTGATGCTGCCCTGGTTAAACGTTTTGCATTCACTCTTCGCGAGTTTGAGGACGCTTGCGAAGACTTTAAAGTAGGTGGCGAAACCGCTGAATCACTTAGAAGGGCAAAAGATAATGCCCAAAAAATATGTGAAGAATACATTCAGCAGTTTGATGAAGATGGACTTACGGAATCGTACTACTTACTTAAAAGTAAATGCAAAAAACTCTTCGGTGGTGCAGCAAAGGAGAAAGCTTCTTTAGAAACGCTTCCTTTTAGTATTCCCAGCATCGAACTCCCAGAATTCACGGGGGATTATACCGAATGGAATACATTCAAAGAATTGTTCATTGAATTGATAGATGCGAAAAAAATTTCTAAAACACAGAAAATGGTTGTTTTAAAATCCGTAGTCAAAGGTGACGCTGCATTAACAATTGCAAATTTGCCTCCTACTGAAGCAAACTACGATACAGCGTGGACACTTCTGAACGAAAAGTACACGAATAAACGAGCGATAACTTCCATTTATTTTAAAAACCTTGTTGACGCTCCACTTGTAGATAGTACAGTGGAAAGTGTGAAAAAATTTAAAGATAATATTCAAGAAAGCTTGCAAGCGCTTCAGGCTGCAGATTTGTCAGCCGACCAGTTGCTGCAAGCTTTTATTAGTTTCTTGTTAGTAAGGAAAATGGACGATAACTTAAGAATGAAGTTTGAAGCTTCATTAAAAAGTTCCAAGGAGCTACCAAAAGTGGACTCTTTGCTTTCATTTTTAGAACACGAATTCTATGTCTTGGAGGCTTTTCAAGGGCCTTTGATTAATGGTCAAAACTTGAAAAATTCTATTAGAGAGACATCTGAATCTTCTAAACTAAAATGTATTATGGGATGTAAATCAACTCATTTCACACATCAATGTTTTTTATTTAAAAAATTAAACATCAAGGAAAAATGGAATAAAGTTATAGCTAGCAAATTATGTATCAAATGTTTTAAAAATGGACATTCAAATAAAACGTGTAGTGAAACTAACTGCAAAATTTGTAATGGTAACCATAATACATTGCTTCACAAGGAAGGTGACTCTGAAGTAAAGAGTGCTGTTGTAAACAATGCTAATACTAAACTGAATGAAGCTGAACAGAAATGTGTTTTGCTTTCAACAGTAGTTTTAGAGGTTGCCGACGCAAAAGGAAACTGGATCAACTGTAGGGCACTACTGGATAATGGTTCTCAGGTTTGTTTGATCAGAAAGTCGTTACAGAAAAAATTAAAGCTCAAAGGACTTCAGGCTAATGCCTCCATTGAAGGAATCGCTATGAATGTGTCTACAATTAAAGAGAGATTGAACGTCTGAATTAGATCCAAGCGTTCAGATTACAGAGCTACTTTAGATGTTTTAATAGTCCCACAAATTATATCGAATTTAACCGCAAAAAAGGTCGTGCCCGGGAAGTTGCCGGACCATATTAAGCTAGCAGACCCTAATTATTTTACCCCAAGTGGCATAGATATGTTGATTGGTGCGGAATTGTTTTACGAAATACTATACACGGAAAACTTTCACGTAGAAAAACACAAAATGTTCTTACAAAATACAGCATTTGGTTGGATTGTAAGTGGTCCCGCTTTAATAGAAAAGCCCACCTTATGCTGTAAGGTAGCATCGTATGTAGAAAATAGTTTGGATCAGCAATTACAGAGATTTTGGGAAGTAGAAGAAATGGGTAGGGAATTTAAATTAACTAAAGATGATGTTCAGTGTGAAGAATTGTTTGAAAGAAATATAAATAGGAAGCAGGATGGCAAATTCGTTGTTCAACTCCCATTCAAAATCGAGAAGCCCAATATGGGAAACTCAGAAATTATTGCTAAGCGACGGTTTCTTGCCATTGAACGTAACTTGAAAAAAATCCTGAGGTAAAATCTCAATACCACTCCTTTTTACGAGAGTATCTAGAGCTTGGACACATGGAGTTGGCAAACAATATTTCAGGTAGAGGATATTTTCTTCCCCATCATTGTGTATTAAAACCTGAAAGTATTTCAACAAAGTTGAGAGTAGTTTTCGATGCTTCATGTAAAACAAATACCAATACTTCCCTGAACGATTTACTTCACACTGGACCTCGATTACAAGATAACTTGTTTGACATTTTATTAAGGTTTAGAAAATATAAATATGTTATTTCTGGTGATATAGAGAAAATGTTTAGACAGATATGGATGCACGAAAACCATTGTAACTACCAATTGATATTTTGGCGCTGGAATCCCACGCAACCCTTGCAAACATATAGGCTTAAAACTGTTACATATGGAACAAATTGTGCTCCATATCTTGCTACTAAATGTTTGGAAATGGCGGCAAAATCAGTAGAAACTAAATATCCAAAGGCGGCTGCAATAATAACGTCCGATTTTTATATGGATGATTTATTGACAGGAAGTGATTCATTGGATGAGTTGAAAGCACTGCAGCTACAGGTCTATGACGTTTTGGAAGATCACGGATTTCATCTGAGGAAATGGTGTGCCAATCACTCAGAATTGCTGAAAAATTTCAATGAAAAAGATCTTCAAATTCCGGTTGATTTAAACAGAGACAGTTCAGACAACGTTAAAGCGCTCGGTATGGCTTGGAATCCATCATCGGATGCAATCTTTGTCAAATCAAACTGGGATTCAGATTTTAAAATATCGAAACGAAATATTTTGTCGGATATTGCTAAACTCTTTGATCCCCTCGGTCTTTTAGCCCCAGTCACAGTAATGGCCAAAATTTTGCTGCAAGAACTTTGGAAATTAAAAATTGATTGGGATTCTCCAGTTCCAGATGAAATAGCAAATTCATGGAAACGTTTCCGATTTGAAATGACCGAGTTAAATAAAATTCAAATTCCTAGACACATGATTTCAGATCATCCTAAGCTTATTGAGCTATATGGATTTTGTGACGCATCCATGAAAGCCTACGGTGCTGCAATTTATATAAAATCTATAGGTAGATCAGGAGAGATTAGGGTAAAACTAGTAGCTTCGAAATCTCGAGTCGCTCCAGTAAAAATTTTAACTATTCCCCGTCTAGAACTTTGTGCAGCGGTATTATTAGTAGACTTAATGAAAATGGTTATTGATTGTTTGAAAATAAATTTTAATAATATTTTCTACTTTTCAGATTCAAGGATAGTTCTTAGTTGGCTGGAAATGGATCCTGCATCGCTGCAAGTTTTTGTTTCGAACCGAATTAATTATATTCAAACAAACAGTTGTTTGCAGAATTGGAAATATATATCCACTTCAATTAATCCTGCAGACGTAGTTTCAAGGGGAATTTATCCCTCTGATATTATTAACAACACCTTTTGGTTTGAAGGGCCTACCTTTATAAAGGAAAATACTTCAGAATTGGAAGATACAAAATCATACCTTCCAATGGAAAATATTCCGGAGATTAAAAAACACAAAATTATTGTACTTTCTTCAATTTTAAAACCCATTTGCGAAACTATTAATCATAGGAATAGTTTTGAATTTCTTCAAAATGTGGTAGCATATATGTTAAAATATAAAAATTTAAAAACCAAACGAGAGAAAAAATCATGGATCTTT
The DNA here is from genome assembly GCA_916050605.2 of Platycheirus albimanus. Taxonomy (NCBI): domain Eukaryota; kingdom Metazoa; phylum Arthropoda; class Insecta; order Diptera; family Syrphidae; genus Platycheirus; species Platycheirus albimanus. The sequence continues at coordinate 298,601,382 of OU696696.1, read as the reverse complement.
TATAAAAAGGAGTCATTAATTGTCCTTATAAAGGTAATCCAAAAAAGACACTTTTCCGCAGAGATAAGGTTGTTGCAAGCCAAATCTGCAGTCACTTCTTCGTCAAAACTTAAAACGCTTTCACCATTCTTAGACGAGAATGGTATAGTAAGAGTAGGAGGAAGAATTCAAAAGTCAAATCTAGCCTTTGATGCCAAGCATCCAATATTGCTGCCAAGCGCAGACGAGTGGGTGTTTTTGTTAATAGAGCATTTACATAAAAAACATTTACATATGGGTCCACAAGGACTGTTAGCAATCGTAAGACAACAATTTTGGCCTCTGCGAGGTAAAGAGCTCACGCGGAAGGTGGTAAAAAAATGCTTTAGATGCTTCAAAGCAAATCCAAGATCAATACATCAATTTATGGGAAATTTGCCAGAAGACAGAGTTATAAGAACTAGACCGTTTGTGAATGTTGGCATCGATTTTCTCGGTCCTTTACTTATTCATCACAAAATCCGAGGCAAAAGGCCAGATAAGGCTTACGTTTGCGTTTTTGTTTGTTTCTCAACCAAAGCAGTGCACTTAGAAGTAGTTTCGGATATGACATCAGCTTCATTTATTGGTGCACTAAAAAGATTCGTTGGACGTCGAAGTTGTCCATTAAAAATTTATTCTGACAATGGCACAAACTTTGTTGGAGCGGCCAACAGTTTAAACGAACTAAACGTTCTATTAAGAGATGATAATCCCTTGCTGGAGAAATTTTGTGGAGAAAGGGAAATCGAATGGATAAACATACCAGCTAGATCACCACACATAGGGGGTTTATGGGAGGCTTGCGTTAAATCCGTTAAAAAACATTTCTATCGTATTACGGATGGCACAATGACCTTTGAAGAATTGTGCACTCTCATGGTGCAAATTGAAGCTGTTTTAAATTCAAGGCCCATAACACCACTTTCAGATGATCCTAATGACTTGCAAGTTCTTACCCCAGGTCACTTCCTTATTGGTGAATCTTTCACCACTTTTAGAGACTCTGAGTATAATAAAAGCTATAAAGACATTCGAGAGCACTGGAAGGTAGTGTGCTTTAACACACAAGAGTTTTGGGAAAGGTGGTCCAAGGAATATCTATCAGAACTACAAAAAAGATATAAATGGCAAAATCCCTCTAACAACATTAAAGAAGGTACATTAGTTCTTCTTAAAGAGGATAATGTTCCACCAATGAATTGGAGAAGGGGCAGGGTAGTAAATACATCACTTGGTAAAGATGGTCTTTGTCGAATAGTAGATGTTAGGACAAGCAATGGAGTCTCAAAAAGGTCAATTCACAATGTTTGTCCTTTTCCAAATGAGGAAGAAATCAATCCGAAGAATTGCTTTAAACAAAATAATTTAGACGAAATCAAAAATGTTAATCATAATGCTAAGACTTTAAATGTAGTTCCTAAATTTAAGAATGATAAAAATTGTAAAAGAATAAAGAACAAAAACTGTCTATTGACTATTTTAAGCTTATTATTAGTTTTCCCTCAAGCTCTAAGTTTTGAGTTAAAGACCTTGACAGACCAATCTGGATTATTCTTCGAAGAGCAAGGAGTCGTTAAACTGCAAAAATCGTCATGGTCTCTTATAGCCTTCATCAACCTCACTACATATATCAACAGATATGAGGATGTCAGCAAATCAGTTACACAAATACGATGGATATGTACTAGAGAAGATCTTAAAGAATCAAGCAGCAGCCAGAATATCCAAGAACAGTTACGCAGAAAAATGGTCATTATAACCAGCAATCACAAATTTATCGTCGGCGATCGTAGAGGAAGACGAAAAAGAGCACCCTTAAGCTTTATTGGAGCGATTCAGCATGCACTTTTTGGAGTAATGGATGAAGAACATGCGGAAATCTTAGAGGAGAAAGTTAAAAGGACAAGCCAAAGTGAAGCATATTACTTGCAGTTACTTAATAACATGTCATCGATACAAGATATCACCTCAAACATAATCAAGAGGCAACATGACCATTTACAAGATCAGTTTTTGAAGGTACAAGGAAATTTTGAAATTGTTATGGAGAAGCTAAATCGAAGTGAAGGCTTACAACAGCTTAATCTCGGGGTTCTGTATGCCTTTTTGATAATGGATGAATTTCAAAATTTCCAAGAAGAAATTAAACAAGCAATGTTGAAGACACAAAGCAACACTCAGCAACACATCATATCTCCTGATCAACTTCAAGAACATCTACACAAAATAAAACTTCAACTACCATACGATTTGAAACTACCCGCAGAAGGATTAAGCGACCTGTACAATGTCTTTGAAATAAGCGCGCAAGGTACGAGAGAATTCATCCTGTTTGAAATAAAAATTCCCTTGGTCCATCGCGAAGGCTTTACTATATATGAAGTGCACCCTTATCCAACATTTCATGAATCACGATTTGTTAGTATTCAAACGAGCTTTAACCATTTGCTTCTAGGAGATTCAAGAAAAAGATATTATAATCTCAGAGATGTTGACTTTCTGCAATGCAAAAATATGAATTCTGGCACAGCGTGGATATGCCCACAGTCGCAGCCAATTTACAATATTGGTAACTCAGCACCTTGTGAAGTGGAGCTGTTGTTGAAGAAGAATATAATGCCTCTAACCTGTGTGATCAAGATAAATCCACCATCGTCAATTTGGATACAATTAAAGGCTGCAAATACATGGCTCTATTCCGTAATGGCTGAGGAGACAATAGAAGTTGAGTGTCACAATTTGCGAACGTCACAGACGATCAAGAAGCAAGGAATTATTCAATTGGACGCTGGTTGCCATCTTTATTCAACTGATGTAACACTTGTAGCTTTTAATAAAGTTCGACAGAACGTCACTTATGTAAATCCTGCAGTCAACATAACTTGGTTATTACCAAAACTGAATTCTAAAATTTTGAAGGATGTATCCACAACGATCGCTATTGAAGATATTCCTAAAACACAACCGAAATTGTTCGGACTTCCGATTGACTTCGACTTGGACGCCCATAATGCAACACACTATGAAATTAGCATAGTTACATGGATCGTGCTGATTGTAGTGGTAATCATAATCGCCAAATTAATTCAACAATTCTGCCAACTCCCAACGAGGTTCTTACCTGCCAGTATCGCGCTTGCACCAGTACATTGATTGACACATTTAACATGCTGTCAATGGCGGGAGTATGTTTAGTTAAGTTAGTTCTAAGAATTTGTATTTCTCATATGTTTAGTTAAGTTAGTTCTAAGAATCTGTATTCCCATATTGGGTACATATCTATAGTTTATAACGGTATAGAATATAGATTAAGATAAAGCAAAAAGCGACGCGAAGCCGCCGCATGTTGATCCTTTTGTGAGACAATAAACGCATTTATTACTCACGTCCACCATCCGTGATGTTTTATGATGTAGACAATAAATGCCTGCTCGTTTCGCTGTTTGTTTTATCTTCTTCCATATTTATTTTAAGATAGCTGGTAATTAGGCCTAAGACAAAATAGATATAAGAATAAATAAATGTATGTTGTTAAGATAGACATATTTAGAATTGTAATGTAGAGGTAATTACATTAGAATAAAACAGAATACGTTGTACCACCGAAGGGATAAGTTGTGTTTTCCTTGATTCAGAGTGTCGACCTTAGTTCAGCGGTTTTTTTCACTATGTGAATCAACGTTGCCACATTCCAACTGGAAGAGATTCGGCCACTTGAACTGATGTAGGAAAGCTGTGGTTTAAACAAGACGGCGCAACATGTCACACAGCACGTGCCACAATTGATTTGTTGAAGGAATCACTTATTGAGCGCATAATTTCGCATTTTGGACCTGTGAGTAGGCCTCCAAGATCGTGCAATTTAAAACCGCTTGATTATTTTCTGTGGGGTATATGAAGTCGCTGGTGTACAACGATACGCCAAAGACAATGGATGACTTTGAAAAGAATATTCGCCACGTTATGGCCGATATACCTCCCCAAATGTTGCAGAGAGTGATTAAAAATTTGACCTCAAGATTGGACTACATCCCATACAGCCGCGGCGGACATATTCCAGAAATCATATTCAAGTAAAAATGGCAAAGCATTATCTTTCAAATCAAGTAAATTGTATGTTTTATTTACACTATCATCTTGTAAAAATGTTTGTTTCATAGAATTGATATCCAATCTAATGGCAGCTATACTTGAGAACACCCAAGAATATAACATTGATACCCATCACCTGTTCGTCGATTTTAAAGAAAGCCTATGACAGTTTTAATAGACCGTATATGTCCAACTTCAGAATCCCTGCCAAACCGATAAGCCTTATCACGATGACTTTGAAAAATTCTCGCTGTTCCGTCAAAGTCGGTAGAGACTCTACTGAAACTAAGACAAGGCTTAAACAAGGTGACGCACTGTCACCAGCTGTTTTAACATTGTGTTTGAAAATGTCATACGAAACACCCATGCCAGCACATCTGGCATCATCTTTAATAAATCTACACAATAACTTGGGTTTGCTGACGACATTGACGTCATAGGAACAACGAAGCGAGCAGTCAGCAGCAAGCAGCATATGGGATTGAAAATAAACGAGGGCAAGACGAAGTACCTACATGCTTTCATCAACAAAAGTCCAATCCCACCACCGAAATGTTCAGAAAGTGACCATTGATAGGTATAACTTCGAGGTAGTCAGTGAATGTGTCTACCTGATGGGCACTGCTTTAAACACAGGCAACAACACCAGCGCTGGATTAAACCCCGACTTACTCTTGCTAATCGTTTTTTTTTTTTTTTTGGGTGAATAAACAATTGAGGAATAAAGCAATATCAAGAATAACCAAAGAGACAGCGCACTCATCATGTCGGTCCTTCTATATGCACCAATCGGATGAAAAGCCTTTTGAAGTCTTCGAAAGAAAAGTGCTGCGAACGAAGAAAACAACATTTGGAAAAGAAGATACAACGTCAACGACGAACTATACGTGCTGTACAGCGACATAAGTCTAGCCAGAATAATTTCAAATCAAAGACTAAGATGGCTGGGTCATCAACGCTCCAGCTTGTAAAGTCTTCAACGACAAACCAGAGGGAGTCAAAAGTCAAGGTAGACTGCATCTTTGATGGAGCGATTAGGTAGAGGTAGGCTTCCGGCAACTTGGAGTGCGACATTGGAGACAGCAGGCTAGAAGTCGAGCCAGCTGGACGGGCATACTAAGCAAGGCCTAGGAGCACAACGCTCTAGTGAAGCTAACATAAGTAAGCAAGTATATACATATATAGGTTCTTCCCATAGGGACTTCGAACCTTGACAGTTGATAGCGCCCATCTTGTTGAGGCTACATCTGTGAAATCAGCTGCCATTAATTCAGTTTGTTTTGCCAAATCACCATGATCGGATATTGTGTTTGACAACACGTGCAAATGATGAAATTGTTTTATCAAATTGGGTGATCTGTTCGGTCAAAGTTTCGCTGCTTCGCCCATTTTGCGGTCACCATATTCGTCCAACTGAGAGGACTAATCGCAGTGTGGTGGATAAATGTGAACTGGCCACAGAGATCGTGTGATAAGACTTTTTCTTGTAGGGTTTTGCTAAGTCGCAAGTCCATGCGAATAGTCTACAAGCTACAGCGGCCCTCAAAGCCACCATAACCAATGCCATCGGTAAAACTCATCCTAATTTATGTGCTTAAGAGATGTAAAATTGGACACTTTGGATATGCGCCAACACAAGAAGCCGCGGCGGACATGTAAACGATGTAATATTAAACACACATGGCATCGATATAGGCCTTTCAAACTTTGTTCGATGATATTTCACACACACGTTGTTTTATTTAAAATTAAAGTTAGGAAGCGCTTAATGAAAGACCCTATATTTATTTATATTATACCTCTTTAGCATTAATCATTCTTCCCTATAAAGTCTACTAAAACCTCAAACCAACTATGTAAGCTACTAAATCCCAACACTTCTAACATAAGACTAATATAAAGTAGCTACACCTTTCTTTGTATCTTATTTACTCACACACATACAAAAGGTAGTGTTATAGTCATCATCCTTGTCAGAGTCTCCGCAAAATGCTTGTCTATCCTAGAATATGCGATATTATATCCTCCTTGAGCCTTGACTAACGTTACCATGGGGAAATACATTTTGGTGAATTTCGTCTGAGAGATATCATGGTGTTTTGATATGTACATAACTTTCAAAATTTATAATCCAACCTACGCAACGCAAAATGCTGTCAAATATGATATCACGAAGAACACATTCACATTTATAATATTTCATTAAATTTATCTCTTAAAAAAAAATTGCATATAAATATGTGCTTGGAATATTTTGATGCAATATTTTACCTTCTTCTTAAAACTTACCTGAAGAGTTATTGGGGGCTAGAATGCCAGAAGATGAATTCCTCAGAGGTTGAATGTCTTAAAGATTTTTGGTTTCTTTTTATACGCACTCGCTCTATACAGGGTGGGCGGAATTTAACTCCCAGATTCTTAGAACTTAAAAAGCGTTGCAGGATTTGTTGTAATCAGTTATAATCATATTTTTTGGAACCCATTTAATTGAAAAAATTATCAGAATTATATAAGTTTTACAAATCTGCGGATATAAGGATCTCACAAATTCAAAATGTTACGTAATTGTTTGCGAGATTAAAAAAAACCGGACCCAGATGAGTGCATTGTGGTACTCCTGATTTTTTGGTAAAAGAGAATAAAATGTATGAGCTTACGTCATCTCATATTTTGGAGATATGAATATAAATGGTTTTTCTATTAAGGAGAGGGTAGATCAATGCCGTCTTTACCATAAGGGCACACGGGGCCCGTGACCAGGGCCCCTTTCAAGACGGGGGCCCCGAAAGGCTGATATATTCAATTACACTATACAATAAGTGGGCTCTGGAAAATTATAAGATTTCTAGAATAAATCAAATCCACTTTTCAGTTTGTTTGTCCAAGAATGAAACAACCTTCTATATTCACTTTCTTTGGTAACAATTCGGTCAAGATCTCAGATGGCGTTGGCTTTTTCATCCCCTGGCATTGTGCCACCTTGTTGGAAGGCGGTCGAACTGCACATTCCGCTTTGAAGCTGCATATGAATCTTCTCACTATTGACAAGCCAACGTGCACAATGACCAAGAATTCGGCGGAAGCGAAATTGATGCGAGAATGCAAAATCATCAACTGGGATAAATGCACCATGGCGCATAAACGAGTTTTGAGGCAATTGACCGAACTATGAAAAGATTTTTAAGTGATTCGAGACAAGAGGTTGAAATTGACTACGAACATGAGGATCGCATTGCAGAGGGACCCATCAACTGCCGAATTCTAGAGACAACTGCTGGCGCTTGACAATGGCCAAATTCACGTTGATGTTTTGACTGGATTGATATCTTACTTACTTACTTAAGGTGGCGCAGACAGTCCATTGTGGACCACGGCCTCAACCAACAATCCTCGCCAGCTAGGCCGGTCCCTAGCCAGTGGCCTCCAGTTGCGCACACCAAGTTGGTTGAGGTCGTTTACCACTTGATCGCGCCACCTTAGATGGGACCCTCCGGGTTGGAATTGAAGACTCGTCGGGCAGGAGCGTTTTCGTCCATACGCTCCACATGACCCAGCCATCTAAGCCGCTGTATTTTCAGCTTCTTAACCAAGTAAATGTCGCTGTATAGCCCGTGCAGTTCGTCATTGAATCTTCTCCACCATACTCCATTGATACATACAGGCCCGAATATCACCCGAAGAATCTTTCTCTCAAAGCACCCCAGCCTGTATTCATCCGATTGTGTCAGAGTCCACGCTTCTGCCCCATACAGCAGGACTGGGATAATAAGGGTCTTGTATAGTGTCTCCTTGGTCCTTTGAGAGAGGGCTTTACTCTTAAGATGCCTTCTTAGCCCGAAGAAACAGCGATTGGCAAGAGCGATTCTTCGACTGATCTCTTCACTGATGTTGTTCTGAGAGGTTATAGTGGAACCCAAATAGACAAAGTCCTTGACAACCTCAAAGTTATATCTGTCCATTGTGAAGTTTTGTCCGAGCCTACGGTGATGATCTTCTTCACCCGTGGACAGCATATACTTTGTTTTATCTTCATTTACAGCCAGGCCCATTTTTACCGCCTCCACTTCAATACTCGCGAATGCTCCATTCACCGCGCGCTTCGTTCTTCCAATAATGTCAATATCATCAGCATAGCCAAGTAATTGAACGGATCTAAAAAAAATCGTACCGCTGGTGTTGACATGCGAGTTGCGTACGATTGCCTCAAGAATGATGTTGAAGAGGTTACATGACAGCGCGTCACCCTGTCGTAAGCCTTTCTCGACATTAAATGAGTCGGTGGTGTTCTTACCAACCTTGACGGAGCAGCGAGAGTTCTCCATAGTCATCCTGTACAATCGAACGAGTTTGGCAGGGATGCCAAGAAGCGACATGGCTCTGTATAGCTCGTTCCTGTTTACGCTGTCATAGGCGACTTTAAAATCGATAAAGAGGTGGTGAGTATCGATCTGGAATTCTTGGGTCTTTTCCAAAACCTTCCGAAGTGTGAAAATTCTGTCGACGGTTGACTTACCGGGTCTGAAACCACACTGATAGGGGCCAATCAGTTCACGTGCGAAAGGGTTCAGACGTTCACACAGAATGGCCGACAAGATTTTATAGGCGACATTTAGGAGACTTATACCTCTGTAGTATACTGGATTGATATCGTTCCCGCAAATTTTTGAGAGTTCACATCCTCCTCGAAGGAAGGACTCGTCAACAAAGTGTTCCCCGGCATTGCACAAAAATATAAATCAATTGGATTAGTGAATACTAGCAGCGAAGAATAAGAACGTCAATAGCTTGAATTTCATAATTCAAAGACAAATCGCTGGAGAACTGCATTCACACAAATCCGTTGACAGCGTGACCGACGAAGATGAAGCGACCAACTATCTGAAGGAATTTTTGAACGCGCTTGATGTGCCAGGAACTCTGCTGCATAATTTACAGCTGAAAGTGACAAGGTTCAAAGGAGTGGAAGTCCTTATCCCACGAAATCCGATTATTCCAACTGATCTTCCATTCCAATTCAAGCGAATTTAGTTCCATTTTATATTGGCTTTGCCGATGACAACCAAAAAATCGCAAGGCCAATAGTGGGAAGTCTGTGGGATGAATCTCGAATTTAACTGTTTTTCGCACGGTCAGCTGTACGTTGCTTGTCCGCATGTTGGCAAACCGTCTTTGCATTACATTCCACTTTAATCTACTCCGTCGATGAATTAACAAAGTCGACCCATGGGCAAACCGTCTTTGCTGTTTTCTTGACGGAAAAACGTGCGACGGAAAGACATTGTTAACTATATCAATCTCTACTTTTTTCGATTCCATTCCAATAAATTACATTGAAATTTGATCTATACATAAAAAATGTTTTTGTCATTCACTTTTTTAACTTTCCAATAGGGCCCCGAATTCTTGTGTGCCCAAGGGCCCCGGTATGGCTTAAGACGGCCATGGGGTAGATACTGAAATTGAATTAAATAAGCTGAGTGTGAGGTATTGAGATTGACAGAAATGCATTTTTTATTTGAAAGGCCGATTATGAATGAAATATGACACCGTTCAAGTACCTACTGTATACTTCTTTGACTTTCACGAGAAAGAAAAATCCAATTCCCTTTTCTCTTAAAATTCATAATACTACATGCATGATATACTGGGAAATAAAAAAAATAATATCCTGGGACACATGTCGACTAAAAATCATACGTAGAACTCCAAATGAGCAAGTTATGAGAATTCATTAACCATATCCATATTTCATCCCAGGAAAACTATAATACTAAGAACAATTTGTTCCATTCGAGCTAACGAGTTTCCACAATCGATCGGAGTGTTTCCATCTAAATTCTGTTTCAATCATCAAATATTAGTTTAGTTGGAATTGGAACACAAAACAAAAGTTTTTCCGAAGTGAAACCCAAATATTTTAAAGATTTTCATTCAAATGGATTTTCAAAAATATGAAAAAAATTGCATCTAAGTAATCAAAGCATAGTTCACCAATACGAAATCTTGTTAGGTTGGATCATTAACGATATCTTCCAAGACAGATAACACGCCAGTAATGACAGCTTTTAAGATAGCCTTTCTATGCAACATCATAAGAACTCTCATCGATTTTTTAGATTCTACACAAATTAATGGTGGTGGCATAAGGTCTGCTCTCTTCCAGCAGCATTTAATAAAAAAGATTTTTCGCAAATAACTCGAAAACTAAAATGGCATATTTCAGGTTATTTTTCAACGCCCATTTTTGAGAAAACTATAAGTTGTACAAAAAAATGACTTGTACATAAACTGTACATAATTTTACTATTATTTTTATTACTGCATTAGTGTTTTGGCAAACAAGAAATATATTTTAAATAATCAGGCATAACCAAGAAAACAGTAAATTTTTGGAGTTTTTTGACGATTTCTCATATTTGCGGTGAAAAATTTTGTTGGACAATTTCAGATTCGTGTTCAGCGATCCCGAAAAAACAATTACACCAGAACTTTCCACTTCAAGTTCTTTTTGAACAACATTTGACTGGGCTATACAAAAGAATCGAAAAGTTGAAATTTTGTATTGAGGAGGAGCACCCAGTTTTCCAATTAGGTTCTGAATCTTTAAATGGGTTTGAAAACTCAACTAGAGAACCTAGCAAAGAGTATATTTGTACTGATAGTATTTAATTGAATGAAACAAAGAAACACCTCAACGACTAAACGGATTTAAATGAAATTTGGTAGGTAGATAAGACACTGTATTACCACATGGGCTAAGGACTGCTATCCTAAAAAAATGCGCTAATTTTTCAGCAGGATGACAAATTTAGTTAACAGGGTTCATTTTCTGTATCTGATTTCTTTGCCTTGGTGTTGTTTCTCTCTTTTGGCGGCTTTCTTTTTCGTTAATGCAAAGTATTGTACAACAGTTAGTAATTGTAAAAATTGCTATGTTTCCGCGATGCACAAGGGAGTACTAGCAAAAAAAATCGTGCTTAGCTTACTGCTGGTCCGATTTTGCAAGGACCATAAACATAAGCCTAGGTGCTGCTTCTTCGGAAACTGCTGCAACGTTGATTAACCGTGAACGCACTTCATATCCTAGCAAAAAAATCCAATCCGCTCGACCGATAAGCATGAAATTTCGCACACGGTACACACATTGATGGTGGTACAAAAAAGGACAAAAGGGAATTTTCATCCCGAAAATACTGTGATTCTAAATGAAAGCTGTGGTCATGTGTATGGCAAGAAGATTAACACCTTAACATAAAAATATCCCCTTGCGGAATATAAATTAAGTTCTCAGGATAAAGTTAATTAGAATTAACAGTTAAACGCCAACAGAAAGGGTGGGCATCAAGTGATTTATTTTTAAATCATTATCTTAGTTTGACACTGTTAGCTATTTCCCTCTCTGAATCTTGACACAAAGTCTGTTTTATACCTCCGCAGGACGAAATGATTCACCTTACGCTTGAACAGAGTTGGGTATAATATTGAAAACTTTTTGCCAAAGTGAGTGCTCTGTAGTCCAAACAGTGCGATTTTGGAAAAGAAGTTTTGGCCGAAACGAAGCTCAATAATAATCATGGTAACCGTTTGCGCACATACGAGAATGTGGCTGCTTTAGCCGAAAGTGTGAGACTCAATTCATGAACCCGTCATCGATCTTAACAGCTCAACATTTCACGCACTAGCCTGAGGAGTGTGCTGCCCATAGACAAAGAGGATATATACATAGAGTCCAATCTTGTTTCTTGTTTTGATTTTACCTACAAGCTACAGCTGTCATATTGTTCTTTTTGTTAAACATGTGTGTGTGCTACAACTGTCATATTGTTCTTTTTGTTAAACATGTGTGCGTTCACACCTTACTACTTACCTAATCGTTTCTTGTTGTTGTTTCACACGGACAATGAATACAATAGGAGGTTAGGTTAGGTTAGGTTAAAGTGGCTGTTGGCTGAAAAGACCAACACACTTAGTCCATAAGAGGACCGTTGTGATACCACGAGTATGGGGTGTTTCCCCCTAGTAACTCAGAACCAGTTTGTGCTTCTAATGAATTTTAGAAGAGAGTTAGTGTCCACGTTAGACAGATCACTACTATCGTTGAAGAAGTATTCTCCCAGATGGAGCTTCCTTTTGTGAGCTAGTGCAGGGCATGTACAAAGAAGATGGGCAATTGTCTCTTCCTCCTCTTCGTCCATACAACTTCTGCAAAAGTCGTTTGCGAACACGCTAAGTCTTATGGCGTGTCTACCTATGAGGCAGTGTCCTGTAATGACACCTATAATGGAGCTAATGTGCCGTCTGCTCAGAGAGATCAAAGTCTTAGAGCGATTCGAATCCAGCTTTGGCCAAATCCGTTTTGTCGCTAGACATGTGTTGCCACTTGTCCACCTAAGATTAGTTCTATCCATAGCTTCTTGCCTTAGCAAAAGTTTACATGTAGCGATGGGAATACCCAGGTAACTGTGTTCAGTTAATATAGGTAGTGTTGTTCCTTTCCTGGCAAGTTCGTCGGCCTTACAGTTCCCTGGAATATCTCTGTGCCCCGGCACCCAGCAGAGGTGAATGTTAAACTGTTCCGTCATCTCTCTAAGAGATGATCGACAGTCGAGAGCTGTTTTAGAGGAAAGAGACCAAGAAAATTTTAGCAGAGGAGGATGGAACGTAGGAAAGATTGGACTCTATGTATATATCCTCTTTGCCATAGATCTCGGAATATTCTAATGACTCAGCAATTGAAGGCGCACGACCATCCGCTTCGTTATTGCTTCACAGTTTGGGCCTTAGATTTGAAATGGACAACGACTTTGGGTGGAAAAATTCTGCTTTTTTTTCATTCCGGTTGACAAAAATCTGCTGTTCAAAATTCTGACTATTAACAGAGGAAAAATTTTGCATTTTTTTTAGTGAAACTTAACCGTAGTAAAACTTATTTAGGCGCATGGGGGTACAATTTTTACTGATTCAGCGGAAATAAGCGTGACTTCCGTCCCCGAAAATGGAGAGAGCGATTGAGACCGATTGACAGAGAATGAGAAAGGGCGAACGTAGCATGAAGCACATGCACATGGCCATGGAGCGAGAGTAGGGAGCAAGCGAGTGAGAAAGATCGAGAGAGAGAGAGTGAGATAGAGCGAACGTCGCATCACACACAGTGTCATGGGAAGAGAGAGCTGTAGGTAAGGTAAGGCTTGTTTTATAAAAGCACAAGCTGGTTCTGCATATCAACTGTGAGTAGGTCGGCTGCTGATGGTTAAAAATAGAACGATGGGTAGCAGGGACGGTATGCATTATGTGTGTCCTATCAGACAAAAAAGTTTCGTATTTCCACTGTAGGCAGTGAGCGGTGTTCTCAGATTGGTTGTTTTTCCCACCAAAATGGTTGGAAAAAAACTATTTGGTGGGTAAATTAGTGGGAACAAATATTTGGTGGTTTTTATGGTTGGAAAATTTCCGATTGGATTATTATTTTATGGAGTGATATTATTTTAAGGATAATTCAGTACGACATAGGTACATACATAAATATTTAAAAAACTATTTTATCACCAAAAATAAAAATATGTAAAATTAAGGCTAAAGGTTTGATTTAACAAAAAAAAAGTAATTGGGCTCAGGAAGTATTTTTTACACAAAAAAGTAAGATTTAGTTTGCCAAAGAAGTTTCACTTCTGACATGTGTTGTGTACTTTGTACGCACGCACTTTTTTCTAATTACTTTTTTATATACAATTCAAATTATTATAACAAAAAAAAAATTCTTACAAAGGAAAAGTGTAGTAAAAATACAAAAACAACATAAAACAAGCCAAAAAACTTAATCAAAACTAAAAACTAAACAAAAAAAAACATACCTTCAAAGGTAAACGAGATCAAAAAGAACAATATTTTTTGAGCGACCAATTGTAGTACAGTCGAAATTTAGCACTTATTATCCTTTTTTAAATTCTTGATTCGTGTATCAACTTTATTTAATTAGTAGAAATCGTTGGGTTAACTCTTAAAGCAGTCTTGAATCGTCGTCTTAACTTTGATTTGTATATTAAACATACACGAACAAAGGTTAATCATTTTGAAATTTCGATCCGTGGATGAACCACTGTTGTACAACTGGCCCAAAGAAAATAAAAAAAACTACTTTTAAACTACTCTTTAAAAAGTAAGAGTTCGCAATGATTATCAAAATTCTGCCAATTAATTATAATGAAAGAAAATATTTGGAAAATTTTAAAAGCGCGCGCTTTTCATTATTATTGGCAAAATGTTGATAACCAGAATTTTTAAAAGCAGAATTTTGTAAAAAGAATTTTGACCCCGGCAGAATTTTGACCCCAACCCATCCGGAAAACCCGCACGTTATTTTCGAGAACACAATGCATCCACAGATCGTAACAGTTTGGTGCGGATTGTGGTTCAAAAATGAGGCTGGGACAAAACTTCGGTCAACGGTGGGCGTTACAGAGTCATGTCAACCGACTGTTGCGCACCAAATTACCAAATCGTATTATCAGCTGTCTTAGCGATGTCAATTGATCTCCTGGGAGCTGTGATTTGACGCCTTTTGACTTTTTTTGTGGGAAACCGTGAAGCACCGATGTTATGCCATCAATTGTGAAACTATTCGAGTACTTAGAGCCAATATCATCCAAGTAATCCGTGAGCTATACACCGAAACTATCAACAAGGTCTTGGCAAATAGGAATGACGGAATGCGCTACTGTAAAGCGTTGTGCTCCATAATTAATAGGAGTGTTTTCTCTAACTAAACAATTCAAAATACATGGAAAAATATTAATTTTGTTCATTTTATTGCATTTTTAAAAAGACACTCGTTTTTTGCCCACCCAATATACAAAAGGCTTACTTTTCCATTATAAAGGTATCTCAGTACCTACAATCCTTCAGATAGAACAACAAAAAAAGCAATCCATCTCTCCTAAGTCCTGACTCAAAGGTCATGTTCGTGCATATAAAAATATACTAAAAAAAACTCTTCACGAGTATATCCTTACACACTTGACATTCTGAACAAAATGCCATGCCATCCACTTGCTAATTTAGTAGTCAAATGTTTACAGACGCCATACCAAATCGTTACAACAACATGAATATAACCAACGAAATGAGCTAGGGAGGTTATGTTTATGACATTCGCTCACGTCATAATAGGATTTCATATATACATACATATATCAGGAGCTAAAAGAGACTATCTGACTTTAAAAGGCCAAGGTCGTTAGATATCCTTTGAGAACACCGCACGCCGGCCGCATCGCCCCACGGATAATATTAAGAGTGTGCTTGGCTCAAGGGTGATAAGATCTTAAATAACAGACATTAGAATGTTCTTCGTTATTTTTGCTTCAAAATTATACTAAGATTATAAGTTTAACGAAAAAAAAGGCGAACGCCAAGTGGGAGTGGAATCAAAATTTTTTATTTTTCTTGTTAGATGAAGAAAAGCAAATCTCATAAGTTGGTGGTATAAATATCAAAAAGGATAAACTCGCAGATACTTAAACGACTCGAACATATCAAGTCAATGTCAAGTTGATGCGACACATGAGATACAAAAACTCTAGTGCGTTATGTGGGTAGATACAGGAGCAGAACCGCAGGAGCTGGAGTAGGGTGTGTCTGGCAGCACTTAATTTCGCATCAATAACTCACTCACTCACTCACTCACTTACTCACTGAAATCTCACTTGCAATGTCACTGCCAGTCAGGGATGTTAAAGAAAATTAAATGAATCAAACTGAAATATAAAACGTAAATCAATCTTG
Organism: Platycheirus albimanus; assembly: GCA_916050605.2. Lineage (NCBI taxonomy): Eukaryota > Metazoa > Arthropoda > Insecta > Diptera > Syrphidae > Platycheirus > Platycheirus albimanus. The sequence continues at coordinate 298,585,488 of OU696696.1, read as the reverse complement.
TTTGAATGTATTTATATGTATGTGGTTTTATAAAACATCGTATACCTTTATATAGATACACCTGAGATACAACTATTTGGCTGCATTCCAATATACTGTTTCGTCCTTCCGAGTGGGTATTTATCGAGTTTACACAGGAGATTGATGTGCTATCAACCATTTAGATTGACAACCGCTGCTTTAAAATGCACTCGAAAATTGTAAACTATACCGATACCATGGATAAAACGTTTAAAGCCCAAGAGGAAACAGTATGTGTCAAGGTCAATTTGGTTGAATGGATGGAAAATGTCCTATTGACTTTTTGTCGTTTTGTGTTCAGAATTTGAATCCTGGTTTGTGCTTTAATACTTACGATGTATTTTATTTGAATTTACAGCAGTTTTTTTTTTTTTAATTTTGAATGAATTCCGATAGGTACGAATGTATGTGGGGAGAGGATTGAATTTGAAAAACTGCATTTTCAGAACTTTTGTTAAATAATAAAAAGTTTTAGGTGTGTGTTAACTCACAAACGAGAGCGCAGAAAATACATACAAATGAGAATATACTTTTTGCCTCCCCTCGAGATGGCTGCAAGAAGTTGCTCCAAACTACCCAGTTTGAGGTCCGAAAGGTCTCCAGCTTAAGATTAACATTTAACATACAGAATGTTTACTTGTTCCTTGATAAACACATTAACTTGGAGTATGATTAATAGATTTCTATAAAGAAACAAAATTGGACAAACCGAGTTCCTTACATTGCAGCTCATTCCGCAAATATCCAAGACATGTTTCTTACCTCTCTTCCTGATATACACACAAGAAACCATTAATTTATGTCGCTTCTATAGGCATTGTGGGTCATTGTATCTTATTGACTTATTTTCCGTACTCCGGCAAACCAGTTAAAGAAAGCATCCGCATGGGAACGGTTTAGTAAAAGGAAAAAGCCAACTTGGGCGGTGTCAACAATTTCTTTGGAAACCATTTAAAAATGGTCAATATGTTTCCACGATAGTGAAGTAGACTCCATCTTCGATATGATTACACAAACATTATTCTCTGTGGTATGAAAAATGTTGTTTAGAACACGACAACAGTATCAAACCAAGACAGAATTTGTAACGAAGTTACACCTTTCCTACCGCCTCCTCCGCATCCGACCGCAACCCCCGCAATAGTTAAAACACCGCCACCGATCGGCACGATGATTCCATATAATTATTCATCTACGATGAATAATAGAACCTTCATTACGTGACGTAACAACCACACAGCCTCCCAAATAACCGCCGCCACCGACCGCCACTCTAATTCCACCACCGCCACCGAACGCCAAGAAGATTCCATACATTTATTCATATAACGAATATTTGAATCACCATCACGTGACGCAACGCCAACACTGCATACTATTAAGGATATTACATCTACCCCTCCACCCCGCACCGCTGATTTGGACTCCCAACCACTTCCTAGGACCTAAACCAGAAGAGCAGCCAAATTAATGCATCACTCAAAATGAATTACTCATTTGCAAGTATTTTTAACATTTAACTTTATAATTCACAGTCTCTCCTTTCAAGGAAATTCCATAAGTAGAGACTCGATCTCCCAGCCATTGGAAGAAGTTCTATTGCAAATAGAAAACCGGGATAAGAGTTCTCACTCGAAGGTACGCTGCGGGGAATACCAGCAGAAACCTCACCAAATTTTGAAGCAAAAGTTTTTTGTCTGCTTTCCACTCCGCTGTTGGTCGTGGTGGATCGTTGACCGGCGTTTAGGCCACTCGATTATTGTCGTGGAGCTCTTCCTTTCTAGAGGAATCTCTACTGACCTCCGTTTATTGTCGTGGGGTTGCTGCTCTCGTAAGCTTCTCCATAGACCTAGTTTGGAACTACCAGTTTTTTGTCGTGGCTACTCCTTTTCTTAGGGGTACCATAGACCGAGCCTTGCTCAACCGTTTTTTGCCAGCTTTCCACTTCGCTGTTAGTCGTGGTGGATCGTTGAACGGCGAGGCGTTAGGCCACTCGTTTATTGTCGTGGAGCCCTTCCTTTCGAGAGGAATCTCCACAGACCTAGTATATAAGGTATCATAAGAAATGAATTGTAATCTTTTATTTTAAGATTATCAATAAGAATATGAAATAAAATGTTAAGAAAATTAAGATTAATAAAGATATTGTTGTTTCGGAGTTCGACACTCTTCAACCCTGAGTTTTTGCTTTCTTTTGGGAACAACCCTGGTCATCCATGAGCTAACCTCAGCCTGAGTATAAAAAAAGCAACACAAATTCATGGGTTCGAGGTGAGCTTTAAAGAGGCTATTAAGATGAGGGAAGTAAGATTTTGATGTTACAGAGATAACCCTTAGAGAAGTTTAAACGAGCTAGAAAGACCTGTAATGCCCACAAATCAAACAACCAAATTTTTGCATGAACACAAATTAAAGTAAAAATTCTACTTTGTCCGAAAAGATGTTAAAATATACCAAACTCTATCTTTGGTTTTGACGCTCATTGACAATGACACTCCTGTGCTTAGCTCCCAAGTGAAAGCTGATTTTTTGTAGAAAAGTTTGCTTTAAATTCAACCGTTCCACAAGCTCCTTCTGTTCTTCAGATCACAAATGGTTGTATGGACAAACTATTTTTGCACTGATGAACTCGATATACACAAATCATCCGGCCCGGATATTACCACCACAAGCCACCCCACGCAAAGTTAAGAAGAGGTGTGCTTCCACGCTGGCTAAGCCACTGTCTGTTTTGCAAAAAGTCATCTAGAATTACATACTTAAATATGTTGGCGCAAACAGTTCATTGTGAACCACGATCCCAACCAACAATTCTCGTCAGCTAGGCCAGTCCCTAGCCAGTGGCCTCCAGTTGCGCACACTTGATCGCGGCTCCACCTGAGATGGGGTCTTCCAGAAATGCGTCGGCCCTCTGGGTTGGAATTGAAGACTCGTCGGACTGCAGCGTTTTCGTCCATACGCTCCACATGGCCCAGCGATCTAAGCCGCTGTATTTCCAGATTCTTTTACAGGCCTATGTAACTGTATAGACCGTACAGTTCCCCATTGAATCTTCTCCTCCATACTCCATTGATACATACAGGACCGAATATCACCCGAAGAATCTTTCACTCAAATCACCCCAGCCTGTATTCATCCGATTGTGTCAGTGTCCACGCTTCTGCCCCATACAGCAGGACTGGGATGATAAGAGTCTTGTATAGTGTCTCCTTGGTCCTTTGAGAGAGGGCTTTACTACTAAGATGCCTTCTTAGCCCGAAGAAAAAGCGGTTGACAAGAGTGATTCTTCGACTGACCTCTTCACTGATGTTGTTCTGAGAGGTTATAGTGGAACCCAAAAAGACAAAGTCCTTGACAACTTCAAAGTTATATCTGTCCATTGTGACGTTTTGTCCGAGCCGACTGTGATCATCTTCTTCACCCGAGGACAGCATATACTTTGTTTTATCTTCATTTACAGCCAGACCCATTCGAGCCGCTTCCACTTCAATACTTGCGTATGCTCCATTGACAGCGCGCTTCGTTCTTCCAATAATGTCAATATCATCAGCATAGCCAAGTAATTGAACGGATCTAAAAAAAATCGTACCGCTGGTGTTGACATGCGAGTTGCGTACGATTGCCTCAAGAATGATGTTGAAGAGGTTACATGACAGTGCGTCACCCTGTCGTAAACCTTTCTCGACACTAAATGAGTCGGTGGTGTTCTTACCAACCTTGACGGAGCAGCGCGAGTTCTCCATAGTCATCCTGCACAATCTAACGAGTTTAGCAGGGATGCCAAGAAGTGATATGGCTCTGTATAGCTCGTTCCTGTTCACGCTGTCATAGGCGACTTTTCCAAAATCTGCCGAAGTGTGAAAATTTGGTCCAAGGTTGACTTACTTTGCCTGAAACTACACTGATAGGGTCCAATCAGTTCACGTGCGAAAGGGTTCACACAGAATGGCCGCAAGTTGGCAGTTTAGAGTATTTCCTTTCTTGTGGATAGGGCACACAATGCTGAGGTTCCATTCGTCAGGCATACTTTTATCCGACCAGATTGTACAGATAAGTTGGTGTATGGTCCTCACCAAGTAATCTCCAGCTGCTTTGAAGAGTTCAGCCGTAAGGCCATTCGCTCCAGCAGCCTTGTTGAAATTTAGTTTTGATATTGCTACCCGAACTTCTTCTTGGTCGGGTGGACGGAGTTTTTGTTCATGATCGTCCAAACCGAATGGATCATTCTGCCTGACTGCGATTAGTTTGTCTTCGCCGTTTAACAGTCTGCCACTGCCAGAAGTGTTCTTTCCGAATTATCAGCGCCAACTGTATCTACTACGACATTCACAACCCTTTTGTGGAAGCCTCCACTCGGGCTTGGTATCCCTTGGACGACTGTTTTATCCTTTGGCGGAACTTTCGAGCATTGCATTGTGAGAGATAAGAGGAGACATGGTTAGCAAAGGTTCTGGATGTCATAATTTGGAGCGGGGGGGGTCGAGCTGGGTAAAGTCTTCCACATTCATGTAGTACGGTTAAAAATCAAGTCTCTATACATAACAGTGCATCCGAAGTACGATCCAGGTTATATTGATGTGCATTCCAAGTTATGCTAGTGTTGCGGGCAAATTATTTATTACCTAGGAAGGCATCTGGAGACTTCACTGGACATTCATTAGATTAGCGATAAGACAAGAAACAACGGTCTTTTCTAAGGAAGACAAATTTTTCGGTAACATGGTGTTTTCAATAATTAATTTTAAAGCTATTTTTTGAATCCTATCTACGAGACGCAAATGTGTAGCAGGATATGAAAGCTTAGCTTTGGGTGATATGCTGCCTTGCAAGTTATAAGCAGATCAGAAGGAGTAAATATTTCTTCCGCCGATTAAGGAAATTCAGGCATTTTTGGCGACGTCAAATATGTTCCACAGAAGGGGGTTTGTGATACCCCATAACTAAAACGTAAAGCTGTTCAGTTTTCTCAATGCAAGCGCCACTATCATGGATAGTGTAGTAGAGCGTAGATTATGCCTTCATGACAAAAGACAGAATTCAGTTTTTGAAGCAATCAAAACGGTTGCCAATTCCCCATGGACAATGTACTCACGATCGGAATTGAATGAGCTTGTTACACAGTGCAGTTGCAGTTTCATACCCAAAGAATGCGATTGTGAATCTGGAAACGAACATTTTAAAACCTATACAGGTCCCGTAAGAAGACTTCTTTTAGGGCTAAGCAAAAATGAATGTCTTTTGCTATTTTCCATACCTACATGGTCAACAGCTTGCTATCGGTAATTTAGAGTAAATACTATAGTTGTTGTTAGTTGAAATTTGATAACCTTAAGTTTAATTTGGTTTGGCACACGGCCGTCTACCAGATTGACATTTTATTTTAGCTTAAATGTATTATTTTTTGATTTGTTTAATTTAAAAATCTCCTTCGAGGATGCGTTGCCTATAACTGAGTGCGGTTGTAGTATATTTATATAAAACTTCCCAGCCTACTTCTCCATTCAGGATAACCAACGTGTCACTTATTTCCATCGAAGCTTCTCCAAAGTACCTCACACGAAACTCTTTCAAAATGGGACATCTAGCGATGAAATGGTGTACATCTTCCCTCTCTTTGAGGTTGCAAAGGTCGCATAGAATCGGCAGGTCGGGTCGATATGGAATGTAATTTAAATTGACTAGTTCGCCTCTTACTTTAAATATTACATTTATCATATTTATGTGGTATCGGTTAAGTAAATATGTATTTTCCCGAAGATCTGTATTGAGTTGGCTGTAAATCAATCCATATTGTGAAGACTGTGCTTCTTGTTGAAAATTTGCGTATGTAGAGTGGGTTAATTTCTCTAATATTGTGCCAAACTTTTGTCTTAAGTCCGAAAGGTTCATTTCCTGTGAAAAGTGGAAGTTTTCGCCTACACGAAGAGCCAGCTCCTCCCACCTTTTTATGAGATCTCCCCTGGACGAAAACACCTTCTTAAGGACTTGTTTAGACAGCCTTCTTTCATCCATCTCCATCACCTTCACAACATAATCAAAATGCAGCTTTAGGGTCCTTAGGAACAAAGGCGGTTCTGTTGTTTCCAAATGTGGCATATAATTTGGTGTGCTAACTGGTAACCGGAAGATGCGTTTTAGAAAGTACCTGAGGAACCTTTCCACCTCTTCAAATTGGGAGTGTCCCCAAACCTGGGCACCATAAAGCAATATAGAAGCTGATGTTGCATGAAAAATTTTAAGCTTTGTACACACTTTTACTATCGATACAACAAGTCCACACTGAAGAAACAGCTCTTTTCGCTTCCGCTAGTTTAAACTCAAAGTGTTTTCTCATGTTGATATTTGAAGTGACAAGTACACCTAAATATTTATACTCTCGGACTATTTCAACATTTTCGCCTTTATATGTCCATTTTTCACTGTTTGCATATCTACCGCCTCCATCTCTAAATATCATAATTTTTGATTTTTGCAAATTAACGGATAGATTCCAATTTTCACAGTATTTCTCCAACCGGTTCATCATACGCTGCATTCCTTCCACAGATTCGGAGAAAAATACGATATCATCCGCAAAAATAAGACATGGTATCCGCGTATTCCCAAGCAAGATTCCTCCTCCAATCTCCTCCACGATGTCGTTGATAAATAAAATGAAAAGTAACGTACTCAATACGCAGCCTTTCTGTTGAAAAATCTTCGAAAATAAACTCACCATCCCATACGTAGGCCACGTTATTTTCATACATCGCTCTAAGTAAGGCAACAGTTTTACCGGATATTCCCAACTTATAGAGCTTGTAATAGAGTGCTTCACGGGCAATTGAATCGAATGCCGCACGAAAATCGACGAAAAAGGCATAAAGTTTCCTTTTCCTTCTTTTGAAACTTTCCGCAATATTTACCAGGCTGAATATTTGGTCTAGAGTCGAATAGTTTCTTCTAAATCCTGCTTGGAATTCATTCAAAATTTTCTTTTCATCAACCCACTGAGTTAGCCTATTGAAGATCAGAGTACTAAAAAGCTTGACGGAAGTATTCAAAAACGAAATTCCCCTATAGTTTTCTGGTGCATCAAAGGATCCTTTTTTGTGCAAAGGGTAAATTATTGCTCTCTTAAAACTCTCTGGAACGTCTGCGTTTACAAAGATTCTATTGTACTCCTCCGTCATTACGAGCAGGAATTCTGTTGTACAGTTTTTATAAAACTCTACTGGAACTCGGTCATCACCCGGAGCTTTTCCAATTTTGGATTTCTCGATTACATTTTCTAGTTCGAAAATCGTAAATGGTGCATCAAGTATCTCATCCTCAAAAAAAGGGGCTGCGTAATGTGGAAGCGGTGAAAATTGCGGTGTGTTGAGCAAGTTCATGAAATAGGCACGCAGTGCAGACGCTCTCAGTGATGCAGCAATGAAATTTGTTCTCCCATTGATTGATTTCGCAGCTTTCCAAAACTCTGCCGAAGACCTAGCTGAATTCAGAACGCTTATATTTTGTTGATCCAGTTTCTTTCTTTTCACTGAACAGATATGCTTAAAGTGTTTATTGGCTCTTGTATACATGATTTTGAATCTAGGTGTGTTATATTTCCTCAACAACTTTAAGAATGCGAACGACTTTTTTCTAGCTTTTTGACACTCTACATCAAACCAGCGCTGCTTAAAATTGTCATTTTGAAGTTTCCTTTTTGCGTTTGCTGGAGCAGTTTTAATTATTATCTCAGTAAGATTCTTCATTTGTAACCTATTATGGGACGTTTGGAGAGCAAGTTCGAAGTTTAAGTTGTTCTGATAAATAGAAAGAAAACTATCACTCCACTTCAGCCTAGGGAGTAAACCAAGTTGTTTTGTGCTAATTTCCTCCGGCCCCGAGATTGTGCATGATACTTCCAAAGGCATATGGTCGGAATAAATCTGTGCTCCTATCTTGAAATCACTCACGATCGAATTCCACTTTCCAGATACAAAACAATAATCTATGACTGAGCAAGATGTTCCACGAACAAACGTGAATTCACCATTCGGATCTCCTCTACAGCTCCCGTTTAACATCCTTGCGTCCAAAGTATCTGCGATTTCTAGTATTTTAGCACCCTTAGCGTCACATATTTCATCTTTTGATCTTCGAGTAGGATTGATGATTGCTGGTGCAGTTCCACTAACGAAGTTGTTTTGCGACAGTCCAACCCTAGAATTGAAATCCCCAATGAGAAGTACATCCACTGAGCCCATATTCTGCAGTGATTCACAAAGTAAATACTATACAAAAGTGAATTGATCTTTTGAATTAATTCAATAATCACCATGAATAGCAAAAACATTAAATTATTCACACCAAGTCCAACAAATATGTTGTTTATGATGGCGTCCCAAAACAAATAAAGAATATATGTATGTACATTCCATTGAATGTCCGCAATGGATTCCGATCCCAATTCTGATTCCATCAGCTATCATAACATGAAACTGAAATATAATCTTATGCTTGTGTCGGAAATTAATTGCAAAGAGTTTGTAGTTTAATTAAAAATTTAAATCCTATTTAAAATTCCATTAACCCTGTCTCTCTTTTGGTCGTCTAAATATTTTAATGGATCCTTTCGTTTCTCTCAGCTTTCCACGAATTAATTAATTTGTATTGATACGCAACATGGTGTCTGCACAAACAAACAAGCGCAAAAGTGCTGTGCTGCAAAATTCAATATTCCCCGTCGTACCACAACCCTACCAGCTACCAGTATGTACCACCCTCTCAGACACATAAATTGCCTCATCTGCAGCACATTTCAATTAATGTGTAGTATTTCGTATTCAATCTACACGCTATACATGCTACAAGAGTATATAAAACTAAATTTATGGCTTGTTAGTGAATTGTTCGTTTAAGATATTATATATTTTTCTTCTTCTGACGTCACTCGACAAAAAGGATAAAATGTCGTCCTGGACAAGTAAGGAATACAGACTTACAATAACATCAATTTTATTATAGGTACCTTTCTAATTTTTTAACATCACGTCCTTCGTCGTAGTTTCGTAGTCTAAGAGTCTACATTTATATAGTGAAAGAAAGCTTTTCGGGGTGGAGCGATGGCGAGGTATTCTTTTGTTTTAAGAGGGACGATGTGGGGAATTTGAAAAAAAATATATTTCTCTGTGAATCAGCAGGTGTCCTTTGAACATTGAGTATAATTTATGACACATGTGCTTTAGCACTCCTTTATGCCGTGGACAGTTTCCATATGCGAAATAATTTTATCCCAATGTTGACTTTCCATTAGAAGCAGTTTGGTATGCATGCATGAGCATGTGACCATGAACATTTGAGCTCTTTAAATCTTTCATTTGCAACGATCCAGGACGAAATTTGTAACACTCACTAGGTTTTTAGAATCATAAATTGGAGAGAAAAAAAAAAATAACAACTGTTTGATAAAGAGAAGCCCCAAGGTGTATATTAATATTTTAAAAACATACTTTTAATTTGACTTTCCAGGAAAATGTGCTTCAAAGGGAATTTATTAAATTTTCCAAGGACAAAACTGGTGAAGTCATGAACAGAATACAAAAAATAAATTAGAATTTTTTGATGGATTTAAACTGACGTAAAATAAAATGCACGACTAGGTTTCACGAACTTGCTCTTGCTAGATAATTAACGTATGGAGTACGACACTGTCCAAATGCCTGCCTTGACTTCTTAACGGTGATAGGGATACGAGTTGACCAATTTTCAATTAATTTTTCGCATAGATCCGGCTGGATTTGAGCGATGGCTTGTGTTATGTTCACACTAAGGGCATCGGTGGATTATTGTCTGTTTGCATTTATTAAACCCTTAACTAGAATTAAACTCAGTGTTTAACTAAAGGGTGTTTTTTAGAGGTATAGAACTTTGAAATGGAATAAAAGAAAGGTGATTTTTTTAAATTGAAATTTACTTTATTCGAAAGATAATCTTCTGGCATTATAATTTAAATATGATTTTTAGCATATGACCGCCCCGGCTAGCTCGGACGAAGTCTAGTCTGGAGGTCCAATGTTTGATGACGTTTTGGGTTTATCGGCGTAGTACAGCGACTTCACATATCTCCGCAGAAAATAGTCAAGCGGCGTTAAATCGCACGATTTTGGAGGCCAACTCACAGGACCAAAACGCGAAATTATGCGCTCATCGAACATTTCCTTCAACAAATCAATTGTGGTACGAGCTGTGAGACATGTTGCGCCATCTTGGTGAAACCACAGCTCCTGCACATCATGGTTGTTTAATTGATGAAAAAAAAAGTCAGTAATCATGGCTCTATAGAGGTCACTATTGAGTGTAACGTTCTGGCCAGCATCGTTTTTAAAGAAGTACGGACCAATTATTCCACCAACCTATAAAGCACACCAAACAGTCAGTTTTTTTTTGATGTAATGGTGTCTCAACATACACTTGAGGATTATCAAATACGCTAAACTTCGTAAAATAAACCATGATTTTCAAAAATAAAGTTGGACAATTTAGAAGCGTTGTTCAGGCGTCAGCCTATTCATGTTTGAAATGCAAAACCAAACTAAAATTAAATCACTTGACAGCTGACAAAATGGCTGCCAGCTATAAAATAGTATTGCCAACTTAAAGTTCTATACCTCTAAAAAAAACACCTATTTTAAATAGTTGAAGAAAATTAGAAAATGTATTAATTCAAAGAATTTGGCTAAGAGAGGGCCGTTCGTGGCGCAGAAAAAAACTTTCTTATACCAACTCCCAATGAACACACGAAGTTTTGTCAAAATCTTTGAGGTAATTTTATAGGAAATACTAAAAAACTTAAATATTTTGGCTTAAACTGAGTCAGAAGTACAGAAATAAAAGCAGACCCTGATTTGGCAGTAAGTAGGTACTTGTTGCCACTCGTTAAAGCTTTTTGAGAAAAGAAAGCTTTCCAAGGAAATGAAATGACAGAATAATCGTCAAACTACCGAAGAAATGTGATTTAACAACTGGAGTGGTATCACCATTTTGTTCGTTTTTAAAAAATTGATGGAAAAACACCCGAATAGAGTCTACGCTCAAGAGGCACCAAGCGGGGCTTTGAAGTGGCCATGTTCCTTGACTTCGAGAAGGCCTTTAATCGCGTTCTCACATCATCCCCCCAGAAACCCCTGGTTCGACTCCAAATATGCTCAGGCAAACAAAGCTAAGACGGAGGCATATGGCTCCAGAGAGATACTAGAGCATCCAAAAATCTCTATGTTGAGCGAAGGGAAGATGAGAAAGGCCTACTCAGGAGGAAGAAAAAGAACACCAGCGACGCGAAGTCGAGGAGATGCAGAGATGTTTTTACAGAAAAGAGGTACGAAACTTCTACAAAAGGGTGAAACAGTCTACATCCGGTTTCACAAGACGACCTGGGCCCTGCAAAGATCTGGATGGAAATACCATAGTGGAAACGCAAGCGATGTTAGCCATCTGGAGAGACTACTTTAATCGGTTGCTAAATGGCGATGACAGCAAAGATCCCGCCCAAGATCAACTTGTTCCAGTTAATCTAGATGACAACCACGAACTACACCCGCCCGACCAAAATGAAATCAAAGTAGCCATCACCAGACTAAAGATGAACAAAGCAGCTGGGTGTGATGGTCTACAAGCGGAGTTTTTTAAACACGCTGGATATGACCTGGTCAGGAGCATACACCAACTCATCTGCAAAATATGGTCAGAGGAAAGTATGCCTGATGCGAGTGGAATCTCAGTACCATCTGCCCGATTCACAAAAAAGGAGACCACCTACTCTGCGCCAACTATAGAGGCATAAGTCTTTTAAACATCGCCTATAAGATCCTGTCCAGCGTTTTATGTGAACGTGTCAAGCCGTTTGCTAATAATCTGATAGGTCCTTACCAATGCGGCTTTAGACCTGGAAAATCTAGCACCGACCAAATATTCACATTACGCCAGATCCTGGAGAAAGCCCAAGAGTATAACATCGACACCCACCACCTGTTCGTCGATTTTAAAACCACCTACGACAATGTTAATAGAGTTGAGCTGTATCGTGCTATGTCTAACTTTGGAATCCCTGCTAAACTGATACGCCTTATCAGGATGACGTTGGCAAATGCTTGCTGTTCCGTCAAAGTTGGTAGAGATTCTACTGAATCTTTCGAAACCACCAGAGGGCTAAGACAAGGCGACGCACTGTCATGCAGCTGTTTTAACATTGTGCTTGAAAATGTAATACGGAGCACCCATGCCAGTACATCAGGCAAAATGTTCAATAAATCGACACAATTACTTGGGTTTGCTGACGACATTGACGTGATAGGAAGAACAAAGCGAGCCGTAACCGGTGCCTTCACTGCAATGGAGTCAGCAGCAAGCAACCCACCACCGACTTGGTCAGAACATGACCATTGACATAGGTATAACTTCAAGGTAGTCAGTGCATTTGTCTACCAGGGCGCTGCTGTAAACACAGGGAACAACATCAGCGCTGAAATCAAACGTAGACTAACTCTTGCTAATCGCTGTTTCTTTGGGCTGAGTAAGAGTAAGCAATTAAGGAATAAATCCCTATCGAGAAAAACCAAGGTGACACTGTATAGAAGACTCATCATCCCGGTCCTGCTATATGGTACGGAAGCATGGATCCTCTCCCAATCGGATGAAAAGACACCTGGAGTCTTCGAGAGAAAAGTTCTGCGATTTATGGTCCTGTCTGCATAAATCGCGAAAAAAAAACTTTTGGAGAAGAAGATACAACGACGAACTATACGTACAGCGACATAAGCCTAGCCAGAAAAATTCGAATCCAACGACTAAGATAGCTGGGCCATGAAGAGCGAATGGACATCGACGCTCCAGCTCGTAAAGTATTCAACGCCAAGCCCGAGGGAGTCAGAAGCCAAGGTAGACCTCATCTTCGATGGAGCGACCTGGTAGAGGGAGATCTCCGCCAACTTGGAGTGCGAAATTGGAGACAGCAGGCTATAGAGATCGAGCTGGCTGGAGGGGCATTCTAAGCAAGGCCCAGGAGCACCACGCTCTAGTGGCGCCATCATAAGTAAGTAAGCTAAAAAGACAAAAATAATGCGCACCAGCCGGAACCAACCACCGTTCTACTACATGGAAGTTATTAGTCACTCGAACTCGATGGTGGAAAAGACTTGAACGTCAACAACAGAATAAGCAAAGCTCGTAGCGAATGCGGAATCTATTCTCCATTATGGAACTCATTATGTTCCAAGTTAAAACTATTTAAATCCAACGTGAAATCTGAAACGTGAATAAAAGTTCAGTCCAAGAATTTGCAGTCGAGGTCACAGTAGAAGTATCCTGTTTGGTAAAGATAGATTCTAGTTACAACCATTTGCTCCAGGAGTTAAAGCTGCCAACAGTAGCTTCCGGAAACCAAGAAGAAGAAGAAAAGAGTCGTTGGAAGACCAAAAACAACTTGGAGCTCGTTGTTCCAGCTAAGGTCACTTTGTAGAGAATCGGGAAAGTATTGCCGTCCTATTTCAAAAAGAGTTTAAGTTGCTGGTTCACATGATGATGTCCATAGTAGAGCCAAATTCAAAAGGTCAACAAAACTAATATTATCGTTACTCCACATGAATGTCGTAAAAAAAATAGGAAAATCAAAAAATCCTGAAACACAACTTTCGTTATGATGGCACGATCCAGACACACAAAATCTGGAATAAGACGATTCCAAAAACTGTACTTCATTTCAGTTTTGAAAGAAATTTCGGTTGCTTCATTTGACAGACAAGTTAAATACCATAAGCATACTCTGAAATAAAGTTCATTTTGTGTGTGTCAAGCTATACGAATTCCAACGAAACAAAACAAAGACATTAATGGATTAAACATTTTAAAAATAAATCTGGTAAATTTTCCAGTCTAATTTTCGCTCGGGAAAACACTGTTTCGATGGCAGAACAAAACGCATGTTAATGGATTAAAAACCCCTGAAAAATCCACTGTGAGTGAAGGACAATTCGATGGATTACAAGCTCTTCATAAAATGTGTATTTTCCAAGAACCCAATTCAGATCGATTAAATATTCATTCCGAAGTGAAACCAGCAAAGTGTGGCTATCAAACCTCAACCATACATGCGACACTCAGGACTCATCAGAAAATGGATCCAAGAACCAAGTACACACACCATCTTCATGCCCACAAAGTCGTTTGTAAATGTTGAAACACATTTACTCCTTTCGTTGAGTGCTCGATGATACCCAGTTTATCTCTGCAAACACCGTAGAATCACTTGCACCTGGCGTTCCACCAAAACCACCATTTGCAAAACAATCCCTCACCGCATGATGATACGATGATAGATACATTACGAGCAAAAGATAAAACGATACAAAAAAAAAATGAAATTCCGACCGTTGCAACTAGGTGAATGCAATTTTAATGCTCCTGGGGAATCTCACGCGTGTTTTCCAAAGGTAAACACAAAATTTCAGCAATAGCAGGATTTTCAGTTCAGCCAAACATGGCTTTTACATTATCAGGACCACTTGAGTGAATTTCGGGTATTTGGTATGCATTCGCAGTTGAAAGTGTGAAACAAGGCAACAACGGAATTGGTCTTTTGGAGAATTTAAATTACCTATACCTATCAGAATGATGTGAAATGCGCGCCCAGAAAAGTGCTGTGAAAACAGAATATCCTGGGGAAGATAATATCAATTTATGATTTTAATTACCATACTCTCTTGTTCTTACATTGTCCTTAAGTGGATACTTGTGTAGGCTGTACTTTGTTGATATACTTGATTGTCATTTTGAAGGGCGCACTTAATTTGTGTTTTCCTAGGGGTTGTATTTGTTGGACTTCAATATTCACAAATTAAAACAGACATTGTTAAAGGTGTCCTCTACAAGGATAAGTTGACTCATGTTTGTGTATATCTATCCTTATTTCCAACTCACTCAAGACCGAAAGAGAGAGATGCCACCGGTCACGGTCATCTCACATATCAACTTTGTGTATACACAAAATCATCTTATGAAATATTTAGCTTCCATCAGAAGTGGGATTACATTTTCGTGTTGTGTGTGGTTTGACGTTTATAGAATTCTCAATGAAACTGCCTGTCGGCCTAACTTTTGAAATTAATCAAAATATACGTTTCACCTGAACTTTGTTTTTGTTTGTTTAGTTTTTGTGTCCAATGAAGGACATTCATGGAAACGCAAACACTAGCTATCCTATCTATACTCGAGATATTCGCTGTTTGCTGTCGAAAAGCAATCAGTTTTCAGCAACAACTATACAACTGTACTATGTACATCTTTATTGACATGAAAATTTGCTATAAGGACATTAAGGTAGTGCTGCGTAAGGTAGAAGTATGGTGACTGCTCACATCGAGGCAATTATTTGCCCTCGTGATTACGACTTCAACGACATCAAGTGTGTGTTGCCTCTGAAATGGAGGCCATTTTAAATGCGGTGGATTGAGTTGATCTGATTCTGATGAGATCTTCATGGATTTCAGAAGATGTAAAAATTAAATGCACAACAGGCAGTTATAAAAAAAAAATTGCCACTCTCATCAGGATTGGTGGCAGGTATCAAAATGCAAAATGGAGTCACGTACACATATATGGTTTGGGATTTTAAATAATGCATCGCATGAGCGTGGGTGTAATTAATTTCATTTAATTGACATCTGTGCCACTGAAGCATTTGTTATGAGGGGGGAGTTAAGTCAAAATTTACGAAATGACTGTGCTTGGGAATGATTTTAATTGAGTTTAAAAGATTAATTATCCAAAAACTTACTACAACACAAAACCAAGCGTTTTATTTGTACTCGTAATGAAAGGACAATGACAGGCTTTTAATAACAATAAAGGGGCCAGGACGAAGAGAAGAATATCATACTAATTTCTTATGATTCAATGCTGAAAGGAATCCACTCAGTCGATTTGATATCGATTTCCTGAACAACTTCAGAACTTAATTCACAACTTTAGATTTCAACAAAAATGTAAAATTTAGAATTGGAAAAGTCTTTGATAAATGGGAAGCCTTAAAAAAGGTTATTAAGGATCGGGATAAGCGAATAAATAAATAACCAAATGATGAAGTATCTACTTTCTAATTTGATTTATTTTTCTCTATAAATCAGCTTCCAAACTGCATCAAATAAAGAAGACACTTTTTACAACACCGACCCGTCTGCAACCGCCAAATGCACTCTTAGGTCTAAGGGTAGATGCCTCACTTGGTGGGTTGATCGACCAAATTCTGATTAGCAGGATGAGAAGCCCAAGGCTGGGTTTTACATCAGCAAGACAATCTGTCAGTAGAGGCACGCACGCCGAAAGGTAGCTCCACTCCTTTGGAACTTGCTGGTTAATGAACTGCTTGCTAACAATGAAGAAGATGTGGGCTTCAAGGTGATTGCTTATGAGGATGACGTTTCAGGAAAACATCTTAGCCCCCCTGGACATTTTCAGCAAGCAAACTGCGGCTCGTCAGTTTACTCTAAAAGACTTAATCTAAGTCTCTCCTTCAGTCTTTATTTATTTATTTATTTATTTATTTATTTATTTATTTCGTCTTTCAAGTTACAATGACTTTATAGAGACTACAGATTAAATATGATTTAAAAAAAAAAAAAATATATAATAATATAATAATTAACATACTTAAAATTTACATAATTTTCAATAAATCTCTCTTAATATCTATCCTATTTTTATTGAAATCAATAAAACGATCAAACTTATTAAAAGCCATACATGAACCAGTAATTGGATTGTGTTTTGCATAATTAACACTGTGAAAAGGAACATATAGAAAATCACCATCTCTAGGTCGCAAACAACGAGACGGTACATAAATATTAAACTTTGATAACAAAATTGAACAGTCAATATTTGCATTAAGAACATTGAAAGCAATGAGTACCGAATATAGTTTTCTTCTCATTACTAAAGGTTTTAAATCAATAATATACATCTGGTCTCATAAGACGGAAAACTAGAACCTCTGAAAATCTTTCGTAAGGCAAATTTAGTAAATCTTTTCTGAACCATTTCAATCCTATGGATACTTGATTGTGTAAAGGGATTCCATATAATACAAGACTACTCAAGCAAAGGTCTGACAAGGGATATGTAAAGGGTTTTAAGAGTATAAGGATCTTCAAAAGACTTAGCATTTCTAGAAATAAAACCCAACATCGAATTAGCTCTAGAAATAACATGGTCAATTTGAAGAGAAAAACTCATTTTAGAGTCAAAGATAACGCCAAGATCTTTTTGACTCATTAATCTTTCTAATGAATGATTCTCAATTTTATAATTAAAACAAATAGGATTCTGTATTTTAGAAAAAGTTACAACACTGCATTTTTTAATATTAAAGTATAACCCATTTATATTACACCAGTCAGCAATGGAATTAATATTAATTTGAATTTTACTGGCATCTAATGGAGATTTTACACAACTAAAAATCTTTAGATCATCGGCATACAAAAGACACCTAGAATGAGAAATTTGACATGGCAAATCATTAACAAAAAGGATAAAAAGGAGTGGTCCAAGGTGGCTGCCTTGAGGTACACCAGAAGAATTTTGAATTTCATTTGACAATACATCGCCAATTTTAACATATTGCCTCCGTCCAACCAAATAGCTTTCAAACCAATTAAGAAGAGCAAAGTGAAAACCAAACATCTCAAGTTTTTTTATTAGAATATTATGTTGTACACGATCGAAAGCCTTCGAAAAATCAGTATAAATAACATCGACTTGCAAGTGGTTTTCTAAACAACAAAGACAATAATTCGTAAAAATTGATAAATTAGTTGTCGTCGACCTTCCACTCATAAAGCCATGTTGGTGCTGGGAAATATGATTTCGAACTAAACTATAAATTTTATTTTTAACAATTGCTTCGAATATTTTAGGGATAAGCTGAAGTTTAGCAATGGGCCTATAATTTTCTACAGATAACTTAGATCCAGATTTGTGCAGAGGAGTTATCAGGGAATGTTTCCAGGTATCCAAAAAAAATACCTTGTCTTAAAGACATATTAAAAATATAGCACAGAGGGGCTGCTAGATTGTATTTGCAAAATTTTAAGAGAAGTGGTGGAATATTATCAGGTGCAACAGAGAAACTATTTTCAAGAGATGATAAAGCTGTCAATACATCTATAGATAAGCACAGGCTACCAGCATTAATAATAGAATTAAAATTATTAAAATTATGATTATAATTTATTTGTAGGTCAGAGAAATTTGATTGGAAAAACATCGCAAAATTATTACATATATCACTTATATTCTCAGAAGAAACACCTTTGTAAGATACACTTGATGGAATCCCAATTGATTTTCTTTTAGTATTTAAAAATGAAGAAAAACATTTAGAATTTCCCTTGATTTTCGACTCGAGAGACCAAATATATTGCTTATATGTAAATTTTTTTAAAAACTCGTACTCTTTTCTAGTTCTATAAAATTGTTCCCGAAAAGCAACCGAAATTTTACTCTTTTTATGAAGTTTTTTCATGACATTTTTCAGTCTGGATAAACTTTTATTAAACCAAATTGGTTTTTTTGAATTTGTTATAGTCTTTAGAGGAACAAAATTTAAAACGGCACAGTCTATTGTATTCCGAAACATAGTAAAAGCTATCTCTTAATTAGTGCAATTCAAAATTGTTTCCCAATTTACTGTTTCAAAATATCTATTCATAGAGACAAAATCAGTATTTTTGAAATCATATTTCTGAACAATGTTGAAAGAAAATTGTGATTCTATTAAAGCAGAAAAATTAAATTTAATCTCAAGTGCTTTGTGATGAATACTGTTCTCTAATAACTTAAAACTAGCTTTATCTAGTTGAGCTTCCAGATTTTTATCAATAAAAACCAAATCTAATATACGACCAATAGAATTATGAACATTGTTAATTTGATACATATTCAAAGCCATTAAACTATCAATTACATTATATTCAAAGTTTTTAGATACATTACAAGGAAACATATGTTTTTCATCATTTGAAAACAACCATTTTACATTAGGTAAATTAAAATCACCAAGAATTACAATATAAGAATTTTCATCTATACTTTTCGCAATATCTTTTATATTTTTTATGTGAGCGTTATAAACAGAAAATTGAGAAGTTGGAGGAATTTATGAAACAAAAAAATAAATGTGAATAGTTTTATAAGCAGGTAAAATAGATAAGTCTACACATATACATAATTGCTCAATATTCCTATCAGATAAAATAATTTCCTTACATAATATAACCAAATAATTATAAACCATTGTAGCGTTTTCCAGGCGGAATTCATAGCTAAAAGAAAACATAAAATCCTAAACTAATACCAAAACAGCTCTGGATCATCTCTAAGAGAGATGGTACATTCGGCTATCTTGGGTGCCAGGGCATAGAGATATTGCCAAAACTACAAAGCTGATAAACTTGCCAATCAAGGAACAACAATACCCATTTTAACTAAGCACAGCTTTCTGGGTATTCCCATCGCTACATGTATGTTTTCGCTAAGCAAGATTTTACTGAGAGGACGAACTTTAGGTGGACAAGTGGTATTACCATATCTAGCTACAAAGACCTGGGGTGGAATCGGCTAATGTGATTTGTGATTGTCACATTTCTGACAATCACATGTGATAAAATAATTTTGTGCGTCTGCATAATGTGATCACCGGAATTTTGTTTATTTTCATTATGTCATTTTCCGTTGGGCAATTGGAGAGAACTCCGAAGACAAATCGTTTCTCTTCGGAGTTGTGTTTTGCGAGTCTTACTTCTTCTGCTTTTTATGAAATATGCGGTCTGAAGACGCATATATACGAACGTCACAGTTTCTATATATTTTGTAATTCAAATTAAACAATTCGAACAATTTTAATATATAATTTACATTAAGGGACGTGACAATTATGTATTTATTTAGAAAAGATTAATTTAGTTGTCACTTCACGTGATTGCTCACAACATATACGCGTTTCAGAAAAATATCTCAATTAAAAAAATGTTCATTTCTGTTTTTTTTTTTTTTTCATTGTTTTTATTTTTACTTTAATCATGAGGAGAAACTAATTTCTCCCAATCGAAAACAACATTAGTGTAGATCTTTGACAAATCTTTGACAGCAAAAGCAAATAATTTTGTTTTATAAGTCAGCGTCAGAGGTTTATTTTTTATTTATTATTATTTTTGTATGCAAGTGACACCTAAATAGCTGTCACAAGAAAAAGTCACAAAAATGTGATTGTCACATGTGACAATCACCTTAGCCAGACGAAATTTGTATATTGTGACTATCACATATCACAAATCACCTTAGCCGATTCCACCCCTGAGTAAGTATTTGACGGAAAATTTAATTGGAAGAAGTGAACGGATAAACTAGATTGTAATCTTCTTCTGTGCTAAGTTTTTTTGACGTGATAACGTCTAATAAATCGGAATATATGGGCAGCACCGCAGCACGCACGAAAAAAAAATTTTAAAAATGGTGGGTGGTTGATTGGCTGTTGTAGGTAGGGTAGTGGTGATGGGGGGGTGATTAGGTGTGGAGGAATCGTCAACAATTATGGGTGGTTGGTTGGTGGCTGTAGGTGGGATGGGTCGATGGACATGGCCGTCTTAAGCCATACCGGGGCCCTTGGGCACACAAGAATTCGGGGCCCTATTGGAAAGTTAAAAAAGTGAATGACAATGTATGCGGATAGGCAACGTACAGCTGACCGTGCGAAAAACAGGGAAATTCGAGATTAATCCCACAGATAATTGTCCTTGCGATTTTTCGATTGTCATCGCAAAGGCCAATATAAAGGGGAACTAAATTTGCTTGAATTGGAATGAATGATCTAATTGGAATAATCGGATTTCGTGGGATAAGGACTTCCTCTCTTTTGTACCTTGTCACTTTCAGCTGTAAATTATGCAGCAGAGCTCCTGGCACATTATTGAACGATATCAATCCAGTCAAAACATTAACGGGAATTCGGCCATTGTCAGCGCCAGCAGTTATCTCGAGAATACGTCAGTTGATGGATCGCGCTGTAATGCGACTCTCATGTTCGTAGTAGTCAATTTCAACATCTTCTCTCGAATCACTTAAAAATCTTTGCATTCCCGCATCAATTTCGCTTCCGCCGAATTCCTGGTCATTGTGCACGTTGGCTTGTCAATAGTGAGAAGATTCATATACAGCTTCAAAGCGGAATGTGCAGTTCGACCGCCTTCCAGCAAGGGGGCACAATGCCAGAGGATGAAACAGCCAACTTCATCTGAGATCTTGACCGAATTGTTACCAGAGAAATTCACAAACTGAAAAGTGGATTTGATTTATCCTAAATATTTTATAGTTTTCCAGAGAGCACACTTGTTGTATAGTGTAATTGAGAATATCAGCTTTTCGTGGCCCCGTCTCGATAGGGGCCCTTGGCACGGGCCCCGTGTGCCCATATGGTAAAGACGGCATTGTCGATGGGTGGTTGGTGTTGGGGGATTTGGTATTGGGGGGGGGGGGCAAAATTGTCAAAAATAGTGGGTGTTTGGTTGGTGGTTGTAGGTGGGTTGGCGGTTTAGGTGGTGGGGATAGTTGATTTGATTGGGGGCGATGAAAAAATTGTAAAAAATGGTGGGTGAGTGGAAGGTGGTTGTAGGAGGGAATGGGTAGTCGGCGCGGCGGTGATGGTGGGGGGGATTTGTTATGGTGGGGAAATTGTCGAAAAAAAGTTTGGGTTGGTGGTTGGCGGTGGTTTGGGCAGGGGGGGTGAAACAAATTGTCCAAAATGGGCTGTTGGTTGGTGGTTGTATGTGGGGGTGGGAGGTTGATGTTTTGCGGTAGGGGTGAGTAAAAAAAATCAAAAATGTTGGGTTGTTCTTGGTTGGAGAGATACAAACTACACCTGAATTGTTTTGTGAACTGGTTATCACGTAAAATTATCGTCCGTAAACCGACTTTACAGACAACCAAGTTTTTTTTTTCTGACCCCAAATCAAATAACCCCTCGATTTCGGAAATAATACCGGAATATTTAATATACCCCGATCCTCGCTACTAGATTTTCTGGGAACAAACTCTCTCTCACGTCAGTCACTATAACCAAACCATTTAAGGCTGAACTATAATGGACGGGATAATGTCAAAACCGAACAATGCATTGCCTTCCGTGCTGTGAAATGAACATTTTACCCATAATGGACGGAGAGGCACGGCAGCAAAGCATAATGTATCAAAAATACCAGGTATACCGAGTTGCTACAGGCAAAACATCATCATGGTATTTTCTGACAGCACTATCAGATCTTTATTTTTATTTTATTTTTACTTGCGATTAAGAACTATAAAAGGAAGGTGACATTACGATGATAGTGATGCCGAAAAAATTGGGTCCGACAATTCTGTCTGTCTGTCTGTCTGTCCTTCAGTCTGTTTCGGCTTAAACGACTAGACCAATTTCCTGTGTTTTTGTGTAAATTGTATGTTTTGGTTGGAATAGATTTTTCAGGAAGTCTAACAACGGTAACTCCCATAGGAACGGTTTTTTAAAATCAAAACCAGTTTATAAAAAACAAAACAACATGGATTCCTAAATTTTTGAAGTGAAACTTCTTTAGGCGCATCAGGGTAAAATTTGTACGGATGAAGCGGAAATTTGCGCGACGGAAATGTGGGATGTTTCCGTCCCAGAAGAGGGAGAGAGCGATTGAGACCGATTGAGAAAGGGCGAACGTAGCATGAAGCACATAGCCATGGAACGAGAGTAGGGAGCAAGCGAGTGAGAAAAATCGAGAGAGAGAGAGTGATAGAGCGAACGTGTACAGTGCACAGTGCCATGGGGAGAGAGAACTGTAGGTTAGGTTAGGTTTGTTTTATAATAGCACAAACTGATTCTGTATATCAACTGTGGGTAGGTAGCAGGGACGGTATGCGTTATGGGTGTCTAAGCAGACAAAAGTGTTTCGTATATCTACTGTAGGCAGTCAGGCGGTTGATGGTTTTAAATAGAATGGCGGATAGCAGAGATGTGACTTATAATATTGAATGTGTAAGGCGGGTAAGCGGCCTTAAGAAGCTGCACTGGTCGGTTGATGCTGGGCAAAAAAATTGAAATTTTTTTGCCAACTTCTAACATGTGTACTTTGTACGCACGCCCTTTTCTTAAAGTTATTTTTTTGTTTAATTTTTTGGTTTTGTCAAGACGGTTTAATCATTATTTTTTTATTTTATTTTTCTGATAAAACTACAAAGTAGTAGCAAGATTTTTTTGTGATAAGAGGAAGGCTTAGGCAAGAAGTCTTGGGGTTTCGTGGCATAAGCGAACGCCTTGTCACAATCCGCATTAAATCCAAATTCAGCAACATCTCGCTGATCTGCGTTCACGCCCCCACGGAGGAAAAAGATGACACGACCAAAGAAGAATTCTACGATCTTCTCGAGAAGACGTATGATGAATGCCCGAAGTACGACACTAAGTTTATTCTTGGTGACTTCAACGCCAAAATCGGAAAGGAGGGTAACTTTGGCTGGACAGTCGGAAAGCATAGCCTGCACGACAACACTTCCGGTAACGGACACAGGCTAATCGACTTTGCTGCGGGGCGAAGTGTCATCTTAGCTAGCACATACTTCCCACACCTCAATATTCACAAGGGGACCTGGCGGTCTCCTGATCAAAATACCGTCAACCAAATTGATCACATTGCGATTGATAGCAGACATGCGTCCAGTGTCATGGATGTCCGCACTTTCCGAGGGGCCAACATAGACTCGGACCACTACCTTGTTGTAGCTAAAGTGCGAACGCGGATCTCCACCAGACCGCAGAATCGAACATCCACTGTGAGAAAGTTTGATGTTGCGAAGTTACAATCGCAAGAGACCGCCACAACCTTTGCCAATCATGTCTCCTCTTATCTTTTGACAAGCCCGGCGCCTGCGCCAAACCCAGAGGCCCAGTGGCAACATTGCGAAATGGCCATCAAAACCGCTGCCACGGATGTTTTGGGTTTCATTAGGCGACCACAACGAAACACCTGGTTTGATGATGAGTGCAGGCTCGCACACTTGGCCAAATACGAAGCCTATCATGCAGTTCTGAATGCCAGAACTAGAGCTGCCAAGAGCGCTTTCCGTGCGGTGTACCAGCAAAAGAGGAAAGAGGAACATCGGCTTTTCAGAAGAAAAAAAAGAGAACTGGAAAAACGAATGGTTGAATCTATTGAGGGGTGCTACGGCAGAAGCAATGTTCGAAAGTTCTACCAAAGGGTAAAGCATTCGTCCAAGGGTTACAAAGCCCGAGCGGAAGTATGTAGAGACGAGGGTGGGAATGTCGTTGTAGATACACAGTCGGTGCTGAGAATTTGGAAAGAACACTTCTGCAGACTGTTAAACGGCGAAGACAACCAACTAATCGCTGTCAGGCAGAATGATCCATTCGATTTGGATGATGATGAACAAAATTTCCGTCCTCCCGACCAAGAAGAAGTTCGGATAGCAATATCTAAACTAAAGTCCAACAAGGCTGCTGGAGCTGATGGTCTTACGGCTGAACTCTTCAAAGCAGCGGGAGATGACTTGGTGAGGAGCATACACCAACTCATCTGTACAATCTGGTCGGATGAAAGTATGCCTGACGAATGCATTGTATGCCCTATCCACAAGAAAGGAGATACTCTAAGCTGCGCCAACTACAGAGGTATAAGTCTCCTAAATGTCGCCTATAAAATCTTGTCGGCCATTCTGTGTGAACGTCTGAACCCTTTCGCACGTGAACTGATTAGCCCCTATCAGTGTGGTTTCAGGCCCGGTAAGTCAATCGTCGACCAAATTTTCACACTTCGGCAGATCTTGGAAAAGACCCAAGAATTCCAGATCGATACTCACCACCTCTTTATCGATTTTAAAGTCGCCTATGACAGCGTGAACAGGAACGAGCTATACAGAGCCATTACACTTCTTGGCATCCCTGCTAAACTCGTTAGATTGTGCAGGATGACTATGGAGAACTCGCGCTGCTCCGTCAAGGTTGGTAAGAACGCCACCGACTCATTTAATGTCGAGAAAGGTTTACGACAGGGTGACGCGCTGTCATGTAACCTCTTCAACATCATTCTTGAGGCAATCGTACGCAACTCGCATGTCAACACCAGCGGTACGATTTTTCTTAGATCCGTTCAATTACTTGGCTATGCTGATGATATTGACATTATTGGAAGAACGATGAGCGCTGTCAGTGGAGCATTCGCAAGTATTGAAGTGGAGGCGGCGAAAATGGGTCTGGCTGTAAATGAAGATAAAACGAAGTATATGCTATCCTCGGATGAAGAAGATCATCACCGTAGGCTCGGACAAAACGTCACAATGGACAGATATAACTTGTCAAGGACTTTGTCTATTTGGGTTCCACTATAACCTCTCAGAACAACATCAGTGAAGATATCAGTCGAAGAATCACTCTTGCCAATCGCTGTTTCTTCGGGCTTAGAAGGCATCTTAGTAGCAAAGCCCTCTCTCAAAGGACCAAGGAGACACTATACAAGACCCTTATCATCCCAGTCCTGCTGTATGGGGCAGAAGCGTGGACACTGACACAATCGGATGAATACAGGCTGGGGTGCTTTGAGAGAAAGATTCTTCGGGTGATATTCGGGCCTGTATGTATCAATGGAGTATGGAGGAGAAGATTCAATGACGAACTGTACGGGCTATACAGCGACATTGACTTGGCTAAGAAGCTGAAAATTCAGCGGCTTAGATGGCCGGGTCATGTGGAGCGTATGGACGAAAACGCTCCTGCCCGACGAGTCTTCAATTCCAACCCGGAGGGCCGACGCAGTTCTGGAAGACCCCATCTAAGGTGGCGCGATCAAGTGGTAAACGACCTCAACCAACTTGGTGTGCGCAACTGGAGGCCACTGGCTAGGGACCGGCCTAGCTGGCGAGGATTGTTGGTTGAGGCCGTGGTCCACAATGGACTGTCTGCGCCACCTTAAGTAAGTAAGTAAGTAGCAAAACACTATGTGTACTACGCATTTTCTGGAGAAAATCGAACAGAAACTCAAAAAATTAGCATGGTAAGGAAAAATGCAACAGGCTAGAAACTGGATATCTTAAAACTGGGACAAGTTATCAAATTCATTTAAACGCATTTACAAAGGCTATTATTTCTCCTTAAAATAAAACCCTTCTATCGTTGATACTAACATCACAATTACCGTTCACGTGAGTCAGGGTACACCAAAGTAAGCCTTTTCTTAAATCCCCAGTTTTTTTTTTTTTGTAATTCATTGTAGATCTCCTGACGATCCAGAGAAGAGAATTTCCCTTCTTGATTTGAAGTCAGAATAGCTACACTGTTTAGAAGTACAAATTTACAGATCTAACTTACTCAAATGCAAATGTCCCCACAAAATATTATATTTGATTTTGCTGGTTTCTTCACTGCTGTTGAAAATATTTGTGGTACTCAATACTAAAACAACTAAAAATCCCTTTATTTAGCAATTATCAAGCTTCCAAACTGATATTACCTACATTGGCGAAACTAGGGTATGCGATCAGACAATGCGTCGACAATGTAAATGACCACGCTCAAGTTATTGCTTCTTATTATTCCATTAGTTCTAGAATACCTATTCCCTACCCGATTAAAACCAATAAAAATCGCTATTAACTTATTTTATTTTGATAAATAGCTCTTTTTTTGGCTATTGAAATTGATAGCACATTCAACAAAAAATAAATCAAATTAAAAAAGAAATAATACGCAAACAAAATAGTAATTTATCAATTCTTCCAGCATGTCCAAGAACGACAAAGCTGATAATACGCCTTCAGTACCAGCGTTTCCATTTTCTCATTACAACAAATCGATAAACCTTATTCTGGCAGTTTTAATTGAATCCAAGACAAATAAAAGCACACCCGCTTCTGTATACTCTGGAAACCATCAAAGCCATTTCTGATTTCAATTCAAAGATAAAACTAAATTTCATTAAACATCCCAGCTCATTCCTTGGTTATATTGCCTGCCCGTATATAACCTACCTCTATCGCCCTTATACCACACACACACCATACACATAAACTTCTGGCTTTAAAACAATAGACAGACGTTATCCTTTTATTCATCAAATTGTCAGTTCCAATATTCATTTATCTTCTTGTAAGACGAAAAAACTAAATAAACTGTAAACTTACACACCACATATGCAAAAACGTATATGTATTAAATTTAAGGAACAATGTGTCCTTTTCGTCCTTTGTCGATTAAATTTTTAATGCAGACAATTTATTTGTGTATATTTTAAGAACGGGTTTCTTTTTTAAGAAGGTTTTTTTTATTTATTATCATTTGAACGACGACAAAAGGACGATGGAAATTGAGTGTGTTCAGAGTGCAAAAGCTTCCAATACAAAATGGAAAACAAAGAGAATACAAGTCTTTTTGTTTATAGCTTCTTTATTGCAGAGAATGTAACCGAATCCATTCGATGGATCGAAAAAAAAAAATCCAACCGCAACTACAACTCTTCACTATAATAGAATGCAGTGATTTCTGATTTCAGGGTAATGACATGTAAATGATATCCTTTAATTCTTCTTAAGTGACTAACTCAAGTGTCATTATAGTGTCACTCGAGATGGAGTCTCATTTAGTGATTCCTTTATTAATAATGTCGCGGAAGTAATGATCACTCTTTTGTTGTAGATTCACTTTAAATTGTGGAAAAGGGAAAGGAGAAACAATTGCGCATCCATCCTTAGTGGTACTGCAGTATTATGCGAATGTATACCCAGGAGCCAGGAGCACCTCTTTCTGACAGATGAAGGACATCCACCACAATGAGGATTATTTGTCTTTAATTATACGATTATAATTACTAAAGTTCGTGGTCCTTGTGTGAGAATGAGTTATCATTTAGTGCGGGGGGGGGGGGGGTGGGGGGTATTTGGACTCATTTAAAGGCAATGGTGATTTGTTTAAATTTAGAATGTATAGCATTAATGCCGTGTGCGTTACGCGACACCTTGGTACACATATCATCGTTATTTAAGGACAAACATTTGGGATATTTATTGTATAAATGCTTTTGGGTAAATAGAGCATCGTGCGTTGCTTAATTAGCTCCCTTCTTTGCTAGAATTTTCCCAGAATTAACCTTGAAATTCGTTGAAACAATAAATGTGAGTGTCAACCCCCACAATTTGTGTTTGTCTAATGCTTTGTTTTTTGTTCTGCTTGTGTAAATAAAGATTGTCCTTAAGGACCAAAAATGACAACGAAGGCTTTGGTTATAGCATGGGGAAATATACTTTTATCATTAAGGTTGTCTTGAATGAAATAAGAAAATGGCAGTACTAGCATATACAATCAAACAAAAAAAAAAAACAAAAAAAAAAGGTTTATCGGCCATCTGTTTTGATAAACATGCGTTCTGGCTCTTGACGCCTGAGTTCTTGTGATGTTTCTTAATTTCTCTAGAGGGCAGTAGAGAAATATTGAGTTTCTAATTAATAGAACATTAAATATAATGTATTATGTAGTAAGAGACTCTCAATCACTGCAGACAATATTTTTGCCTATTGAAATCCTAGAAAAGTTGGAGAAGGGACTCCGCATGAACACATAGTTCATAACCAGGTGAATATGGACGTGAAATGCCTGAGTGAGATGAAATAGACGGGAAAAGCCCTAACTCATGTTTTGTATTTTAGGAAGAAGGAGACAGACAGTAGTCAAAGATTGAATAGTGTCGACATAATGCTTAATACATAATACCTGATTCCACGAAATCATGACTGAAGGAGCAAAAGAGATATCGTGAGGAATGAAGCTACGCACCTTCTACAAAAGACGAGTCACCTCGAAAGCGCTTTATTTGCTATCTTTTGGAACAATATCTTGGAGCGATTCAACAATAAAAATTGGATGTTGCAGGACCCGAAAATATTTCTTAAATCTGCAGTGCGTGCATTAACAATTTTGATAAATACAAAGAAGCAGCCAAAAAAATAGCCCACACTGATCAATACGAAGAATCACGCACAGGGACAAGAAATGTGAGGTTAAATCCACTCGATAATATGAAAGCGCAAGACGACGCAAATCTGTCACCTTAGGAGAAATACAAAGTATCCGGTTTCATTCCAGTGATCGTCGACCAGCTGCATGTTTCTCTGCCTGAAAGTTGCACTCGTAGGAAGCTGCACGTTCGAGATTTGGATTTCTATTATTGCATTGAGAAGATGGATGCTGAAAATTTGCACGCTGCAGCGGAAGCCTTGGTGAAAGCGTTCAAGGATGATTTAAAACCTAGTCTTGGTAATAAGCTGGTTCAATTTGTATCTTTTATCGACGTGTACAAAAAGGACTATGGAAAAGACCAATCTCCGGGGCTATTTTACTACCGAATTCTCGAAGACCGAAATTTTAGAGCTATGTATATTTCCAAACCTCGAAATTGCATTGAGAATGCATTTGGCTTTGATGGTGTCAAATTGCACTGAACAGAGCTAGTTTTCAAAAACGAAAATATTAAAAAATTGGCCGCGAATTACGTTGGGATAAAACCGCCTATCAAAGCTATCGTTCATTGAAAAAGATTTACTTCGGAAACTAGGTTTCAGCGAAAAAAGCTGGGAAGGTTCCGTTCGCTAATGCATTAATTTGATTTCAGATACTTCTCGTTTTCAATTAGGTACATATTTATGTATCTATAGGTGTCTATTAAATAAATAGAAGAATCTACTTGGTTTCACAAGAAATTAATTATGGACAAACTCGAGTGAAAAAAATTGTTCATTTTATTTAAGAATGAATTTGGGGTGGGAGGGGGGCTGCACTTTTTTGTTGCTCCACGCCCTCCAGACCTCTAAATTAAACTAGGCCTTGAGCTCGTTATAGGTAGAAATGACTTGATTAAGCTTAATAATAGGGATTTGCTTGTCAACTTTTGTAACGCTTTTCAGAGGTGGTAAGGTATAGTCCTGTTTCCACACAAGAACTGCTACGAAGTTACCCAGATGATTCCCCTGGTCAAATTGACCCAATTTTTTATTCAAAAACGATGAAGTAAATAACTGTGCGATGTAAGGAATGAGAAAAGTGGAGAAAGCTACTATCATTGTGCAACAACAATGTCTCGTAAAACAAAGCGGAAACATTTCGGTAAGTTTTGAGCATTATGGATGTACTTGCGAATTGAAGTAGCACTACCCACCAGCCACTATCACTTCAGGTAAAAAAAAAGATGCCTTCCGACGTTCCGACTAAACTTTAACAACATACTTAAGAAAATTACTAACAGCATTAGGGGAAATGAAACCCAGAATAATTACCATTTGGTAGCCAGTTTCATAAAGCTTTGGGTTAAAGATTTCAAAATGATCCTGTCGTCCAACGACACCCTATTCTGCTGAGAGAATTGTTTATGGATGCGGCGAAGAAGATTTAAGAAAGAAGCGAAGAAGTGCGCCCTATTGCAAGCAAATATTAAGGAAGGCCGTTATAGGAAGCTGGAAGAAATGCATTGACGACAAAAAGTGAAATGCCCGGCTGGAGTCACCGAAGAGTTTTAAATCACAGTAGGATAATACAAATGCAGCGACACCAGAATTCAATTAGCTTTCTGAGGTCAACCCTGTGAACCCCACAGGTGGGTCACTAGTGTGAAGCAAACATATGGGAGAGCTGTGATGTGTGATCTACCTGAGATCATATCGGCTGTCGCCGAAAAGAAAAAGAAGAAGAAGAGTGCTTATGGTCTTGCAAGTCACTTAAAGACATCTTTGAGCTCATTTAAAACTATGGTTGGATCAGGTGGGTCTTTCTTAATAAACAAAAGCATATTTATAACAGTCAGCTAAGTCCCTTTTCTCAACTCATCGTAATATTTCCTGCCTTATCCTGGGGAGTACATCAAATCCATATAGATCCGAACCTTTCCACCCCTTCTAGCTTAACCTGACCTAAGATTGTTTAAGACGAAACTTTTTTTTGGATCAAAATGATTTGAGAATATCATTTTCAGTTTTGGCTTAAAACACACATCCAATGTCTGGACATCATAATCAACTATCGGCCTATGCCGACCGGCCTATGCCGACCGGCCAAGCCAAATAAGTATGGACGTGCCGAAAGCCATCCCGAACCGAACCGAACTCAAACCGAATCAAATGGATACTCGTTCGGCTTGGCCGATACCGGCATAGGCCGATCGGCATCATTCGGCATAATGTGGACGAGCCTTAAGATATAGGTTTTAATAAGCTTATAATTAATCATTTTAAAAATTTTTAGTAATAACAAGCCGTTTAGTTTAAGCCAATATTTTTTTTCGCTTGTTAAAAATTATCCATGTGATACATGGAGAGTAGTTTTAAGAAAATTGGAGTTTCGGTAATAAACATAAAGAACTCAAATTGTCTGACTATAAAATAATTAATGGTACCTATAGCTCTTTGTTAATTCACCCACAACACAGACTAAGTAACCCACACAGAGAAGTGCGTGCATCTATTTCATAATGGAGAATGGACTTTCAGAAATATGAGGTAAATGTTCAAGGACGATTAATTTTGTAGATGATGTGTTCTTAGGATGAGTTAGCGATAATGTATCTCAATTAATTTGATAAAAGGTGTTATATGTATACGTGCAGAGTTTCATTCGTTTTTCTTTTTCGACACGTAACTTTTGTCACGCAAACTTGAGATAAGATGTAATATTCAACTTAAATCTCTGCAATGGCACTTCTGTTAATGGGAAAGTTCTGTTAAACTAAGTTTGGAATTAAGAAAGATAGACACATTTAACTATAATTTCTTTTTGTAACCGTTATAATAATGAGAACACAATAATAATTCAAAACTAGAGTGAAACATTAAAATGCTTCAGAAATTTGTAAACATCAAATTTATTTTAGTTAAAGCAATATTTGTTTTCCTTCGCTTTTAAAAAAGGAGAGAAGGGATGAAAATACAAATTGAATTTTAAATTTTTTGATATGGTTTTCTAAATTAAATGTAGCCTTCTTGTACAAAAACCAGAATATTTCTACCCCTGTTGTATCAGAATCTCGATAGCACATTGGCAACTCTGATTTTACATACGAATTTTGACAGCTCTTATGTATATATAATAGTATGCTGAATATGTATTAATTTTACTTGTCAAGTATTGCCTCGTGGTTAACCTCACTTGAATTCTGGTTCTCCACCAAAGAGGTTATATCAAATTTCTTTATATTAAACTCATTTGTATTTTCTTAGTTAAATCGGACAAGTCTTTTTATTTAACCTATTGTGGAAATCTAACAACCCCTGCAGAGCATTTTCATCTTCAATGAAATCAAATATGAATTTTTTACGCATCGAATTTTTATTTTTGCAAAGTATACTCAAAGTGCGAACATAGAAAAATCTTTAGGGACGTGTAAAAATTCGGTATTACTTTGTCGAGCAATTTGTTTATTTGCAAAGTATGTTTGAGGTTAGTGTTTTGAACTACGGAATTTTCATTTTCACTCGAACTACGTAGGTACTAACGGCTTCGAAACACATGCAAGAAATATCAAAACACCTTGGCTTATAATGCCACGTTGTTATGGAAAGAAAACAAAACGTTGTATCTCAATCAAAAGACGTAAGGGCTTTACAAATGCACCCCACTACCTATTACGTTATAATTGCTTGGAATAACTCCGAATTCCTGTTTGCGTTTTACAGCATACCTAAGAACCCGAACCTTTGAAAATACACTGAAATTCTAGAAAGTAGAAAACTTGCGAAATTTCCAGAAAATCTTCATAGTCATAATCGATCAGTAAGTATTAAAAGGAACATATTTTTAGAAGAAGAAATGTTCAAAAACATTTTTTTAGGTATTCTATGGTCACTTTTCTCGGTTACTTTATTCACTCTATTACAGTTAGGGAAAACTGCATGACTAGTCGCCCTTAAATACTTTTGCGTCTAAATATGGTCTTATTATAAGATTTTAAAAAAATCACAAAAATTATGTACTTACTACAATTACCATTATCAAAATTCGTCAAGTGTTTTGCGATGAGGTCTGAATCGCGAAACCGGTTTAGTGGAAGAATATACATACATCTACTCTACTGTCATCTTTTACTTGCGATTATGGCTACAAGGCAACCAAGCTATTGATTAGTGCAAACAAAAAATCGAGGTAACAATCAAACATTACATATTCACGATTAATCGAAAGAAGTAAAAAAAAGTGATGTTTGAAAATTGTGTCCGTCTATCTGTCTGCTTTTCTGAAAGTTCGCACCTCTACAGCCTAAACGTATGGACCGCTTTTCTGCAAACTTATTGGTTAGTATTTTGTTGGTCCTATCTCTATCTCTATCTTAATTTAAACTCTAGGCCCAAAAATACCGGTATCTACCTGCCATACAATCGTGAGGAAAAAGTTTATTTTTTTCGAAAATGGCAAAACATTCTGAGTAATATGATTTGTCAAAACAATCTTTTTTCGTTAGAATAGTTTTTTTTTCAAAAATATATGTCTTATCTAAACTTACTAACAGGACGGTATTTTTTTTTTTTTTTTTCTAATCAAATTTTTGCTCGAAAACAACATGACAGATCTCAATAAAATTTTGTTAAAGCTTAATTAATTTTGCGTTTAATTTAAATTAAAATATTTGTTCAAAAAAAAAATACTGAGGTAAATTGCTTTACATATGTATATTGAATTTGCTCTTGGAGGATTTATTACTACCTCGCAAGAGGCACTAACTACCTCGGAAAACAACTAAGGTAGAGTCAGGGATTGAACCCTGAACCTTCGGCGTGGCATAAAACCATTTAAAGCATTTTTCTGTAAGGTCTTCTTCTAGGCTGAATTAAAAAATAATTTTTAAGAAACACTTTTGATGGGTTTAGGCCATTTGCGTCGGAAACTTTAATATAAGAAAAAGCAATTGATAAATTAAACTTTTTATCGAAGTTTTTAGCAAATTTTAAAGAGAATCCGTTGAATTCTTACAATAATATTGTCCTTTTTCCTTGCGATTATGGGTACTATAAGCAAGTTATGCATTCGTGAAAAAAAATGTCTGTACAACAATCAAACCTAACATTACGTTGATAGAGAAGCCTAAAAAAGTGTGTCCGACAATTCTGTCTGTCTGTCTGTATCGGCACCTACAGCCTAAACGGCTGGACCGACTC
The DNA here is from genome assembly GCA_916050605.2 of Platycheirus albimanus. NCBI lineage: Eukaryota > Metazoa > Arthropoda > Insecta > Diptera > Syrphidae > Platycheirus > Platycheirus albimanus. Next base: position 298,551,231 of record OU696696.1, on the reverse strand, counting down.
GCTTCAAACTTGGTACATAGTATTATTATGATGTCCTACAAAGGGTTCTTTGGAATTAGTATTCTAGCTCCAAAACTAACGGTACCTGCCATATGATTTTGTATTAAAAGCTCATTTATCTCAAAAAAAGCTATTACGATTTTAATAAAACTTTCTTAATGGTATTTTTTGAGTAAACTTTGTGTTTTGGTTGGAACGGATTTTTCAGGAAAAGTCTTATAACGGTACCTCTCATACCGGACCGGTTTCTTGAAATCAGATTTTCTCGTAAACCAGTTAACGGATTTCGATGAAAATTTTAATATAAAAGCTCTTTTATAAACGAAATACCTAATATAAATTCTTTAATTTTTCAGAAAGTTTTTTTGGGTTTAAAAAAAAAAAAAAGTTAAATTTTTTTTAAATTTTGGTTTTTTAAAAAACGATTTGTTCAAAATTTTTAAAATTTTTGTTTTCTGATAAGATGTTGACTTACTCAAAATAAATTTGGAATATGCTTTCGAAAAGTTTAAAGAAAAAACCGTTTTTTTAAAAAAAACTGGTCCAAAGATTTTGAAAAAATAATACTCAAGAAAATAAAAGAAAGCTGATGACTTACTTCATTTTCTCCAAAAAAACCTTTTAGCTATTGATTTTGGAGTGATAAACAAAATTTCATATGATTTTTCAATTCTTTTTTTTCCAAAATCTCAAGCTCCAAGACCATTTTAACACATTAGAGAAGGTTCGTACGACCCAGTCGTGCACTTTATTTTTTTTTTTTTTTTGCTCCCAAATATCAAAAACAATTACTGTCAACATGTAAACCAAGCCTATTTTATTAAATCATCCACATCTTTATGCAAGGTTAAATAGTTGTATGCTTAGTTTTTCATATTTTATCGGGAGGATTGGAAAGAACTACATTCAGCAATATTTTTTTTTCAGAATAAAATTATTGAAAGCTTGTTATAAATTCAATTCAAAAATTTAAATTTTAGCAAAAAAAAACATGATCTCCAAAATTATAAAATCAACAAAAATATAGGTTTTGCGTTAAAGTGTTTGAAATAGAAGAACTCAATAATGTCAAGAGAACTTGAGATATTTGGAAAAAAAAATTACAATTAAATAAACATACTTGATGTATTGTATTGCTTAAACTTGGGAATTCCTTTCTGTTTCAATATATTTCAAGTTCTTTACTTACAAAGACTAGTTGCGCTATTAAACTGAAAATGCGTTTAAGCATTTAATTTGATTTGATTGCGTTAGGTTAAACTGACTGAATTTAAATCGATGACTACTAACTTCTTTGTGATTCAAGTTTGTTCTAAACAGTCATTTTCATGAAATAGACTTATGTAAAAGCTTTGTGAAGATCTGGGTGCAGAGCACACATCTTTACTTAATTATTATTAGTAATGTATACTAACTCTCACGTATATTAGAATTAAGAAATGAGTTGAACGCGTATTTACTGACAGAATCGTGATGCAGCATGCAGTCAAGTTTAAAGATACTTTTTAATAAACATAAGCAAGATCTACAGTACGTTTGCAACGAACTGTTGGATACCCTATATTCAATATATTTTTGTATGTGTATCTTTTCCAGTTCCAGAAACGAAATTCTTCTTTAGCAGGCAGGACAAAATTCAATTTTGTTTGGCCGATGAACAATAACTGCTGGCACAATAAAAAAAAGGCGTGTGCCACACCCAAAGTTGAGACTTTTTATTGCCAGGCCTATTAGTATGAGCTCAGTGACATTCAATTTAAAGCTTGCAAATAGATTTGAACAAAACAAGACAAAACTTAAATTTTTAAAAATTAGATTTTGTGTATTTAAAAATTCTTGAACCACAACCTGCCACGTAACCAAGGAATACAATCCAAAATGTTCATCTTCTTACTTCAAAACTGCAATCGATAGTTAAAAAACATTACAAAGTTATACAAATTACGACTTTTGACGGAAACGCCCCTTAAAAGTAGGCGTTTTTAAAAATAGATTTTAAGCACTAACTGAGCTTTGATCGTTAGTCAATTTTTAGGCATATGTGTAAAAGCTGAATCCAGTTGTTTTTAACGATCTTACCTGAATAAAGGTATTTTATAAAAATCACGCCCCTAAAAGTGGGCGTAAAAAATGTACACTAAAAAATAAAGACGTATATTTTTTTTTCAAAGAACGAACGGAAAAAAGTTTAAAATTGAATATTGGTATCGTATATTTTTAAAACTACGCCTTCGTTCTTTCATAAAAAGTGGACGTAAGCCACACCCAAAAATCAAACATTTCTTTTCATACCCAAGCTTCTTAGTTTCGACTAAGAGAAGCACAAATTTGAGTTTGTGGATTTATTATGATTACCGTTTATTTGCAAAAACAATTAGTACAATGAGTTCCTAATGAAAAGTGGGCGTGAGCCACACCCAAACTGAAATATTTGTATTCAATTGGAAGAAGATTCACCTTAAGCTTTCGTGTGTAAAATTTTGGGGTTGTGCATTTATCGTACCTAACTGTACAAAAAACATAATTTAATTTCTGCAAATTGAGGTTGTTTAACAGAAATGGCGATTGTGGGGGTGTTTGTACTTTTTATACCTAACGGTATTATTTCTCTATGTTACAAACTCCACACCAAATACAATATACCCATTCTATAGAATAGGGTATAAAAATGGCATATCTTAGCAACTTACATACTTTCGAGGTTAATGCTCTAAATACCTAAACGATACACATATCCTGCAACTGGCGGACGACATTGAGGCGTTTTAAAAGAAGTTGTTGCTGTGGAAAAGGAAAATGAAAGAGAACCAACAAAAATACGAATTGCTTGAAGAAGGACGAGTCTAAAATTAGTTTTGGTCCAACATAAATGAACATTGAGAACCCATTTCGATAAATATTTTTTGGAGAATCTGGAACAATAAGACTGGATTCAAAAACCCATACCAATCGGCCTCTTCCCCATCTGCCCTTTCAATAACCAAGGAAGAAAAACTTTTTGAACTTTCTTATAATACGAGCCTAAAACTACAATTCGTCAAAGGTAAACTTAAGCTTTAAGGATACTTGTATCGTGGGCCATACGTCTTTCTTGTGTGAGAAGTTGCAGTAATCAAGTCAAAATTACATATCACAAATTATTGATCTAGAAAACTAAATGACAGTAGCTATTTCAAAATTCCAGCCCCGATTTGATGAGTTATAATCAGAAAAACAGGCTTGTACTTCCCATTGGTTATGATTTCCATGTTTTTTTAATAAATAATTGGTAGTATCAAATCTACAATCATTTGAATTTTCTATAAATTGTATGAAAAATCAAGTATTCTGAATTTTGTCTAGAGTTTCACCCCTGCATAATATATTTTCCTTTGGAAGGGCGTCGCAAAAAGTTTGCATTATGATGTGCAAGGAGTCGCAGTATATAAAATATTGAGAGCTGAAGACTTATGAATAACGCCTAAGGACTTGTTTTCAAATTCTTAATGCGTGGACCAATTTTTATTTAATTCGTGGAAATCGTTGGGCTTACTCTTGAACCGCGGGCGAACCACTAATATACAACTGGCCCGTAATAAATTGAAATACCTACAAAAACCAAGTTAACATCTATCAAAAGCCATGATTTTCTAATTTTTAAATATTTGTCCTATAAAATACTGTTGATATTAGCACGCCCTGTCGTCAGTCCTGTTTATTATATTGGAGCACATATGTATATACGATCTTTAACGTATTTGGTCCTTCCAACAAAAAATTTACCTATTATTTGCCAAATAACAAACTTAAAACATTAGAAACAAAAATCCCTAAGCTCAATTCAAAATATTAAATTTAAATCTTCAATTTCAAAACAAAAACTTTACCCAGCACCTGACACATTTCCAGACTTATTCACATAACAATGAAGATACGAATTAAAGGTGAACGCTTTCCCGCTCTTAAATTCCAGAACAATGCACAGGCTACAACAGGAGCAGGCACAACGCACAACGACAACGAAACGCACAAGCACAACACTAGCTTACAAATTTTATATAAAATATAAGAGTTATTCTCTTCACACTTTACCCACAAACAACAACATCAAATCACTTACACACAAACAACAACAACAAAAATTACAGAGATAGAAAAATCCAGCATGACGCCCAAATTTCCATTTCTGTCAAACACATCATTGAAGCTGACCCCAAAAAAAAAAAACTGAGCTAAAAAAACAAATCTGGAAAAAAAACTCACCTTGAATGGTTTTTTGTTATCGGCATCCATTTCGTTAGCAATTTTGATGAATTTATTCGTTAAACTTCACTTTAAACACAAAACACTTGACAGCAAAGTGCACACAATTTTATTATTCTGTCAAAAAAAAAAAAAATGACACTTCTCGTTCTCGATTTTGTGTTCTCTTCTTTTGTTTCTATTGTTGTTCACAAATACACACACTTTTTGATACCACGAGGCAAACAAAAAGAACTGCACTATAAGCAAGCACTGGAGAAGTCTGTTTTAACACACCCGAACTTTCCGCCGGTTCAATATCGAATGAATCCAGAGCAAATTCTGCACTGGCTATATAAACTGCAGCATTGAAGCTTTTGCCAGACTCTATTTCTATAATAATTATAAGCTGAGCTTTTTCTTTAACAAGGGAACTTTACTTTGTTTGAATGGAGAAATAGAGATGTGACGATGTGAGCCAATTGGAGCATGGAGATGGAGCATAGCTTAGTACTCTTACTTCTTACATTCGTCTCGTAGTTATAATAAAGAGAAATAAAAAGCATACACAACGAAATCGCACTTTATATACTCGGTGCGGTGTCATACCTTAAATAATGGTAAATTCGTTGGGTGGATCCGAAAAATGGATTATTTTGATGGGAGGAAAAAGTCCCCCAACTTCTGCTCCTTGATTTTGTCCTCGTCTTGGTCGAAACTAAAATCAATGAAAATCCTTTAAAGTTGAATTTGTATTCTGTATTCTGTTACACTTTTTGTTTAAAGAGCACACATTTTTGGGGCATGGATGGGATTGACCTGGCGAACATTCGAGGGATGTGAATTTATCTGTCTGCAAGCACTTAACAACTATGAAACAAACGATTCTTGTTTTTGTGTTGTTGCTTGTTGGTACAGTTTAATCCATTTGAATGGGAAATTAAGTTGAAGGGAATGGCCCAACTATTGTCCTGAGAACGAGGTGAAGACGAAAGATAGAAGAAAAAGTTTTCAATTCGATTTTTCTGTTTTATATTATAAACGACATAGAAGGGTGCTTAAGCTGGTTAATTTTTTTTTTTGTTTTTTTTTTTTTTTTTACGTTAGGGAGGACACTCTTGGAGATTTTGTATTTCTGCTATTTTTTTGTATCCTTTTTTGATGATGATGAGGTATTTGGAAGTTATAACATTGAACTATGGAAAGTAAAGGATACAGAAGAGGACTTGAATTTTTCTTGTGATGTTAGAGAGTGCTGTTTTGCAAGTTGAATGGATAAATGGCTAGCCCTGCAACAATATATTTAAAAAATTTTGTTTGCAAATTCTCCTTGTGTTGCATAATGATTCCGTTATTTTTTTTGAGTTGATTCAATTATATTCTATACCTATGCCTTTAAGATCTAAGGGCTTATAATGCAAGTTGAAAAGATTAGATAGCATGGAAAGATTTGTTTGGCACAGATGTTTAGTATTTTGTTGGTAGATGTTTATCTTGGGAATTTTCCAGTTGAAGCTGTGGGAATATGGAAAACATTTTTTTTTTAAATTTTAACTATATGCCTGTAAGACCCAAGGTCTTTTTGAATGCAACTTGCACGGCATTAGTTAGAAGGAATAGGAAGATAGGAAAGATTTTTGGCTGGCACAATGGATTGAGAAATAGGTGATATTTATCTCACGAGAATCCCACGGGTGGCGTCCAGTTAAAAATGGGGGAATATTGAAAAATTGCTGCCCAGGCTTGGGCTCGAACCCACAACACTTAGGTAAGCAACCAAGCACTTCATCCACTGTATCATTGCCACCCACAAAATGGCTGCCTAGAGTAATCAACTAAGTAAGCAATTAAGCACTCTATTCAGTGAACCATTTCCACCCCAAGACATTTGCTTTATTTTAAAACTGACCCTATTTAAATGAAGTCCGCAGATGCTCTTTTTTAAAGTTATTTCAAACAGTGTTGGATTGCTCCTGACAATGTTTTTTTATAATAATATGTTTCTGTTTTGAAAAAAGTTGTGTTGATTAAAACATACTTCATTAACAGATAATAATAATGTATAAAGCATTTGGAGGTGTTTCCATTAATGAGGCATTTTCAACTGGTGCAGGTAGATTTTGGACTGCGTCTGCCATTTTGTTTTGGTGACATTGATACCAAATCACAATGGCAAAGTGGGTGTTCTATGTTGTGTGAAAGTATTACAAGTTTCAAAAGAAGCAGTCCTTAGATCCCAACTTTTCAGTGCTTAATAAACTGATAGTTAAAACCACAAGCTAACTCATGAAAAAAATTTTCAGCGCAAGATTTAGTTTTTATTAAATGATTCCAAAAGTTGTCAACTAATTTTGTATTCAAAAAAAAAAACCACACCTACTCGTAAGCTATGTACAGACGATTGATTTTCAGGTCTTATACAGTCAGGTCTGCCAACGCTCTGACAAGACAATAAATTTTTAAAAATTAGATTTTGAACGGAAATAGCGATTATGGATGTATTTAACAATTATTCTCGAACCACACTCTGCTACATAACCAAGGTATACCAAAAGAAGTGTTCATCTTCTTACTTCAAAACTGCGACCGATAGTTTAAAAACATCAAAAAAAAATTAATGCATATTCCCACATATGACGGAAATGCCCCTTAAAAGTGGGCGTGATCTAAAAATTTGTAAAAAAAATTTAAAGCACTAACTGAGCTTTGATCGTTAGTCAATTTTTAGGCATATGTGTAAAACTACAGAATCGAGTAGTTTTTTTACGATCCTACCTGAATAAAGGTATTTTATAAAAAATCACGCCCCTAAAAGTGGGCGTATTGAAAAAATTCACTCGAAAAAATAACGAACGTTGAAAAGATTAAAATTTAATATTGGTTCCTTACATTTTTAAAACTACGTTTTTTTGTTCATTCATGAGAAGTGGAGGTAAGCCACGCCCAAAATTCAAAAATTTCTTTTCAAACACAAGCTTTTTAGTTTTGACTAAGAGACGCACAAATTTGGGTTTGTGGATTCATTATAAATACCGTTTATTTGCAAAAACAGTGGAAGAAGATTCACCTAGAGCATGCGTGTGCAAAATTTCAGCGTATTTTATCGGTTCAAGAACTTAGTCTTACTCTTGAACCAAAGATTATATATACCGAATTTCAGGTTTCTAGCTCAAAAATTGCGACCTCTAGAGAGTATAAATACGGACGGACGGACGGACATGACTAAATCGACTAGGCTTTTGATTCTGAGTCAGAATATATATACTTTTGTATACCTAACGGTATTATTTCTCCATGTTACAAACTCCACACCAAACACAATATACCCATTCTATGGAATAGGGTATAAAAACTGGCAAGTCAATGAATGTTTTAATTTTTCTTCTAAGCAATAAGATGACTATGAGGATACTTACAAAGTCAGCATACCTTAGGTACATTTTCATTTACAATCAAATTTAAAATGTCCGTACAAAACTAATCGAAAACTTGACAAAACATAGCAACCCCCTGTTATAGGTTCCAGCTATGATTTCCTTGTTCTCGCTCAGTTACATATTGGCCCGTCTACACTGTTTCATGCATTTTAGTCAGTCTTAAGAGTTCAAAAAACTCTGATACCTGAACTCAGTCTAGTTATGAAGCTAGCTAGCTTATTTGAAATTTTAATTAAAAACTGATGCTTCAGGCATGTTTTCACTTCATTCATACACAAATCTTTCTTAAAATTCTTTTCATTTAGTGTGCAGGTGTGCAAGTATGTACATATATATATTTTTTATTTTATATTTAAAAAAGAAAACTAAACTACACGTCAGTGTTTCAATTAAATGTTAGTCACACCATTTATGCCCTTCCAGCTATTTTCCCAGTCATTTTTAAGTATCTAAGCTACTCCTTGCTCACAATTTGAAACTCTTTTCTTTATTCTTCAAGCATTTGAATACATTTTATTCGTTCATAGTCTGGACAATAAGGTTAAACCGAAACCCATTCAACCAAGGAGACACATTCTATTCTTTCGCCTCCTCAATTTTATTATCATTCCCCCTTCCTCCCAAGCGAACCCCAAAACTCCACGTTAATCGGCACAAAAGACCATTGCTTTCACATGCTTGTGCTCACACATTTAAAACGTGTCCTTTTCCTAGGAACGTCTTGGGTAAATGGCCCTTTTATCAATGGCTATACCCTGTACAATGATGTATAACATCATGTACCACATCCTTCGTCCTAGCTGGTTGATTGCCAAAGGATTATTTTGAATATGCAACAAAAACGCCCATTCAGTCCACTATGCACAAACATGTGAGGAAAGGAAAATTTATATTCTTTTGAATAGATGCCAAAGTCCTTTGCACTTTAGGTAGTTTTTCTTTTTTTTTTCGAAAATTCTAAAAGTGGGTGTGGTTGTTTTTTTTTCGCACAGCTCCTTCTATTGAAAATGCAAGAAACTTTAATTTCAAAAACTCCCTTTGAAAGTTAATCCTCAAGCCAGATAACCTACAAAAATCTCTTTACAAAAATATTCCTTTGTCTCTTTTACTTTATGATAGTGTGCGTGTGTGTGATTTCTTGTATTAAAAAAAAAAAAAAAAAAAAAAAAAAAGACTGCCAAGGATAAACCAAAATCGTAAAGGAACTTCTTCATATAGCTAGCAAATATGAAGGAAGAAAAAATGCTTTGCATTTCAAAAGTAAACACAGATTACAGTTATGCTGACTAAATATCCACGCACACAGCAAAATGCATGACAACACACCAGCAGCAGCGCAACGTATCGTTAAAAAATATAAAACTAGGTCAAATTGCATCGTCTCTTTTAGGGGGAGCAAGGAGGCAGAAGTATATGTATAAGGGTGTATTGAACATCCAGTTCATTCTTTGGAAAGAACTACGTAACAAGCTTCGTCCTAGTGACGTAGTTACTCGCTTAGTTTGGGTGCAACACACTATCCTCGGTGCTCGGTGTAAATCGGCCATGTAAAAATTATTATGCTGTCGAGTACATAACATGCAATTCGGTCATTCACCCAAAATTAAAGCTCTGCGTCGCTCTCTTAATCGTGCCATAACTATAAAGACTGATAACAAGGGCTTTGGAAAATGACGGCCAACACCCTTATGAAAAGGAGAAGGGGGTATGTCGAAATTTCTAGATAGAACTTGTATTTAATGTTGCCGCTATCGTTTGCATAGCAGGGGAAGCCTATGGTTTCGGAAGGTTGAGCAACCTCTTGTAGTGCCTTTAATTTTTCTAAACCTGGCACCCATCGTAAAGTGGATACGGTGATATAAAAGCTAAAAATAGAATACGTGGATTCTATTTTTAGAACACAGGAGTGCAACCATTGCAATATGCTCCTCCTCAGTGCCGGATTAACCACGTAGCAAGAGTAGCAATTGCTACGGGCCCCGCGCTAAAGGGGGCCCCGCATATTTAAATCCACTCATCTCTGCCTGAGCGTAATTTTTTTTAGTGAAACTTATTAAGATGTGGTATATTGAATTTTTTGATGTCACAAGAACGTGAAACGTTACAATACGTTCGTATTAAGACAATCCACGTCAGACACTCGGTACCCGACTATTTCCTTGGCGTAAATAAATCAACGAATTTCATACGGTAAACGCACAAGTTCTGCAAAAAGTTGCTTGCATAAATGTGTAGAATTTCAGTCGGCCTGATAATCAGCTCTACAAAAAGTCTGACGTATGCAAGCACTCTTACCCGACACTTAGTGTGGATGTGTAGCAGAATTGAAATGGGTCGATTTTAATTGTTAAAATTATCTCTTTATTTGTAAGATTAACAGACTACATTATTTTTAGTATAATTTAGTAACCATATACCAAAAATATACTTTCTAGAATATAAGTATATTGGGTTATAGAAGTTATGACCGAAAAAAAATATTTTATTACTAAAGTAATAAATTGGTTTAAAATATTAATTATAAAATATAACTTATTAATATTAATCTTAAAAGAGAGATTTCCTCAAATTGAATTTTCCATAACCATTTCGTAATCCTGATATAGTAAGATCATTACCAAATTCATAAAGAGCAATGCATTCAATAAACTATTTCCAGAACCAAAGAAGTTGAAATTCTAGACGCGAGAGTCTCTATAATTTTTTTTCCGCTTCTACACATCGTTGGAGTCTTCTTACGGAAGCTCTTACTTCGAAAATTCCGATTTTGAAAAGGTTGTTGGATACTAGGTGGTCCGCCAGAGCTGATGCTACGAAGGCACTTTTATGTGGTTTTACCACTATCAAGCAAGTTTTGGATGCCATTTCCAATAATATAGATCAAAAGTCAGAGTGTCGTAATCAAGCTTACGGACTTGTTTCAAAGATGAATAAGTTGGAAACGGGAATAATGGCAATTACGTGGAATGGAATCCTAGAACGCATGCAAGCAACTAGTGCGTCGCTGCAATCGTCTAAAATAGACCTTAATACGGGATACAGCCTTTATGAATCATTACATGGATATGTCCAAACAATGCGATCTACATTTTCAAATATTGAAGCACAAGCCAAAGAGCTGACAAGCTGTCATGAATATCAGCAACAGCCTTCAAGACGACGCAAGCGGAACACAAAGTACGACGATTTTAGCGGTTATAGTACAATTGACGAATTTGTTGAGAAATAAACACCTGGTAAAAAGTTTGAAATTGAGGTGTTTGTTGTCATTATTGATAACACACTATCTGCTTTAGACAAACGCATGAAAGCATATCAAAAACTAACTAGTGTTTTTGGAATATTTCGACAGTTAAAATCTATTACAGCAGACGAGATTTAAAAAAAAACATTAATTATAGTCAGTGCTTATGAAAATGATTTGGAAGACAGCCTAGACAACGAATTAGTGCAGTTTGCCGAGCTGCTGAAAACGGATGTGGCTAGTGCGATTGACAGTACGAAAAACGAAGCTCTGGAAATTCAATATTATAAATTCCTAATGGACAATTCAGTAGAATCATGTTTCCCCAATTTAGAAATTGCTTTGCGCATTTATTTATCTCTCATGATCACTAACTGCAGTGGCGAACGTTCATTTTCGACATTAAAGCGCATAAAAAATGAGTTAAGGAATACTATGAGTCAAGAACGTCTGAATTAGCTCGCTTTGATGAATATAGAATATGATTTGCTCAAAAAAATTGATACGAATTGGTAGTATTATTTCTAAATTTGCCCACATGAAATCTAGAAAAGCTACTTTGTAAAAGTTTAAAAAATAATAAGGGAACAGATAAATAAATATAAAATATAAGCATTATTTAAAGTATACCATTGATAAAATATAACATTAGCTATTCCTAAAAATATAATATACTTTGTATTAAACTTAAACTCTGAAATATGTATTGAAAAAAATAATTTGTGTAGTATCATCAGTTTTCAATTGTTAGTTTCCTATCAAAATTATTCTAAATTGCCAGGAAATTTCATCTCAGGCTTTTTGAACTTGTCAGAGCCTAACAGCGCCTATAGTAATTTACTACACTATTAATTACCCACAAAATTGTAACCTATAGATAGCAAATAAACGTATTGAGTATTGAGTATTGAATTGTTTTTTTACCACTTTATACTTAAAACCCCATAGGTAGTAGATCGAGAGCTCTTTGAAAGAATTTGCTACGGGCCCCGCGCTTGCTTAATCCGGCACTGCTCCTCCTTCATTGTCCACCACTTTCAATGTTTTGTCTAGTATAATAGATTTAATTGAAATGTCGGAAAGAAGAGCAAACTTCAAAAAAAAAAATCAAAAATGTTTTGAAGAGTTAAAGAGAAACGTCTTAAAAGCTGTTTCGTTTTGATAAAACTTTTCATGTTAAAGCATCCTGTTTTAGAGAGAGAGAACTTAAAAAGCTTTAAATAACATAATGTTCCCCATCAAGTTGCATTTAAGGTTCAACTGGTTTAAAAAAGCTGACACAAGAAATTGTTAAATATTAATTTATTAATTATTCATTCTTAACGAAAAAACGACATACATAGTTACTACTTATATGTATTTTCTTGCTATTTAAATTTAATTTAAATTAGGTAGCTAATATATTGCCTTGTAGTTTGTCTTTAAATTTAAATTCTGCTCTTCATAATCTTTTTTTTTTAAACGGGCATCGGTGGCGTATGCGCACTTTTTTTCATGTGAAATTATGTGTGCATACAAAATTCAACTACGCCAGCTTAATACACGATTACGATTCCTTTATGTAATGCCGCAGCCACAACACAATATAATTAGGGGCCCCGCGACGTAAAGCGGGAATATTGCCTAAATGATCATTAAATATGTTAGAGCCCGGTTAGATGAGGTTTAGAGTCCCGGAACAAAGTGGGCCGGACGCAGCTAGTCTTAAGAGTTTGCCTCTTGTGATGAAATGATGAATTCAACTTCTGCTAGCCGCTCGGAGTTGGTAAACAAATTTTTGATCTTATATTATTACAGACTGACAATCTAAACATAGTAATTTTTGAGAATGTTTGTTGAATATCGAGGTTTTGGAGCTTATTATAAATTTCAAAAAATCTTCGTCGTTAATATTACCCTTTTCTGGACACTGTGTGTGGGAAGCAAAATTGAAGGTATAAAATGGCCCAAAATAGATTCATCACTCGAATCAAGCCTAACAGTATCATTGATATGTATACCACTGGAGCATGAAAATAAAGACATAGAATTCACCACAATATCCTCAATTACTGGCAAACGACTAATGATTGACAACTAGCACTTGTCGAGTATCGGGGAATCTACGTACATGCATTTTTAAAAGAAATAAAACGGTGTTATTACTCAAGCTGAGAAATAGACGTTTTTTTGGAATCCTGACAGGATACCTCATCAAGGTCGCAAACATACCACTTAAAAACTTCTTTGAATTCATCAGAACTCATCAGGTTGTTTTCTGTATATTCGGAGCACAATCTATTTATGGGAATCCAAGTGAGAAGATGTGCTTACCTTTACTTTTTACCTTAGTCAAAAAGGAACGGTAACTTTGGCTGTACTTAATTCTTGAGAGAACCAACATAATACGTCCTTGCTTGTAAAATATTTCTCGTTGGTATTGATTGGTTAAAGTCTTCCAGCTTATTGGAAAACATATATTAAGATATACCTACGTTAAAAGGGACTATACACTATCGCAGCTTTAATCGTTTGCGTCAGGCTTCCATTCCTGCAGAATATCAACGCACACACAGTAATGGTTGAGAGTGTAAGTCACAGGCCCCGGCCCCGCTTGGAGCTGTTGTGCCAACAATATATTTTTTTTTTTTTTGTCAGGCTGGAAAACGTGCCAACATTCAGAAATCTTCTGAAACCTTTCGTTTCGAAAGAAATTAGCTCTTCTGATGATTCTGAGAAGTAAATTGTACTCGATGATTTGAAGTCAGAATCCATTGAAGAACCACATTTAACCAACAAACCCCACACTCTCCTTTGCCTAAAGGCCAAAAAACGAAATTTTACCTATCAAGCATTTTTACAACCCTGTTTTGCTTCGTGGTTTCTTCAACAGGACACGCACAATCCCTTATAAGTTATAACGCATATCAGCAAAAACAAAATATTTATATATTGCATTAATAAAAATGAAATATGAATATTTTGCAATCAAGTGCATTCTATTTCAATGGGAAGGACTTTGAGTTTTAAAAAATACATGCAGGTCAGTTCGATTAAAAAAAAGAAAATGAAGCCAACGAAAACAATAAAAAATAAAATGCACGACTGGGTCGCACGTACTTGCTCTGTTGGTGCAATAGTACGATGAAAACAAACTTTTCGATCAATAAGAACAATTCATTTTTGAAAAATTTGATAAAAACCAAAAAAATTTGGCTAAAACTGGAGAACTCGATATACGGGAGCTAACGTTAAGAAACCTTTAATATTTAAAATTGAGACGTTATCTTTTGGGTGTTATAAATGATACAAATGTCCACTTATAGCCAAATTAATAATACTGTTAAAAGCAATTTCCGCTATTATCATGTATAGCCAAAAACTAAAAATGCAGTTCTGTTTGAAGTACTCTATGTATGTTACATAAAAAGTTTCATAAAAATCGGGGAGCCTTTTTTGAGTAAATTAGAAAAAATGAAAAAATTGGCCAAAATCTAGTGGCACTTTGTATTGGAGCCACCATTTAAAAAAGAGAAAATGAAAAAAAATCAATGCCATCTGATAGGAAGCTGTAAGGAACTATACCAAACAAAGTTTGAGTGAATTCGATGCAACCGTTGACAACTTATGGCCATCTCCAGATCTCCGTTATTTGCATTTTTAGCCAAAAACTAAAAACGCAGTTTCTCTTAAAAACACTAAAAGAATATAACACACAAAGTTTAATCAAAATCGTTAGAGCCGTTTTCGAGAAAATTAGAAAAAACCAAAAAAAGTTGGCTAAAACTCAACGGCTCGTTGTATGGAAGCCAACGTTTAGAAAGGCTTCAGTGGAAAATTTACTAAACCATCCTATAGAACACTATGAAAAACTATGTCAAACAAAGTTTCAGTTGATTCAATCAAGCCGTTGTGAACTTATGGCTATTTGAAAAAAAGCCTTTAAAACCTGATTTTCGTTACGACCATTTGAGGCAAAAATAAAAAACTCAGTTTTGTTAGAAATGCTTAAAGTTAGCTAAATTTTAAATTTAATCAAAATCGTTAGAGCCGTTTTCGAGAAAATCCAAATTGAAAAAAACCGTTACTTGAAAGGTACCAGTTTGAGCCGGGCTAAAACAAAATAAAAAAAACCTCGACAATGGTTTTTCTTCAAACTGCTATATACCAAGTTTGAAGAAAATCCGTCAAGCCGTTTAGGCTGTAGCATTACGTGAAAAAGCGCACATCCGCACATCCGCACAGACGCACAGACAGACCGACGGACGGTATGGCGAAAACCACTTTTTTGGGCTTCTCTATCATCGTAATGTCATGTTTGATTAAAACCTCGATTTTTTTTTTTTCTGCACGAAACCAATACTTGCCCTATAGAGCAAGTAACAAACATTTAAGCTTTTCTTTAGACAAAGACGGCTATCCACGACCGAAAGATATATACGAGTAGCATGCATATGCAGCAGTGCTTCAACTTCTTCATCAACAATATGATTCCATTTATTTCAATTTTCCGCAACTGGCCTTTGCAGTATGTCCATTATTGAAAACTTGTTTTAGAACAGATCACCCCAAGGATTGTTTCGCTATGTTAGCATCAGGTTGGCTTAGTGAACGGTCTATCAAGTGTCATATTCGATGTTTAATGTCTGCATCCAATGTTTGTGTCCAATCCTATTCCACAGTTCAAAGTTCGATTTGGTTTACAGCCAACGGATCCTCAGAGTCTACTACAAACAACGGCTAAATGAAGAGCTGCATTCTACTTGAGCACAGATTTAACGTTGTTTTCAAATAGAGACCTTTAACTTGGTTCATAGAGTTTCACTTAGGAGAAATTATTCCAAATGCACTACGAACTTTATTGTTCTATTGTTAATATCCAGGTCAGTTCCACCATCAAATTCTATGAACTGCTTAGATAATTGAACTATGGCATTCAAATAACTTGTGTGCTTCATCCTGTGGCCTGTGGTCATTATTTAGCCTAAATCTACAAATATGAGGTAAAGCGTTTAGTATACATACAACAGTTTCGAACAGAAAAATACATCGTGTGAACTCGGCTTAAAGCCTTTCATAGAAAGGTAAAGTTAGGTTGGTGTGACTTTCAGTTAGAATGGGTATAAACTGAAACTTTTTGTCACAAAGAGAACCGTTGTAATAAAGAAAAGTTTGTGGATGTTATCCCCTAAAAACCTAAGTGCACGAGAAAATTGATTTCCAAATCCATCAGTTTATGCCAAAAAAAAAAAGGATTCTCTTAAAAAGAGTTTGTCTGTTAGCCAGTGCAGGGCATGTACTTGTACATAGGAGATGGACAAAAAAATATGTCTTCTCAATTTGAATTGAAAATAACTGAACTGATTTTAACCTACCTACACTTTTATGCACCGACAAGCTAAAAAGGATGTTTGTTACGAATTTATTAAAGTTAAATTGAAGAGAAATTGATGTTTATAAATATTTAAAATAAAACAGGTTTGAAACGTTTTTACATAAATGTTTGTATATATTTTATATATTTCTATAATATTATATATTTTATGTTTGCTTATTTCAATCACATGTCATAAATAATACTGTTAGATTGTTGCACACATATTTGTGCTGATAGTGAACTATACTTCTTGATAGCTTTTTTTTTAAATTTAAGTTTTAGACGACAGAGTTCCAGTAAATAGTTTCAAATTGTAAAATATTTTTTTATATAATAACTTACATTACTACAAGACTACAAATCTAAATAAGACGGTTTCCAGTTGCATTTATCTATTTTGTGTATGTAAATTCTAACATGTGTAATATGCGGAAGGAAATACTTTGTTTAAGTTTTTTTTTGTTTTCTGGACGAAAAAGACTTCAATCCATAAATTAGTAGGTACACACAACATTGACAATAGTTTCTTTTTGTTTTTGTTTCCAGAACACAAATTGAGCTATACTTTCTTAGTTTCATTTCGATCCTTACAAAATGCTACACGAATTCTTTTCCCTAAATGGATTTACCTTCTGGCTGGAGAAGCCACTCAACAAACAGTCCTCGTTTTCATGTTCGGACACATATTTTATCATTAGAGAACTTGCCTCTGAAACGGACATTCTTTGAATATCAGCTTCACGCTGGAGCTGCTCATTTATGGCGCGTTGCTGTTGTAAATTTGCAGCCATTATATCTAGAATGGCAGTCTCGGAGAGTCCTATGTTGATGGATTTTCTTTGCGGCAGATTGTGGCTGAAAGGATACGGATGGTGGGCGAGTAAAATGGATAGTAATCTGATGAAAGAAGAAAGTTAGACGAAATTGTTTCAATAATAAATTAAATGAAATTAAATTATACTTCCAGGAGCCGTGCTAATTGTATTTTGTTCTTAAAGCAGCCTGTAAATATGCAAAATTGGGTTAGTGGAGTATAAACTTCAGTTTCTATTTTTATTGATTTTTGTTAGGGTTGACCTCGCATAGAGGGCGTTTGTGTTATGTAGGAGAAATGTCAGGTGAATAATATTTACAGGGTGAATAGAAGAATATTTAAAACTTGACATGCGCATTTTCATCTCATTTCCAAATAAATGTTCGGGGTAGTCATAGCCTCGTTGTATACACTGCAAAATCTATCGTTAGTAGTATGCTTTTCTGACGTTGGTAATCTTACTCAGTTTTATTCATAAATTAATTAAAGTAGGCAGCATGTTCCATTTGACATCTTACTACTGTTCTAGTGCTGTTGGATATTTGAAACGAAATCAGAAGGATCAGAACGCAATTCGTTTCAAACATAATTTGCTTGATTTGGTGGTCACTTCTAAACCTGATCCAACACATGCCAGCTACTGGCAAGCAAGTTACTACATGTATTAATTGTCAGATACCTATATCTGTGCTCCATTAAGCTGTGTTAGTGGAAAATGTGAGTGTATTGCAACTGTCCTGCCAGTAATTGTAGGTCTTTCGTTTTTCATTCAGAAAAGAGCTCTGAACAGAGTTCGAGTATATCGAGCTCGCTGTGGACGTCGCTAAAATATTCTTTTTATCACTTTTGACGTTTTATCTATTCTAATTGGAGCTCTGATCACACTCTGAAAGAGAAAAGAAATACTGATTCTATGCTCTGAAGTCTCTGAAGCAAAAAAGAAACACTTTCTTATTTTTGTTGTTGTCAACTCTGGCTATGGTGTGAACTAAAGGTTGATTTACATGGAGCTGCAAGGCATGATCTGCATAAAAAGGATGCAGAATATATAAATCATACTTGTGTAATAAAAAGGGGGACCAAAATGAAGACGTCTTCATGGATGCAGATTATTAGGAAAGATAATGGATGCAGCTTGAAAATTATAGTGAAGGCGAACATATTTATTTTCATCTTCTGCACTATAATTGTTGTTGTTGCGTTTTCGTCTGCACTATAATTTGTTGCAGCTCCATATTAAAGGACTTTTAAAAAGAAAAACGTGTGATATAAAAAAAGGGACAAAGTGCCTGCTCTTTTTTCTGCCTTTCTCGCGAGTTCAAAGAATATAGCAGCAAAACGATATCCCATATATAAGTTCAGAAACAGACTGTTACACTGGGTTCTCGGATACTTGATTTATGCTTAATGGTAGATTTATATTGCTCTGCAACTTCTTGATCTGCAAATTACAAGAAAAGTAAAGCGGGGAGAGCTATAAGTCATCATACAGAGAGTGTAAAGATAAACACATAGCTATACGCATGATAAACCGAAATATAAATTATGCCAAGATGGAGATTTGTATGTGTCTAGTCAGAATACCTGGTATTATGTATCATAACATATACGTACCCGTCAGGATGAACATGTTTTGATCTTGATCTTGATTTCTTCTACATTCTATAATAATCATGATGTATCAAGATGCTCTGCATTTTTATTTAACCTCTATATCGAACAAGTATGATTTTTGTATGCTGTATCCTTTTTTTCAGAATTCAAGATGCAGAACAATGTAAGTCCAACAGAAACGAGAATAAAGTCATAACCTAAGAAATACTCAAGATTATGATGTGACAATAATTTGTATGTAAATTTTTCGATCCAATTCAATATTTTTTCTCTTACAACTCATAACATGTTGTATCTTAAAGTGTAAGCAGTCAGATAAAATAATAAATAATTAAAAATAATTGAATACAAAATTCTATCAAAGTTTTGTCAATAATTCATACAATTAATAAAAAAAATCCGTCTGTTGCTATAATACAACGTATTTTATTAAGGTGGCTTTACATGAAGCTGCAAGCCATGATCTGCAAAAAAAGAGGATGCAAAATATATAAATCATATCTGTGTGATAGAGTGGGAAGGCCAAAATGCAGACGTCTTCATGGATGCAGATTATAGGAAAACTATGGATGCATCTTGAAAATTATAGTGAAGACACATGTTCATTTTCATCGTCTGCACCACAGACCATACACAGACCGCCAACTCGTACTCCCCTTGCCTGAAACACCCTCGAAATATTTTTTCCTGTCTGTGAATACGTGTACATCTCTCTCTCTGCATTTTGTAATGGCAACTATACCTGCGTATGCCATTTATTTTTCAGGTGTGTTTGCTAAATGGGTTTTAAAAGCAAGAGAGAGCGTCACACTCTCAAAATAAATGGCATATCAGCTGATTTTTAGCTTGGTGGCAAAAAGAGAGACCATATGGTGGGTTGGCGGTCTGTATCTTCTTGGTCCGTGGTCTGCGCTATGATTGTTGTTGTTGCTTTTTCGTCTGCACGATAATTTGTTGCAGCTCTATGTAAACCCACTTTCATGATGTAGCTCAGCTTTCTGTTGCAGTCTTACCTTAACTATTGCATATTGCTTTGCGCTTTTGATATGTAAGAAAACTACATAATGAGCGAAAGAGAGAAAAATACACTTTTTCATCCATCTGTCAAACGTCAGTCATCAAAATCAAAAAAACCTAGTACTTCTTTTGGGTGTGTATCGTTTTTGAGTATAATTTTTTCCAATTTTTTATTTCATTTCGATAAAAATTTGAATTCACTTACAAAATTCACTTTAAATTATTTATTCAGCACATAAAACAAATTTTTTCAGCACACACATTTACTTCTTGACCCCATCCGACCCGCAAAACAATAAAAACTCAAGTTTGTTAAAAATATAATAAACTTTCCATCATAGGCCTATCAGAGACTGCAGTAATGGACGTAATGTCATCTACACTCCAGCAACAGCGTATGAATGTCGAACAACTTAGACGGGAGGCTGCCATCGAACGCCAGACCATATCGGAGTCATGTGCCAAGATGATGAAGTACATTACCGAGCATGAACAGGAAGATCACCTGCTCACTGGATTTTCCAGTCAAAAGGTGAATCCTTTCCGTGAGAAGAGTTCTTGCATTGTCCTCTAAGAAGTGTAGTAGAGGGAACAATGGCCGCCGCCTTTGCAGCTGGCTAAGCCATGATTCATCGCTATAACTTCGCTCATTGCATAAATATATCAATTTATATATTAATGTCGTAATTTAATGACCTGCTAAAACTATACAAACTAACTAATTTCTTAAAACTGGGCTGATTCATTGGGTCTTGCCTCATATTTGTATCAATTGCTACTTTTATGGAAAATATATATATTATCGTTCAAATGTGAGTAATTAAAATGTTTGTTTTTATACTTTTTAATAATCTTGTACCGAATTCGGGGGGGAAATGTCGACGCTGTTGCACAGAATCTCTTGCTGTAGTGGGCAGATTGTAATGAGAAGGTCGTTGTGCGTCAAATCACCAGCTGCCTTCTTATCTTTAGTCAAACTTGTGTTGCAGCACGATTCTACACATTTTAAGCAAGCTTGAACTGCAAAGCTTTGTTTATTTTAAATTTAAGTATCAAACTTTTTTCTCGAATTCTTTCAAGTTCTCAAGGTTTTGCAAAACTTTTGTATTCAATGGATTTTTTACTTTTACAGTAGCATTTGTTGCTTTATCATTATCTTGGAAGGTCTGTGTGTTGATCACGGATCAGCTTCGCTTTTTGAACTTTTTCCAATTCCCTTTGATAGCCTCTTTTGTTATCTTAACTCTACTCTTGTAAACGTTCAAACTCATTCGGGGACCCCAGGGCAGCTTCAGTAAACTAACCAAGTTATTCTGTTTGACAATTTGATTACTTAAATTGAAACACTACGCAAAATATTAAAAAGAAGTTAGTTACCACTCTCCAAGTAAGCAAGCGGAGTCTGTATACCAAACAAGTTGCCCAAAATTAAGGTCAAAATTAAACTGATGGTCATTCTTAGCGAAGCGAGTAATATGTCCGAAGAAATTGTTTCATGGTAGGAATGCAACAGGCTGTTTTGCTGATTTGATTGGATATTTCACCGAAAAGTGGATATAGTCCATTCAAAAGTTTGGGGAAAGGAATGTAATCACACTTGATATTTCAAAGGCTTTCCATAGAGTTTCGCACCAAGCTCTGTCATTAAGAAAAACTCGTGCAAATGGCATTAATTAGTCTCCTATTGGTTGGATTAGACACTAGCTTACTGACCGATTCCTATACGGCAGCTCCTACATAGTGCTCTCTTTATTCTTAAACTGATTGATAGGTTTAGAAGCACTAAAGAAGATAAAAAGTCGATGTTAATTATTTGAAGGGACTTCTTAAATCAGTTGCTTTATTGTGATGACAGCCAAAACTCTTCCGTCGATGAGCGAGTTGCTTCATTCTTAGAGCAATCACTATCTCATCTGCAAAATATATTCAACATCTCAATACCATCTGCCCCATTAACAATAAAGGCGACCGTCTGCTTTGCACCATTAGTCTTTTAAACATCGCTTTAAAGACCCAGCCCAGCGCTTCATGTGAGCGGAAAACCTACAACTCACCAGATTTTCACATTGCGCCAGATCCTAGAAAACATCCAAGAATTTAACATCGATTTCAAAACAACCTACGACAGTGTAAATTAGGTTTTCGTGAGCTAGGAACTTTTGTCACCATGACTTTACAAAAGAATAAACGAATGTTTCTTGACAGTAATTGTTCAGGTTACGGCGGTCAATCTGCCGATGATCACCTAGACTGTATATTGTATTTGCATGCCATCTGGGCATGTTGCTGATCATGTCCGAGCAGTTTACGGGTTGGTTTTTTGTCTATCCGTGTATGGTTTTGCCCGTTCCCTGGTTCGTCCTTTCTTCACTCTGAATCAGTGATTTAGATTAGATTTAGTAATGACTTTATTTCATAAATTCTGTTGATCTATTTTGTAACAATTCAAAATATAAGCATGGCTAACGCCGTCTGCCAGAGTGACAACCTTATGATTTATATGTAATTTATAAATTTGACTTATACAGTAAATAATTTTTGTTTTAATTATAAATAGTATATACCTACTCTATTTTTCCTTAGTTATGATATTAGAATGCTTCATCAATAATATTTTTTCTGTATCTTAAACCCCATTTGATATATGTATTAGCAAGCTGTTTCCAATTTTCTCCATCTAGTGCATTTTTCATTTCATCATTGCTCAGGACACTTATGCCAAATACTGATCGTCTAATTTCAGCTAAAATAGGACACTTTCCCAAAAAGTGGTACACATCCTCTCTCGTTCTCATGTTGCATAATCCACATATTTCCGGAAGGTCGTTTCTGTAGGGAATACAATTTAAGGGGACAATCTCTGCTCTGGTTTTTATTATATGCGATATTTCCGCTGTTGAGTAATCACTATGAAAGTAGTTCCTGCTCATTAAGTTATGATTGAGCTGTGCGTAGATAACCCGTTCAACTGAAGACCTTGCCTTTACTTCACAATCACGTCTTTTCTGCACGTCTACTGCTTTAATAAGTTCATATGCTTCCATTTTCCAGTTCTCGAAGTTATTGATATGCAGATTTAAGGGTAAGTTAGAGTACTCTGCCAAGTGTTCCCATTGTGCAAACCAAGAAATTTTTTTTCTAATTACCACCATACTTATTATTTTCGGCAATCTTCTTTCTTCCATCCGTAGTGTTTTAAGGACATAATCGACCTGCAGGTCCAAAGAGTGGTAGGTCATTGGTGGTGGTGATAAAACGTTGATGTAGGGTTTTTTTTTTTTTTTTTTGCTATAGCACGATATAATATGTTTTGCTTGTTGGTCTTCGTATGACTGTGGAACAAGATCCTCCCCTTTTCGTGCGAGCTGAGCCGTGCTTCGCTAGCGTGCCAAGTTCCTTCGTTAGATGCCCATTCGCTCTTCGTTCGGATTTCTATCTTTTGTTGGTTATTCGGGTGAAGACTAAAAATGTCGACACTCGAAGCCTATTATGACCGTTTTTTTGTTTTTTATGTAACCTTTTTTTCAATTCTTCTTTCTGTTTAGTCACTTTTAAAAGTAGACTTTGTTTTGTAATTTCCTTTCGTTTTAGCATCCGGTCTTATAAAATGTCCGTTTCCTTCCTTATAAAGGGTGATTTTTTAAGAGGTTTAGAACTTTTTAAAAAAAAAAACACAAAAAATTCGAAAAAATGAATGAAATATTTATTTGAATCGATAGTTTGAACCTTGCAATTTAATGTTTAAAGATAATTTCATGCAAATGTTGACCGCGGCTGCGTCTCAGGTAGCCCATCCGCTGAGTCCAATTTTGGCATACTCTTTCACACATATCGGCCGGTATCTCACGAATGAATGCATGGATGTTGGCTTCCAGTGCGTCAATCGAAGCGGGCTTGTCCCTATAGACATTAGCCTTGACATACCCCCACAAAAAATAGTCTAATGGTGTCAAATCGCACGATCTAGGCGGCCAATTGACTGGCCCGAAACGTGAAATTAACTGTTCACCAAACTCGCCTCGCAATTGCGCCATTGTTTCGCGTGCTGTGTGACATGTGGCACCGTCTTGAAACCACATATCATGCGAATCAAGAACTTCCATTTCGGGCAAAAAAAAGTTTGTTATCATCGCTCGGTAGTGTTCACCATTGGCAGTAACGCTGCGATTCGCATCATCTTTGAAGAAATATGGCCCAATAATGCCGCCGGCCCATAAACCGCACCAAACAGTGGCTTTTTCGGGATGCATTGGTAGCTGTTGCAATGCTTCTGGCTGATCTTCACTCCAAATGCGGCAATTTTGCTTATTTACGTACCCATTCAACCAAAAATGAGCCTCATCGCTGAACACAATTTGAACAATTTGAACATTTCGAACCGAGCACGAATTTTGATAGTAAAATTCAATAATTTGCAAGCGTTGTTCATTTGTAAGACGATCCATGGTTAAATTGCAAACCAAACTGAAGCTGTTTGACAGTGACACAAGGTACTAAACACACGTCAGCTGTCAAAACCAGTGTTGCCAAAACCAAACCAGCTAAAAAATCACCCGTTATAGTTGCGTTCCATCTTTTGAATTTTTGTTTACCATACCTATGGTGCGTTCTTTTTCTAACCATAGTCAACAATATGTTAACAATTTATTATTAGCTTTGTTCGCGTACCAAAATCAAACAGTTTGCATTCGATTTCATACGTTTACATTAACACAAAAAGCGTTCGTGTTCTAGTTTTTCGTTCATTTATTTTCAAGTTTTGACCCAGTGAAATTTCATCTGGTAAAAACTTGAACTCTGTCAAAAGCGAATGAAGAATGACGTAAATATTTGTTGTTGCAGATGATACTCTTACCTTGAAGAGCTAACCAATCCAAAAATTCGAATTTGACGTTTCTCAAGAATTTACACAAAAAGTGTTCGCTTACTTTTCGGTAAATGAGATTTTTCTCTCATTTGAGAAAATTTTACAGTTTTCATTTTTTGGCACAAAAAGAACACGAACAAAGCTATTTATTACTATAGTCAACAAAAAGGCGTTCCTTTAATCAATTTTTTTTACGATTTGTTACTATATGACGTCATAACAGTGTTTTTAAACTCACGTTGAAGTGTCAAAAAGTTACGATTTGTAACTATTTCCAACTCACCTTGAGATTGTTTATCTGTCAAAATGGACGATTTGTATTAAACAATTCAAAGTCTTTTTTTAAAATCAAACCAAAAAATTACAAATTGCTGATTTGAGCAGCAAGAAAGTCTTTAATTTCCTTGAGTGATCAACAACAAAGAATAAAATGGATTTTTCGCCAATTTTGAGCAATGCAGGAAAATAATTTAATTAGTTCCTCAATGTACACAAAAATGTTAAAAGTGGTCGTTTGACAGTTTAATTAATTCTAACAACTTTTCGTTCCTAAGTGGCTTGTAAAAAAAAACACAACAAATCCTAACAATGACACTTGGACAATTTTTTTTTTTTGACATTTGTAACATTTTTTGACTATGGCTAGAAAAAGAACGCAGCACTACCATACCCCCACCATAACGCAACCGTTTCCTGCCCGCCCTAAATTCGAATTTCAAAACATTTTCCCAACATAAATACCAGCAACAAATGGCACCCA
The DNA here is from genome assembly GCA_916050605.2 of Platycheirus albimanus. Classification (NCBI taxonomy): domain Eukaryota; kingdom Metazoa; phylum Arthropoda; class Insecta; order Diptera; family Syrphidae; genus Platycheirus; species Platycheirus albimanus. Next base: position 298,525,901 of record OU696696.1, on the reverse strand, counting down.
ACGTGGGGCCCAATTCTCAATCGTCGAAAAGCAGATACAACAGATAGCAGCAGTCTTAATTTACCCCCGTTTTGTTTAATGAAAATATACAACAACTTAAGGACCAGTAACAATACTTAAGCCACCACTTTTACATTCAGTTGCAGCGTCTATATTGGATTTTGTGCTGTTGTCGCTCTTAATCTTCAACATCATCTCCATTAACAAATTAATTAGAAGGAAAGATATCATCGACAACATGTAAACAAAATTAACGAAATCTTATTAAAAACAGACACGAATTTAGAAAATAAATTTATATTTTTTTAAGTAGGAAATTTAAGTATATCTTCGAGCGGTAGGCCCTTGCAGCTAGAAGCTCGTTGAATAATAATAAATATTTGTGTATAAATATATAATGCTTAACAAATAAAACTACATTATAATAATTATCAGCGTTGGGGTTAATGTCACTGTCAAGGATTCGCTGGAATCTGTGGAGTCTATGTCACTGTCGAAGAAGCGTGATAAACATTAAAATTTTCAAAAAAGCTGTTGCAACCTTGCAAGTTACAACCCAGAAGCCATAAACAGAAACGAAACTCTCCGAATTAGACTTAATTGACATAAAAGGTATGAATTTAAATAATTTGTAAGTTAGTGACAAAAATGATTTAAATAAAAAAAAAAGAAACCGAGTTTTGTGCATCCAAGGTGTTAGCAAATTAGTATTCATTTATTTTTGCATTTTAAATATCACAGCTGACAACTATTTAACATCATGAAACTGTTCTTACCACTGATCTCTCTATACATAATATTATTATACTTTAAATGATGCCTCTTTACTTTAACTTTTTATAATTATATAAGAAAATATTATATTTTAGTAGAAAAATTTCCATATTATTATTTTATAAATGTATAAAGTTTATATCAAAAGAAAGAAAGAAAGAAAACAAAAACATAATTTCAATTCGAAAAACAAAAAAAAAACTAAACTAAACTCAAGGCATTGGTATGTTTTCGGGTATGTATTCAAGATAATTCGCTGGAAATTGTCCTTGTCTTCCATCAGGAGTCTCTCCAAACAGCCAGTCCGCATTTATTCTATAAAGAACATTAACATAATCATTCTCTTGAAATACCAAATCGCCAGGCTCGCCAGCATCGAAGGTATAAAGACACCGAACTTGTTTTGAAGATTGATTGTTAAAGTTATTTTTAGCTTCTTTCGTCGTACTTTGAGAATATGTTGACGATGAACTACTTAGTGCGGAGACACTTTTAGTTGAAAGAGTAGTTGTAGTTGTAGTTGTATTATCTTCTTTAAGGGGTACTTTAATGTCGATGAAGTTGGTTGGAAAGATCCCTTCGCAGCCGCTTCGATTGCGACCCCTTAACCATTCATCGTTGAGTTTTTCCAGAATATAGACTTTTTCGTTTTCCCTAAAACTAAGATCACCTTCGACAGCTCCTTCGAATTCATAAAGTGCAATGCCGTATGGTTGCTCATTTGCACCATCATTATAATAACCACCTAAACTCAAGGCATCAGCTCCACCTTTGATGACATCCAAAATACTGACTCCAATCGGAGGCGGTGGTGGAGGACATTTCGGCATTGACGGTGATGGTGGCGTAATACCATCCTCGTCCAATGACTGTTTTCCATTTCCATTTATAGCTAGATTATAGCGTGCCTGTTCCAACGTTGGTGGCTTTGGTGCTTTGGGTTTCTGAGAGATTTTCGGTTTGATAATCGTTGGCATGTGCAACGTTGAAGGTGGCGGAAGCAAACTCTTCCCATTACACAATGGATTATCCGTGTTTTGTTGGATTCGATTAGTGGCCACACTCAAGTTTCGAACAGGTGCACCAACACTGCCTGGTGTTGTATGATAACCCAACTCACTACCGCCACCACTGAATGCATCCCAAGGGTCGAGGGGACTTGTTGTTGCTGTTGTCGTATGGCTGCTACTAAAATCATCCTCAAATCCTGATTCCGGCTGTGACACACTTCCAATGTTTGCCAAACTAAAGTTCGAACCCGAACTGAAGCTATCAACAGACACACAGTCACTATTGGACTTTTGTGTGAATGTCGGAGAACTAGGAGGCGAATCAAAACTTATTAATTGGACGTTGTTTGACTCAGATGATGGAGGTGGCGCCAGCTTTGTTGGTGGAAATGAGTAGCTAGAATTTGAGTGCGATTGACCTGAGTTTGCACCATAAAATGAACTAGAAAATGATGTTGTCTCGACCGAACCTGGTCGCTGAGATGGTCGCTTTGGTGCTTTAGTTGATTTTTTACGACCAAATATATTGGATAGAATGTTCACCGATTGTGTTGGTGTCATACTACGGCCGTTGTTAATTTTTGGAGGCGGCGGCCGTTTGGGTGGTGGTGGTCTTGGTGGCGGAATCTTTTTGCCATTGACCATCGGCTCGAATGGTGACTCATCCCAGTCTGTGGTCGGCGCATACACATTTTTCGTGGGAAAGTTTCTTGTTATTGACGACGACGATGACAACGACAACGACGACGAATTGTTAATATCGCTTCTATATTTTGAAGAAGTGGATGCAAAATTATTTTCATCATATCTGGCCACACGATTCGGGAGTTTAATTGTTAACTTTGGTTTAACGCCCCCATTTTGCTGATGCTGGAGCTGGAGCTGCTGCTGCTGCTGGTGGTGTCGTTGTTGGGCTTGGTATTGTGATTGTGACAAATTATTATTGTTAATGCTGACGTTGGTTGGAGGAGGTGGAGCGGGGCGGGATGGAATAGTCATGCTATTGTTTTTCCTACAATTGCTGCAATTATGCAATGAAAAACAATTATTTATGGCGTAGAAATTAATAGAAAATATCGTAAGTTACGAAATAAACAGGAAGTCGGAAACGATAAAAATTAATAGACAAGTTTTTTTTCACTCACTTGGCTATAGTTTTTTTTTTCTTTTTTTTTTTTTGTACTTCAAGACACGACAATCTATATCTCTTTGTTAATTAATTCCACACCAAGACAAGAGATTGTTTTAGTTTAAAATCAGTGCATACAATACGTTTGGATGATTATTAATATCTTTAATAGGATAAACAAATAGTGAATATTTTATATTTTAATATTTTTGAGTGGTTTCGCACTGTTTAATAGTGAAAAATGAAACTTCACGGACAACGCAATTTTTTGCTTTTTAACAAAAATAAAAGTAGAAAAACCTAGAGATGAGTAATCTATTTGTGTTCATCGATATGAACGAAATTCTGTCGATGATGAGATGACAGAAGAAAAGTCATCGATGTTACAATAAAACATCGATATTAATTAGCTTTGTTCGTTGAGTGCTTAACCGCTGGAACACAATAGAAAAACGCAGCCGCAACCGTATCGCATGCCGTACGTACCTAATTAGAAGTGCCCACAATGGAGTCGTGCGTACTCCAGGTTTTTTTTACAATTTCCACTGAAAAACATACATATATATGCATATAATAGATGATAAAACATATATCGCATCATGTATATAGTCTTTTCTATAAATTTTTACTTACCTGACCTAATTTCTAAAAGGATTTTATTAACACGTTGCTCTTTTTTTTTTTTGTATGGAATGTCAAAAATACGCACGTATTTATTAAAAGTTGGCCAACTCGTCCGTCGCCGTTTGCGGCTGCGTTTGCGGATCCGTCTCGTTGTGTTCACAACATTGAATTCGTGTGTATTCAATATTTTGACATGCGATACGGATGCGACTGCGGATCCGGCTCCGGCTCCATTGTGTTCCAGCAGTAACTGGTCATGTTGGCAAATTTATAGTACCGTGGAGGCAGCGTTTTACTGTGTTGCCCTCTAGTGTCTAAAAACTTTGGTTCTAATAGCTAATATAAATTAATACAGTCTGAAGGTAGCAGAGGTGCCTAGTAGAAACTAATTGCTTCCTATTCATAGAACTAAAGTTTATGTAGCAAAGCAAACATAATTAGGGTAGTATTCCCGGATCACTTCCAAGATAGGATCTGTTGCGTCAACGGTTGGGTGGGGGGGGGGCTTATGGCTTCAGGCCTTAAGTCGTTCACCAACCAATATAAGTGTGGATCTACGAGTGCTCTAACTTATTACTGGTGACGGACACTCTTAAGTTTCCAGCGGGATCTTCGAAAATTTTTCGAAAATTTCTGTCAACTCGCACACATAGATATTACTAGTCTCATTTGTTCCACTCAGCCGGCACTGATGAAGGCGTGGTTAGGCAGCTGACAGCATTGAATATAAAGCCTATTGTACTCTGGAAGTGGCGTTAAACTATGTTGCCTTCTAGTGCCTAAGAATTTCGGTTCTCATAACTAATATAATAAATTCAAGCTCAAGATAGCAGCGGGGTCTAGTGGAAACTGATTGCAAAAGTAATTACTTCCAACTCAAAGTAAGTGATATCTTATATAGATACAGACCGCAGCGATAGAAGTTTGCTTGTCTCTTTTTGCCTTATTCTACCGATCTGCAAAATCAGAAAGGAAATTGCACACAAGATAGAGATATCGTATACCGTATGCAAGTACGCTCAAAAATATGGGGTGTATTAAGGCTCGCGCAAACCAAAGCGGCCGCGGTGGCGGTGGCGACCTAGCAGGTCGCGCGATAAAGAGGCGGGCAAAAATCTGCTCAAACCAACGCGATATTTTCAGTCGCGGCCAAGCCGTGAAAAACATCATTGTTAGTTGAATTGAAATAATAATATTTATTTAATAATTAATATCTAATTATTCCCCCAAAAATTGATGAAGCCCTACTACTTTTATAGGGTTTTCACACCGAGCCGAAAACCCGGTTTTCGGCTAAAAGTTTACGAAAACCTGAAAATCGTTCACACCGGACTTTTCAAGTTTTCGTTTGACATTTCACTTCATTTTGACAACTGACTATCAAATTTTGTATCAATAAGTTTTTCTTAGCTGAAAACCGTGAATCGTTTAGATAATATTTGTGAAAAAAATGAATTCTGACCAATTAAAACTAATTTTTCTTCATAAGAAGAAAATGGAACAAAGTATGACCATTTTGTTAAACTTGACTTCATCTCAAGCTGCTTTCAGAAGCAGAAAACGTCGTTATATATTGCAATTCCTAAGACTTTGGCAGAAAAAAAAGCATTGATGAATGCAATGAATAATAGTGCAAGACCAAGGAGCATGTGGACAAAAGTAAGCTTCCAATAACAATTAATTTACACAAAGAATCTTTATAAATATCTAAATATCGCAGATTCGTACAAGCACTTTTTGGGAAAAAGAAGTGTTGGAAAACGACGATAATTACTTTAAGCAACACTTTAGAATGACTCGCCAAACATTCAACATTCTCTGCAGAGAACTAAAAAGTATGGAATTGCGGGATACAAATTTTAGGAAGTGTATACCTCTAGAAAAAAGAATAGCCATCGCCATATTTACGCTGGGATCATCTGCCGAGTACAGGACCGTTTCAGCAATTTTTTGGGGTTGGTTGCTGCTTCCAGCATGGACATGAAAGGAAGAGTATGCTATCCAACAATTAACCGATCCCAAAAGTCTAGTACAGCAACCAAGGACTCATTGATTGCTCCATTTGCCACCCTTAAAGTTCTCTTAAAATTTTTGGAACGTAATGACGATTTCGAATTTATTTAATACGTTTGGACTTTTATTTCCATTCATTTACAACACATTTTTGTCAAGATATACTCAATTAAAAACATTAATTTCAAAGGCCAATGACGTCTAAGATATACATAAATATTCTATTATAAAATAATTAGAAGACTATCAGTCGATAAAGATTGAATCTTCAAAATCAGGTTATAAATTCTCAACGCTGGACCCAACTTAATAGCAAATCTATTTACAACATCCGAACGTTTTAAAAGTAATAACGACTGCCCATCTATGTCTTGATCTTTGAAACTTCCGCCTCATTGGGATAGAACTTGTTAAAGTACTCAGTAACTTGGCTAGCTGACCAGTTCTTGACGATTCGTGATTGTTTGTTGGCTGTTGTTGTTTAGGATTCGGCAAAGACTCTAAAACAGAACTTGGTGAGGGTGACATGCTGGCATTTGGTGACGGACGTAAAATAGGACTTTGCGAAGGCAGTTTCTTAATAACATCGTTTTCAATTTCTTCCGAATGGACTGTTAATACTTCGGTTGCAATATTTGCTTTAGTGTCCACATCTATTGACTCCGGTAGTGTAGGCAGCGTTGGCGGAGCTGGGGTGCCCAAAACTTTCAGCAAAGACTTGGCTTTAGGAATTGTACACTTTGAACAAAACCATTTAGACTGTGTCGGAAATCGAGCCATACTTGGGATGTGTCAAGCAAAGTGAAACGACTTAACACACTTTGTACATGTTATAAGCTCTCCCTGAAAACAAATTTATTTGATACATTAACAGGTCGTCTGTTTTTGGGAATAATAAAACTTACATCTTCAGTCTCCTCATAACAGGATGCACATATTTGGCAAACTTCACTTGCACCTCTTGCGTAGATAAGTTAGGTACTTTATTTTGTTCCTGTAGAAGTGTCCAGAGAGGTTGAGCTCCTCGCATCGTACAACAGCGATCTTGCCGCCTTGCAGCAGGTATTTTGCGGCCACGGACGCTAGGTATCTATCTCAAAAAAAAACTTTTGTCTTCATATATATAACGTATTCTGCAGGAGCTATTTGAAAAATATACCAAACTAAATTTTAACCATTTCGGAAATGTGTTTTTCAATGTATGGACAGTTAAACAAAAAAACATTAACAGCAGGTTTCTGTTATTTGCATTTTTAGTCAATACTAGTATCGCCCATTGGCCAAAAATTCGGCCAAAACTGTGTTTGTTTTTTTTTTTTTTTTTGACGTTTATGCGCTTTTTAGGTGTGTTTGGAAAGAATAACAACAAACTTAGATGTGTTCAGAAAGAATCACAACAAACTTAGGTGTGTTTACTTTGTATTCCAACAAGTTTTCGACAGGTTTTATATAAAACTAGTTGTTTTCGAAAACTTGTGTTTAGCAAAAATGTATGGTAAAACTTGTGTTTTTGTTCAGGTTTTGGGGGTTTTCAACGAAAACCGTGTTTTCAGCTCGGTGTGAAAACCCTATTAGACGAGACAAAAAAGTAAAAAAAAATGTATGTGTATCTTGCATATTTCTCATTATATTTTCCACAATCATTTTTAGTTTTGAAATATTCAAAATGGCTTGCAATACTTTCAAACAATAAATAAAAAGATATCCCGAATAGCAGCTGCGATGCGGCGGGCAAATGGTGCATGCAGCGTTCTACATAGATCGCGTGGCTGAACGCAGCAGTGGATCGTATTCACAACCCACATATCGCTTAGGTGTGTGCCATTTGTATGGTTTACATGTGCATCATCTGTTTGGTGATCGCCACCGCCACCGCAGCCGCTTTGGTTTGCGCGAGCCTTTACTCAAAAGCGTACAGTAGGACTTTTTTGTAATCTTTATTCTGTGACCAAAGCTACCAAGAGGGTTTATACGAGTGATCTATCAGCAAAAGAGAAAAAGAACTCGAAAAACCAGAATGAGAGATAATAATCTACCTGTGATCCTGAGAATATAATATTTAAAAGGGGAAATGCCCGAGCTGCGAAGCCTGTCGAGGCTATCGTGGGAAGGTCGTACGTCGTAGTAGATGTATGGCGAAGACAACCATCTAACACGGCCGTCATACACATGCCAGCAACTGGTAGGACAGTTGCAATACACTTACATTTTCCACTCACACAGACAAACTTCCAGCCAACTGAATGGCTGACAGGAAATTTTGCATATTCACAAATTCGACAGCAGTTGACGTAAATACGGGTCCTTCTATTATGTTTGCGCCTTTATGTTCCACAACTGTCACTCGTCATTTAAGCAATCGTTACTCGTCAGTTTTGCAAATCGCTCAACCTTCATTTCCCACAAAATTCCATCAGTCTTTCGAGTCTTTCTTTCTTCTTTCAGTCTTTTTTCGATTTTTATTTATGGTAGTTCGCCTTTTCGCTTCGCCGTGTCGTTGTAAAATTAAATTTCGCAGGCGTGGTGTATTCAGTTGTTTCAAATATTTTTTTATGTTATTTTCTTAACAAAATCAATATCTAAACTTATCGTTTGAAGAAAGTTAAACATACCTAAATACTATTTGTGCATCAAATCAAATTAAATGAAATTAGTTTTTTTAATATCAAAGGAAGAAAAAAAAAGTGAAAATTTGTGCAGAACGAAACTAGAAAATTAATTTTTCCTTTTGCTAATTGGATAAAACAGCCTAGCTATAACCTTTTAAAGTGAGATAGCAATAGATAAATAGGGGAAAGGAAAATCGCCGTACATTTTTTTCTTTCGTTCGTTTCTTCAAGAGGTGTCGGATGGTAAAGAGGTTTTCTTTCTCGTTTCTTCTTCTTCAGTGTATATATTATAAATATAAATATAACAAAGTGCATAATTTGATGTGTCAAAAGTGAAAATTTTTCACGCTCAGTGAAAATTCCCTGACTAACGAGATGTTTATTATTTTTGGTGATCGTGGTGCATGATGCTGTTGTGCAACTGAAAAAATATTAATATAACCGGTGAGTAGGGTTGGTTTGTGTAATAATGTTCGATCAATAAAAATCAATTTGCATGTTAAACAAGATTATGTTCTTTTTTTTTTGACAATAAAAAAAACGGTTTGGTGTGTTTCTGTTTATATTGTCATCATCAATGTAACTCCCTCGCTCTAAAAGAGTTATTATTTCTATACTTGTCTCTTTTTCTCCTTGTTGACTAACCGCCATTTTCTGTTTCTTCACGTATTGCTCTCTACTCTAGTGCTCTCTGGTGGTTAAAGTGGTAAAAGAAGGTTTTTTTCCGATTCTGACCGAGACCGACCGACGTAGTTATTTTTTTTTTTAATTAATTGGAAAAATTAATAAATAAAATGTTGTGTGTTAAATAAAACTGATTACGTGGGGCTTATAAAAATATTAACTTACTCTAAATTGTTCAACAATATTGATTATTAAACAACAAAATAATAATGGGAAAGTGAACAAGTTTTTTTTCTAATGTAAGAGTGCTATTGCCACATAATCATGATTAATGATGGTGTTGTGGTCTAACGATAAAAACATAAGAAGGACTCGTAAGCTATGAACTGGTAAATCTAAAAGAATTTATTGTTTTAAGTTTATATATTGTGTGTATAATATATAGGTATACTATAACTAAATGACCTTGAATAAACAGTTTTTTTTTTGCAACGTAACTGCTTTTAAAGTTGCCAACCACATTGGTGGCGACAAATTTTTGTTCTCATTGTGATTTTGGTGCGTTTTTTTTTTTTTGTATTATGAATGCGATTCATTATTGAAATATTTACGGTATCTAGCTGGTTGATGTTGGAATTCTGGTAAATACCTATGAACGAATGTTTTCTATAAAAGTTCCTAGGTTTATAGGAAAATGTAGGCAAAAGGGTCTCTCCACTTTGTCCATTTCAGAGTGGGTAGCAGGTTAGGCGTTAGGATCATGCATGTCTGGACTAAGTCGAACACATAGAAATGTTCATTTTTTCAATAGGCCCTGGTTTGTGCTCAATTAAGGACTTTTAATTGAATTTAATTTTAATTTTAAAACAAATATTTAAATAATAAATCAATTTCAAAGAACTCGTATACAACCCTCAACTATTTATAGCTTTTAAAGTCAATAAACAGGTTTAATTCTAGGGAAGTTAAAGATGAGTAATTTATTTGATTTATAAAAAAAAAAAAGAGTTGAAATAGCTCTGGCACTGCGTTATCTTAGGTGAGGCAAGAGACCTATTATGTCACTCTAAGTAAGTTACTAGAACAGTTCTTTTATCCCCGATTGATACAAAAAGTAATTTGTTTGTGGATGGTTTGGAGTAGATAAAGGTACCTACCTGTTTCTAGAGAATTTGTTAAAATTTTCTGAGGCGATGTAAAGTCGCATTATTCCATAAAAATGTCATTTTCGAGAAGTCATATCAGTCATTTTGGGAAGCCCGGTTATTGATTCGAGGTTCTTCCCATATTCATATCTACCTATGTTCTTTTAAGAGGTATTTTTAATCTCTCATGTATGAATGAATTGACGGCATAGCTGCACTGATACCTTAACTGATTTTGCACAATTATTTCGTCCATTGTTCGCTTGTCTTATTTACAGAATCTGTATGTTAGCCCTAGAATGTTAAGGGGCCTTTTAGGTTCTAGTGTCCTGATAAAAACGCTTTAAGGATTTTAAGACTGCTGCTAGGTATATAAGTTAGTATTGGCTTCAAACTATTCTTGGTTGTAGTTTACCAGTATCAATTTTGCCTTTCTTCGGCTATGAAGTATTTCCGAGTAGTTGTATCTTCTACTCGTGTGTTTCAATTTTGTTTTCATCGTTTTCTCCACCTACACTCTTACTCCGCCTGGAGCATACGGTGCCAACCAGATCCTTCCAACTGTCTCTATTCTTGCACAATACCTCAACTGTGGTCACGACTTCAAATACTAGGAGTCAGTTTCCTTCATAACAGATGGCATTCATATTTCCTTTATACCTACCTACCAAATTAAATTTAAAAACTCAGCTTTGCTATGGGTGCTAATCCAGGTCCACTTTTTTGTCTATGCTTGAGTTTGTTTTCAGATATGGCTTGTGACCGACGAATCTTTAGTATGTAAAGCACTCGGTGTACAAAAGCCTATATTTTACTCGAGTTGGTGGCACAACAGCAAAGCTTTCATGTTGGATTCAAATAGTTTCAAATTGGAACGAAGCGTGTTTCTTACTGGAGAAAGAATTCCGAATACAATATGTATAAGCTTTACTCATTCTGTTGTTGACGTCCAGATTTGATAAATACTCGAACCATCTCGAAGACGATAGTTGTTGCCATTAAATTTTGGAAATACGGAAAAAACGGTGACACCAACCCAGTTATTACAGTTCTTGAGATTACCTTTTTTTGTTTGCTTGACGATCACTGCGTCCTTCCATACCCTGCGAAAGTGTGACAACATCAAGTGTGTATTCCAGCGAGTCCTTACTTACTTATGTTGGCTCCACTAGAGCGTGGTGTTCTTAGGCTTTGCTTAGTATGCCCCTCCAGCCGGCTCGATCTCGAAGATGAGGTCTACCTTGGCTTCTGACTCCATCTGGTTTGGCGTTGAAAACTTTACGAGCTGGGGCGTCGATGTCCATTTGCTTTACATGGCCCAGCCATCTTAGGCGTTGAATTCAATTTTTTCTGGCTAGGCTTATGTCGCTGTACCAAATGTTTTTTTTTTCGGTTTACGCAGACAGGACAGGACCATAAATCGAACGCAGAACTTTTCTCTCGAAAATTTCAAGTGACTTTTTATCTGATTGGGAGAGGGTCCATGCTTATGCACGAGTGGTCTATAGAGTGTCCCCTTGGTTCTTCTCGATAGATCTTCATTCCTCAATTCTTTATTTAGCCCAAGGAAACAGCGATTAGCAAGAGTTATTCTACGTCTGATTTCAGCTCTGGTGTTATTGCCCGTGTTTACAGCAGTGTCCAGGTAGACAAATTCACTGACTACCTCGAAGTTATACCTATCAATGGTCACTTTCTGACCATGTCGGTGGTGGGATTGGACTTTTGTTGATGAAAGCATGTACTTCGTCTTGTCCTCGTTTATTTCCAGTCCCATTCTGCTTGCTGCTGACTCCATGGTAGTGAAGGCACCGGTTACTGCCCGCTTTGTTCTTTCTATCACGTCAATGTTGTCTGCAAACCTAAGTAATTGTGCCGATTTATTAGAGATGGTGCCCGATGTGCTCGCATTGGTGTCCCGTATGGCATTTTCCAGCACATTTTTAAAACAGCTGCATGACAGTGCGTCACCTTATCTTGGCCCTCTGGTGGTTTCGAAGGTTTCAGTAGCGTTCCTACCAACTTTGATTGAACAGCGAGCATTTTCCAACGTCATCCTGATAAGGCGTATCAGTTTAGCAGGGATTCCAAAGTTAGACATAGCACGATACAGCTCAACTCTATTAACATTGTCGTAGGCGGTTTTAAAATCGACAAACAGGTGGTGGTTATCGTGTTAAATTCTTGGGTTTTCTCCAGAATCTGGTGTAATGTGAATAATTGGTGGGTCGTAGATTTTCCAGGTGTAAAGCCGCATTGGTAAGGACCTATTAGATCACGAGCAAACGGCTTGAGACGTTCACATAAAACTCTTGACAGGATCTTATTGGCGATGTTTAAAGGAATTATGCCTCTTAGTTGGCGCATAGTAAGCGGTCTGCTTTTTTGTGGATCGGGCAGATGGTACTGAGATTTCAACTCATCGGGCATACTTGTTTTGAGTTTTGAAAGTTCCGCTTGTAGATCATCGCATCCATCTGCTTTGTTGGTCTGGTGATGGCTAATTTGATTTCATTTTGGTCGGGCGGGTGTAGTTCGCGGTCATCATCTAGACTAACTGAAACAAGTTGATCTTTGGCGGGATCTTGGCTGTCATCGCCATTTAACAACTGGTTAAAGTAGTCTCTCCAGATGGCTAACATCGCCTGCGTATCTACTATCGTGTTTCTATCCATCTCTGCATCTCGTTGACTTGGAGTTGCTGGTGTTCTTTTTTTTCCTCCTGAGTAAGCGTTTTTCATCCTTCCTTTGCTCAACATAGAGATTTCTGAGCACATTCGGAGTTGAACCAGGGGTTTCTGGGGAGAGGCTGTGAGAATCCCAATACCTCCTGACGCAGCACTTCTTACGGCTTGTTGACACAGCTGCCATTGGTCTTCCGGCTTCATTTCATCAGTCGAAGGATTTCTCGCAAGCTCAAGGGACACGCGGTCGGCATAGGCAGCGGCGGTCTTTTCCGATATAAGTCGTCCAACATTGAATTTCCTCGTCGTAGTTGTTGTTCGCCTAAGAGCTTCCATTGAGATCCGTACTCTCAGTAAAGTTTTGTACCGACTAGGTAGTAGTTTGAGTCGATGTTTGCTCCTCAGAATGTAAAAACATATTTGAAATTCACAACATAAAACAGAGTTTTAAGGCTGAACAACAATCCTACCAGAGCTCAGTCCAAGGTTCAAGAAACAAAAAGTTAACAACTAAAATGTTCCTACTCAAAGTTTATTAAAAATTTAAAAAACATCGCTTGGTATCCTTCAAATACTTTAATCAATAAGCTTAAGGCAAATATTAAAAAAAAAAAAACTTCTTGTTCCTCGATTATATTGGCGGTTGTTAGCCTTTTAGCCTCAATTCCAACAATTCCATTGAGTCTGTCTGTCGTCAGGGACATGCTATGCATTTAGTTGCCATAAAATTTTTAACTACGAATTATAGGTTGCAGCAGAAGTCATGGTACCGCGTGAACATGAGTGTATCAAGTGACAAGACTTGTAGTTGTAGGTAGAGGCTGTATTTATAATTATTGCGAAACACCAGAAATTCCATTCAATGCCGATGGAGAAGCTAGAATTATGCACAACAAAAGCAGAGTATAGTATGGTTTGTCGTTGGTTTGGTGGCTGCTGCTGCTGCTGCTGCTGGCCAGGTATAGATATTTATATACACTTCTTATAAAATTGTATCGTCTTGCCTGCCACCAACCAGACAACAAATAGACCGTGTGCGCTTTAAATTTGGCCCCCACACTCTGGAAAGGAATGGTGTGTAACCCGTTATGAAAATGGCAATGTCCAGCTTTGTGTTCGACTGTTGTGTATTATTATTTACAAAAGACGAGGGAGAATTAATCACAAGTGTTGGATATTTTCAAAAATGTAATAATTAAACGTACAAATTATTGTTAATCTTACTCTAGAGGGTTCTTTCTGAAGACGGGAACAACGTTAATACTATTCGGATTTCGGATATTAAGCAATCATGACTTCCTCCTTTTCTTAAATTAACCCGAAGGGCACTTGATTCCATTCAATATACAAATATGATCTCTTTGAAATGAATTGCGGTTAGGTTAAGTGGAGGAAAAAAAAAAAAAAAAAAAACTAAATGTGGAAGTTGAAGAATCTGGGTGATGTAAAGTAAACTTACTTCAACACACTTGGTCTTCTTTTTTTTCATCCGTTTTATGTTTGTTCAAGCGAACCGGACAGATCCACAAGAGTCAAGTGATGTGTAGTAGAGGTGCAGCAGTCGGTACCTAGTATAGTTTGTAGGGAGAAATTGATAAAACCACAACTCATTGTTCTTCTCACATTATTAAAGTATGTATTGCTAAACAAGAAGACGTACCAGAATGGTGTTTGATGAAAAGAAGATAAATAAAAAACAATTAAAGAGATAAGGGGGAACGTACTTAGTGTTAGATAACTAATACTACTTACATCTAGTGCTGTAGGTGATTTGTATCTTTCATTTGTGGCAGTACATTTGTTGTGATTGTTGGATGTGATCACTTAGCATAATGAACTATTGAATTATTGCTAATAATTAGAACTTACTAAGGCCGAAAACTCTCGCAGCAATTTTTGTTTTTTTTTTTTATTGGTCAAACACATTGCAGTTTTGAGTCTTTTCGTTAGAACTATTCAAATTTGCTATAGGACTATAAAACTTTACTTAAAATGACCCTCATTGTAGGCTGCGGCTTACAAATATGAACCTTCAGGCAATCCGATCGTAAGCTATTCACCCATTTTTTTGAGAATGCGTTCTACCTGTGTCCGCTTCCTAAAGTGGGCTCTTCTACATTGTCATTCAGAGGCAGAATAAAACATTTTGAGGGCCCTTCAAACCGTTGTGTAATCCTTGTTTCCAATTATTGTCTTTGAAGATCCAATTATGACAGGATTAATGCTTCTGCCCAAATTGAAAGGACCAGGATACTTTAGCATTTTTCGATAAACAAAAGTGCAGGCCAAGACGACAAAGGCCTTTGGTGCGTTCTTTTTCTAACCATAATAAACAATAATTGTTGTTATGTCACACAATTGTTGAAGTGTCAGTGATATTTTTTGATTTTTCTTTTTTGTACAAACCATGTAGGAACGATACGTTGTTAAAATTTGTTAAACTATCAAACAACCACTTTTATCATTTTTTGGTATAGTGTCGAACTAATTTTATTATTTTCCTTCATCGCTCAATACTGGCGAAAAATCCATTTTATTCTTTGTTCGTTGATCACTCAAAGAAAATAAAGACGTTCTTGCTGCTCAAATCGAGAATTTGTAATTTGTTGGTTTGATTTTTAATAAAAATTGAATTGTTTAATACAAAACGTCCAATTTGACAAGTCAGCAATCTCAACTCATATCATGGAGGTGAGTTGAAAATATGTACCTAGTAACAAATCGTAACTATTTGACACTTCAACTTGAGTTTAGGAATGCTGTTATGACGTCATATAGTTACAAATCGTAAATAATTTGGATTGAAAGAACGCCTTTTTGTTGACTATAATTGTCAACAATTATGTTGACTATGGTGAGAAAAAGAATGCGCCATGTCAGTTTTAAAAATATATACATATCATCGTCGTGACGTCACTGGTTCTCAAAAGCTTGTTTAACATTTGATTGAAGAAATAGAAGATTTAAGAAGCCCCGAATACTTATTACGTGTAAAATATAGGGTTACTCACTTCAAAATTGTGCAGAATTGTAGTAAAAACGATTGACTCTGAAACCAAAGCTCGCTCTTCTGGTTCTTCAGTTTCTATGATTGTGAAGTTTAATTTACAAACGTACTCTGTTTTAATGGCGTTTACTTCACCGTGTGCTTTTCCGCCTTGAAAAAGAATAAGTTGTGAAAAGTCAATCAGCTTTAAGCCACAGACAGTATGGTAAATGTTTTTTCTTTTATAGCATATCTTAAAGCGGGGTAAGATAGTAGATGTGTGTATCAAAGTATATACCTCCTGCATCCTAAATTGCTGTACTGATGTCATCCAAAGTACTTCGTGGATGTCTTGACTGCTACTTCGGAGTTGTGTTGGCGAAAACAATAAATTCTTTCATTAGTAAAGCATCCAAAATGTTGTTTACGCAGCAAAGAAGTTAAATGGGTTCCTAGCCGTCAACTATTGCACGGTTAATCTTCGTTGACACTTGAAAAACTTTAAACTTATTCCAAGCTTAAGGGAAAATAGCTGTTATTAAGATAACTTGTTGAAACAGAAGAACTGTCATCGCCTGTCATGATTTTATAGACGTCCCATTTAAAACATCGCAATCAAGCTTTTCAGCATTTGTTGGCACCAACTGACACGATCCAATGACGCGATTGTACAATTGTGGCAGTCAAATGTTAATGCCCACGGTGTATCACAAGACATCAGTTTACGCAACAACAAAGCAAAGGAATTTGGGCTACTTTCACGAAGTTCGTTCTGTAGCGAAGTGCGACCACATTGGAATTCAGAAAACCAGCAAAACACTTTCGCTCGAGATGGTGCTTTATTACGAAAACTCGAAGCTTTTTGGTTTGATAAACGTCGAAAATCGTAAAAATTATTGCACTCAACACGGAAGTGTTCACAATTCAATTCCAATTGTTTGACGAGATGAATGCTTCGAATAAGTAGCTTTGTTTGTTGAGCCTTGAAGTCGCCCTTGGGTCTCCCCAAGTCGTTTTTTGAAAAACCCTCAACTCGCCCAATGAGAAAATTCTCTGTTTTTTGAAACCTGGGGTCGCCCTGAAGTTGATCTTTGTATTTTGCTGGGACAAGTTGAGGTAACGAATCAGCTGTTCAAGTGACGTTTGCTGTCAAGCATTTCTTTCGTATTTTTGGTCTGTTATTGATTTTCATTTAATTTGTTCGAAAGAAATTGAAAGAAATGCAAGTGAATGCATTTAAAATCAAACAAATAAAGCAAAATGAAAATTTTTGATTTTGTGCGTTGTGACAAATATACAATCAGAAGCCCCAATGTATTTTTTGAAAGTCGAAAAACTCGGGTTTTTTCGAAAACTCTTGGGGTTGTCGACATAACCTGGGGCGACATTGGGTAAAGTTCAACAGAGGGCACAAATAATTTAACAGCTCCAAACGGGGCTGTGACTTACGCTCTAAACCATTTCTGTGTGTGCGCTGATATTCTGCAGGAATGGAAGGGACCTACAATTTACCGCCGAATCGGAACGAATAGCAGAGAAGCACATTCCATGACATGATTTACTATTGGAAGATTTGTCACTTCCTCGCAAGAGGCAGTACCCCGGAAATGAACTTAGGTGAAGTCAGGGATCGTACCTAGAATCTTCGGCGTAGCAGTCCGACACACTAACCACTACGCCACGGGGTACTATACAGAGGGTAAAGTAAACAACACAAATAAAACTCATGTTCGATTATAAAAATGTCAAGTTTTACGTTGACAATGTCAAATTTGACATATTCATACCGGTGTTGCCATATCTGAAGATTAACTTAACTTACCTCGTATTATTATTAGATTAGATCAATGAGTTAGCGAATCATTCAAAATATTAAGTCTTCAACACAACCTTTTTATAATTAAATTCGTATCGTATGACAAATCAATCGCATCTATCACACTCAATTTGTCCTCTGCTGTGAACAGCAACTTAAATGATAAAAAACAAGTCACGAAAAGAAGAACAAATATATGATTAAAATATCTACACCAAACGCATTAACATTAACGCTTAATATGATCGCTTTCTCTATAAAAAAAAAAATTATTCCATCGACCAGTCTCATTGACATTTCATTTCGCATATTTTTTTGTGAATTAAAATTTTTTTGGCAATCCATAAGATGTTAAAAATTCAACAAAAAATAACAAATAGTTTGTTATTATGATGGCCAAGACAGTGCGACGGCGGCGATGAGGAAAAATTAAAAATATAAAAGAGCAAAAAAATGTGGGCGATGACAGCCGCCGCGCAGCCCCGTCCTTTGTAGCAATAACAAAAACAACAACAACAATTGCGTGGAAAGGTCGGCTACTTAATAGTTTTCACTTTAGTTGTTGCTACAACTATACAACAAGCAATACCAGTCAGCAGTCCGAGCTCCCGCCAGCAGAAGAAGAAGTAATGGCGGTGCGCTGCGCTTGCCGCGTCGCGGCAGGTTGCAAATAGATGGAGCCTCACATCCATCACGCGCTTGGCAGGCTAACTGGCTCTAGGTGGCTAGTTGTAAAGTCGCTGTGTGTTGTTAATGTTTATAAAAAAATGTAGTTGGTATGGAAGATGGAAGTCAATATATACACATATCCAGAGTCTGAAGGAGAAATTTCCGAAAGTTACTTGGCAAGATTCATTGAGAACAAAATTACGAAAAATAAAACAACGATTTTGTGTCCCCATGTTTGGCAAAGCGCCCAACACTCTAAAAACACGCTGTCGCGTCGCTGGGTTTGGTTTCTCTTCACTGCTGGCTCGAAAGCATCACCCTTCATCCGCCTTGCTGTTATTAAGATAGATATGATTCTCCTCCTCAGCTCTCTTTGGGTCTTCGTTCGCAACTTGAAGCACCCAAGTAACTCGAATATATTTGGAATCGAAACACCTGTGGCCGATCAAAATTATTAGGTATACCTTTGAATTTTTTGCCAAACCAATAAACTCGAACATAAGATGACCGTGACCGCTTATATTATTTGAAATATTTTTATGGTAGGTATTCTTCGATTTTTTTTCGGGCGAGTCTGATAATATGGGTTGGTGACCTCAAACACACGGGCTTGAAGAAGAAGAATAACGTTTAAGACCGCAGATTAACAATGGCTGGTGATTCTTTGATTTGTTATACCAAATCACCAAGGAATAAATCACTCATAGCACTTTATCGAACCGGGATTGCTTATGAAATGGTGTTGATTGTGATCGATTTGGATGTTAAATAATCATGAAGCTTTATTCTTGTCCCATGTTCTTTCCATTACACAAGTCTTCTAAACCCAGCCGTTGGCCATGGTATTCACACAAAATCTTCAATGGAATTTTAATGCCAGACTGCAATACAACCTTGTAAGAAATGTGGGTCGTTTTTATCAAGTGAAACTTTTATTTCATGTTTTCCCAAATACAAAGCCTAATTTCAATTAAAAGCAGCAAAAAGAAGAACAAAAACTTTCGTATGCTAATTTTTAAACTAAACAGACGTAAGTGTGAAAAAAGTGAATTAATGTAATGATGCATTTCTTATTCGAGAGAAGCCAAGAGAAATTATTTAAAGGTTATCTTTATATTTTTTATAGGAAATAAAAAAAATTAAAAAAATGTGTGAACTTTGAAATAGCTCAGCTTATAGCCATTTTATTTGAAATTTATTCTGTGAACCGGTATACGGTATTTAGAAAAGTATAAAGAATAAAATGCCCTCACAAAAATTTAAAAAAAAATGCCAGGTTAAGATAAATACAAAAATGGTTGTATCAATAGAGTAGAATTAGAATTATTTATTTGTTCTAAAGTTAAGGGTATCTCAATAAGGGCGGGTAGATGTTGAAATTAAATTAACGAAACTGATGGTGTGTTAGTCCAGTCGACAGGTACAAAAGTCGGAAGTTAATGGAACGTGGAGATTTTGTTAAGGGATAGTAAACTAACATTTTGCTAAGTTTTTGACCTCATGAAAAAGAGGAGGGGGTGGGAACTGTAACTGCGTAGCTACACATACCCCCTATGCCATTATCCATGAATGGTACTTGCATCGAGGAAGCCGAAAATCTATCAGTACTCGGTATGTGTATCAGTGACAACCTTCGTTGGAATAACCATATACTTGAGATTGCCAATAATGATGCAAGATGCAAGAAGATTTTTACCCCTTATGATCTGGTTGCAATTTTCAAAGCGTTTATTCGCCCTAAACTCGAGTATAACTCCCATCTCTGGGCAGGTGCTTCTCAAACTTTTTTACACCTGCTCGAGAGAGTTCAACCCAATCCACAATTTGCCAAGTTGAAGACTGCTGTTCTTTTCGTGGTTTCAAGTTGGTAGCGTGGGCATTTGACACCTGTCAAACTCAGCTGTCACCTGAAGTGTCATAATAGCTTTGTTTGTTGAGCCCTGAAGTCACCCTGGGGTCGCCACAGCGCGTTTTTTGAATTACCTCAACTCGCCCTGAATACAAAATTCTCTGTTTTTTTAAACCTTGGTCGATCTTGGTATTTAGCTGGGGTGAGTTGACTTAACGAATCAGCTGTTGAAGTGACTTTTGCTGTCAAGCATTTCTTGTGTTTTTTTCTTCTGTATTTGATTTTTCATACCTTTTTTTCGAAAAAAAGTAAAAGAAATGCCAGTGAATGCATTACTTTTGATGAAAATAAATACAAATCGAACAAATAAAGCAAAATGGAAACTTTTGATTTTGTGCGTTGTGAAAAATATACAACCAGCAGCCCTAATGCGTTTTTTGAGAACAAGAAAACCTGGGGCGACCCTGGGTAAAGTTCAACAAACAAAGCTAATATTACTTAAATGTTTGCCATTTGCGATAATAGATCGCTTAACAATCGAATAACGCGTTAAAATTATTAAAACTTACTACAAAAGTGGGTGTTGGAACAATAGACAATAAACACCGATCTTTCGAACAACATTTTCTTCAGCGATGAGGCACTTATTTTACTCGGTGCGGGTATGTACAAAATTTCCGCTTATGGGGCTCAGAAAACTCACAAGTAATCGTAGAGGTGCCGTTGGATCCAGACAAAGTGGTTATGGTCGAATGGAGTTATTGGTCCGTATTTCTTCGAAGATGCTAGTGGGCAGATGGTTACAGTCAATTCGGAGCTATATACTTAAATTATTACCGAAGATCATAACTTGGACGTTATGTGGTTTCAACCAAGACGGGACAACAAGCCACACAACGCGACCAATAAAGGATTTATTGCGTGAGAAGTTTCTTGGTTGAGTAATTTTACATTTTGACTTCGTGAACTGACCACCAAGATCATGCGATTTGACTTCTTTAGATTTATTTCTGTGAGGCTACGTAAAAGACTGTGTTTATGCAAATAATCCCTGAACCCAACATTACTTAAGTTATGGCCGAAATACCGCCCGAAATGTTCGGAAAAATGGTTTAAAAATACCTCAAAAGAATAGCATGCTGTGTGAGTCTTCCCGAGGGTGTAGTTTGAATGATATTGTTTTTCACACTTAATGGCAAAGTCCACACTTTATAATGCAATAAAATGTTCATCAAAAATGTATCGCTGTCTGTGGTTTCTTTAGTTTTACTTTCGAAACCAAAAAATGAATGACCCTACACACTTTCAAATTTTTGGCATAGAATTCACGTAATAAAATCGTGGTTTAATTTGTCTCATTAAATTGGCCAAATTTGACACTTTAGTTTGAGACTGTTTTACCTCCAGTCTTTGCATTTTTTGTAGTTCTACACTTTTTAAAAGGTAGACTTCATGTTTACAATAATGAAAACCAAATTTCGAAAAATAAATTTTGTGACTGAATTTTTTCATTCGAGATGTTGCGGTAGACCCATTCCAAATCTTTAGAGCTATCTCAGAGTCCAACACCAACATGCAAGCATATTCTTCAATTTTTGTTTCTAAATTATTTGTGACCTTAAGAATTTTCTTGCCTGTTCTAGGATGATGGGAAATTTGAAAATTAAGGTCATAATCCGATTTTGTAGGTCTGTTTATTAGAATTGATTTTCTTTCTTCTACCTAATAAGATGCACCAAAGCAGATCCAAAAGTTCTGCATAGTATAAGAAACGCATCACTCCCCATTTGACTTGAAGCAATACAAAATGCACCAAGATGGTCTCATTTTCGTTGTTTCTGGTTGTTGGTTTTTATAAATACCTATCATCTCCTACTTGCCACAAAATTTTAATGCAAGAAGCATCATTTAGCAAGAAACCACCTTCCTTTGGTCCGCATCCAACGTAAAAAAAATAATAATAATAAAAAAACAAACACCAACATATCGTAGTCGTTCCAGTAATTATGCAGCAACAGCGGGTGCAGCCATGCACACATATACGACTATACGAGTACCTTTTCAATATAATGTAGACTGTATTCCATGCATCATGGACACAGTCGAGCCGAGCCGATCCCTCAACTCCACGACTTCGCCAACTTACTGCCACCTGCACCACATTGCAGTTGCAGTGCAGCAACAAATAGATAAAATATAATAGCTGCATAGTTGGTGTTGGTATGTAGTACCTACCTACTACATATGTTTTCTTTTTCATCTGTTGCATTGCATATTGCATTCTATCGACATCGACTCGACACACGGCGAAGTTTTTACCGTTATCAAAATGGCGAAACAATAAACAAACTAGTATTCCTCTTCCTCCTGCTAAAATACCTACCCGATGGTGATGTTTATGTTGATGTCGTGCTGTAAATGACTTTAAGGTGCATATCACCTTATCTGACTCACTCACCTTGCTTTACTCATCGAAATGATCTCTCTCAAATAGCAACCAAAAAAGAGAGAGAGAAAGAGAGATCTTATTTTAAGGGCTGATTACACTCTAATGGAATGTGCAGTCAAATAGTTTAGTTTTTGATAAGATATCCGTATCTATACGTACAAAGACAGGTGAAACGGTGAAGCAATATTATAAATTTAATTTGCCAACTGACGCGACCCTAATGACACGTTTGCGTCGTCATTTTGATTTTATACTTCGATTAGATTTCAGACAAATCACACACAAGGCGGCAACGCCTTCAATCTTCACAATGCAACAATTCTTAATTGTTCTTTTGTTGTTTTCGTTTTTTTTTTCCGTAATTTGTGTCATTTCTATTCAAAATTTTATATTTCTAACGTTTAACGATCCAGCGGCATTAAAACTAGATGTTTATTTTGGCATATTTGCTGTTCCAGTTCCAGTTTTTGTTTGAGAATTTATTGATTTAGATTAGGCACGAGGAGATCCGCCGCCGCGCCCGCCGTCGTTTCATACTGACAGTGGTGTTTAAAAAAATATTTCCCTTCTCTAGTTTATTACTTGCAAGTTGCTACCTTTATGTTTTGAAATTGAAAATGGCTTAATTGTTTTTCAAAATAATCTAAATGCAGTTCAGAACACTGCATGCGTTTGAACCAATTTTCGCCCATTGAGGTCTTTTTATCAAAATATATATTACAATTCGAATGTAGAAGGAGTCGCTAAAAGGTTGACCTCTCATTTTATGTTTGATCTGCTGGAATAAGAAGAAATCATTGGGCGCCAGATAAGAAATGTACGGCGGATGAGGATGACCAGCCAATGAATGTGTGAGAGAAGAATAATTCTGTGTCTTCTGCGACTGGATTCTTTTAATTTTCTGAACACTTCCGCACAAAACAGGCGTTATTATATTTAACTTGTCTTGAAAGACCCATACAGTTGCAATTATTGTTGTTTAGTTAAGTCCATGATTCGTCGCTTGTAACGACCCTATAGACGTCCGATCGATTCGGTTGATTCGAAGACCAGCGAAACACGGTGGTCCGAGGTGGTGCTCCATTGACCAATATAAATGTTTCAAGTTACTATAAACAACACAAATAGCGGGTGCCCAACAATTCGCACATTTCATTTCGCAAGCTATTATTTCGCGAATGTCTTAATATTTTTCATTTATTTTGCAAGAGTATGTTGGCAAATTAACATTTCGCCTTTTGTTAATCTTGCTGAAATATTACAATTCAAAATGTCGAACTTCACGATGACAATGTCAAAATTGATATATTCACATTCACAATAGTGGTGCCAGTAATGGATTCGTGCAAAAATAATTTTGATATAACAACCACCAAAATGAAATTGCGATGAAGTCTGTCCGAAAATTTTGTCCGTCAGTCACTGAAGGTTTATCGGGTATTCCATTCTTCAACGTCATCCTGGAAAGAGGTATCATTTAAAAAGAATTCTAAACTTGGTCATTTTACAATAAAAGTTTTTCCCTATTTAGGGACCAGTTTATAGCGATCAGAAAAACTAAACGGAAGAAAAGTAACAGAAAAGAAAACTGGAGTTATTTCGTGATAAGCGTTAATAGCGGTCAGGAAAAAAATATCAGAAAAAATGTCTCTTTGACATTTCACAAAACAATCGTTTATCTGCGCGGAGCAGTGTATTTATATTCGGCATTGACGAATAATGAATCTTTCGATAAAGATGCAAACCAGACGACTGAACAAACAATTCGTAGAGCAAAAAGTTGCATCATTAGAGTGAGCCAGAAAAATTAGTTTAAGCCCATTCATGGCACAAAGCAATTCACACAAATTATTGTGAAACTGCATTGCTGGTGACATTCGTAGCACGGCGCGTTGCGAATAAACAACCTGACACCAATTTTTCTGATTGATTGCACAGGAAAAAAAATTTTCTGACAGATAATCTTCCGGGGGAAAAGAAAACAATTGGAACGTAACAGGTGAAACTATTTTTTCCATTTTGATCGAAATGACAATCAGCATTGTATTTATAATCTATATCCATTAATAATAATCTATATCCAATCCAATAAGAGGAACGTTTGGTACGCCATCTATGGACGAAGTTCACAAGCACTTGATTGGTGAGTTAGGAGTGGTTTTTGTCAAATTGCCATGGGAATCAAAACCGACAATAGAAGACATTTAATGTAAAGTAGATAAGACAACTAGCGCCGCCATCGACGAAGTTCAGAACTAAAGAAACATGTTCCATGAAATTACCTACTATAAAAATGTAGGTACCTATATACAATGCAATCAGCTGGTAGAAAAATGAAATTCCATGACAAAAAAAAATATGTAAATACATTTTTAACTAAAAGTGTTAGATCAATTAATATTTTTATTAGTAAAAAAAATTCTCTGAGTTGGTTGCCATCGATCAGTATAGAATTTGTGTTTTAAATCGAATCATAACAGACCTATTAAATGTTCCATTTAAAATTTGTTTCTGATTGGTTTTTTTCTGATCGTTTTAACTGGCTCCTTGCAAAGTTCCAATATGCTTTAAAATAGATGAACAGTTGGTAGTTACCGATTCTTGGGTTTTCTCCAGGATCTGCCGCAATTTGATACAGATTTTGGTCTGAAGCCGCATCGGTAATCGGGTCGATTAAACTGCTTTGAGACGCCTACATAAAATGCTGGATGGGATCTTATAGGTGATGCTTAAAATACTTTTGTCTAACTACTTATTATAGAGTAGGCGATCTCATTTTTTGAATAGGACAGGTGGTACTGTCGAGCATACTTTCTTATCCTTTCTTATTTTGCAATTCGCTTGTAGGTCGTTTTTAGTCTGACGGTGGCTAATTTGATCTCATTTCATCGCATACATATGTATATTGATTGATCTTACCGAAACATTATGTAGCTATTGCTTTTTGGAATTTCTGGGGCTGAATTCCAATCTACAAAATTATGTTTTGGCAGATAGGTATGTAGAAGATGAACATTTTATAGCTTTTATGTTGTTTTAATTTTCAGGGGAACCATGTTTTCCTTAACTGTTACTTACCGTAGATTCTTCTAACCCCACTTTCCCCCAAAACTTGTCTCCGACTTCTAATATTTGGTTTTCATATTCCTATCTTCCTATTCCTTCTCTCATAAACGCTGCACGTGTTAATTTCTCATAAGGGTATTAACAACCTCTTGAGTGCGAGTGCAGTTTAAAGAAAATATTCGATTCCAGATTGACATCCTTGCTCTTCATTGTAATACTGCAACGGCAGCGTATAATACGCTCATTTAAGTCCGATGTTGTTAATTATTGTCACTATCATTTAATGCTTCAAAAACTCAATGGTGTCTTCACTCGTTAAAGCAAAGTCATCCACCAGTGGCACTTGGATTGAGGAAACCGAACAGCTTTGCGCTCTAGGTATGTGTATTTCAAGCAACGTTCTGTGGAACAATTGCATGTTTGACGTCGCCAAAAATGTCGACATAAGAAATATTTTTCCCCATCTGATCTGGCTACGATCTGCAAAAATTCTCCATTTGGGTCTCCTGAAAAGGATTCAGAATAGAGACTTTAAATTGATAGGTGAAATGGTCATTAGAATTGTTTCACTTGAAAACATCGTCGTAGTTTCTTTTGCATCTTTATTTCTATAAATAGTCTATTATTAATATTGTCCTTCAACTCTTCCTGGAGCATAGAGCAGACAAAAAATCTTTCCATCTTTCCCGATCTGGCCTCGTTTGAATACCTTGAAACCGAGCTTTATTTAAAACAGATGACCTCCAAGTTAATTTTGGTCTTCCAACGTACTACAGAGTTGTAAGGGAATGCAATATTTTAGTATTTACCTTCGAGTTCATCTTCGGGCGTGTGTCAAAAATAGAGACCCATTTTTTAGCCGTACTACAAGAATGTGGCACGCTTAACCCGGCTCGATTTTTCCGTCGCATTGTGTTTGTGATTTAATTCATGTTGAAATGGTATTAAAGGGTAATCCTTTGAACTCAAATCGCAAAAAGAAAAATTACAAAAACAAATTTTGAAGGTTTAAAAAAAAAAATTGGGTAGGTATTTATTTTTTGCACGCCAATGTACGGAAGATTAAAATTTTGTTCCATGCTAAAGCTGTGTTTCAGTATATCCTCCTATATGATTATAATGGAGAAATAAAGATGATTCGATCATCTTCCTTTATCGTTATTTCAGAACCTGCATGATAAATTTATACTTTATACTGAAACCAGTTTTTGCTAATTCCGTCTTCATCTTCGGCTTCGTCTTCATCTCCATCAAGCATCCGACTGCCGCACCCTGTAAATATGTATACATATAGGCATGTGCTTTTTATCACATGTGAGACTTGTGATGTGAACTTGCTCTAAAGGCGCAGATCAGTCTTTCATATTAATTTGAAGAGAAGCGAAGCGAAGCTACCTGCCTGCACCTCTATACAATGTCAACAACAGTAGCTGCTGCTGCTGCTATGTGCTCAGAGTTTGAATCTAAGCTGAACGGCCTTAACGTTTTGAAAGTATTTGAATAATGATGATGCCATCCGCATGCCGCATCCCCCAACCGATCGACACCGAAACATTCATCGGAAATGTTTTTCGTTCAACAATTATTATTCCTCTTTTTTTTTTTTTTTTAAACAATGTTAAGAAGTATCTGGTAATGTGTGTCACTCGATCATGTAGATAGGACCCAAGTTGAGAGAATGAAGTTGAAGAAGATGAATCAATTTTACGCAACCTTACACTACTGGAGTGTATTCAATGAATTTTAAATTGTTATGGCCCGTGGAGATCGTTTAGGCAAATTTATTTTTGAAAAGTGTTAAACGATCGAAGCACGCAATTGAATACATTTGTCCGTCGCCGTTGTTGTCGTATTCGTTGTCGTCGTCGTCGTGGCTGTCTTCATCAGCTTCAAAATTATTTGACATTCCTCTTAGGAAGTGATATGTATAGATCAACGAAGCACCTTCACTTAAGGCCATGTCGCTATCGTTGCCGTTTCGCCATTGCCGTTCCCTATAAATGGTTGTTGCATTAATCAAAACATTGAAACTAATATTAAAAACAAAAAATTAGCAGTCAAAGGATGAATGCGCTTATGCAACTTAAAAATTATAATTATATGAGATATTCCACTCGCGTACTCTGGCGCTATTTTTATTGTATGATACGTTTTGCCAATTTGATGATTTTATATAATCAGCAATATGCAATCAGCTGCTGATGTATATGAGTAAATGATGGTGACGGGGATGGCCGACCGACGGACGCACGGCTATGGCCTATAATGGCGGCAATGTTGAACTTGCATGATTTTTATTTACAAAAGTGTGCTTCCGCCAACCGCCGCGCCGCGCCGCACAATGGCTCTTAAGAAAAACGCCAATGTTCCGAATAACAACATTTCATTTCCTTTTTAACAACATAAATTAAATTTTATTGTTTTTTGGCTTTCATTCAACAAAAATAAAAATTCATATTATTTTTGTAATTCTTTATCTTTTTTGTTGGTGAAATATATATTTTTGTGTATAAGCGGACATTTCCTAGGTATATCGTTACATATTTTGGCTTACAAAATATAACCTTAAAACGTGAGTTGCGTGAGAAATAAAATGCACGACTGGGTCGCACGAACTTGCTCTAATGAGTGACAGTGGTTTAGGGGCTTGAGATTTTGATAAAAATAAAATTTTCAAAATTCTTAAATAAATACTTAAACTAAAATGAGCTGAAAAAAAAGTACGCCATTTTATTTCTTCCATAAATTTGAATTTATGAGAATAAATTTATAAAAATCTGTGGAGCGGTTTTTGAGAAAAAAAGTTTTTTTTGAAAAACTTTTTGAAAAAAATTTTCAAAAAAAATTCAAAAACGCCAGTTCGTAGGTATTGAGCAAATACATTTATTTAAAATTTTTAGAAAAAAATTTAATAAGCAGTTTTCAAAATATTAATTTTTTAAATTTTTTTTTTAAATGCTTTTAAAAATACAAAAAAATATTTTTCAAAAATATTTGTATGCAATACAAATTGAGCTACCTACAGCTATATGTGTGTGAAATTTCGAAAGAATCGGTTGAGTCGTTTTCGAGATAGTCGAAAGCAAAAAAACCGGTCCTATGGAAAGTACCGTTCTTAGCCATTTTTTAAAACTTTTTTTCCAGCCATATGATTGGTCGTACCTAAAAAGCAACACTGATTTTTTTAAATCGAAATCGTTAGAGCCGTTTTTGAGAAAAATAAGCTTTAACGTAACGGTTGTATGGCAGGTACCGTTATTTTTTGAGCTAAAAAAAAATTTCAATTTCCCCTCTGTACAATACCTAAAAAAGTCTATATACCAAGTTTGAAGCAATTCGGCCTATCCGTTTGGGCTGTAGGTCTCTATACATACAGACAGACAGACATACAGACGGACAGAATTTTTAGACCATCTTTTTTCGTCTTCGCTATCATCGTAATGTCATGTTTGATTGTTATCTCAAAACTTTTTTTTTCGACGAATGCATAACTTGCCTTATAGTACCTATAATCGCAAGTAAAAAACAGTGACGTACATTTTGTCGGTATTAAAATGAAAATTTGAAATGGAAATTGCTCTATGGCTTGAATTGTAGTCTTCGTCTTTTTTTTGTTGGCGCCGCGTCGTTATGATCTCAGGTGGATCACAACTTTTCCCATTTGTCTTCTTTACACTATCGATCCGTCTGTAAGAATCGCCGGGTGGATCTCGTTTTTGGATGGATTGTTCCTTTTCGGAGGCCAACTAAATGCTGGTGTTTGTATACCAGGAATTTGTAGGTCTGCATCTCTTCTTCCTCCCTCGCGATCGTATTGGAACGTTTTTTAATATTGCCTTTTTGACAGGGTTCTCAGGGTCTCTTTTGTTCGTGACAGTACCAGCTGAGCTGGTCGGGCCGTGTCCTATTTTTTGCAAGGTTTTTTTTTGTGACGTGAAAGATCCTTCGGACTTTTGTATATATTATGGTGGATTTACATTGTCCTGCAACGTCTTGATCTGCAAATTTAAGGAGAAGTATACGTCATTATGCAGAAGAGTGAAAGAATACACATACGTATGTACTCGTTATTCGTTGCTATAATTTTTTTTTTATAGCTCGGTGAAAGAAATTAATTTTTACAGTACAATGTTTTTGACTTTGTTGCATTCAGCTGATGAACATTGAAACCGTAAAATTGGTATACAAACTGCCTGCTGCCTGAACTAGAGAAGTTATAGGAACCTTCAAATGCAGAAGAGAATGCTTTAATCGAGATGAACATGTTCGTGACTTCACCATAATCTTGATATTGATTTATCAAGATATTCTGCATTTTCAACTCGCCTCTGTCGGACGAGTATGATTTGTATATGCTGTAAATCCACCATTATTCGATCAAGCCTTGCTACTCCTGCTGCCATACGAATCCTTATCCACTTTATCTAAGCTACTGTTAATTTGATATCATACGTTGTGGAGCATACACATATTGTCCGAACAACAGAGGCCTTCAGCTTAGGGGGTATTTGTCGGTCAAAGAAGATCTCGCTAACGCGATTATTGATGTCGTCCTCATAAGTTGCTTTGCCATTAATCATAGATCTCAGAAATTGAAACTTTTCACACTTGGGAATCACTGTTCCATTTAGATGCCTGGAATTGGCATTGTGTAGATCAGAAAACGGAAAGCAAAAGTATTTTGTCTTTTTTTGACTTATGAGGTACCTATCTTCCTCCAAAACGCCCACCCATGTGCAGGAGGTCCCCTTGAAAGCGGCACAAACCGTTGAACATTTAAGATCTGCCATCTTGCAGCCACAAGCTTCACGACATTCTTGCTGCACTTGCAGGAGAATTTCAGGAGCAGCGACTTTGGTGGTTGGCAAGCTGCTAAAATTTATTAGGGATTTATTGAACAGGTCGAATCGCAGCTAGCGAGACTGTCCCCAATTTTTCCTAGATAAAAAGTTGTCATCAGTTGTTGCCCAGCTTTTGCAATCATTTGATGTTCGGATGCATCATAAAAAACGGTTTTGATGCTCTACAAAAGGCCCTCATTCTTTGCCACAAGTTTCACTATTTTCTTCTTTCCCTGCTTGTGAAATTAATGAAAAAGTGATGTCGCAACCACTTATGGCGTTAGGAAGATGAAAACTTTTTTGATGTTGTTGGCCAGTTTTCAGCTGTTGTATGTATGTGCTGTTTCTCTTTGTGGTTTGAGGAAATAAATGTTGGCCGAGCATGTGGCTTGATCTAGAGCTGTGTGGACGACCAACAAATCTGTACCCTCGCCGACTAGACTAGAGCAACTCTATCATGAATCTCTGGTGTTGCGATGTCTGTGGCAACAATCCGATGGTCAGCATACTCGCTAGCTTTCTTGACTGATATGGATTTAACGTTGAACCTCTCAGTAAGCTAGGACATGAGTCGCTCCTTGTTTTTGTCATTGTAAAAGAATCGCTTCAGACTCATCGTCACCACCATTGGCTTGGTGTAGATGGGCCCAAGAGCAATGTGTTTCTTTGCTCTACGGAGCCTCCCTGCAGATTTACCAAAAGGGTATAGTTAAGTGGCGTTTTAAATAGGCTACTCTACATACCTACATATTGATGATCTCTTGAATGGTGTCACCATTAAGCAAATAAAATGTTAGTCGATTATCCACAAAATTTGGTTTTAGTTTAATTCTCTCACGTGGAATCGAATGCTCTACAACTTTTATTCAGATCATTTTTTGAAGATGTTGATTATTTTATTAGAACATACAATCCAAAAACCACAAACATACCTACCCTTTTTGGGGGTGCATTTTTCCCTCTCCCACTTGTGCAAAGCTCCAGGGGGAACACCTTAAACAAGGATATTCGTATTGTGCCACAAACAAAGCCATCACAAAAGGAAATCCTTCTGTTTGAGTTTTAATTATTAGGCTACGGGCAACTACGATGACAAAAAATCGGTGTAGAAATGAGATTTGATCAAAATGCAAACTATACATTTTACAAGAACAAACTTTTAACATTAATTATAGGAAATTTCCTTTAATTTAGTTTAGTATATATATATAGGTACTTTTATCGTAAAATGAGTAAGAAAGGAGATATTGAAAAATCAGTTTTAGGCGCCATTTTTCCAATATGAGTTGGCAAAGTTGGAAATTCGGAAAGAGCATGTCGTTATCTATAAAACCACCAATTTTCAAAACTATCGGAAAACTTTCCAGGTAAAACTTTACCAAATGACTGTACTGTAAAGCGGTTGATACATTCGAATTGTATGCTTTGAAGGTACCTCGATCAGAGTCGATAAAATGTTTCGAAATTGGGTCAAACGCATCAAAATAAATTAATTGATTTATTTTTTGGGAATATATTAAAAAACAATTTTCGATTTTGAATATTTATTTAACTTTTGTATGTCAAAACTCAAGTAGCAAGCCTCGCAAGACTTTTAATGTCCATAATATACCAATTTTTGATTTAAAATTCGGTTCTACTGATGTGAAGGTATTACCTTTTCGTTAGAACCGAATAACTAACAATATACTAACTAAAATCTGTATTTCTATATTCTAACATCTCAGAAGTTTATAAATAAGCAAAATGTGTATTTCTAAATATGGTCCGAGTTTTATTTCCTCAAGTTTGTTGTGTTATCATAACCACAGAGAGTGACTAAGTTCCTTATCTCCCCCGTTTGTTGGTCTTTTTTTTTATTTAACAACAAAATGATGTATGATAAACATATCAGCAAAAATGTATATTATATACTTTTATATCTTGTTTAACTACTGATAAAACAAAGTTTTGCAATAGCAAAACAGTGTACAAAATCGTTTTTAAAATTCTATTTCTGTTCTTTTTTTTTCAGATTTGAAAACAAAGTAATACAACAAAGATTGCAAAAAATAAAAAAGAATTCTGTGGAAACTAAAAATACAGTCCCACCATCACAAAACTGCTGCGGGTTCAATATCGAGTAATCATATAATTTAATTAGGAGGCATTCCCGCGCCTTTGGGTCGAAACTTGAAAGCCAACAAAAAATAAAAAAATAAAGCCACTCTCATTTGGCGACAACTTACTTCCATCTTTGCCTCTGCCTCTGTGCCTCCGCTCACAATTCTCCGCGCGCGTCAATCATACATGCAGCAAGTTGTTCGTTCCGCAAATCAAATAAATATCAGATTACATGAATTCAAAAAAGAGACGGAAATTTTGCCATCGCCGCCTCATCAAAATCGATCAGCTTCATCGGCACACCACTGATTAGTAGAAGGAATCCCTATTGGTTTTCCCAATCGGATCCAATCGAATCTAATCGAAACGAAACGAATCGAATCCAATCCAATCCAACACTAAGGGAGCAATAAATTACATCATCGCATTAATGGGGTCATCGAGAGAGATTCCCCATCAGCAATAAGTTGATTACCTATGTACATTATTATACAATTGAGTTGAAACGTATAACTAAACGAAACAAAACGACTGATTTTTTATAAAATAAATTAATTAGGTACATTATATACATTTTGTATATACATACATAATAATTTTGTATAAAAAAAAAAAAAAAAAAACATTTATTTACTAGTATAAATTGCATATCAATTGTGATACTTAAGAAGTGTGCAAAGGAACAAGGCTATCTGATGAATTCATGATACATTGTCTGCAGACTTGTTCGCAAATATGTAGCTATTTAATTGGACATCGTTTATTTAATTTTTTAAATTAAGAAGGGAATAACACAGACCGTTTTGCTCAAGAAAAAAAGGAAGTGAGATATAGCGAGAGAGAGAGAGAGAGAGAGGGGAAAAGGCACATTGAACTTTTCCTTTCCATCGAGTATATTTATCGTTGATAATAAGGAAATAAGGATAAAAGAAAAAAGAAAAAAACGAGCAAACATGTCTTTCATTAACAATTTGAAAAAGGTGTTCCACATTGGAGGTGGAGAAGCCAAAAAGAAACGTCTCTATAATAATATCAAAATGGACACAGATCCAGCTGATTTCTGGGAGATGGTTGGCGAGCTAGGTGATGGTGCATTTGGAAAAGTTTATAAAGCTCAGCATAAGGAGACTAGACGATTTGCTGCAGCCAAAATGTGTACACTTGAAGATGAGGAAAACCTTAGTGATCATATGGTGGAAATTGATATTCTGTCGGAAATAAAGCATCCAAACATCGTTGAGCTGTATGAAGCGTTCTCGCTTGACGATAAATTATGGGTGAGTTTATAAAATAGTTTTATTTTTATTTTTTTAAAACTGCATTTTGTATTTCTGTGATTTAATGTCTGCTTTATGGATAATTACTTTGATCGTGGTGCTCCTAAGCCTTACTTACTATGTCCCTCCAACCATCCCGAAACTCCATATAATGTAGGCTTAGTCTCCAGTTTCGCAGTCATATTTAAATTTCAAAGATGACGTCTGCCATGGCTCCTCAGTTCTCACTATCTCTGGCGTGACAGATCTTACGAGCTGCAGAGGTGATGGGCTTTATACTTAACATAGCCATCAACCATTACTAGAATTTGGTCACTAGGTTTATTTTGATAGGGTCAACCTTGGTGAAAAAGTTAGAAAACCAGGGCCATGAAGTAATGAGCTGTGATATTAGTTTTCGCAACAATCATACAGCACGTAGAGTTCATGGTTGTGCCTTCTTCGCCAAATGTTTTCTTGTTCATAAACACAGACAGGACCATAAATCGTACGCAAAACTTATCTCTCTCGAATACTGCCAGGGACTTTTCATATAGTTGGACCGGGATATTTAGTGTTTTGTACTGCTTTTGCTTGGATCTTCTTCTTTCATCAATTTATTACTTATCCCAAAAGAACCCGCCGATAATTTTTTTGATGACAAGCAAAAATTGCTTCAAACATAAAAACCATTACAAAATGGCGTGTATAGGCACCACCGGCTAGAAGCTATTCTCAATCTTAAGCCCTTGAACCTCTTTATGCAAGAATCTGCACCAAACAGCGCCCTCCGCCTCCGGTTAAGCCAAACTCAAAACTGGAAACCGATTTGGGGTCAGACTACACAACACCCCGTTTAGATTTCGAAACACCATTCACCACTTCTTTCCCTAATAGAAGAAAAGACTGACTTAACAACCGGAGATCAAACTGCGAATCAGGAAATTGGTGTTGACTCAGGTTATTACTCAAAAACACTCAAACCAGGCTCTCCGGCGACATCAGTGTTTTTCATAGCTTAAATCCTGACAGTGACGGCAGCTGCTAAACAGACTGCAATACCACCTACTGAATACACCTTTTTCATTGACAACCAAGCGGCGATTACAATAATTTCTGCCGTTGAAATAAAATCAAAGCTTGTAACTTTCAGTAGCGAAGAGTTAAAGGTTCTTGGCGCGCCACATAACATAAGACTCTGTAAGGTTCCTGACCACAGTGGTGTGCAAGAAAACGGATGAGCTGATGACCTGGCAAGAAAGGGAAGAAAGCAAGAAAGAACTCAACCTAGCAGACACAAACACAACATGTAACATGGAAATATAGTCGGCTAACAAGATATGGAATTCGCTCGACTGACCTGTGTCATAACCAGGAAACTGTGGCCCTATTTTAATAAAAAAAAAGAACAGATCCCTTGTGAGCATACTGACCGGGCACAACATGCTGGGTTACCACAAAAAGAAAATGAAGCTCAGCACGGACGACTTGTCCAGAGGTTGTGGTGACATAGATGTGCATAAACCTACTCCGAATTTTCTTTGTCACACTATCCAGCATTATGCCGCTTAAGAAATGAAGTCCTAGGAAGTCACTTCTTGCAGGACTTAGAAGAACTCTCTGAACTAACGAGTGCAAACCTTCTTAGATTTATCAACGCCTCAAATTGGTTTGAGATTGTATAGGTTTTTCATAGAGCCCATGCTTATTGGGCCCCAAAGTATTACAAACGGTCTCTACATTGATTGAGTGTGATGGACACAACATCATCCATCAGCCCACACCTAACCTATATTATAAATGACAAAAACTGTTTCATATAGTTGTTGCTGTTGTGTGTTCATCTTTTCCTTCCGAATTTTATCCGTATTTAACTTGGAGTTTTAATTTATTTTAAGGATCTGCATTAGAAGGGGTTATAGTGTTGCCAACAGCGTATTCCAGAAGAAGAAAAGAGACTACCATTATCAGCAGCCTCACGTTGCAACTGATGTGCAATCCATTTAAGTTTCCATAAAAAAGCATGACTGCTGTCCAATGGGATCTGTACAATGTACATCTCTTGCACCCAACTCTCCTGTTTCTTTATTCTACTTTCCCAGGACCAATATATACTACCAAATATTTCTTTAATGACGTGTTTTGGAGTGAAATATTTTTGTGGCGCATGTCCGTCACATATTTTCGAAAGATGCATGAACAACCCGTAAATATCATTTGTAAAAGTAGTTAATCACCACAAAAAATATCGGCGCTTACGCGGAATTTTTAATCAGTGATGATGTGTAACCTTATTCATCAGTCAGCGCCACCGTTTTCGAAGCTCACAGCTGGTTACGGATCTCTCATAATCCCGCTGGGTTGGATTAAAAGACCCTACGTGAAGGGGCAGTGTTCTGCATTAGTTCTTAAACCAATCAGGAGTCGTTCATGGCTCATCATATATTTTTACTTGAAAGAAAATTTGATTCCACAGGGATCAGCTATACCTACTTTGGTTAATCCTCCCGCCCGGCCCGACTGAAGTGAACCATACATATGATTTGGAGGTGCGGAAAATTCTTGTGATATTGATGATCAGGAAATCCTACAAAAAGTAAGATCCTCAGATTTGCGCAAAATGAACAAATTTCCAAATTTGTCAATGTTCGTCAAGGAGTCAGACAAATAGATGTTTTGGAAGACATAAAAAACAAATTGGATGTCACCTGTTTAGAAGAAAATCGGTCTCAGGGGTTTCAATCGTGGTCACAGTTAAACCGGCGAATCGGGATTAATGAGTGGATTTAATTGCTGCCTTGACGCTATCATGGCGTACATGCCACTTTTCGTGGCAAAAAGTCCATTGGTGATATGATGGTATAACTCACCGAACAGTGGAACACAGCCTTACAAGGTTTTGGAAAAAATAAAGATTATTGCGCTTGATTTGTCAAAACTATTTGATAAAATTTGATATCAAGCTCTGTTATTGCAAATGCGTGCATTTGGTATGGATGAATCATCCGTTTCAATCGCGTAGATTTAGAAGTTTTTCAGTCTAATTTTCACACGTGTATTCCACCGTTTTATCCCACAACCCTGTTCTTCTGATGTGGAATTGTAAGGGCAGCATATGATATGCTCATTAAGTTCCAATCTATTCTTAACTTCACCAAATCCACTGTCCTGTGTGGCACTTGCATTGATAAAACCGAACAGCCTTACGTCCCAGGTATGTGTGTTAAAAAACGCCTCCTGTGTCAAGAAATATGTTTCCGTATCTGATCTGGCTGATCTACACCGCATACATCCGCCAAACGCGTGAGTATATTGCGCATATCTACCCACGTGCTCCTTTCACACATTTGCGTCTTCTAGATACAATTCTGAAATGAGCCCCAAAATTGATTGATAAAATAAAAATTACGTTCCACTTGAACATCGCCATAATGTTTTTTGTCCTACGTTAATGTCTATAAGCAATGCTCAAGCGAAATAGTCACATGCATTCCTCCTTTGAAATAGTTTCCCCATAATACTCACCAATTTACTCTCGAGTCCATTTTCGGGCGTATTGTTATGTAAAGAAACTTCTTCTTTCTAATGTTTTCGTTCTTAATTTTTTAAATTGTCTTTACCACTGGAAACGGAACGGTTTTGTCGTTGTTTTTTTCTATTGTTTCCCACATAAAAATCGAAGAAATTCTGTTCGACAAAAACCCTAACGCCAATCATTAATTTGTTTTGCTCTTATTACTTTTAAAATTGAAGATTTAAAAAAAAAAACTTAAAATATTGTACCAAGCTTCTCTTAATTGAAATAATATTGATTTTCTCTTTTTATTTAAACAGATGTTAATTGAATACTGTGATGGCGGTGCCTTAGATAGTATTATGGTAGAATTGGAAAAACCTTTAACCGAACCTCAAATAGCCTATGTATGCAAACATATGACTGAAGGCTTGTGTTTTTTACATAAAAATAGAGTAATTCATCGAGATTTAAAGGCTGGAAACGTACTATTGACCATGGAAGGAGGTGTCAAATTGGGTAAGCATAAGCATAAGCACATGTATAAAAACATTTCAATTAATTAATTCATTGTCTCTACAAAATATCATCATCATCTTCGTCATCATGTTTTTTTTTTGTCTCGATCATTGTCCCCACCCATAGAAAAAAAAGACTTTCATTCTTTAAATTGAAGAATGAAGACGGGTCAATCTATTTATATATATATCACAAGAGACATTATTAAGACTGTTGTCTCTTCGCCTTTACTCATTTATAAAAAAAAAAAAAAACAATGTACTCTTTCTTCTCTATTTAGCTGATTTCGGGGTGTCGGCTAAAAATAAACACACACTCCAGAAGCATGACACATTCATTGGTACGCCATACTGGATGGCTCCTGAATTAGTTTTGTGCGAAACTTTTCGGGATAATCCATACGATTTGAAGGTTGATATCTGGTCGCTTGGCATTACCCTGATTGAATTGGCACAAATGGAACCACCAAATAGCGAGATGTCTCCAATGCGTGTGCTTTTGAAAATACAAAAAAGCGACCCCCCGCGGCTAGACCAGCCATCTAAATATTCAAAGGATTTTAATGACTTTTTAACTAAATCTTTAGTAAAGGTAAGTTGTTGAAAAGTTGCAAATTTTAATAAAATATTTAAATCTGTATTTTTGTTGTTGTTACTCTTAACAGGATCCCCTGTTGCGGCCATCATCTGATAACCTAATGACGCATCCATTCATCAACAGGAATCTTGACTGTAAGCCAATAAAGGATCTGCTTCTTGAATATAAAGCAGAAGTTGTCGAAGAAGAAGTTGTTGACGAAGAAGCCGAGGTAATTTTTCAAGAATTTCTAATATATCTACTTTTCTAGTCCTTTGGCTATTCTCTAACCAAAATCCTTATACCTGCTAAAAAAATGTTCTTTCTTCTTTTCACGCTGCTTTTAAATATAAACCTTCTTAATAATTATTAAAAACCCCTTTTAAACCATGCTAGAAAGCAAAACGTCAAGCAAAACGAAGGTCACTTTATCAGAGGGTTGGTAAGTCGTCAGACTAGTGCTATGTCTCCAAAATAAACACAAAAAATTTAATTCTAATCCAAAACTTAAATGAAAACTTAAAAAAAAAAAATCATTTACCTCATTACTCAACTGTTTTTCTATACCTTTTGGACTCAGACTAGTCTGACTGTACATAATTTATGTAAATAGTAGCGTTTGATTTTTTGTTTGTATTATTTATTGTAAATTTGAAGTGTAAACCGATTTGCAGACCCAACCAAAAGCTAATTTAAAAATGTAGACTAAAATTAAAGATGGCACATCCTGCATCACCTCGTAGATAAAGATGGGACATTCTGCATCACCTAGTATTTCAAACACGCTAAACAAGATTATGAACTTAAAAAATTTAATGAACCCACCACCGGTTCTGCAAGATTTTTGTCATTTAGACCTTCTTGAGTTTTTTTTTTCTGCTAAACAAAAATTTAAATTTGTGTGAATACGGTATCTAATGCTCTTTTCTGTTCCGCTTTAATCAAAAACATTCAAAAAGTTGAAATTATTGAATTATTTATATTAATGACTTTTTTTTTTAAATAGGAACCCCGCAACTCAGCGCTCCCACTCGACCTGGACGATGACTCTTCATCCCAACAGAGTCAAGAAATCGATAAACGTAAGAGTGCGTATTTCCTTATAGAATTTTCTTTTTATGTTGAATGTTTATTTCAATCTAACAGTTCCAGGTACTCCAACATCTGTGTCACAAACATCTAGGGATTCCAAAGAATCTTCACCAGCGATCCCAACAATTCCTGCTACAGCACCAACAGCAACAACAAAAACGCCAACACTACCACCAAAAACACCAACGCCACAAACAGTTCCAGCACAAATTGCAACACCATCAGCAGTGGCGGCTGGTAAAGCGGAACACAATGCAAAGTCTCAAGTTAAAACATCATCATTACCTGCGCCACCAACACCAACAACAATAGCAGCTGTTCAAGACAATATTCCGCCACCGCCTGCGGTTGTGCAAAAACAAATAAATCCTCCTCCACCTCCGTCACAAAAATCGACACAACCATCTGCACCTAGAGTTGATACCAAGGCGGCTGCACCGATACCACCACCGCCAACACCAACGGCCTTGAGTGATATTACATCTGAAAACGAAAGGAAAAAGGTTGATAGCGCTGATGGAGAAAAGAAGGTATGTTAATGTTTTATGTTTATTTTTATAAACAAAATATATGTGTTCAAAATTGCTGGGAAATTTTTTTGAAAATGAAATTCTCATATCAACCAAGGGTTTAAAAAGTCTCTATTTGCAGCAAGTACGCATTTCGTACGCATAATATTTAAGAGCAAACACGCTTCTAAGACTTCACTATACCAACATTTTTGGATTGTGGACTTTTCCCGAGTTTACTTTTTTGTATATATTATATTATAACTTTACGATATTTGTTTAATGGTCAGC
Source organism: Platycheirus albimanus (assembly GCA_916050605.2). NCBI lineage: Eukaryota > Metazoa > Arthropoda > Insecta > Diptera > Syrphidae > Platycheirus > Platycheirus albimanus. Next base: position 298,485,753 of record OU696696.1, on the reverse strand, counting down.
GCCCTACCGCGAAAGCGTGGTAATTCTGAGCCAAACTCAATACGTCCGTTCAGCCAGATCGATCCCTAATATGCCGTCCCCAATTTCGCATCCCAAGTTGTCGGAGATCTCCCTCTATCTGGCGGCTTCATCGAAGATGAAGTCTTTCTTAACTTCTGACTCCCTCTGGCACGTCGGCGTTGAAGACTTTACGAGCTGGAGCTTTGATGTCTATTCCCTCTACATGATCCAGCCAACTTTACCCTTAAAAGTTGTTTCTCCTTTGACGGAAGTTTACTTCTGCGTTTGCACGAATAGGACGATAAAGAGTACCCAAAACTTTTCTCTCGAAAACGGCAAGAGACTTTTCATCCGAAAGGGAGAATCTCTTCCATTATTTGGCTCATAAAGTATTACTGGGATGATGAGTATTCTGTACAACGTCTCATTGTTTCTTCTTGATAGATCTTTCTTCCTCTTGCTTACTTAGCTAAAAGAAACAGCGATTAGCAGGAGTTATTCAAACAAGGGATTTCCGCGGATGGTGTTTTTCGCGTATTATCAGTAGAAAAATTCACTGACTCCAACTACTATTAATGATTATCTTGACTCTAAAAGAGTCGGTGGTGGGATTCGTCTTTTGCTGATAAAAGAATGTACTCCGTCTAGTCTTCGTTCATAATCAGTACCTTTCTGCTTGACTCCATGGTTGTAAAGGTGCCATCCATTTAATGCTCGCTTTGTTAATTCTATCACATCAATGTCCTCCGCTACGCAAAATAATTTTGTCGATTTTTTAAAGATGATACTGGAAATACTGGAATGGGTGTTCCGTATAACTTCTTTCAAATATAATGTTGAAACAGATGTCAGCTTGTCTTAACCATATGATGTGCGTTCTTTTTCTAACCATAGTCAAAAATTGTTAACAATAGTCAACAAAAAAAGCGTTCCTTTAATCCAAATTAGTTACGATTTCTTATGACGTCACAACAGCTTTCCTAAACTCACATTAATGTGTCAAATAGTTACGATTTATTTTTATTTCCATTGCACCTCCATGATATAAATTGAGATTTTTGATCTGTCAAATTGGACGTTTTGTATTAAACAATTCAGTCTTTATTAAAAATCAAACCAACAAATTACAAATTCTCGATTTGATCAGCAAGAATGTCTTTATTTTCTTTGAGTGATCAACAACAAAGAATAAAATAAATTTGGAGCGATGAAGGAGAATAATTTGATTAGTTCGTCAATATAAAAAAAAAAAATTGTTTAAAGTGGTCGTTAACAAAATCTAACAACGTATATATCCTAAATGGTTTGTACAAAATCCAACAAATCTTGACAATGACACTTCAACAATTTTTGTTTTGTTTTGACATAACGACAGTTATTGTTGACTATGGTTAGAAAAAGAACGTACCACTTACTGATGTTGTCTAAAGTATCAGTAGAATCCCTACCAATTTGTACCGAACAGCGAGCATTCTCCAACGTCATCCTGATAAGACGTATCAGTTTTGCATTAGGCGATGTTTAAAAGACTAAATGCCTTTTGAGTGGGTGAAAAGTAGGCGATCTCCTTTTTTGTGAACGGGACAAATTGTACTGAGATCACTTTGCAGAAGAGTTGGAGCATGCCCCTCTGTCATGTTTGATGTATGAGACATATTACATTGTTCCGTGTTATGCTCTTTCCCTACTCATCTCTTTAAAAAGTTCGGTTGGCAAGCCAGCAGCTCCATTAACTCCAGCGGCTCTATTGATTTCAAGCTTGTTACGGTAAGATTTACCGCAACAAAAGCTATTCCTTTGTGGTTCTTAAAACCTCTTTCTGATCGTGTTGTTTTGGTCACGGTTTGACTCTTAAAACCTGTTTTCCGCTCCATTCTATCCATTCCTATTTTTCGACCCACATTTTGAGTCCGTTTTCCTCTAAGAGTTTTGAGAGTAACTCAGAGAGGATAACAAAACAGGTCCTTATCTTTCGTGTTGAGCCAGCGTGTTGAGCCAGCAAATGAGCTGGAGACTCACTCGCAACAGTCTTTCGTGTTGAGCCAGCGGATGAGCTGGAGACTCACACGCATCAGTCTATTGTGTCGAGCCAGCGGACGGGCTGAAGACTCGAACGCATAATAAAGAAAGCGAGGAAGCTAACAATTGACAAGCTTTCCAACGAGAACGAAAGAGGAGTCCACAACAATACAACAAAGTGTGAATTATAATCACACCGACGTAAAGTTAGAATGGCCGAGTGCCCACCGTAAAGTGTCTGATATCAAAGAAAGATCGCAATAATGTGTTTTTCCCTTTTTAATATTATCTGCGCGAAGGTCTACGGAATAATCTTAATTCAAGCTGATTGGTAGGTCTAGGGCCCGTGGTCTCTCTGATAAGAGTTCTTGCATTTTACGTGAAGACTCTAAAATCCTAGTCCCATAATCGACTCCACTATACAGAACCGTCCGATTCAAGACATATTGTTGAACTCAAATGTGATGAATACCCGACGAAGAATAGAAACGAACTTGAGAGAGCGGTGCCGCGAATCGGGCTGCGCACGCAAGTTTGACATTGGAAAAACATGCGAAACTGAATAGAAACAATATAGCTTGTCCTGTCCTATTGGTTTTCAGATTGAATGGTTCCCTGACTGAATCCAATGGAAAGTGCTATGAGGTGGACCAAATGTAAACGTCACAATGGGCTTGGTAGATCCGAAATTGCTGTATTCCGTCAAAGTAATGAGAGGCTATTTAGGATTCTTCAGGAATATGAAAGTCTTGGCTTATTTTTAATTTTGTTTTTTGTGTTTAACTTAATCATTTTTGAAGTTTTATCATCAGTGGGAGAAAAACTCAACTTGCTTTGAAGCTTAGCAATGTCATTGCTCATTGCAAACTTAAAGTTGGAGATCTTTTAGTTGATTCTCACTTTCAAGAAATTTTTTAAATAATAAATTGTTTTGTGTTTTGAAGGTTAAATTTATGAGAAAAATGTTGGATATATATATGTCTTCGTTTTGTTGGAATCGGCGTGCTGGTCAAAGTATTCTGGTTCAGGTTCCAGATTTTGTTCAAGAAAATTATTTAAGGTGATTCGATTCGTTTAAAAAATAAGTTAAATGATTTTTTTTTTTGATTCTTGTGTAATAATTTTGTGTTTTGTTTTACATTTTTGGTTAAATTAGTGTTCGAATGGACTTCGCTGATTTGGGTATTCAAAGAGAATAAAAATTTCTAACAATCCAAATGTTCCCAAAGCCTGAAGAAATGACTAAAAGGTTTTGTAGTAGAACAAAATAATGTTGAATAAGAAGTAGAGCGCTGGATATTTTGATTTTGTATTTTGGTTTCACTTATTCTACACAAAGTTGATCTTCAAAGGAAAATGCTTTAAATTTTTTTTTTTTCACTTAAGGAGGGTGCTGATCCAATTACATAAAAATTCATATTCACTGCCAATATGTATTATCTTGGGCTATGTAGGTTGGTTGGTCAAATAATGTTTGGAAGCATTTCTTTGTACCGAAGTTTAGCTTTAATATTTTTCATACACATTTATTTACATAAATTAACTTAACATTTGTTTTGCATAAAAATATACCTAACATTAACATTTGTGTTAATATTTTTATTAGGTTATCAAAAAGGAGAAAGGCAAAGCGCCACCGCCACCACCCTTGATGATTGTTTCACAACAGCGAAAGAAATCCATCGAAGAAGACCCAGAAGTTACACAAATTAAAGATAACACAGATGCCGCAGCTGCTCTTTTGAAGGACATAATAAAACCTCCGCCTGAATTTGAAGAGGATACTAACATCACACCAACCAACAATAACAATAACATAGCCGATCAAAAGACCACCACCAACAATGATGAAACAATAACCGTTGAATTCAAAAAGAGTCAAAAGGATGAGAGACAAGTCATTCCAATTAGTAGAAGTAATTCTGGAGATGATCAACAAAAACCTCCATCTCCAACATCGACATCAACATCGTCCATATCGGTTACATCTACTCCATCAAAGATTGTCTCAATGGGAACAACAACGACGACTTCCTCAAACACATCCCTTATCACAATAAACAGTGGCAGTGGTGAGGAAGATAATAAGAATATCTTGCCGAATAGCCTTGCATCTAATGTGAGCCAAATAACTGTCGTAACTAGCACGCATCCACCCGTGATTATTGATAATCAACCAAGAGTGGATACACCTACAAAATCAAATAACAGTAGCAGCAGTAGCGAAGTTATAATTGTGTCCAACGAATTGAATAAGACACATGTAAATGAATCGTCGACAGACGACGATTATCCATCATTGGACAGCTTGGAGCATTCGCCACGTAAGCAGTCTAGCATGATTGTTATAAACGAAGACGAGGCAACGGGTAATGCACCAAAATCTACAGCTGCCCCAACCAATGCTAGGAAGTTGGATGAGAGTGAAGTACTGATTGTTAGTCCAAGTTATGTAGATGAAGACTCTGCTTATAATACAGCTTCAGTCGGAGGCTTAGACACACATCTTTTAGACACTAGTCACGTTTCTGTGGTAACAGTTGGCGAAGAGATTAAAGTGAAAGACAGCAGTCACATTCATGCAGCTGAATCGAGCAGTGATTTATCATCAGTGGGAGGTCCGAGTGAGTGTAGTGACGATAATCGTAGTAGCAGTGAACACATTCTCACGAAACCCGCCTCTAAAATGAACGGTGGACAGTTGCTCAAAACTACATCTGTATCTGCGTCTCGCGAAGATGTTAGCATAATTGTGAATCACAAGAAAACGTTGCCAGAGAAGCGCATATCACCTGATAGCAGTGTAGGCTCAATGGAATCACGAACCCACAGCGAATGCGGATCTGTTCGGTCTAGTGGCGGAACACCCATTCGTGGTGTAATCAAAATCGATCGCAGTGATGCCGAGAGTATTGCCACCACTACTAGTCATGATAGTCGAGAGCAAGAAGAAGATGTCATTATCCGTCGCAAGCCCCCACCACCGAAGGTGGTACCCACAAAAGAAGAAATTGAGCTGCGCAATCTTCGTAAAAAGACTCGCAAACGCACCAGAAAGTTTGAAATCGACGGTGTGCAAGTGACCACAACTACGAGCAGAGTGATCTATGGCGATGATGAAACCGGTCGATTGTATGATGACCATGTGTTCAGAAAACAAGAGTTGCGTGAGTTGAAAATGCTTCAGAAGCAAGAGAAGAAACAACAAAATGATTTGCAGTTGAAGGAGCAAATGGCCAAAGAGCAACAAGATCGTCGTTTTGAACAAGAACGCATAACCTTAGAGAAAACATATGAAAGTGATATGGACTCATTGGCCAGGCAACAAAAGCAATTAATTGAGAAAACTGAACAAAACCAAGAAGCCGAGTTACGTTCATCTTCAAAACGCATTCGCTCTGAGCAAGAGCAGGAACTGAAAATCTTTAGAGAGAATCTTAAACAAGAGATTCGTTTGCTAAAGCAAGAAATTGACTTGTTGCCCAAGGAAAAACGAAAGGATGAATTTAAAAAACGAAGAGCAGCAATGGAACTAGATCACGAAGAAAAAGAGCGTCAGTTTTTGGACTCTCTTAAAGAGCGTCATGAGTTGTTATTGCGACGAATTAGTGAGAAACATCGTGATCGCTTAGCTACCATTGATCGCAATTTCTTGCAACAAAAACAAAATGCAATGCGTACTAGGGAGGCTTTGATTTGGGAACTTGAAGAGAAGCATTTACATGAGCGACATCAATTGTCAAAGCGTCATGTAAAGGACATGTGCTTTATGCAACGGCATCAAATGATTATTCGTCACGAAAAGGAATTGGATCAAGTTAAACGAATGTTGCAACGCAAAGAAGACGACCTGGTGAAGAAACAGTCCGTTGAGAAGCGAGCTTTGCCAAAGCGTATTCGTGCCGAACGAAAGGCCAGAGATCTAATGTTCAGGGAATCATTGAGAATTTCTACGAATTTGGATCCTGAAGTCGAACGAGAAAGATTGAAAAAAGTAAGTTTATCTGAAGAAAGGAAGACAAATTAGATACATTTTATTGTTTTTTTTTTTTCAGTTCCAAGAACAAGAAAAACGACGCTACAATCAGGAAGAAAAGCGTTTTGAAATCAAACACCAAAAACAATTGGAAGAATTAAGAGCTACCCGTGAAGGAGCTATTAGGTATGTACTCTTCAAATTATTTATTGGTTTTAGAAGCTTCAAATATTAACCTTCTCGAAATTGTCTCTAAGCGGGAAGCTCTGCAAAAATTATATTCCTGTCAGCTTGCTTGATTTAAGCTATTATCTTGGAACCCCGTTTTGTCTGTATCTAATGTTTGTCACTTAATTTTCAACTTATCCAAAGTTCTCTGACTCGATAGTGATTTGATCGCTTTCCGAAACTATCAGAGAACATTTATACTTATTTACTTAAGGTGGCGCGGACAGTCCATTATGGACCAAGGCCTCAATCAACAATCCTCGCCAGCTAGGCAGGTCCCTAGCTAGTGGCCTTCAGTTGCGCACACCAAGTTGGTTGCGGTCGTTCTCCACTTGATACTGGTAGGAATTGAAGACATGGCGGCCTGGTGCTTTTTCGCCCATATGCCAACATGGCAAAGCCATCAAAGACGCTTTATTTACAGCTTTTGAACTAGGTCAATGTCGCTATATAGCTACAGTTCGCCATTGAATCTTCTCCTCCATACTGCATTGATATATACAGGACCGAATATCATCCTGAGAATCTTTCTCTCAAAGCACCCCAGCCAATATGCATTCGATGTTCATCAGTGTTCACGCTTCTGCTCCATACAGCAGGACTGGGGTGATTAGGGTCTTGCATAGTGTCTCCTTGGTCCTTTGAGAGAGGGCTTTGCTACTAAGATGCCTTCTAAACCCGCAGAAACAGCTATTGGCAAAGTGATTCTTCGACTGATCTCTTCACTGATGTTGTTCTGAGAGGTTATAGTGGAACCCAAATAGACAAAGTCCTTGACAACCTCAAAGTTATATCTGTCCAGTGTGACGTTTTGCCCGAGCCTACGGTGATAGTGTTCTGCACCCGAGGACAGCATATACTTTGTTTTATCTTCATTTACAGCCAGACCCATATTCGCCACCTCCAGTTCAATAGTTGTGAATGCGACATCATGAGCATAGCCAAGTAAATGAGCGGATTAAAAAAAAAATCGCACCGCTGGTGTTGAAATGCGAGTTGCGTACGATTTCCTCAAGAATGATGTTGAAGAGGTTACATGACAGCGCTTCACCTTGTCTTAAGCCTTTCTCGACATTAAATGAGTCGGTGGTGTTCTTACCAACCTTGGCGGAGCAGCGCAAGTTCTCCATAGTCATCCTGCACAATCGAACGAGTTTAGCAGGGATGCCAAGAAGTGACATGGCCCTGTATAGCTCGGTCCTATTCACGCTGTCATAGGCGACTTTAAAATCGATATCCATCTATCTTTAATCCTAAGACTTTTTTAAAATCTTTCGAGTTTGAAACCACACTGATAGGGGCCAATCACCGTGTGAAAGGGTTCAGGCGTTCACACAGAAACAGAATGGTTGACAAGATTTTATAGGCCTAAATGTCGCCTATAAAATCTTGTCGGAGACTTATTCCTCTCTCCTATGTAGTTGGCACAGTTCAGAGTATCTTCTTTCTTGTGGATAGGGCAGACAATGCTGAGGTTCCATTCGTCAGGCATACTTTCAGCCGATCAGATTATACAGATGATTTGGTGTATGGTCCTCACCAGGTAATCTGCAGCTGCCTTGAAGAAGTTCAGGCCATCCGCTCCAGCAGCCTTGTTGGACTTTAGTTTTGATATTGCTACTCGAACTTCTTCTTGGTCGGGTGGACGGAGGTTTTGTTCATCATAGTCCAAATCGAATGAATCTTTTGCCTAACAGCGATTAGTCGGTTGTCTGCGCCGTTTAAAAGTCTGCAGGAGTGTTCTTTTCAAATACTCAGCACCGTCTGCGTATCTACTACGACATTCCCACCCTCGTCTCTACAGGCTTCCGCTCGCGGTTTGTATCCCTTGGACGACTGTTTTACCCTTTGGTAGAACTTTCGAACATTGCTTTTGCCGTAGCAACCTCAATAGATTCAACCATTCGGTTTTCCAGTTCTCTCTTTTTCTTTCTGAAAAGCCGATGGTCCTCCTTCCTCTTTTGCTGGTATACCGCACGGGAAGCACTATTGGCAGCTCGGGTTCTGGCCGGCAGTACTGCCTGATAAGCTTCGTTTTTGGTCGTGTGTGCGAGCCTGCACTCATCATCGAACCAGGTGTTTCTTTCTGGTCGCCTAATGAAACCCAAAACATCAGTAGCTCTGTTTTTGATAGCAAGTTTGTAATGTTGCCACCCTATTCATACTGGACCCAGCCATCAACCATTATGTAAATTCATAATCGCTCTATGCTGGGCAACCTGCAACCACTCCTACTTTTTGCTACAAGTAAAACAAGTCACCTCTTTCTCATCGCCAGAAGAGAGATATCTTGGCGGGTCACACTATGCGCGTCCTTAATCTTATCCAGAATCAAGCTTTTGGCGTCTTTAAACCGAGGGGCTTCAAGGAAGTGTTGCTGTTGGCATCAATTGTATCCAAATTTATGTATTCGGGTGGTTTTTCGGAGTAAAATTAAATTCCATCGACTCCTTTTAGCCCTAATATATCGGAAGTGTATCTCAGGATCTTCTCTTACTAAAGTTTCTATTTTTCTGAAGCGTAGAAATAGCGTTGCGTCGGTTCAGCCTTCATCTTCATAAATGCGTTCACGTCATCATACTAGTTGGGTTCTTATTAATAATTATATTTTAATTTTTTTTAGGGAATTGGAGCAACTGCAAAATGAGAAACGAAAGGCACTAGTCGAGCACGAGACTCACAAACTTAAAGAGATCGACGAAAGACTCCAAAGGGAGTTGCGTGAGTGGAAGGAACAACTTGTTCCACGCAAACAGGTTTGTTATGGATTGTTGATTTATATATTAATTCTTTCTTAAACACAACCGCATGCGGGTTTTAAAAGGGTTCGGTTTTGGTTTCAAACATTTTGCATGGCAATAATACAAATAAAAAAAAATTAAATTTTTAACTCAAAAAAATATAATTTTTTTCCTAGATTAAGACAAATTTAAAATAAATTATTTTCTCTCTCTCTCTTACTAATCCTATGCTTACCTGGAATCTATTAATATTTGCTATATCCTTTCTAAAAAAAAAAAAAACTAATGTTTGTCACGAAAAATAATTAATAACAACGATAGAGCCTTCTGGCCCAACTTGATCGAATGGTGGATATGTATGAGCAGAAACATGGGCCGGTTCCAGAACGATCTATATTCGATGGTGAAATTGAGGTGCCAGTACATTTGCGCAATAAAAGTGCTTTAACACGCGGTGGCTTCCTAGGAAGTCTTACTCGATCCAGAACATTCCTTAGTCTCTCTACAGACTTTTCAAGTCGAGGTTTCCGTGGCTCGGCACCAGATTTAAGTCGCAGCATGCCCAACACACCAGTATCTGGCCCAAAACAACCAAATAATCATAATCATCGCGTTTTAATGCCGACTCTGTCAGTGGATTCGGTTATTGAAGAATCATCTTCACCACAACATAGCGTTTCATCCTCGACGAGTGGGAATGTCAGCAAAATCTACATAAGAGATCCATATAGCAATATTAAAGAGGGATCATCGGTCGAGATGAGACGCAAACAAGAGGCAACAACTTTGCCGCGTTTATCATCAACTCTTCCCAACAAAAAATATGCGCAATACAATAACGAAACCTCCCACATTGCAAGAGTAACACTAGGAGGTGGCTCAACACCAAGAAGTCCAGTTGAAGAAACTAAAACTTTGGCAACATTCCGTCCATCATCATCTGTTGATACTTCTGTAATTGTTGTTGATCGATTTAAGAAATCATCTAATAATGTATTGCTGCCAAAAACCAAAGAAAATATTCTACATTCATCATCTTCATTTGCCATCAAACGTCCATCTCTAGTTTCACCGAGATCTTCATTAGCATCTGCCCAATCGATGCACAACATTTATGAAGCAAGTGCGTCAACATCACCAACGTCTTCTGCATCAACCCTAAAATCCAATTGGGGACCTGTGCGTGGATCAAATAGTTTCGCTGATGGTGTTAGTTTAGCAACCCTTTCAACGTATACCATTCCAAGAGTGTCGCTAGCCAATAGCAGCCAGAGAATCACAATCAATGGGAAAACACCAAAACAAATAAATGGAGATTCTACTGATTAAATTTCTATATCCCCAATCACATCCTTAATATCCTTTTTGCTTTACATTTCTTTGCGAGCCTAAAACTATGGCACTTTTTCTTACTCTTTTTCTTTCTGTATAAAACATACATCCTACATTCATCGTTATTTCTTTTTTGTGTGTTTTTCAATGCGGTGTTTTATTAGTATATTTCTTTCCGCTTTCCGCTTTCCTATTTCATTTCTTATTCCTTTCATAATGTGCTACGCTCATATCCTTATTATTATTATTATTCAACAATTCAAAGTACCAGGATACAAAGAACAAAAAACACAATGCTTTAAACAAAATAAACCAAAAATAAATAAAAAAAAAAAAAAAAAAAACAAAATACTATATTAATATTATAAAACAAGATGCCAAAACATTAGTTAAAACGAGAAGATAATGTAGGAAGTAGTTTAATTTAAAGTCAATTTAAGTAGTAGAAGAATTTATTATTTGTAAATATTGTAAAACTAATAACATAAAATGTAATTTTAACTAAAAATCATGCCATTAAACATTAAACATCACAATACTTAATTTTATTTTATTTTATTATTATTGCACTCTTGCAATTTAAACTGCTTGCCTCACATTTAAGTGTTTCGTTTTTATTATTTTCTATTATTATCTCCTCTTCCCCGAATGAAACCCTTATCCCTTCTTTCCTTAAAAAATAATTAAAAAAAAAAAAACAAAGTTAACAAAAATGGACTGCTGAATTGCTACACTATTATGTTGCTGCGGCAAAACAAACATTTAAAACTTTTTTCTAATTAAAATTTTAACCGGAATTAATGTATTAAAAAAAAAAAAACAAAAAAATTAAAATCTACTGCTACTGATGGTGGATGGGAACGTATGCTCGAACGTTTGCGTGAAAGGTTGGTTTTTATTGCATAAATATTAAGCTTGAGATGCTTGTATATATTATATATCACTTTATTTAATTGCATGCAAATAAATTTACAAAGCAGGTGCTTCTTCATTTTGGGCATAAATACCTTTTGAAACAATAATACATTATTGCCCCCTTATTTTTTTGTTCACTGTGTCGTGTATTTTTACAAGTTTTGTTAATATTTGTTCAAATTATACTTTTTTATTCGAGCGAAACGTTAACTGATCAAGACACAAATCATTTCATTTCACATTTCAACGAGACTCGAGACACCGTATTCAACTGTCGCCGTGACATTTTTGCATCAGCTATCAGCGTAAGTGCTGTTTGATTTGAGATTTGCGATATCGCGGTTTTCAACCTGTTTTCACTTTCAATTAAACGAAAAGAATCGTCCGAAAGTCTTCTTAAACCATTCAATTGAAAGAGCATTTCGCTTCTTGATTTCAAATCAACAAGCACAGACCCAAACATACTATATGTAACCATTGTATATGAAATCTATAGTAATATGGATAGAAGGATCGACTGTGGCGACACCGTGAGCCTCCAAACCTTTTTTTCCAAATTTCTCGTAAATATGTGATAATTTATTATCAGCGACATCTATGTGTCTCCAAACCCCGTTATCTCATACTCGTTCCCCAGACTACTATAGATTTCATATACAATGATGTAACTCAAATGTCTGACACAAAATTTTTATTGAACAGTGCCTATTCGCACGCAGCATTGTCGACACCTTTGGTAGTGTGGGTTGAGTGAGTGGTATTTAATGCGTGAAAGGTGTCAAAATGTCTATGTATTTCCGCTTTGAGTATGGCCGTCGCAGTCGCTTTTTTTAAATTCCTTAATTCAACAAGATATCACCAACACTGGAGAAACTAAAGATAATTGCGTATGCGAAAAGACACTATCTAGGTTCAAAAAGCACAACATTTAAACTGGGCTTAAATATAGACTTATCAATGGAGTCAACTTTAAAAAAGACCTGACATTAATTAACCTGTGTTCCATAGATAAATGTCGAAGGAGCTTAGAATTGTTTGTACGTTTCAACCCCTCGAATAGCCAATCTTGACATTGTTGTTATTTGGTAACATGTTCGTGAATAATTGTGAAAATCCTTCCTTCCTGTCCATCATTATTATATAGCCTTGTCCTTACATCAATGGCTTGGAAAAATTACACTCTCCTTAATATAGGTACCTCAAAACTATCTGTTTGTCGTTGAGCATTGCACAGAAATGTGCCTTAGACCTTCGTAACTGGTCTTCTACCGTTCGTGTAAGGAACAGGGTGGTTCGTACTGCTTCTTTGATCTCATAGGTTCTTAGTAATTTTATACGGCACCCTTGCATTACCTTTACTTGCAGTATCTTCCGCGGTCTTTGACCAATTTGGCCCTGCTATCTAGTCGCACACACCTCTGTACTAACTTAAAGGGTGTTCTATATTGATTAAGCTGAACCATTTCCCTTTCAGCATCAGTTTCATTGTTTATACTTATTTTCATTGCACTGCAGTGTTTAAATTTTCCAAGAAAACTTTCTTAACCTTGTCTCAACGTCTCAATAGAAACATCAACCTTTAACCATACATTTGAAGGCTTAATGTCGTGGAAGATGTTTGCTAAAACCACAGTGCGGTTGTATTGAATTTTGGTCTAGCTGATGCATTTTCTGTTCGTAGCTGCATTGTTGCTTTTAGTAGGTGGTGGCATTTGGTGCGTTCTTTTTCTTACCAAAGTCAACAATACATAGTTGTTATGTCAACAAAAATTTGTTGAAGTGTCATTGTTAGGATTTGTTGGGTTTTTTACAAACCATTTAGAAACGATACGTTGTAAAAAATTTTTAAACTGTCAAACGACCACTTTTATCATTGTTTGTACATTGAGGAACTAATAGCACTTTCCATTGGTTTCACTCGGGGAACCACTCATTCTGAAAACCAATGGAACAAGCAAAATCGCTTCCGTTCAATTTTAACACAATGTAGTATTCGCAGGCATCAGTTTCACAAGTTATGCCATTGTCAAAGTGGTGTGTGTCGCCCGATTCGTGGTGTAAAGATATTTTGAATATTTCCCCGTATTAAATACCACTCGCTCAACTTCGTTGCTGACCTGCGAAGCCTTTATCATCAGATTTGGATTAAAAAATATGTCACATTTATTGACATTACCAAAACTTTCGGCATTGCTGCATGCGAATAGACATTTCCCCAACGAATATTCTATGGGTGACATTTGAGTTATATTTGTATTTGTGCTTCTTGAGTGGATTCTGACTTCAAATCCAGAAGCAAAATTCTCTTCTCAGAATCGTCAGAACTGTCATTTTCTTACCAATGGAACGGTTTCAGAAGACTTCCGGATGCTTCTGGACGCTTCTTTTCCTCCAATGGAAAGTGCTATAATTAAATTATTCTCCATCGCTCAAAACTGGCGAAAAATCTATTTTATTCTTTTTTGTTAATCACTCAAAGAAAATAAAGACATTCTTGCTGATCAAATCGAGAATTTGTAATTTTTTGATTTGATTTTTTTATAAGAACTGAATTGTTTAATTCAACTTCCAATTTGACAGATCAACAGTCTCACCTTTTATCATGGAGGTGAGTTGAAAATATCAACAAATCATAACTATTTGACACTTAAACGTGAGTTTGGGAACGCTGTCATGAGGTCATATGATTACAAATCGTATCTAATGTGGATTAAAAGAACGCCTTTTTGTTGACTATTGTTAGAAAAGCGAAGAAACACTGTATTTCTCCTGATATGATTTATGGAATTTCTAGCACTGCGAACGAGAAGTCTCACAATTACAAAGGAGATGGCCCATTTTTGGGCCCAGTGCGTCCACTAATGAATCTAGTATCAAATCAAAGGTGATATTAAGGATATTATGTGGGTCAAATATTTTTAAAATCGTTCGTGGGGTTTTTGAGATATTTGAGCTTGAAGTTGACTAATTCAGAAGCAGAATTTCACTTATTTTTCCGTCAAAACTGCTTATATTTTTCGATATAAGATACGGAGGGAAATAAATCTGGTATCAAATAAAAGGTATTTGGTCTACCTTTTCATCGTAATAAAAATTATTTTTGAAAATATCTTATATTCTCCAATATTTCGTTTTAAATTATTGGAAATCAAGTTTTTTGTACTTACTTTTTAAACGTCAATATCTTAAAAACATCGACAGTGATTCCTAATTTTTTAACAGCATTTTAAAGATTATTCATTTACTTTTAATTTGATATATAATTTAGTGCCCTTTATACAAACTTAGCTTTGAATTAACTTACACTAAAAAGCATATTTACATGCACTATGTGCTATGCACTTTTTTGTTTAGCGTTATTTTTTATAATTTCTTGACCAAAAATAGCAAAACATGTATTTATTTATTACTTACTTTAAGCCCGATAAACAACATTTATATTGACGACAATCTAGGTGATGTTATTTAAGAAAACATGCATCATGCTACTTCGAAAATATAGTCCATGTAAAAAACTTACCGTTTTCTTTTTATTTTCAGAAGAAGTTTATAAAAGACACATAATTATGTAGATGTAATAACTTATAGTCTTTATTTTTTCAATATTAATATGTACAAAAAGGTTTAAAACTAAATTATAATTCATTTTGGTTTAATTACATACACAATAACTTACGTCCTACATTAATTATAATATTAAGTATTATTTCAGATTTATTCTCCTTCAACTTCATTGTCTATTAAAATAGTATTTAAAAATAAAGCTGGAGCTATGTTCATATTTTGTTGGTGACGAGCAAATCCTAAGTACCACAAAATACTCATAACATGAGCGCAGCAACCAACAGTTGACATTCCTACAAGACAATTGCAATAGTACGCTTCTATTGCGTTGCAACTAATGGCTACATCAGATTTATTACTGACAAGGATGTATGTAAAATATATTTTCCCACTGATGTGTCGGATTTAATGCGACCTCTAAGTAAATAATTGTTTCCAACCAGGCTTTGATATGTAGAATTGATTCTTATTACATTTTCACAAACTTCTATTATATAACTTCCATTGCTTTTAAGATGTTCCCCACAATAAGAGCGAGCTTGTTTGATTTGATAATTTCCCAATGATATTTTACGAAGCTCTGTCAAATCAAGCAAAGGAAAGTTATTTGAGCTTGGAATGTGTCCGTTAATTCTACGAAACACTGCCCCAGTTCTATTTAAGTTATTTTCCTTAACAAAATCGCCTAAATGGTTAGGAGTATTTAATCTACTCAAAGCCAACTCCAGTAAAACGCTGGCATCTGTATTGTCTTCTAACAGAGGATGGAACTTATTAAGGATTGCAGCTGCAATTTTAAAATCATCCATTAAGTGACGAGTAGCTAAATTAAAAAAGTTTTGACGGAATAGTTTAAAATCTCTCTTAAAGCGTCCATTGACAACTTCCACAACCCATCTTACCATTGTTACACATCTTGTCTTGTTAGCTTGAGCTGTTGTCAGCTGATTATTCCCTTCCAGTTTCAGGCATGTGAGCTTTGTACCCGTAGGATTCTAGGCTTGAAATAGCATCCCTGAAACCTCTGTCTAGGATAAAACATCATTTTCTTTAACAAAACGCCTCATGTTCCCATATTCATCTCTAAAAAGATTTTTAATAATTGTTGCATCAGAATCAATTGCTGCATAAGGTCCGTATACGTCTATTATATAGCCGTCACAGTATGTCATCATAAAGGGTTTAACTAAATTCTGAAACTTATGCAGACTATATGTTGCTTTTTGGAAACTATAATTTGAACTTTTTGGAGGTAAACATAAGTTCCGTCACATATGATTATGGCTGGTTGGTAATTTTCATTTAACTGTGTGTTGCCAAAAAGTCCATTTGTAAGTTAATTCAAAACTAAGTTTGTATTTAATAAAGAGCACTAAATTATATATCAAATTAAAGGTAAATAAATAATCTTTAAAATGATTTAAATAAAATTTAAAATGATGAAATTAGGAATCACTGCCGATCTTTTTAAGATATTGACGTTTAAAAAGTAAGTACAAAAAACTTGATTTCTAATAACTTAAAACGAAATATTGGAGAATATGTACAAAAATAATTTTAATTACGATGAAAAGGTAAAATACCTTTCATTTGATACCAGATTTATTTCCCTACGTATCTTACATCGGAAAATATAAGCAGTTTTGACGGAAAAATAAGTGAAATTCTGCTTCTGAATTAGTCAACTTCAAGCTCAAATATCTCAAAAACCCCACGAACGATTTTAAAAATATTTCACCCACATACTGTCCTTAATACCACATTTCATTTGATACTAGATTCATTAGTGGACGCACTGGGCCCAGGTTCCCTAGGAAAATGGGCCATCTCCTTTCTGTTTCATGACAGTACTATAGAAATATAATATACAATGGGTGATGGTGGCTTCCTGCATCTGAACTTGCTTATATCACAGTGATTTACTCCATCGTTATTGGATTATAAAATATTGGATTTGATGTTTTGTTCGACAATCAGGCAGAAACGCCTGATGAGCGTTACAAACATTGAGAATGATTGTTCGGGTCAAAGAGATGATATTGATTTTCGGAACTTTGCTGTAGAGTAAGGCAAGCTGAGCATAGAATAGAAAGGTTTAAAGACTGTTGCTAAAGAGACGACAATATCTTCTTTTTCGTTCCTGTAAGGTTTAAGATTTTCAAATGATTTTACAAGTTCAGTGGTTGCAGGCCTACATTTAAAGGGGATGTGTTTTCTAGTAAAATAAATATGTAAACAAAACTATCAAAGATTTGAGAAGTATGTGAAAGTTAGGTGTCTACCATTTTTGCGTGTGGGATTATAAAAGGGGGTTCTCATATAATAGATAATTCTCATAGAGGGGCGATCCTTAATGAATATAGTTAAAAATTTGTTATTTATAAAAATCAGCTATTTCGGTAGTTTTCAGGTCTATCAGGTTACATCATAATAGCTTTCTGTACAGATTTGATCAAGATAGCAGATGCCTACCTGTATTATGTAGAATTTTCACAGTGATGTACTTGTGTTGTTGCAACTGACTCATATATGCTTTTATCTTAAATATTTTCTATTCTATCCTGTTGCATAAGGTACAATCTTCTAAGTTATTTTTCAAATTAATAAAACTCCAAAAAATATAATTGCCTTAAACTTGCTTTGTAAATTTATTTTAATTTAAAAAAACTTTTGACAACACTTTATTGCTGTAAATATAAAATATGCCTTATTAAATCTATATAATTTTTAACTCAAAAATATTTATGTAAATATAAAACTTTTTATTTTTTGATTAATTTAAAATTAAATAATAAATAAAAATTTAATTTAGCGTTTGGAGGAAACTTTTTCTCAGCAACTGGATGAAATGGAATCACTATACGGCGGTGCGCTTATAGTTCCTATCCCTTCAGACACTCTACAACGTGACTTCACTGGATCAACACGTAGCAGCTTATCATCATATTCTGAAGGTTAGCACAGCTTGTCGAAATTAAATAAATGAAAAAGATATATTTTTTTTTATAAAAAAGAAAATATAAAACATTTCTGTGCATGTATTTATAACTTATTTACCGAACAACAATTTTTTTTTTTTAGTGTCAGTTGTTTTGTGTCTTTAGTTAGGAATAAGGATATACCTTCATTTTTCGTTTATGTAATTGTAATTATATATACATACTTTAGGTTACTTTTGTTTGTATACAAATTCTAATAGGAGATAAGACAGCCTACTTATATTCTTTTTTTTTTTTTTTTTTTTTTTATTAAATTAAATTAAAAGATCCAAATATAGCCAAACATCAACTTAACAAACAAACTTAACATTTTTACCACAACAAGATGGTAGTTAGATATTTTTTTCTGAAATAACTCAAATTTAAGAACTAACCAATTCTGCAGAATACGATGTTGTCCAAAAAATGCACTTCTTCCAAAACTATACCAATGCCAATCAACAACACGCTGAATAAATAAGATTGAATCAAAAAAAAAATACGTTTATATATTTTTATAAAGAAAAACTAACAAAAAATAACAAAATTTTATATACATACATACCTATGCCAAGAAATGAGAAAAAAAGAAAACACCACTAGTTTAAATTATAAATTAACAAAAGACAAAAAAAAAAAACAATTATATTATTAACTTTTTAAATTAAATCTAATCTAAACGTATGTAGATTTAAAAATATATTAAACAAAACAAAAACAAAATTTTAAAAGTAGTTTTTGTATAATTTTAAAGAAAACAAAATTGAAAAGTCAAATTAAAAAGCAAACAGCTTGTACATAGTACCTTTATACATTTTTAATTTTCAATCAAAAAACAAGGGGTATTCAGGACTCAGTTCGTAGTTTGTTCGTAGTCATTTCAAGTTTCGTACTCCGACTTAAATGAATGAATATAACAAAACAAAAAAAGAACTACGAAGTGGCATTTATACTCTTGATATATGTACATTATGTCAAGTTTTGTGTAAATACATAAATAAGTTTGCCCCTTGTTTATTTATAATTATACACCCAAACACAAAAATACACAACTTCTTTTTTTTTCTATGCCCTTTGCTCTTATTTTTATTATCTTCTTTGTTTAATAATTAATTAAATACAAAATAAAACAAACGCAATTGAATTATTGAATGTTTAAATATTAAGATTAAGTTTTAACAATTAAATTGTTTGTATTCTGACCGAGAGCTAATGCTTTTCATTCGTTTTATGGAAAATAGAAAAAAGTATATTTATATGTTATTTAATTATTATTATCATCTTTTTTTTCTCTTAAAATGAGTTTATACATATATGTACGAAAATCAATTTAAATAAAAAGTATTCAACAAAAACAAAATGATCTGTATTCTGTTGTGAATTTCTAGTTAAATTTAAATCAAAATAAATATTAATTTCAAGAGAGTAGGGTAAGTTTAATTAAGGCCAGATGTACACTAGTGGTTAAGCACTGGACCTCGTTTTTAAATTCTTGATGGACTTCTTGAACCACACTTGGACCACCGTCTATACTTTGATTATGCAAACACTAACCGAGGTTAATCGTTTTTAAATTTTGATACGAGGATGAACTATGTAGGTACCTACTAAGATACTATTGTATTGTTTTCTGCTTAATATCTATCTAGTAAAAAAAGAATGTTGAAAATCGTTCCACCAGTTTTTCTTTTTTAATGATCTTTTTTTTTTTTTAAACTTTTAAATTTTTTTTAAGTAAGCAAACAAATTTAAAAAAAAAATCAATACACCCATTTTCAAAATGTTTTTAAAACTTAAACTTTTTTTTTTAGAAAATAATTAAAAATCGCAAATATAAGTTTTTGAAAATTTTGAAATGCAATATAAATTTAATTATTAATGGATTTCTTCATTAAAATCGGAAGAATAGTTTACGAGAAAACCTAGTTTGAAAAAACCGGTTCTATGATAGGTACCATTATAAGACAAATTTCGAAAAATCTTTTTTTACTAAAAGATAGACTATCAAAATCGTTAGAGCCGTTTTCGAGAAAATCAAATCTTTACGATTGTATGGCAGGTGCCGTTATTTAAATAAATCCTATCAAATTTGAAGCAAATCGGCCCACCCGTTCAGCCTCCAGAGGCGCGAACAGACAGACGGACGGAATTTCCAGACTCACTTTTATCAACTTCTCCATCATCGTAATGTCATGTGTGATTGTTATCTCAATTTTTTTTTTTGCACGAATCAATAACTTGACTTATAGGTACATACCTATAATCGTAAGTACAAAAATAAAGCTGCTCCGGAAATTGCGTCACATCGAACACCATGGTGCTGGCCTGGCCATCAGACCAAATAGGCTTGTATGGCTGTGTACATGCATTGGATGTTCTTGGGGCTTAGTCTCCATATTTTGCCAACTTCGTTCCTTTTTATTTTCCCAGTTAAGCACCACACCAGGATAGTTGGGTGTTTCGAAATCTTGTAACGGTATGCCATTTATGGTGGGTGGATTGATTTTAGAAATATTGTTTTACCTTTTAAACAATGCTATTTCAGTTTTTATTGGGTTGCTGAACTTGTTGGGCGCCTCCACTTACAATATATGTTTATACATTATGTCAGACATCACCTCTGAAATTTATATTTCTCTACCACGCACGTTGGCAAATTTTGTCGTGACATTTCATCATGATCTCATCGTGTTAATCTGGTCGTTTGGTTTTAGCACTTCAAGCTCTAGAAAAGTTGGAAGAAGCAGAATACGGGGCGAAAGAGGTTTTCCCATTGCAATTGCATTAAAACGCATAGTTATTTCCTGGCCTTTGGTTACCCCCACTTTTGAAAGTGCACCAATGACCAATCTATGGTTTCAGAGTAGTCCATATACCTTTTAAGTTATGTTTTTGACACTTCGTATTACATTTTTTGCTTAATACCTAAAAATTAAAACAAATGTTTACTTTATCATTGTATTTTTTTTAGGTTATAACTCTTAACGTGCGTTACAACCAGATTTGAAACAACAAACCGATCTGTTGTTATGTCGTTTTCTATATATGTATAAGACGTTTCATAAAAAGCGTGTTCAATGAAACACAAAAAAATTGAAAGAAAAACACAAACATTTGTCTTCCATAAGCAAAAATCTTGACCAAGCGTTCAACAATATGTCACTTTGTGTTTTAATTCAGTTGTTTAACATAAGTTAAGTTCAATACTTTTTCCCCCGGTGTGGTGGTGGTGTTAAAGTAGCGCAAGTGCATGATAAATTTCAAAACGCATCGCGCGCTGCGTCCAATATTCGGTCGACATAATCGCCCAAAAATTTATCCGAGTCAGCTGCTGCGGCGGCTTCTTGCCGAAATCATTTTTAAAACATAATGGCAAACCCTTATCTTTATAATAAAGCTAAATTCTTGGTCATCACATTAAATTATAGGCGTTTTATTTCTTCTTGAAAACCACACGTCTAGAAAAAACACCCTTTATTAACCACCTCAGCAATATTTTCGCAGAATTTTGATTTCCGATGTCTATTACCGAAGATAATGACATTAAAAATTTTAAACGGCATTTTTTCCACGTTTCAAAAAAAAACTCGATCTTGAGAAATTTTACACAAAATTCATGAAATACCAGGAGCTCAGAATCCGCAGTAGGTATACCCACCACACCAAAACATTAAATATGCTCCTTTTGGTATACAATCAGATTTGGCACTTCTAAATATAATCGAGCTTCTAAAATTATGCTTTAAAAAAATCGGCATACTACACTTCCGGTGAAAATTAAACAATTTCGATCTTACCTAAAACTATGCAATAAAATTTGATTTGAAATAATTCTCACCGGAAGTGTAGTATGTCTATTTTCTTAAACTGCCAAATCTGATTGCATACCAAAAGGAGCATATTTAATATTTTGGTGTGGTTGGTATACCTACTGCGGATTCTGAGCGCCTGGTATTTCATGAATTTTGTGTTAAATTTCTCAAGATCGAGTTTTTATTTTTGAAACGTGGTTAAAATGCCGTTTAAATTTTTTATTGTCATTATCTTCGGAAATAGACATCGGAAATCAAAATTCGGCGAAAATATTGCTGGGTGGTTAATAAAGGGTGTTTTTTTAGACGTGTGGTTTTTAGCTTTATTATAAAGAAAAGGGTTTGCCATTATGTTTTAAAAAGGATTTTGGGCAAGTGGCAGCCGCGGCTGGCTCGAATAAATTCCTGGACGATTATGTCGACCGAATATTGGACGCAGCGCGCAATGCGTTGCGCGAAACGAACCATTATGTTGGTAATAAATTTGCACGATTTGCAAACGTTGTTCAAGAGTAAGTCTATTCATTATGAAATGGCAAACTAAACTGAGGTTAAATCAAATGACAGTTCCAACTCCGAAAATAATATTGCCAGATTAAAAACCACACCTCTAAAAAACACCCTTTAGTTTTGCTGTTCATGACTTCTATTTTTACTCACTAATCTTCCGTATAGTAGTCAACAAAAATAAACAAATTTAAGTGGATAATTTTCAGGAGCATGTTTAGTATTTTGGCGCGAATTTATTTCTGATGTTGTGGTGGGTATACCTACTGTGGATGCTGGGCGCTTGGTATTTCATGGTACGTCCGAAATTCGGCTCAAGTGTAAACTGATGAGCTTTAAGGGGTGGAACGCATCTGGCTACCTCGAGTGAGTCTTTTTTTTTTGTAGAAGAACTAGAAATAATAGCTATTGCTTAAATATTGGTAATGTTTATTTATTGAGCATAATCACGTTTTATACAACTTTTATGGGAGCATAACAAATGAACATGCTATACATCGAATGACTTTATTTTGTTTTGTAATCGGGGCACTACTATGAACGGTTATATTTAATATTTTTTAAATACTTCCAAATAAATATAGTTAAGGGTGGTCAAGGAGATCAGCTTAGAATTAAGATAAGAGGAATTGGAACAACAAGGAGAGGGATAATTTGTCGGGGATTATTTACTCTACACATAAAATATTTCAACAAAATACAGGTAGATGATGGTGATGTGATTATAGTGATCTTATCCAGAGAGATCCCCATGGTCAAATAGAGCTTGATCATAAAGTTGTGCGACAACTCGCCGACCTGCAAAGAAACGACCATGCAGAACATCCCGACCTCGTATCGCTTCAATGGATGTGGAAAATTCAACAAAGATTTTCACAATAATTTCAGCATCGTCGTCATCCTCGTTTTCCGTTTGTTTCTCTTTGTAGATTATGACTCGACTTACGACTCCAAATTTGGCGCACTCCTCTTGGATTTCTTCTTGTAGAGTTTCGTCAACATCTTCTGGACCAACCATGTTGCGCAGGATGATAACTTTGGACTCTGTGGGACGCATGAGACGCTGCATTACCAACTGCCTTGCACTTTGACCTTTGATGGACATGTTCTCTTGCTGTTGTAGAGTTTGTGTTTCATTTTCTTCCATGAGTTTCTTTTGTAGCTCTTCTTGTTGCTTTTCGTGGGCTTTTTGAATTTGTTCGGAATTATTAACTGCAACAGGTACTGGAATTAGAGCCGCGGGTGTGGCTATGGTGGGTAGTGCTGTTGTAACGTTTAAAATACCAGGCGGGGCCAATGCGACAGGGGCAACAGCCGCAGGTGCTTGAAATACAGCAGGCGCTTGGAATCCGGTTGTAACAGGAACTGCAATACCAGGTGGGGGTAAGGCAGCAGCTGTGGGTAGTGGAAGTGCTGCGACTTTTGGAACGACTGCTGCCAATGGCGGAATAGCAGAAAGTGTAGGAGTTGATGAAAGTCCCATAACTGCATTACTTGCAACGGCATCTAGAGCTTGGATTTTTGCTGTTGCAGCAGCAGCAGCTACAGCTGCGGCTGTGGGCATAGTTGAGTTTGTTGATGGTCCCATCAGGGCATTTGGTGGTGTGATTGACCGTCCAACTCTAAACAAAAAATGAATTAATAAAAAATGCATTCAAAGTTGTATACCTTAATTATATACCTCAGCAACTGTCCACCAAGATCAAATAGGTTCATACTAGCAATAGCTTCATCCATGGCCTGTTTGTTTGCGTACTCAATGAATCCATAGCCCTTGTGGGAATGCACCGATGTTCCTTGCGCCAATTTACAATATAATATCGGCCCAAATGCTTCAAAAACACTCTTGATGTCTTCTTCGGACAAATCTGGATGTATGGAAGCCACATAAATACGATTGTAACTCTTCGCCTCTTCTTGGATCTCATCGATCACTTGCTGTGCTTGTGGCATATTGCTAGGACGACCAACTTTGATGTTACGCCCTCCCATTAGGGCTCCATTCATCTGTTCCAAAGCCAATTGTGCTCCTTCGGGTATTTCATACTCGACAAATGCAAATCCCTTGTGCTTTTGTGTAATTGGATCCCATGACATGTTTATGGATTTTATGGGACCAAATGGAAGAAAAGCCGTACGTATGGTATCCTCTTTAAGTTCGAACGATATGCTTCCTACGTAAACTCTGGAAATAATAATAATAAAAAAAAAACAATAGTTTTTAGTTTGAAGCGTACATGTATTTAGTTTTAATGTTTTTATTAAAATTAAATCAGATCTTATCAGCTAAAAGATCACGAAACTTCAAGATTTCTCAAAGTCTCATTAACTCGAGAGCTGATATTGATAATCTAGAAGTTGTTTTCACTTTGATTTGTTCAAATATTTTCATCATTATTAATGGAAGGATCACTCTTACTATCGCATATTATATCGTCACCCCAGTATTGGAGTGCCACTTTTGCATTTTTGTCATTTTTGAGTTAGGAATGATTTATAAAAGACAAAGAGGAGATCTTTCTTTTGGTGTAATAAAATCTATCCTGTCTCTATTACTGCCAAAGATATCAGTGTTAGAAATGAGCTATATGCACTTTTGCATATAAATGGTCAGTATTGGTCTGCCACACAAGCCTTTGTATGAGAAGGTCATATTTTTGTATGAACTTTTCTGAAATTTTTTAAATGTTTTAAATGACCTATACATACAATTGGCCTAGAATAATGCATTCTTTGCAAACACAAATTCAGTGCTTAAATGATCTATACATACAATTCTTACTCAAAAGTGCTTCATATGCATGAAAATTTTTCAGTGTTTAAATGATACATACAAACCAAACTCCAAATTAAATTTTCAAGCATTAAAAATGATTTCAGTGTTTAAGTGATACATACCATACAATAGGTTAAAGAAATGCCTTATAAGGCAGTTACTGTTGTTCAGTATTAAAATGATACATACATACAATTCATTTCTCAAATGCCTTAAACGTTTTGTAAAGGGTAGTTAGATTTTAAGGGCCGATGTTGATTTTGAATAAAACATAAATTATTTAGGAAATTACTGTCATTTCTTTTTATCATGATTATATTGGTATGGTTCAATTATGTATGGACAATATATCGGCCAAATGGCCGCCACGACCTCGGCGGCACACCTCCATCTGATGGTCCAAATTTTCGATGACGCTGAGGCATAATTGAAGTTCTATGCCATTAACGTGCCGAATTATCTCATCTTTTAGCTGTTGAATTGTTACTGGCTTATCGACGTATACCTTTTCTTTCAATGAACCCCAAGGAAAGAATTCGAACGGTGTCAAATCACATGATCCTGGCGGCCAATTGACATCGCCACCACGTGATATAATACGACCATTGATTTTGTCACGCAAAAGAGCCATTGTTTCGTTAACTGTGTGGCAAGTGGCACCGTCCTGTTGAAACCACATGTCGTCCACATCCATATATTCCAATTCGGGCCATAAAAAGTTCGTTATCATCTCACGATAGCGAACACCATTCACAGTAACTGCCTGATCGGCCTCATTTTGGAAAAAATACGGCCCTATGATGCCGCCAGCCCATAAACCGCACCAAACAGTCACTCTTTGTGTGTTCATTGGTTTTTCGACAATAACTCTTGGATTATCATTCGCCCAAATGCGGCAATTCTGCTTATTGGCGAATCCACTGAGGTGAAAATGTGCCTCATCACTAAAGATGATTTTCTTTGAAAATTGATCATCCACTATTGCCCATGTATCTTTCCATGGTTCAAATTGAATTAGTCTGAAATTGAGAAATGTCAAATAAAATACAGGAAAAAACTTGACATCTAGGTGTGGTTCACATTCAACATCGGCCCTTTAAATTTAACCACCCTTTAGTTGGTAATATCTAAATGACGCTGTTGTTGTTTGTTTTAATGCGTCTAACGGTCTAACGGTTTTTTACACAGTCCTATATTAACACGTGCACAGAATCTTGGTCAGAAACCGGTTTCACTTTTTGTCTGCATTCCAATGTGGGTATTTTTGCAATGCACAAAATGGAAATATGACATGAGTGCGGTTGACGTGGCATATTATAATGCAATTTTTGGTAAAAATCAAGCTATTTCAAGTGCACCTGAGACTGAAAAAGTTAGAGAAGTCACTTAAAGGAGAACAACGCGAAAAATTAAGAGAAACCAGTGATCAACAAGACTTTTTAAAGTTAAATTGAATTAAAAGTTGGATAAAATACTTATAGTTTGTCTTATTTTTTTTCTGAATGTACTAAAAACTAATTTGTTATAGCATTACAAAAAGCTGAAATATTGGGTTTTTAGTTCTCAGTTATGAGAGAAGGTATTTTTTTTACGGTATTATTTTTTTTTGAAACGATAACTTAACATGTTTTTTACAAGTTTAAATAAGTTTATCAAAAAAAAAGCTAAGACAAATAAAATAACAACAGTTTAAAAAAATGCTTTTATTTAAACTTTTGTATGGAAATATGCCACATACGCATCCAAAAATCGCAATCTCGTTCCATGTTTAAATGCCACATAGGTTGGTCAAAAAGTGCCTCATACCATACAAATACGCATTATTTGAAATAAAAATCATGCCACATATGCAATTTCCTTTTTTTCAACTTGAGGTTACAAAACAACCAATAGACCGATTGAAACAAGAATTAAAGCATAAAGTAGAACTAAATAGCCACTAAATTAATAAATTTGTGGAGAGGTTATTTTCCTGAAGATTTTTTATTTATTCATATTCAAACTTAAAACGTCGTTTTCTCGAAACTATGTTTTTGTCGTTTAGATCACTCCAATACTGGGGTGACGATATGTATATGGCACAATTTTTAACTCTCCAAAGATTATTATTTAACAATTGAAAACGAATAACCGACAAGTAGCGACGAATAAAAAGTTTGAGATGCCATATTCAAAGCATTTCATTGAAAATATACAACACGGCTAACAGAAGAAGCTAGAGAAGGCAAAGGAAGAATTTATTTGTATGCTCAATCAAGGAACTGCCAACCGTCAAAATCATATCGACTTGTTTGAAAACGGCCAAGAAGAAAAATTGCAACGATGCGAACACTATATGCGATGCATTTCGAATCGCTACTCCTGCCCATTATAGTTTTTTCGTACAAAGATTGTTTTGAATGCCATACTTGACTTGGACATACCATCAAATAATAACATCTTTAGGACTATTTAAGTTTGATTTGTCATTTCTTGTGAAGCAAATATTTTGAAGAGCTCGCAGTACGTGAAGAATTTCCAGAAGCAACTATTATTGGCCCATCCGATGTATGTATGTATGTGGTTCGGAAGATAGATTCTTGAGATACTACGCTCATATTTAGCTACGTCAATTCCGTGCATTTCCTCTTTGATATAAAGGCGAACTAACTGTAAAACATCCCGTTTTTGTTAGTGACATTACTCAGGCTTGAGACCCGATACTGCTGGAAGTCTTTTTTCCAAGAACTTAGTATAATAATAGGCATATTATAAATAAAGCCGCAGGAACTTTTTTTAATTTATTCAGTCAAAGATTTATAATATTAATAAAAATTGGTTGGATTAAGTCAGGACATCAAATAAATAAGTACATTTGACGTGTCATTGTGACTGCTTCCTTGACAACAATAGCACAGCAGAAATTCATGCCATGTTATTGTTGGGACACTGCCATTGCAATAAGAAGTTAATCAAAAAATCTGTCATTGTGTCTTATCAACAATGACAGGGTGATTCCACGGACAACGAAAATTGGTCTTTCGATGAACGACAAATTTGTGTCATTGTGCTTGTCATTTTAGCCGTCAGTGCAATAACAGCATTTTACGATGGCGATCACACAACAAGACGACAACGGCATTATGACGCGAGAATGTCATTACAGATTTCGATGATTGTGTAGTACATACTAGCTTAATACACATGCGTCGAATCATCAATGGAGTATCAATCGCTACTCTACCGCATGCTCATCGATTCTGGAAAGGTCTTTGAATGTCGTAATCATGATTAAACGCCACTTAGAAGAACTTAATGCACACAAGAGGATACCACTGTGTAGTTTTGTAACGATCGATTGTTGAACGAACCAGGAAGTCAGCAAAAGAATATATGTATAAAGCTCGTAGTGCATTAAGAATCTCCGGAGTGGCGCTCTAGTCTTTGAATCTAACTTGAAAATACTTTTTTTCTTTCTTTGATAAAGGGTTTTCCAATAAGAGGTTCTATTTTGATTAGCCCGCTATTTCGGTAGTTGTCACTTTTGAAACTGTAATTTGTTGACATTTGACAAAAAGACACGCTTGAACAACGCATTGAAATTAATAAAATTTATACTATACAATTGGTGAAAATTTGGCAGAGACGGTTCGTAAGACTTAAAACACAGTTTTTGGTCGCCCTGAAGCACCTTGTCGGACCGCAATCCAGAAATTTGTGAAAAAATTGGCGCATCTGGGGCTCGGAAACCCCAATATTTATTGTTGAAAAGCCTCTCCATCCTCAACGAGTAACTGTTTGGTGCGATTTATGGTCCGGTGGGGTCATTGGATCTTACTTTTTCGAAAATGAGCTGGAGCAACAGCTACGGTGAATGGTGCGCTATCGAGAGACGATTAATAATTTTGTATGGATGGAATTGGATGGTATTGATCTAGGCAATGTTTACTATCAACAAGACGGCGCTACGTGCCACACAAGCAATAAAACCATCGATCTTTTACGGGAAAAGTTTCCGGACCGTGTTATCTCTCGAAGAGGTAATCACAATTGGGCATCGAAATGTGATATAACTCCATGCGACTTCTTCCTTTGGGGCCACGTGAAAGATAAGGTCTACGCCAACAGCCCAGCGTCGATTCAAGACCTCAAAGATGGAATCCGTGAAGCTATTGAGGGCATTCCAGCAGCCACTCTGCGATTTTGTGATGGACAATTTCATGAAAAGGATATTATTGTGTAAGCGTAGCCGTGGCGGGTATTACGCTGATATTTTTTTTAGTTATTAATGGCATTCTTTCCTCTTTACATTGAAATAAACATTTGATTGATTATTCTTTTTCAAAAAAATACAATTTTTCTTTGAATATCAAAATAAATATAATAATATTGCCATGCGATAGTAAGTTATAATTTAATTAAACCTATTCAAAGATTTTACCTGCACATCAACGCTAAAGCCTGTTGTCGTTGAACTTGGGTCCTTTGACTTGCCAATTGCTAAAAAATAAAGAAGAAAAGTAATCATATAAAATATAAATAAATCATCATAAAGACTACAAACAAACTATTGTGGCATACGTACTTGTTGTTGATGGGCAAGTGTCTGCTTCATAAGTACCATCTTAATACTTTGCTCCATTGCATATTTCTTGGCCTTGGTTACCGTATCATGCTGTTCGGACGTCAACTTGGGTAGAGCACCACCCAAAAGACCGAGCAATGCTGATCGTGTGCCTGGACCAAACTTAACATCGCCAGTTTGCTTTAAATCATAGATAGGCTGAGATATGAAAGGTACTTTCGGTTCCAATTTTCCTAGAATTGTTAACTCTTATTTAGTAAAATATTAGCCAATAGATCGACAGCTAAACATCATCTTTGTTTTTAGCAACAACAGAAAGTATATTTTTTTCCCATTTTTTCAAGTCAAATAGCGCACACAGTCGAGTCAAATTTAATGTCAAATTAATTGAAAATGAAAGAAAATTAATGAAGAAAGTGTTTTCAAAATCGTCCTTGGTAAGCTGTTTTTGCTTTATATTTTTCTAGAGAGTTTTCAAATTGAAAGTCATTTCGTTCTGTTTTTTTAGGGAGACAAACAAGAACAGAAATGGAATCTGAGATAAATATTGTTCTTTTTTTTTTTTTTTTTTTTTTTTTTATATTCGATGCCTGGAAGAAAGATAAAAAAGAAAAAAAGAAATATTATTATAAATTTGTGGTTAATTTGTTTGTTTGTTTTTGCTTGGAACATGAAAACAACCCTAGTAGTTTTTTGTGTGTGTAGGGTTTATGCTTTTTGTTTCTCACAAAGCCTACAATTTGCATTTTAGATAGCGGAATGATTTCAGAGCACACAGGAGGAGAATTATTTCTTATTTTCTTTCACACAACTTTATAACTTTTGCAAATCCGCCTGAAAATAAGAGAGAACAAAAAGAAAGAACCGGAGAATTAACTGGACATAGTTTCCTAATTCGATTTTTTTTTTTAAATTTTAAATATGTATTTGCAGAAAAGAACTGTATGGATCGATTTTGATTCATAAAAAAAAAAATAATAATGAGGTATAATAAAAAAATATTAAATTGCTACATGTACACCCAATGTGATAAAAAAAATGCAAATAAATAAAAAAATGTTAGTTGGACAACATGAACCACAAAAAATATGAATTAATGAAAGGGGGACTGATATGGAATCATTAAGTTATTAATACAACACAATTGCTTTAATTTTTCTTGTTTCAGACTTTTGTTCTTGTTTAGAACGCTGCAATTCAAATTAGAAATGGAAAACCTTCACATTTCCTGTTTAATTTTTGTTTGTTTTTAGATTCAATGGGTCATTACCAAAAAAACCCAACACGATTGCTGACAAGATGTTGTAAAGTAAGAGAATTCTGATCCCATGCTAGATAAAAACTATGTCTGAAAAGGAAGAGTGTGTTCGTTAGTCACGATTTTTTGGTTGCTTATGGAACTATCGTACCATGATATTTATTTCTATCCCGATAACCTTTGGAACATACTATATATACTGACTGCTCCAAAGGCCACAATCCTTTTCTGTTTTCTTTACAAAAGCATAGCTTTACTTGAAGCAATAAACATAGCAATTTCAACGAATAAAAATACCGCCATTTTTACTGATAGTCTTTCCATGCTAACCGCAAAAAAAAATATTAAGCACCGGACACCACACATCATCAAAATTAGAGATAACATTATATCGTTAGGAGCAAAATTACAACTGATCTTAATCCAAGGACATGCAGCGAATTGTGAAGCCAAATCCACCATGGTATGTCCCAATACAAATTTAAACCAACATCTACCTCCCAAAAAAGAACTAGAACAAATTATAGGCATACATTCTTGGCGGGAAACATATATCCACTAATATGCCTTAGTTAGCCCAGGAATGATGACTGCATTTTATCCTGCCAAAAAACGGCCAAAACGAACAGCTGGCTCCTAGGTAGGTTTGAGGCTTGGACAAAAACAAAAAGCTACTTATTGAAGAATGAACCTCCTGTATTTCAAGATATTAAGCTCGATGTCTGTATTTGAACTTGCTATTTTACTCTTTAATTTGGGGAGAGTTAGAGGATAGCACTCACTCTTGTTATCCTCGATCGCTCTCCCACACCTTAAAATGAGGTTCAAATCATTAGCCCTTTAAGCCACCTGATCTAGCTAGTCTGTTAGTTTTTAAGATTTATCTCAACATTTCTATAAAAGAAAGCAGAACAAATAAAGCTCGAGCTGACATCAGTACTCTGTCAACATGTGTATTGAAAATCCAGTGAATTCGAATCCTATGCTTAATGCTTGTCAAATCTGGAAAATTTAGGCAAACATCTTGAAGGCACTGGAGAATTTGTAAATCGCTACCTGCACTTATAGATTTGTAAGAGGCAAACAGTAACAAACCAACAAAAAAGTGGCGTGCAACGAGTCGATTCATAATGAATGTCTGAATATGTATAATGAAGCGAAAATAACCATGAATTAGTATAAATGTAGATCAACAGTCCTAACACACTGACACTGATAAACGTGGTTATCACCTGAAGTATCTTACTGCAGACCGTTAAGAATGGAGACGTGTTGACAAAATATAGTGTATGATGAAAAAAAAAGAACACAAATTGGGAGCACATATAGTTTTAGTGTGGAACAAAAGAAGAAGAAGATAAGACATGATCATGCGACGTACATGATACCTAACATTCAGACCAGAAGCTAAAATTTTAAAGTTCTTCAAGCGTAAAACGTAATATCTGCTAAAGATACACTAGTTTTCTCGGATAGCCCGACTGCGTTAAAATCCTTAGATTCAAAATCAACAACATCTAGGAAACGAATTGTTAAACAAACGAACTTGACAACCAAGGAACGACACAATCACAATGATAGAAGGTATATGTTTCTAAGTGTTCCCGTTCAAATATTCATGCTAAGCCAAGACAGAACGAATCTTAGGTGGTCGATTGTATGGTGTACGATTTACCCAAAGCTCGATCCAAAACGCTATAAGACATTGATCTCCCTAAGCAGACGGTACATCCATGCTACCGTAACAGGACACTGTCTCATAGGTAGACATGCTGCGACTTGGGACTGCTCGCACGCAACCTCGCCTTCTGGGTAATTCCTCTTCGATGATATCAATTAAATTCTGATCTCAGCTTGCTTGTTACGCTTCCTAACAGGCTCAAATTGTTTCTAGATCAAAAAAAAAACAATCTTCATATGTTCGGTTTCAAGTCAGAGAGGTCTCTCTCTGACTTCAAACTTCATTATTAAGCTGGGAGTTAATACTAAGCATTTTTTTTTTCACAAAAGGCCTGCTATCAGCATCACGCGTAAGGCTTTGTTCAGATTTGACTTGTAGTCCACGTATTCTATACATAGCCATGTCACTTCTTGGGATTCCTACTAAACTGGAGAACTCGCGCTGCTCTGTCAAGGTTGGTAAAGGTGACGCGCTATTATGTAACCTCTTAAACATCCTTCTTGAGGAAATCGTACACGGAACTCCCATGTCAACACCAGCGGTACGATTTTGTTTTTTAATTCGTTTAATTTTTTGGCTCTTGGCTGTGCTGATGATATTGACATTATTGAAAGAACCATGCGAGCTTCACAAGTATTGAAGTGCAGGCGGGCGGGAGGCGAAAATGGGTCTGGCTGTAAATGAAGATAAAACGAAGTATATGGTGTCTTCGGGAGCAGAACATCATCACCGTAGGCTCGGGCAAAATGTCAGGATAGCGAGATATAACTTTGAAGTTGTCAAGGACTTTGTCTATTTGGGTTCCACTATAACCTCTCAGAACAACATCAGTGAAGAGATCAGTCGAAAAATCACTCTTGCCAATCGGTGTTTCTGTACTAAGAAGGCATCTAAACCGGTCCGATGCAGTTCTGGAAGGCCCCATCTAAGGTGGCGCCATCAACTGGAGAATGACCTTAACCAACTTGGTGTGCGCAACTGGAGGCCACTGGCTAGGGACCGGCCTAGCTGGCGAGGATTGTTCGATGTTGGTTAAGGCCGTGGTCCACAATCGACTGTCTGCGCCACCAATGAATTTTGTGAAGCTACATAAATGAGGTCATTAGAAAAACGAACACGATTGAACATCAAGAGATTATTCTACTTTTGATTAACATTTTATGTGAGGCAAACCAAAAGCGTCAATTTATTTCAATTCGTCAATGGTTTCCACAATGAACGAGGCTAGGCGTCAGCATTTTGAATTACCACTGCGCAGAAATTGAGTGTAGAATAACTCCAACCAATTGATAAATAAAGCCCTATTCAGAAAAAACAACGAAGGAAATGCAGAAGCATGGACCACTTTCAGTCGGAGATAAAAAGTCCCTTGTACTATTCGAAAAATGTGCGTACGATTTATAGTCCTGTTCATTTTAACGAAGAAGAAAACGGGTCTGGTTCAAAATCCCGAAAAATCAAAATCCCGAATAGCAATCAAAACTGAAAAATCGGATTAGTGATGCAGGCAGGCGCCTGTGTCAACAGTTTTCATAATCAGCAGCACTTGGGTGGCCCGCTTCGCGGGATCTTTTGATTTTCTCCTCCTTTTTCGGGAGCACATTGCGCTCACGCAACTTCGTTGCTCCGCTAAGGGTATGTATATTCGTCAGGCAGGCGCCTGTGTCAACAGTTTTCTTAATCAGCAGTACTTGGGTAGCTTTTTATCATTCGGGATTTTGAACATTCTGGATTTTGATTTTTCTGTATTTTGATTTTTCGGGATTTTGATTTTTCAGGATTTTGAACTTTCGGGATTTTAGTTTTCGGGATTTTGAACGGATCCCGAAGAAAACATCTGGTGAAGAAATAGAATGATAAACTACATATATGTGTAGTAAGCGACAAAATCCTATTAAAAAAATTCATGTACATACTCATGTTTAAGATGCCTGGGCCATGAAGAGTAAATGGACATCACCGCTGCATTTTTTAGATTCTTCAACCCCAGACAATCACAAGCCAAGATAGACCCTCATCTTTCATGGAGCGGCCAGACAGAAGGAGGTTTCTGACTACTTAGGAGTCCAAAATTGGAGACGATAATGAGCCTCACGAATCATCACATTTTGTAGGTAAGTATTTTTTAAAATCGCTCAACTAGTATAGGTTCCTGTATTTTGATGAATTAACTTATATCTTTTTAAAATCCTAGCAATTTTTTTAATTCGAGAAATAGGACCAAATACCATTTAACTGTTTTTAATAGAAGACTGCAGCAAAATCTCTTGGTATTTTCCAAGTAATAGTATGAGAGTAAAATTTAGTACCCGAGTTAAACAAGCCCATATTAATGAAGGTTAGTACGAGTATCTTTACCTCAAACAAGTTAAGGCTACATTCTTAGGTTCCTTTAAAAGCTTAAGTGTTTGTTTTTCGTGCAAAAAAAAAAAAGGATATCATCACCAATATTGTATTGATAAAAAGGAAATTGACTGTACAAAGAAATATCATTTACAAAGTAAATTAAAAAAAAAATGCAAACCCATACAATTCTCTTTGCTTTCAAACATTTATAAAGTAGTATTTGCATTATCAAACGTATCGACCTTATTCTTGATGATTCAACATAAAGTTGCATGAAGCCACAATCTATCGAGTTTGAGGGAACAAAGTATCTATAGTTTTTATATATTTTGGGACGAATACGAGTATGAAATGAAAATCCTCTGAAACGATAATAAGCACAGTGGAAACAACTAAAAAAAAAAATTAAATCTTCTTTTTCATGATGTATGAAATGGTAGTATAAATCTTGTCGTATTTTTTTGTTCTGTTTTTTTTTTTTCTTTTTGTAAATAAACTAAAATAAATAAATAAAAAAAAGAATAATAAATGGTTATTAATCAAAATTAAAACACACAAAAAAAAATGTACACAAACAATAATATTCTGTGAAGAAGAGATAAGCAGCCAGTAGGTATTAGAAGAGCAGAGATGCCGCCACACCTTTTCGCCCCCAATTTTTATCGTATCGAGTTGGTTGTGTGTGCAGGGTGTTGCAGCGCGCGCATTTGCTTTGCAATTTATCCTCAATCGATTAGAAACTTAAAAAACATGTCATACAAAGAAAAAAGAAAGAATTTTTATATATAAAAATGAATATTTCGATTAATCATTGATCATAAGGGACTCAATAATTCGTTACTCAAGTGAAATTTCAAGTCGATGAGTTTTTTTTTTCGGTTTCGGTTTACACGCTTGCTTGATCAGCTTGTTTTTTTTTTTTTATTATTTTTTGTTTACTCTAGTTTTACGCCTTTGCTCTTATTTGTTTTCATCGAGGTGTATTAGGGATTTTTTTAATTTTATTTTTCGATTTCTAATTTCAGATTCAAATTAAGTCGTTTTTTTTTTTTGGTTTGTTCAATTAGTTTCTGTTTTTGTTTTTCTTTTTCTTGCACAACAGCGCTGACTAATTTTCATTGAGCGCATTAAGGTAGATTAGGTCGTGTCTCACCTGACATCAGCATGAGTCTGCAATAACTTAAGAGCAGAACAAAAAAAGAAAAAAAAAAAGACCGACGAATTAGTTAAGATAAGTTGAAGACATGTATAGAGCTTGTTTTTTTTTTTTAGATCTTTTTGTAAAATTTTGTATACGTATGCTTACTTAATCAAATTTTACTACAGTTAAATTAAATAATGACTTATATATATATTAAGTTTTGCTAAATTTAGGAATTATAACATTTTAAATTGATACTTTACTAGAAGTGTAGTTTTACTAGTTATCAATGTGCAAGTGAAGATAAATAAGTTTAAATATAAAATGCATACCTGGATCCGAGCGCGACTTCTTCGTAGGCGAAGCTCCATCATGTACTGGGTCATCAGAACGGGGCGAAGATCGTGATTCTCTTTCGTGGGAACCCTATAAACAGAAATAAGTATTAACTTTAGGGTAGGTAGAAATGGCGGTTCTCATTCGAGCTGAAAAAGCTCCTAAGAAGAACCCAATTTGCGCTAGTATGCGCCGTTTTGTTACAATAACTAAATAACTTAACGAAGGATTTAATAGGATGAACTAGTACTCTCTTGAAGGACGACTCAATATGCCAAGCCAACCATAGGACTCTTTAATGAAACCGTACTCCAGGCTTTATGCCACCTAGGCAGATCGCTAGTTGGTATGGGTACTACAATGGTTCTGTCAAAGAGTTGCTTCAGTAAACGGGTTTGGCGTAGAAATTATCCAAGAATCATAACCATCTACCTGGGCGAGGTATATGGTTCTCAAAGCGGTTTCTCTGCCAAGGCGATTTTAAGCAACCAGACTCCAGACTTTATGTCAACTAGGCAAAATGCTGGTTGGTAGGGTAATATTGACTGCGCCAGAGGGGTCGGCCAAGTTAGCGGGTTCAGCCTAGGAAACATCCAACAGTCGTACCCCACCTCCTAGGTGAGATGTATAATTTTCAGACGTGTCCTCTGCCAATTTTTTGATTGTTTGATTAGAAGGATGTTTTTGCGGAGAAGGATGCGATGAACCCAGCCTTTCAGCATGCCCACACATTATTAGCCAGTGGCCCATACTCACTGCCACCACCCTGGCTATATCTGACCGGTTTGTGCATAGTAATTTGTTTGTTTGAGATTTTTTTGTCGTTTTTACGGATGTAAAGTGAGATAAAGGCAATGCCCCTCACAGCCCCCAGGCAAATGAGCTGTGAAGGGCTGATCCTTGCCTGGCCAGCTCATCTGCTTTAAAGCCTTGATAGCAGCCTGACTAATAATTAATATAGGGACATTTCGTTTTACGTTCGAGTATTGTTGCAGTTATTTGCAAGCTTCCCTGATTGCAAGAGCTGCTGTCTAGAAGACGCTAGCGAAGTCAGGAAGTAGGAGGGACATGGATATTTTGATCATCTTGAAGACAGTTATGTCGAAGTCTCTTGTAACATCTCCGTGTTCCCATTCTGTCCTGGAGGGAAACCCTATTTTGAAACTTTTACAGAGGTTAAGAGATGGTTTGCAGTAGTCAGTAGAAGCTGAGTCGGCTGATAAAAGATTTGAGATACTGTCATGACCGTATGGTCTTTCGGTTCAGCACCCGAACTCCTTTAGTCTGATTGAACTACAAAACACAAGCAAACATGTATATTCCTCTGAACAATAAGATGACTGTGACGTCAAACACAAAGTCAGCATACCTCTCAATCTCATATCCATTCACAGTCAGATGTCAAATTTTCGTCCGTAAAGTGCGATAGCGAGTGCAGTTTACGTCTGTAAACTTAACTGATCGAGATTTGACGATACGGGCCAATACGCATGAGCAACGAATTGCTTGTTCTCGCTCAATCGAGGACGGCTCGTCCGAGTCGTTCTGACTATTACAGTTCAACCTTTAAGCTTGTTGTGCATTTGGAATTCTTTCATTATACTTATTCCAAGTTAAAACTACTAGGATCCAACGTGAAATGTACCATCTCGAATAAACTACAAGCCTTTGTAAACCTTTGAGCAGAGGGCGACAACGAAATCCTTCAATCTCTTCGTCGCAAACCCCAGTTGTGACGACTCCGAATTCGGCTTTCTTTATAACAGTTGAGCTGCATGTTTCCTTTGGTCTTTCAACCCGACTATCACCTTGGGGGGTTCGATTGAAAAAACTGCTTTGCTATATAGGCATTGGACAGACAGTGTGTGGCTAATCGGTTTTGATTTTATGACTCGCAATTCGCAAACCGTCATTTCTACCTCCCACCATCTGGAGATTCATTTTGATGAGAGGAAACTCTGACAAAATTGTAGCTCTCATTAAAAATTCATACGTACGAGTCGTGTTTGGTTTTGCATACTGTACATGAACACTTTTCCTTTCCAAGTCCGGCAAGGAGTTTTGATTTCTCCAACTTTGTGATTAAAGGCGATTTATGATGTTATGACTGCTACATTGGCAATAAATGAGAGACTTAGAGGCTACATATGACCCTTTTGATAACAGTACAAAAAAATTAATTCACAATTTGATTTACATGTGATGTGAAGGGAAACTTTTCAATTGCAAACATGAGAACAGTTCGTGTGTAGCTTTACAATACAAAACTAAGGCAACTTTTAAAGTGGTTAAATGACTAAAGGTGTATTTTTTGATGAAGTAACAAATTCACTAACAGTATATGTGTATATAAGTACATATTATGAAGATCCATTCGATTTGGATGATGATGAACAAAATTTCCGTCCACCCGACCAAGAAGAAGTTCGGGTAGCAATATTATCTAAACTAAAGTCCAACAATGCTGCTGGAGCGGATGGCCTTACGGCTGAACTCTTCAAAGCAGCGGGAGATGACTTGGTGAGGAGCATACACCAACTCATCTGTACAATCTGGTCGGATGAAAGTATGCCTGACGAATGGAACATCAGCCCTATCCACAGGAAAGGAGATACTCTAAGCTGCGCCAACTACAGAGGTATAAGTCTCCTAAATGTCGCATATAAAATCTTGTCGGCCATTCTGTGTGAACGTCTGAACCCTTTCGCACGTGAACTGATTGGCCCCTATCAGTGTAGTTTCAGGCCCGGTAAGTCAACCGTCGACCAAATTTTCACACTTCGGCAGATCTTGGAAAAGACCCAAGAATTCCAGATCGATACTCACCACCTCTTTATCGATTTTAAAGTCGCCTATGACAGCGTGAACAGGAACGAGCTATACAGAGCCATGTCACTTCTTGGCATCCCTGCTAAACTCGTTAGATTGTGCAGGATGACTATGGAGAACTCGCGCAGCTCCGTCAAGGTTGGTAAGAACGCCACCGACTCATTTAATGTCGAGAAAGGTTTACGACAGGGTGACGCGCTGTCATGTAACCTCTTCAACATCATTCTTGAGGCAATCGTACGCAACTCGCATGTCAACACCAGCGGTACGATTTTTTTTTAAATCCGTTCAATTACTTGGCTATGCTGATGATATTGACATCTATGGAAGAACGATGCGCGCTGTCAGTGGATCATTCGCAAGTATTGAAGTGGAGGCTTCAAAAATGGGTCTGGCTGTAAATGAAGATAAAACAAAGTATATGCTGTACTCGGGTGAAGATGATCATCACCGTAGGCTCGGACAAAACGTCACAATGGGCAGATATAACTTTGAGGTTGTCAAGGACTTTGTCTATTTGGGTTCCACTATAACCTCTCAGAACAACACAAGTGAAGAGATCAGTCGAAGAATCACAATAGCTGTTTCTTCGGGTTTAGAAAGCATTTTAGTAGCAAAGCCCTCTCTTAAAGGACCAAGGAGACACTATAAAAGACCCTAATCGCCCCAGTCCTGCTGTATGGAGCAGAAGCGTGGACACTGACACAATCGGATGAATACAGACTGGGGTGCTTTGAGAGAAAGATTGTTCGGTCGATATTCGGTCCTGTATGTATCAATGGAGTATGGAGGAGAAGATTCAATGGCGAACTGTACGGGCTATACAGCGACATTGACTTGGTTAAGAAGCTGAAAATACAGCGACTTAGATGGCTGGGTCATGTGGAGAGTATGGACGAAAACGCTCCTGCCCGACGAGTCTTCAATTCCAACCCGGAGGGCAGACGCAGTTCTGGAAGACCCCATCAAGTGGTAAACGACCTCAACCAACTTGGTGTCTGAAACTGGAGGCCACTGGCTAGGGACCGGCCTAGCTGGCGAGGATTGTTGGTTGAGGCCGTGGTCCACAATGGACTGTCTGCGCCACCTTAAGTAAGTAAGTAAGATTTTTGTACCTAGGTACGGTCTGTTGGAAAGCAGTTCTGTCGCCATTCTCAAATCGGTGACATTTTAAAGAATAAGGAAGTATTTACACAAGCACCTAGCAGATATCTGGGCACACTAGGCAACGAATGTGTGAGAGCGTGAGGCAATCTAAACATCTAGAAGCGTCACTGATGAAACTGGTGCAGTATTTTAAGGCAAATATTTTGGAGAATTTTGCCCTTAGCTTATGTTAGGGTATTCAAAATCACTACTCAATCACGACGGTGACTCCTCGATTCTATAGTGAATTCTGATGAACCTAGTTGCATTCGTCTATACAATAAAACTCCACATCCTGCCACTTCATAGCTCATAACCCAGTCGTTTTCTGCTAATTTTATCAAAATCTATTACTCCTGCTGTCATGAAAGGCATCTTTTACTCAGCTGTTAGTTTATTCCCATACTTGAAGTCCACTTTCCAACGCCACACTGCGTATATTATTTCCTTTCAATTTAAGAAAAAAAACAGGTTTGATATCCCCCTTGTCTAAATCACCCTACAATTTTATTTATTTCGACGACGAAACGATCCCCTTGAATGGAAATCTTGAATTTGCAATGTGTGCAAGTCTTTTTTATTGTAATCTTTGATAGATTTGCAGATTTTTTAAATGTTGTTTTATTGTACGGGAAACTACTTAAACAGGCCCCGACAATTGTGGACAACAATAACCTCATTGTAATATTGAACATACAAGTCATCATATAACCCTCTCCATACAACAACTAGGGTATGTATTTCGATTATTTTATAAAACAAAGACCGAACCGAACAAAGATACGTTCTTTTTTGTTGATATTCAGTACCTAAATCGTTAATGCTATATACCGTCAGTGATAACATGTTGATTATCAACAATGACTAATTAAACCAACATGAATGTTTGGAAAAACGTTTAAATGTGCATAGGTATTAAATTAAATGAGTGCAAGACAATTATAATAGTAGTCTCCCTTTGAATCACTGATTTAAATAGGTACCAAACATCCTGCACAACAGCATGAATACGAGGGTTGCGTATTGCGTTTTTAAGTAGATCTTTAGATCTAGCAAATTGTCTCCGTAAAGTTCCGACATTCTAAGACCGTAATCCTACTCAGAAAGTTTTTTCATATGAGTGCTAAATATGTTGATTTCAGATTTAGGTAGTTGAAACATTCGTCTGGATCAAAAAATGGAATGGAATCGTTTATCGACTTGAATTAAACCATCAAAGGTATGCCGATGAACTCGCTTCGCATTTTGACAATGAAACACCATCTCAAATCATCCAAAATCAGTTGTTGGCCGAAAAAACTGTCGTGCGTGAACTGATGTTGCAATTGCAAGATTGTCATGACTGTTTCATGCCGTCAATATTGCATGAAAGAAAAGTTTAAAGCGGTGCTTCAACAGTAAATTGATCTAAGCACATACAACCTTCGAAGCGAATGGTCGATTCCGAATGGAACACTATCATTTGTTTACCAGAGTTGTTCAGAAAAGTAAGGCCAACCAATCGATAAAATAATGCCTGCCAGCCCTCAGGCATCGGCTATGCCGTACCGTCCTGAGTTGGCATTCAATGATTAAGTCGTATTCACAAAGATCAAACATAAAATGACGATGGCTGAGAAGCAAAACGTAGTATATATACTTTGGAAGGATTTACATTTCTCAATCAGAGTGCAAGAAGTGCTTCTAAAATTGTTTTGCGTTTGAGCATGCTAAAGTGTATTGATCTGAGTTCATTGAGAACATTTTCATTTTACGTTATAAACTGTTCTATCTCAAAACTAAAGCAGATGATACACAATTAACCGAAAAATCAATAAATAAATCTTTCATTTTAATCTGTATGATGTAGGGAGGTACTTTCATACCCGACGAATTTATAAATAAACCCTTTCAAGTCTTGAAAACCCACATTTATAAATTCATGTTTTCTTTTCGCTTTGAAAATAGGCATCAATCGATACAAATTGTGGAAAAGCCTCTCCAAGGTCATGTGGCTATCCCAGTCGTAGCTCACAGCACTTTCTATCGCAGTATAAAGAAAATTTACTTTTCACATCAACATTTATGTAGTATGTATGGCTACATAATTTCTATTTAAATCCGCAACTATTAACTCTTTTAATTTTACCAATTATAACTATGCCTAATTTTCAATAAATTTATGGATTAATAGTGGTATGTATGTATATTTGTTTTTTTTTTTTTTCGGCCATTATCGTCTAAATCAAATAAAAGAAAAGAATATTAAAATGCGAATCGCAAAACTCACCATATTTAAAAGTTATTGATTTGCTTGCACGATGATGTTTGATTATTGTTTGAATGAACAATTTAATGTTTTTTTAAGTAGCAATCCTTGATTAGGAAATTTTTTTTAATATAAATAGCTAGTCTTTTTTAACCGCGTCAAAAAATTCAGCAAATTTTCTTGCCTCTTCGATGCACAGCCTTTCTATTTCAATTTTCAACAACCACGATAAATGTCACTTTTTCACTTCATGGCTTCGCTGCGCGGTAGCCTAGCCATTCGCCATTGTTGTACAGTACGAAACATATATAAATGGAATTTATACTACAGCTACATGAGCAAGTTAGCATTTATTTTACGAAAGAGGCACATGAGCAAGTCTCAATGAATAAGGACGTGTACATCTCTCTCTGTGCATTTTGTAATGGCAACTATACCTGCGTATGCCATTTATTTTTTAGGTGTGTTTGCTAAATTGGTTTTAAAGCAAGGGAGAGCGTCACATTCTCAAAATAAATGGCATATCAGCTGATTTTTAGCTTGGAGGCAAAAAGAGAGACCATATGGTGAGTTGGCGGTCTGTATCTTCTTGGTCTATGTACATGAGCAAGTTAGCATTTATTTTACGAAAGAGGCACATGAGCAAGTCTCAATGAATAAGGAGAACCAGAACTGACTAGGCAAAATTTTATCATGATACCTACAACTACTAAAGATGATGGCAATGCAGGTGCACGATACAATGCAAAACGTCAAACTCCATGTGTGTCAGTGACGTACAGCCACATAGAGCGCAGAACAAAACAAAAACAAAAAAGGGAAGGCGCTATATGCTTATTTCTATCATAAATTATTATGGTGTAGCTGCGCTGTAGTATGTAGCACTTTCAAAGTTAAATGCACTACTAGAATGTGAAGTTGAAGCTGTAGCACAGTTCAAGTTGACTCAACTCCGATTTGACAAACGAGCTGCACTGCATTTTTGACATTTGAAAAAAAAAACAGAATTTTTGTTTGAGTTCAGTGTTATACTACGTTTTCATTAGGGCCGAAATAAGGAAATTTGAAAATTTGCTAAAAAAGTGTTTTCATCTAGGTTTGCACATTTGATTAGACAAAAGACTATCTTCTTTCTTGTTCTTTTGTACAACTTTTTCATTTTTTGTTCTTGTTTTGATTTGTTGACTTCTGCCGTTGCTTTGCATGTTGGTTTGTTTACTTTTTCCGTTACCTTGGATTTTGTTTCAAATTGACATTTTAGAAAATATTTTATTCAATTGTTTTCAATTTAGTTACGTTTGATTTGTTTTCACATAATTTGCAACCTTGATTTCGTCCAAATCAAACAAGAATTTAATTTTATTTTGTATGGGAAGTGCTGACTTAATTTGATCAGACGGCAAAATTTCTACTGGTTAAATTTACTCTTGCCATTTAAACTTGTTTCGATTTATTTTTGACTGGTTTTCACTGACATTTTTTAGCTGGAAATTTATAATGCATTTTTATTAAATGTTATTATTATACTACGTTTTTATTACGACAAAAAGGTGATTTCATAGAAAATTTTAACATTTGACTACACTTACCATACAAAATAAAATTAAAATTTTGTTTGATTGCAAATTAAGTGAAAAGAAATCAATTGCAACTTAAATTGAAAATTATTGAATAGATATTTTCTGAAATGTCAATTTGAAACACAATCCAAGGCAACAACACAAACAAACATGTAAAGCAACGGCAAGAAGTAAACAATACAAAATAACAATTTTGAAATAAAATGCAGGGCAACGGCAGTAGTAAACAAAACAAAACAAGAAGAAAGAATGAAAAGCTTGTACAAAAGAAAAAGAAAGAAGATAGCCTGTTGTCAAACCAAATATCCTAATTTCCTAATAAAAACGTAGTTTTAAGGTCGTTTATCCATTGATTTTACTCAAACTATATAACAACTGTCTTACAATAACATAAATAGGTACTATGTAACATTTTCCTTAAACCGTTTGTAGCACAGACCAATACAGACCTCCAACTCGTACCTACTCCTCTTGCCTGAAACATCCTCAAAATATTTGTTCGTGTCTGTGAATGCGTGTACATCTCTGTCTGTGCATTTGTTGATGGCAACCATCCCTGTGTGTGACATTTATTTTTGTGGTGTGTTTACTGCGCTCCCATTTAAAAAGCACGGGAGCATCGTAACTAATTTGGATTAAAGGAACGCCTTTTTGGTTTACTATTGTTAACAATTATACTTGACA
Organism: Platycheirus albimanus; assembly: GCA_916050605.2. Lineage (NCBI taxonomy): Eukaryota > Metazoa > Arthropoda > Insecta > Diptera > Syrphidae > Platycheirus > Platycheirus albimanus. The sequence goes on along the minus strand of OU696696.1, from coordinate 298,441,092 downwards.
ATGGTTAGAAAAAGAACGCACCAATTCCCAATGCATAATCATTAGGGGTATTCACGATCTGGTGCAAACAAGTATTGTAAAAGTGCGAAATTGTTTGTATTTCTTGTAGATCGTGAACTCACTTCTTCCAATCTCTAGCAAAACTCACACAAATGTCAAAATCAGGTTGACACAAATGTCAAAATCAAAAGTACTAATTTCGCACCGTTGTATTTTTCTGTTGCAATGGGGTTGAGGTATAGATAAAGTGCAAAAGTGTAACAAAATGACAGGCAGTATATTTTGTTGTTGTATTGCAAGAAAACGTAGCACTTCTACACTTTTACAATGATGCAAGACATAAGTTACACCAGATCGTGAATACCCCTATTGACATACTACTGTATTGTATGTCTGTGGTCATATAGAGTGAGTTTCTTTATTCAATGGAATGAATAAAGAAACTCACTCATAATGTTATTTTGTTTGTTTACGTTTTACGAGTTGCAGAGTCTAGGTATTTTCACTAGGTACCTATGTAGCTCAAGTTTCATTTATTGTTTACTATTTCTATAAAGTAGTTTGTGGTTGTCGTTTAAAGAAAAAAGAAAACAAATGTTTGATGCATTACATACAAGCTTAAGTATACTTATGGTTAACTAAAACCGTACTTTCAAGTAAATGGTTGTCTTAATCAATAAAGGTTTATCAATCTTCAATCTAGAACCCTAAAAATGTAGTACTTGCAAATATAACGTTAAATATTTTTTGCTTGAAAGCTTATTATATAAAAATTGTCGGAACCATATCATGTCCCAAGGTAAATCTGGAAGACACATGTGTAGGGGAGAGGGGCAAGGGCTACGGGGCAAAAAGAACCAAACCGATTTCTATCGTGGTTCTTAACTTCATCTTTTTTCAATAGTTAGAAATAAAAAGAAACCTACTTTCCCAACACAGCCCTTAGTTTCTTTGAAAAACTGAAGTTAGTTGCGGTTTAAATGATGAAAGTTTGAAACGGCCCATCTTTTAAAAAAACTTCCAAATAAGGATGGGCAAGTGAAAAAAATATATCGATATTTATCGTATCGATATTTTTAAACAGTATCGAAAATTATCGAGCAAAAATATCTATATATCGATATACCGTCAGTTTTCGCATGATTATTCATACAAATTCCCAAACCATTCAAAATTCGTAAAAAAAGAACATAGTATTTTTATGTATACAGATTAGTCAAATCAGTAGTCATCAGATATGGAGCATCCTTTTTATGATGTGCTCGCCTGTCAAACGGTTTCTATTTTCGGCTACTGTGTGCTGTGAAAATTGTTAAGTGTCTGTTAACTTCAGGGTCATATTCGTGTCACACTGATGGTTTTATAGTATTAGTGGACATAGTATTTTCATGCACGCAGCCAATTAATGTTACATTGTATTTCCTTTTTCATAAAAAGAAGACTCTGGCGGGCTTTTTTAAAGTTAACGAACGATGCACAAGGAGCATAACAGTAAACACGAAACCAACGTTTTGTTAAAAAAAATAGAAATTGATACGAAATCGATACTCTAAAATAAATATCGAATATTGATATATCGCGATTGAAAATATCGACGATATATATCGAAATTCTTTAGGAAAATTATCGATATTTTTTGCCCATGCCTACTTCAAAATTGTAAAACCCACCCAAGACGACAGGTTAATAATCCCAAAGGTTTTGTTCATTTTGTTTTGTTTGTGATCGTTAGTGTTTAAACTTTAACTGCTGGAAATAAAGGTAAATAAATAATATTTAGAAACAATTGAGTATTGTCCCATAGTCTTATCTGCGTGTGAATGCTGCTTCACACGGAGATCATTAAGCCAATTTGTTCGTGTTTTTATGAAGAACAAGGTTATGTTATTTTTAAATAGCTTGGCGACAAAAAGTCCTAGGGCCATACGCTTTTTAGTGTTGTACTAAATGCATTGAATTTTGCTAACAAAAAAGTACTTAATTACGTATGATTTTGAAAAAAATTATTTACAAAAAAGTATGATTAGGCGTTGTTGGAGGTACCGTTAATAAACTGCCCCTCCCGGCTAAACGGAGGAGAATAGACCCTCTCCCATACGATTTGTTTCTTGTCTTAACTACTAACCTTACCTAACCTACTTGCCTTAGCTTTTTTATGCACCTTTTACCAAATACCTGTATATCATTGTTAAATGAAATCAGTCGTTCGTTTTGCCCCATTTCAAAAGTCCTTTTTGCCCCGCTAGTGGGGGGGGGGGACCAGCAGTTGCTGGTCGACGACATCTGATTGGGTGGCCTAAACAAGAGTTCCAGAAACCTATGTGCGAATGGCCATCAACATGTACGAGGTACCATACCAATACCAGTGATATAAGTAAGATATCCAGATGGAGTCACCGAAGAAATCCAGATCACAGTAGGTGTATACCATCAGGGAGCATCCCCTGCACTTTATTGCAGTCCTTGACTACCGGCTTGAAGAAAAAGTTACGGAAACCAAAGTCCATCAGATTTTCTGTGCTGATCATGCAAAGCACCATCATAGTTTGGGAGGTCCATATACTCTAAAATGACTGAATACTTCTGCTGCTCGATTTCTGATCCTCACATGTGTATTCCAGACATTTATTTGAATGGAACAGTGATTCCCAAGTGAGAAAAGTTTAAATACTTGGGATCTATGATTAATGGTGAAGCAACTTGTGACATCACGTAAGCATGGGGTGGATGGAGTGGCGGGGAAACTCCGCTATCTTCTGTGAACGAAAAATGCCCCCTCTCCTAAGCTGATGGGATCAAAAATACCATTTCGCAAAATATGGATTGGGCACGACCGGATCAGCAGGTATTGAAACGTCCAAGGAGAGACCCTGAGAATCCAATTAAAATTGCAAATGAGGGAGAAAGAGGAAAGATACGCCTAAAAACATAAACAAGTGCAGCGACAGCAATATTAAGAAGGCCTTGGAAAATCAAAAACACCAGAAGGCTGGCTGAGGTTTTCTGTGGCCAACTCGGTGAACCCGGCTCACTTATGTGAAGGAAACAAGTGAGAAGTTGGGATCAACCATGCGCAAAATAAAAAGCTCACAACACGTCAAGTTCGAATGATATCGCGTGAAGCCAATAGTAACAAGCTTTTTGCATCACAAATTAAGGCCAAACTTGACTTGCCTGTTTCAACCGGAAGCGTTAGACAAATTTTAAAATCCAACTTCAACCTTTTTTACAACGACCTTTCTTTTTGAATTTTTTCACGCGACATGATGAGATTCTATAAAAAATTCTGCTTAAACAATTTTAAAGGCACACAAAATGATTTCCTACCACTTTCAATCAAAAATTCAAACAAGTTTTATACGAATTTCCGATTTAAATTTCACTTTTTAGATTTTTTTTCACAAACAAAGACGAATAATGTTCCAAGGTGATAAAAAAACGTTAAAAAAATAACGGTTGCCTTCATATTGTTTGATTGTTCATTTTGGAACCAAAAATAAAAAGTGCTGCCAAGTTTGCAGTCGGTGCAATGAGTTATGGTCAAAACAGATGTGCATAATTTTCTGTGCAGTCAAAATAATTTACACAGGATCTTATGGAACATCCCCACCAAAAATATGCAGGGGTTGCAGTGAATGCACGATGTCTCTATTCCTAAATTGGATGCCTAGTTTCATTGCAGCCACAACAACAAACGAAAAAACTGCAAATAATTGCTATCTGGCATCACTTATTTTGACAGTACCTGTCCTTCTTCAAACAAAGGCAGCATGTATTCGCACGCACGAGTGCCTTAAATTACACCAGTTTCGATAAAGTCGACACGGTTAAATTTTTTTGAACAGAAAAACTGTTGAGTAGGGTGCTAGCCAGACAACTTTAGAGAAGTAACAATATTGCATAAGGGGGACTGACTACGAAAAATAAGTTTATTCGCTATAGATGGCTATTCAAATTAGCGTACCTTTTTTGAAACTGGTGACACTAGTGCGTACGAATAGACAAAGAATAAAATATTTTTGGCAGAAGTAGGCATCAAATTTTTCGAAGAGTATGCACATCTGTTTTACGTGCGTTGATGCATGCAGTCACGCGTGCATTCTGAATGCACATCTGTTTTCAGCATTAGGTATGGAAAGTTATAGTGTTTCTATATGGAAATTTCCTCCACTGTACAATGGCATCCCCCATAGACATACAAAACAGACCAGTGACCTGTGCTAAAACCCTTTAAAATATTTTATTTTTGAATTTTGAGTGCATTTTATTAACCTCGTGTATTCTAACAATACATGGGAGAGCATGAACATAGGTACTCATAATTAAATGCACAGCAACTGATTTTTAGCCGGTCTGAAGAACGCCTTTGTAAAAATGTATTGACATCCCTTACACCTATGATTGGTAACCATAACCTTCTATAATGCTTTATAAACTTTCTTGTAGAGGTTCTACTTTTCGCGCGCGAATTAAAAAATGTTTATTTATGCGTGGTTTTAAATTCGGGATTTTAGTCTGCGAAAGATTTTGTAACTGCGAGATATCAAAGTACCTACAAGATTTTTAAATGCGAGATTTTAAGAACGCAATTTTAGTCTGCGGTCAATCGTACCCAACCCCTGAAGTCGATTTTCTAACGAATCAGCTGTTGAAGTGACGTTTGATATCGAGCATTTCCTGTCTATTTGATTTTTCATATTTTTTTATTTTCGAAAGAAACTAAAAGAAATGTAAATTAATGCATTTATTTCAATTATAGTAGGTAAATCAAATTCAAACAAATAAATCAATATGGAAACATTTGATGTTGTGGGTTTTGACAAATTAAAAATCAGCAGCCCTTTAGTGTTTTTTGAGAAACGAAAAAATCATGGTTTTTTACAACTCTTGTTGATGTCGAGGAAATATGGGCCTTCCCTTGGTAAAGTTCAAAGAACAAAGCAATTATCTTAACCGCATCTATAAATAAAACCAATAAAAATTTTTTTTTACAAAATTAAGCAAATTGAATAGTACCTTGAATAATTATTGTTTCCTCGATGATAAAAGATAAATTGATGCTAAATGTAATTTAATTAGCTAATCAATTAAAACTCTTTGATGAACTTCATTCTCCAACATTCGAGTTGAGTTCAGCTCCATGTCGATTCTTCCATTTTTCATTTCAGGATACTCTCTTAATCTTACAAATAATTCTTCGATGGAGTGATTTACTTTTAGGTTCTTAAAAACTTGAGCAAATTCATCAACTTCCTGTTGAGATATCTCTGTGTCCAATCCAGATAGAGCATAGTTTAACATAATCTGCCCGGCTCTTTCAAAATAATGCGTTCTCAGCAAAGGAAGAACTTCTTGTTGCATTGAATATAAATCGGCGTTGCATTCGGTGGTATCGATTCCACAAGTTTCAGCTGCTTCTTCAAAGCTTTCTTCAAAGAGTTGCAAGATATTGCATAATAAAGTCACATGGTCCAAGGAGGTTGTTCCATCATTTGACATGTTTTTATGAAGCTTACGACGTTGACATTTAGCCAATGCAACATCAGCCAGAAGAAGTATGCCATGAACGTCAGATTTTGATATAAATTCATCGCCAAGCTCCAAAATAGTTTTGCTTGGAGTTGAATTATTGAAGGAATTGAAAGTTTTTTGACCGTAAGGATTTGAACTTTTTAGCCATTGAATAGGATTCTTATACCATTTAGGTGTTTCCACCGATCTCTTTTGCCTATCTTGGTCTTTTTCCTTCTCATATCTCAAGACTATTTGAGAATTAACTACCGGGGATAGGAATGATTTCAATTGTTTTTTACTTGATTTTTCCCGTTCAATAGCTTTTTCTGTCGAACGTTCAAGATCTGCCATAAAAGCTTCATCTGTCAAAACATTTTTTACTACAGTTGTACTTTGTTTGCAAATGTCACAACGTTCAAATCGCATATTTTTAATAGAAGTGCCCTTTGTCTTGTAGGTTGAAAGGAAATCTATATTCAATCTAACGTCATAGTTAGAACTGTCAAAGAGATTCTCATGAAAAACTGCTTCCTGCCTTTCCAGCATAGCCATGATATGTGGTTCCGCACAATTAGTTTTTTCCCAAAATGTTAGTCGTTTTATGTATGGTGTCACCTTTTCAAACAATTCGTTTGTGTATGACCTCCGCTGCTGATTTTTTAATTCCACTAAAGCTTTTTCCATACGTTTAAGATTCACACGAATCTTGTCTCGCTTTCCTTGATTCTCTTTTTCCACTAAAGCTTTTTCTCCCGTTCCTTGATTCTTTTGAATTTGTTCCAATTCCTGGAGATTTGTCCTCTCTGTCCTAATTTTATTTTCGGTTTCTCTAATTTTTTCGTTACTGATTTCAATCTCATTTACTTTATCTACAATGAATTGCCTGCTAGCATATCCCTCCATAATCATTTGATTTGCAATAGCTTCCACAATCCGATTCCTATTTGCTACATCATCGTCAGTATCGCCGTCAATATATGTTCTTGAAATCTCTGTCAAATCTCCCATAACACCATCTTCATTGAATTCTCTAGCATTATTTCGTTTTATAACATTTTGACCTTCATTTACGGCTTCTTCAATTATTCGATTTCGGATAGGGTCATCACTCAATTGTATTTTTTTTTGTTCAAGTTTAGTCTTACCATCTGAATCTTGTCCAAATGCCCAAAGCTCGCCATTATTGTCGACAATATGAGTATTTAAAAATCGTGGATATTCTAGATCTTTGTGATTAAAAACCATGTAAATTGATGGTGCTTCGTTCGACGAAAATGATACTAGGATTCTATCTTTTATGATCGCCACTGACATGGCCGAATTTGGTATTTCACCCTTGGCTAACTTTAATTGCACTGCCTTATTAAATGTTTCTTTTTTATTAACCAAGACTTTGGAGATCACTTCTTTATATTCTCTTAAGGCCCTTTTGGCAACTTTATCGGTAAGTTTTAAGGCTTTTTGGGATTTATGCAGACGGATTATTTTTCTTTTAGCCGATGAATAATATTCAGATGTTAATTTAAGGTGACTAGTTAACTGCAAACTTGTCAGAAAATTTTGATATGTGCTTATGTCAGTCATGTTCCAATTACTAAATCCATTATTCAATATACTTCCAACTATATACGCTGATACGCCGGCACCAATAGTATTTCCAACAACCTTTGACATTGATCCAAGCTCTGGATTCATTTTATAAACTTGTTGGATCGCCTTTGGCCATGGCAGTCCCTCTTCTTGCGCTCCTTTAAATAAAGGAATGTAATACTTGTAGTTTTTTGATGCTTGTTTAGCACCAGTTATTATCTCTTGAACTCCTTTCGAGACTGACTTAAAACCTTGCCTTCCAAATATAGCCACATCTGGTGCAGCTTGAAGGCTTGAGAAAGTATTATACCAAAATTGTGGTCTGCTTAATTTCCAATCGGTAGCATAGCCACCACCAGTAAACATTCCAGTTAATACAATAACTGAACCTCCAGCGAAGAGCCTTTTGCCCCAAATTGTTTGAATGTTTTTGTAATAGTCGCGATACCTTTTTATTCCTCCAAAAATATTCGTACCCTGTGCAAATCCCAGAAACATAGCATTTAAAGTTTTCGGATCCCTTAAATCCCAATCGAGTGGATTAAATTTATCAGTGGCTGCAGCTGTACTTAAATATGCCATCAATACTCCGGGTACGGTTACAATCATAGCTGATGCAGTATAACCCAAGCCAAATGCGCCGCCGACAGCTGCCGCAGAAGCCGCGAATCCACCTATTATAGTAACTCCCGTCAGAAAGCCCCATCCTACTGCTGCAATTGTTTGCCAATTAAATTCCCAGTCCAGTGGATTAATTGAACCATTTGCTGCAGATCCACTTAACCAGCCTCCAACAATACCCAAAAGTATAGGGAAGAATGCTAGTTCACCTGTTGGATCAATCATAGATACTGGGGAATTTCCAGCATACTTGTACGGACTAAAGTACTGTTCCTTTGGATCAATTTGATAGAATCGACCAATCGAAGGGTCGTACAAGCGCGCATGATAGTTGTACAGTCCAATCTCAGGATCCCATTCTTGTCCAGTATAACGATAAGGGATATGTGCGTCAGGATCAGGGCTGAATGAACTCATAGTTTCTCCAAAAGGTAAGTAGTTATATGCAGCCACTACTTCCCCATTTCGAACAATCAATCTAACTGAACCTTGGTGATCCGTTAACACACTATAGAACTGGTCACGTCTAACAAATCCAACCAGGCCATTTTGACCAAAAACGTACATTGTTACAGTTACTAAAGGAGGTTGGTTGACTACCAAAAAATTAAGCTCCCGTTCAACTAAAGATCGTCCAAGATCGTCTCGAAGGTAGTGTATTTCCTTTCGAACACTTCCATCAGAACCTGTGAGTCTTTTCAATACTCGCCTACCGCTGCTGTCATAGTAGAAAGTTACCATTCTACCATCTATCATAGTGACCTGCTGCAGGAGATTTGAAACAGGATGATATTTCATAGAGTTGATGCCTTTATGCAAGGCTTGAATAACATTCCCTCGGGAGTCATGTTGCATTTGGAATCTCTCTTCAGGCCGTTGTAAATCAAAAGACTTGAGCCAAACATTTTTCAAGCGGTTCGAATCTGTTTCATATTCAAGTTTGTAATGCTTGAATCCAGTATTAAAGTTTCTATGATTTCCATTCGCATCAATCTTGTATGATTCCACATCCAAATCAGTTCGACCTAATTGTCTTGCAAAGTGTTTGAATAGGATGCTTACAATATGCGGTTGATATTTTTGAAAGTCTTTCAAAACATTCTGAAATTCCGGATCGAGCGGATTTGAAAAATATTGATTTCGACGTAACAGCTCGTATATATCCACTGCAGCACGCTTCGCAAAATCTTTCGATGAATTTCCAATCCATTTCTGGAAAATTTCCTGCATATGTAATAAACTAATGCTCCCTTGTTGTTTAATATAACGAGATGTAAGGAGTTTTTTCAATGGCCCAATGAATGTGGCGTATTCGGAATTAACCAGTTTTAGGTCCGCAAACAGTTTAAATCTTATAAAGCTCTTCGGTCCCTCCTTGCCTTGTGAAGTTGAATGATTGACTTTATCACAATCTTCAACTAAAAAACCTGCCTTTTTTAATAATGACCAAATACGAAGGGAAGATTCCAAATCGATACCAGTTAATAGATTCGTAAAAGAATCTGGTTGTAATGGTGTCGGTTCGTCTGAACCGACAAAATATTTTGCTTTTGTGAGATCGTCATGGGAGCCATATCCAAAACGATAGCCGTATTTGCTGGGATATCCTTGTCGATGAAGAATGCTTGCAACATGTCGGCCAGTTGTTCCCGAAGTGCAAACAATAGGGAATTCGATTTCCAAGCCGGGGTAGAAAGCTTTTACCAGTCGATTTTGCGCGTTCAAATAGCCCGATTTTTTCAACATTTCAAAACATATTTTGGAGTCATTTACTGACATAAAAGTAGACGCAAATGAATTAGGACTAAGGCCTAATCGCTTTGCCGAAATATTATCTTGCCAACTGGAAGAGAAGTTAATACTTGCAATGGAACCATCACCGCGACTCATACCACCATAAGAAGAATCAGTGTATGAGATGTCTTCAGTTTGGAAAGGATTTTCAAGTTTTCTTAAGAGCCCAACATCGAAATAGCTCCTTTTGTTTTTAAAACTATAATCTGATGTTGGAACATAAGTTTCTTCCAGTATTTGGCCAACTGCATTATGAGTAGTTTTCAAGAATAATGTTGGGTTTTCTGGAATTCCGATTGAATTGACGCGTCCTAGTCTGTCATATCCATACACAACAGTAAAGGGATTGTCTAAAAATGTAGCCGGATAGACGATCCCTCGAAGACGCCCGTTTAAATAATTTTTTGTGATAGCAATTTCTAGTGGCTCTGATGTTGTCAGTGTCGGTACTATAACTCGTTTCTCTAAGGCATTTCCTCTTTGATTTACGTAAAGAACTTCGGGAAAAGGTTCCTCATCATCGCCATTCCTAGTTATTGTTCGCATAAGTCGACCCCGAAGATTCGGATCCCTTTCGAAATTATTATAGTTAAACGTTTGAAACTCTCTTGAATTTGTCGTGGTTAAAGGTGTGTTTAATAACTTGTCCTTAGAAACTTTTGGATAAAGAAACTGTCCGGTACTTATTACCCTCCCAAGTTGGTCATAGTTGAAATAAATTATCGTCTCGACTAAGTTGGGCTTAGAATATGAATAGTATAAAACGAAACGTAAAACTAAATTACTATCATAAACATATTCCGATGGTCCAGTGTCTGCAGTAGTTTTTCGAATTGGTTTTCCATTTTGATCGTAGTCAATGTGAGAACCAAGTTTCATTTGCAAATCTAGATCTTCTTCATTTAATTTGAGGAGATCCAAACTCATTTTATGAAAGCTTCCGACTTTTTCATAATACAACGGTGGCAAAATTTGAACTGGACTTCCATTTTCATTTCGCTTACAAGTACTGAAAAGATCCCTACTCCCAGGTACATGGACAAGTTGAGCAATTTTTCTATTATCTTTATCAAGCACTGTAATATCTTCGCCTCCAAAATTCTTTAATTCTACATGAAAGCTAGTATTTTCACTGTGAACAAATCGGTTTGTTATGAAAATGTTTGAAGTTTCTGATGTAAAACGACTTGCGAATTGTCCGGTTGTTGAAAATTCTTTCCCTGGAAAACCAACCCTGATTTTTTCATTTAGTGGGTTGTTGTTGAATTTGGTTTCACTAAAGCAATATGGATGTCCTACGATGTTTTTTATCAAACCGTCCAAAGATCCAGTTTTCCAAACAGATTTTTCATCAGTAAGTCCATCATTGATCACAAAGTTTGGAATGTATGCCAGAAGATGTTCGTCCTTTGAACGTTCCAGACGCACATCCATTGTCGTTATACGTTGTCGGCCTAACTCGTCATATAACTTTTCGTTCACAATAATTGATTTATCTGATTCTAGGGAGACCTCTTGAGTTGGTTCACCTAGAGCGTTCTGATATTTTACAACAAGATGAGCCTTGCTAAATATCACCGTGTCCCGAACATTGACTCTTCCACGCATTTTAAAACGTAATTTGTTTTTAGATGCACGCCAAGGCTGATCGGCGTATAGCACTCCATCGATCCAAACTAAAAATCGGCTTTTTTCAATTACCATTAACATTTCTCCAGATGTTGGAATGGCATTATATAGGTATTTATGAACTTTAAGATTGCATCCACCAGTTTCTTTAAGAATTTCCACAATATCATTCATTGCAAGTGAAGCCTTATCACTTACTAAATTGTATAGTAAACGGAATCCATAGGATTCAGTCGAAATGTCCTCAGAGGTAAGTTCCAAAGAATCAAAGTTGTCTCCATTATGCTCCAATATGAATGGCTCTATAGACCAAGCACTTGGCTTTGTTATTTTCCAACGAGTTGTGAAAGCAAAAGGTGCAAATTGCTCATAGAAACCTTTATCTGGTTGTATTTGAACGGTGCAAAATGGAGTTTTGATCGCTGCAGACTTTGTATAAGCTAGGAGCGTTTCGATTAGATTTTCTTCATTGACTGTGCTTGTAACAGTATTATGATGATCATAAAATTTACGAGTTATTGATCCCGTCGAAGAAATAACAGCCGTATTGAGCTCTGTTACCGAATCGAAAACGTTCACATTAAAATCTGCATTCAAATGGGCAAATCGAATATGATCGATATCAATAGAGATTCCTTCTATTGGGCCAACACGAACAACAATGTGTAAGTTTTCCATTGTTTTAGTTTCCATTATACCACGTGCATAAGGCAAGTCAATTATCGATTCCAAATAAACCCAGTCATCAATTCTAAATTTGACAGTACTCAGCAATGTTATAACATCATCTCCGGATTCTGTTTGGATAATAACTTTCAAGCATGGTGTTCTTTGGCCGATACCAGGAACTTGATTTACGTTTTGCTGTCGCACCCACGTCGATACTGTGTATTCGGAATCTTGATAAAGCGGCTTAAATATTCCTTCGATCGGTTCAGTCTGTTGCCGTAGAAAATTGCTACCAGTTAATGCAAATCCATTACGAACGATGTTCAACGGATTGAATGTCCAATTTTTTGATCTTCCAATTATATTTTCTTCGTAGTCTTCGAAACCGTAGTAGGCAACTACTTCGTCTATTGGACGAAATGGAGTAGTATCGGCTATGCCAAGATATCCAGATTTATTAGTTATTAAGGTTTCTGAAAGAAAAGTTTCGTTAGTAAAAAAAAAAAAAAAATTATAAAAGAAGATCAACAAACCTTCTGTAAAATGGACGTCTTTCTTTTGTACCTCATCAGCATTTAATTGTTTATTCTTTGACATATTTCGGCTTACAATTACTCCATCACTGTTAAAAGCTGTCATGCTTCCGTCGATGAAGGATTGATCCAACCATCCATGGGTTTTCTTACTATTTCCAGGGATTAATGAATATTTTGGATAGAAAACTGATTTTCCAATCAGCTTGGCTGCGTCTGAATCATATTCATACCCAGTAATACGCTTTTTGTCACTATCAAATACAACTTCAACTATGCTGACAACATGGTCTGGAAGAAATTTTTGAAGTTGAAATATCTTTCTAATATTTACAGTTTTTTTGTCGTCAAAGTCAAAGCCTTCATTAGTAACCAGCATCAATTGGTTCGAATATGTACTAAAACTTTCCGATATTGGTAGACTCTGCTGCTTTATTTCATGGTTTTCAAATTCAAACAATTGAACAGGTACGCCTTTCGCATGAACTGCAAGATACATTGGATAAAACATTTTGACATCTGTCAAATTTTGTGTGAGGCTAATAGCTTCCTTGCGTCCCTTTTTGTTCAACAAAAACACTGTTGCGTTTTTGCTAGCTTTAACCAAATTGAATTTATCGCCAAGAATTTCGACTTTCTCCATTTTTCGTTCCTCTTCATTGATCGTCGTTTGCATCCATTTGCTGCCACCAAATTTCAACTTTTGATTACGTACGATTATTAAGTTTTCAGAAAATGACATTATGTAGTCTTGAAAATTGATCAGTAATCTTTTCACTGATGAATTCAGAGATTTTTCCATTTTCTCCGTAATTTGAGTTTTACTTAGTACGGTTGGATTTTGCTTAAGCATTTCCATAATAGGTCCTTGCAAGTTGTGGACTTTTATGTTGAACGTTCCATTTGAATCTGCTTCATATTTGAGATTAAAATAGTTACCAGAATGGTCACTTTCTTCGTTCGATACAAAAGTTCGTAAATTATCTTGTTTTACGATTATTTCTGTCTGATTTGAGACATTACGGAGCATATCAAGAGTAAATAGATTTAGCGAAGATTGAAGAGTTTGATTATTTGATTGCAAGCAATTTAATGCAATTAAATTTTGATTGAACTTGAGAACATTATTTCGAAAAGCCACTAAGAGTATGTTTTTAAAATTTTCCTCTAAATTAAAGCGATTCAAAATATTTTGACTTTCACTTAGACAGTTCTCAAGTATTGCCAAAGGCTGATGCATCCAGACACCATTTTGAGGCTTGTAACCTATTGACAGTTGTATATTGTCATATGTCACAAATTTATTACGATAAACTGAAATCGCTGTTGTTTTGGATGCCGTTTTTATTATTGCTTGTCGATACCATGATTTAGTTTTTATGTTCCACTCAAACAAATCAACACCTGAATTTGGATCTGCTACTAGAAAAAACTGCCCACCAGGTTGGATAACGGTTTCTTCTCCATACTCACGACAATCAGGTTCCTTCAGCCAAACGTCAGATTCACTGTCATACCCAAACAGGCAGATACATTTTGATGCCCTATAAAATAAAATCAGTCCAAAGTAGTTGTCACCTCTGAAAACATCATGATCAAATACAGATCTGTGTTCACCTAATAACGGCCATCTTCCTTTTCTTGCCACTTTGACATTTGAATCTGAAGTGTATAGTTCCTCGGTCATTTCCGGATTGAACATTCTTAGCACCACTTGACTGGGAGCCTTGTCATGCAAAAAACTCACTAAAACAAAATTTTCACTGCCTGTCACTTTGTTGTTCGAAGACACATCAAATCTTTTGACACCTAAAGCTGGATTGTTGTAACCGATTGGAGTATATGTGAACTCAACTTTAACACCTTTGGGAAGATGAGCACTTTTGAGACTGAATTTGTTTTTGGGGAAGTTTAAGTAGTCGAACTTAGCAACTGGGCTGTTAGTTACATCTTCAGTTTGCTGAATTTTTTTCAAAAATCGATTGCCTTTCTCGGTTAGATATAGCAAATTAATGTTCTGATGACCACGAGATGGCGTTGATAAGGAGTATCCTGTTAGATATCGGGTATTTATTGGCACCCAGTTATAATTTCCTAAGCTATTTTTAGAATTGTAAGTCATGTATTCTTCGGCATCTTTTTCCTTGTAGGATAATTCTATTTGATTGCCTTTGTGGTCTCGAGATTTTTTTAAATAAACAGCTCTTGTGTATTCCAATCCAGAATTCACTTTAACGTTATCGACATCATAAGATAACTCCAGTATGGTCCTGTTAAATTTGTCTTGGACAGCAGCTAGGTACCACATTCGAGATCTTTGTAATTGGTCTTCGATATCAAATCCAGCCCCATTCCATTCCTTCCATACAATATCTCTCGAAACGGCTCCTAGTCCAGTATTTCCAATATGTCCGTACAACTGCTTAAATCCATTTCCCAAATTGACTATCCATTGATCTTTTGCTCTTTCGTAGCTTGCTCGAAACTTAGAATTTTTAGTTTTCGTAAACATTGTGTATGATTGAACTTCCGCAGTTGATTCTGATTGGAGATATTTGAGAAAATGCGAGGAATCTTGGGAGGCAATAACAAAATTTGTGTCTTCCCTGAAAATACTCCTTTGGTCATCCATTGTTATGAAATTCAAAGCCATTGACCAACCGATTCCAAGGATATCGTTCACAGAGTTCGTTGCATCATAGTTTATCATGAATTTAAGACCAGGATCAGGAAGATCTACAAGTGGAAGAGAAAATCTCGGCTTGCCAATAGCCGGGTTGATGCAGTTTAGAACTTCCGACCATATGTTCATCTCACGTAGCAGCAGTGGTGATTTTGGAAGTTTTGAAGTTTTGTTACCTATTGGTGGAGTCATATCAGTAGAGGCCTTAATTATTGGAGGAAGGTCTTCGAATGCGTTAGATTCGTTAGAGGAACTAAGAGGAAGCTGAACAACTTTAGCCCAATGCAGACTATCACCGAGACTACTGAAGATGTAACACTCATTTGACTTTTCGTCTATTTTTGGAACAACAAACTTAACTCTGGAATGCCGCATGCTTAGATCAGTACTTGAAGTATCAATAAGCGGACCCCACATATTTCGATAAGGGTCAAATGTGATAACTTCTAAGCCTCGAGGGCCTGTGAAAACCATATCGGTGTAGGTATCCCCATTGATGTCGTAAAATTGAATTGTTTCCAAATGATCCTTAGTCCATCCTTTTTCCTCAGAAAAAAGTGGATTGTAATGGATAAATTGAAAACTATCCAAGAACCCATATATGAACATTCCACTTGAATTAAAATGCACAATGTCATTTAGCATCTGATTGTTTAAGTTGGTAATAAAGATTTTGTCTTCGGATTTAGCTGAATTCTTATGCGGTGGTGTCTTCATAAGAAATTGTAATTTTTCTTCCGAATTAAATTCAAAGAAGCTTAAGCCATCATGATTTTGGAACATAATTGAGAGATCCGATGTGTCCCGAAAGTCCACTGGCCCACGATTGAAGCTTTTCAGACTAATCGATTCAATAAGTTCTACTGCGGTGTTCAATGGCGTTATGGGGTTTTCGCCACTGAGAAGGACTTTCATATTTATTGCATAAAACTTGCTTCCATACTTTGAATGACATGTCATCATACCCAGTGAATTCAAATCAAAATAAAAGTGCGCAAAATGTATAGTATTTTCTTCCTTATTCCAACCGAAGGCATCATGAAATGTTTTATCTTCAAAAGCCAAATGCAGCTCATCCCTCACGCTTACATAGAACCGAATACCTTCTGTGACTTTTACTGCAATGGCAATCTGTTCTTCATTGATTGATTCCGTATGTAGAAGTTTAGCATTTCCAAAAGGATTTTCGGTAGGCCTGAAACTTTTTTTTGATGGATTTGGATGTTTTGAGAATTCAAATTGATACAAAGTTTTGTTGGTTAAAACAAATGTTTTTTTCTTTGAATAATCTTGAAAAACTGTGGCATTTTCCGTCAATAGAAGACTACTGTCCGAGAATTCTAGTTTATACTTCGGCATGATTGTAGTCGGTGCTGAAAAAAAATTCAAATAGTTTTTAGTAAATAATTTCTTTGCATTTAGAACTTAGAGCAGGGAATTAGTTTTAAGATTTCCTCTTGAACCTTACATACAGTAAACTAAACTAAAAAAGTCAAAATTCTGCTTTGGAGCATTCTTTTTTTTCAAAGTGCTGTTTAAGAAAAATTATGCTCTTTTGGTCATTTCTTGCATTTTGAAATGCTGCCAACATAAAAAAAGAAGGATATCTGAAATGCTCATAACTTCCTCACTTCCACTAGGATAAATACACCATTTTCGACAAACTTGTGCTCTTGCATATTATATAGCTACATAAGTAAAGAATGGAAGCTATGTAAGTTTGGGGTTTCAGCTTTTGATGGGTAAACATGGAATGGGCGTCAAAGAAAATAGAGTAGCAAGAAACCGCTTTGCATTAAAGTGGATTTGTTCCCACCAAATTTTTGAACTTTTAAAACCACTCGGTATATTGAGAATGTTTGATTAACACGTCATAAGTTACTTAAGTGAACTTTCAGAAAAAGAAGATAGACCAAAAAGTGATCGTCAACGCGACGATCGAACAAGTGCGAAAGTTAAAGCTGCGAAATAACGGATTCCTTATATCAACAGTTTCCTGTACACCATTTAGTAAACAGGTGATTAAAATTTGAAGTTACAACAAAAAGTTCGTCTGATTTGCCTAAAATTTTGTAGAATTGGTGCGTTCTTTTCCTAACCATAGTCAACAATTGTTGTTATGGCAAAAAAAAAAATTGTTGTATTATCATTGTTAGGATTTGTTGGGTTTTTTACAAACCATTTATAAACGATACGTTGTTAGAATTTGTTAAACTGTCAAACGACCACTTTTAACATATTTTACTTGCTCTATAGGGCAAGTATTGGTTTCGTGCAGAAAAAAAAATCGAGGTTTTAATCAAACATGACATTACGATGATAGAGAAGCCCAAAAAAGTGGTTTTCGCCATACCGTCCGTCGGTCTGTCTGTGCGGATGTGCGGATGTGCGGATGTGCGCTTTTTCACGTCATGCTACAGCCTAAACGGCTTGACGGATTTTCTTCAAACTTGGTTTATAGCAGTTTGAAGAAAAACCATTGTCGAGGTTTTTTTTATTTTGTTTTAGCCCGGCTCAAACTGGTACCTTTCAAGTAACGGTTTTTTTCAATTTGGATTTTCTCGAAAACGGCTCTAACGATTTTGATTAAATTTATAATTTAGCTTACTTTAAGCATTTCTAACAAAACTGCGTTTTTTGTTTTTGCCTCAAATGGTCGTAACGAAAATCAGGTTTTAACGGCTTTTTTTCAAATAGCCATAAGTTCACAACGGCTTGATTGAATCAACTCAAATTTTGTTTAACATAGTTTTTCACAGTGTTCTATAGGATGGTTTAGTAAATTTTTCACTGAAGCCTTTCTAAACGGTGGCTTCCATACAACGAGCCGTTGAGTTTTAGCCAACTTTTTTTGGTTTTTTCTAATTTTCTCGAAAATGGCTCTAACGATTTTGATTAAACTTTGTGTGTTATATTCTTTTAGTGTTTTTAAGAGAACTGCGTTTTTAGTTTTTGGCTAAAAATGCAAATAACGAAGTTCTGCTCTTAACGGCTTTTTTCAAATGGCCATAAGTTGTCAACGGTTGCATCGAATTTACTCAAACTTTGCTTGGTATAGTTCCTTAGAGCTTCCTATCAGATGGCATTGTTTTTTTTTCAGTTTCTCTTTTTTAAATGGTGGCTCCTATACAAAGAGCCACTAGATTTTGGCCAATTTTTTCATTTTTTCTAATTCACTCAAAAAGGCTCCCCCGATTTTTATGAAACTTTGTATGTAAAATACATAGAATACTTCAAACAAAACTGCTTTTTTATTTTTTGGCTACACATGATAATAGCGGAAATTGCTTTTAACAGTATTATTAATTTGGCCATAAGTGGACATTTGTATCATTTATAACACCCAAAAGATAACGTCTTAATTTTAAATATTAAAGGTTTCTTTACGTTAGCTCCCGTATTTCGGTTTTTCCAGTTTCAGTCAAATTTTTTTAGGTTTTACCAAATTTTTCAAAAATGAGTTTTTTTTCATTGAACGAAAAGTTTGTTTTCATCGTACTATTGCACCCACAGAGCAAGTACGTGCGACCCAGTCGTGCATTTTATTATATATTGAGGAACTAATTAAATTACTCTCCTACATAGCTCAAAATTGGCGTAGGATCACTTTTATTCTTTGTTGTTGATCACTCAAA
The DNA here is from genome assembly GCA_916050605.2 of Platycheirus albimanus. NCBI lineage: Eukaryota > Metazoa > Arthropoda > Insecta > Diptera > Syrphidae > Platycheirus > Platycheirus albimanus. Next base: position 298,422,424 of record OU696696.1, on the reverse strand, counting down.
GAAAATAAAGACGTTCTTGCTGCTCAAATCACGAATTTGTTATTTTAATCTCAACTGATATCTTAACTATTTGACACCTTAACGTGAGTTTAGCAACGCTGTTATGACGTCATAACATCACTATATTATAGTTACAAATCGTAACTATTTTGGATTAAAGGAACGCCGTTTTGTTGGATATTGTTAACAATTGTTAACTATGATTAGAAAAAGAACGCACCGAATGTGTTCTTAAGATCTTAAATTAACGCTTCTCGCCATACAATCATTGACGATAAGCTTATTTTCTGGAAAATAGCTTCAACAATTCAATTTGGAACTTTTTTTGTTGTGTTTTTTAGTTTAAGTCCACCTATTGGTACCTCTTGTAGGGTTTTCATCCGAAATTCTCAAAATCAAAACCTGGAATGCTCAAAATTCAATAAGTAAAAGTCCCGACAAAATGAATTCCTGAAGCATCAAAAGCCACAAAATAAAAATCTCTAAAATTTACTTTCCCAAATAATATAATCCTGGATAAATTACTAAAAAAATAGAAAAATTTGTTTGAGCTCAAAAAATTAAGTAATTGATAGTATTTGGACTTATAAAACGTCAATGTGCAGTTGGGTGAAGAATCAGCAGCCAAAGACAGCGTACTAATCTTTGATTGAAGCTGTCAACAATCGAACTGGTGTCATACAATTCATTGATTCTCCCGGAGGCGCTGGACAAAATTTCAATAGATCTTCGTGACTATAATTTAAAGTTCAACTCTTCAGCTGATGAATTAAATGCGTCCTTGGAATCATCTTTTTAGTAGCGGCAGTCAAAGACACTCAATTTGATGGATAACATTCGAGTGTTTAAGCAGAACAACTGCAGAATTGTTGTACGCTCTGGAAAAGAAAGGTAAGGAGCTCAATTCATCTGTATCTAACAGTGTAGAAATTATTGTATGGAGCCTGTTTATATTTCGGTCGCATACTTCTTCCGAGGCCCAGTGTATTGGCAAAGAAGATTCCGACAAGAAATGATTGTTTCAAAAATAACCCCCACCCAACAGGATTTTCTCACTACGGTCGTAAAAAAGGTCGTAAAAGACTTCTTGGTCGATGAACAGATGATTTTATTTTAAGAAAAATGTCCTCGATATTTGAGGCAATACGTGAAAGACAAGCCTCGACCAGTTGAGATCAGCTGTGAATGTTATTTCGTTTTAATTTAATCAAATCTAACAATGTTGTATGTACACATATTTCAATAACTTTCAGGGAAATTAACACCCTTCAATGAACAACATTTTTGGGGCTGGGACCGGCTGTTATTTTGCACCTTGTATCGACAATACCATCCGAGGCTACCTTTTTTTCGATCGTTATTTCACGGCGGTTCCCTTGCTTGATCGCGTCTGAAGGAAATGCAGATCTATGGAACGGGGACAGTACAAGCGAACTGCATTCGAATATAAGATTCAAAACCTACAAGGACATGCAGGGCCCGATCCAGCATTTTCGCCGCCCTGGGCAAAAATTTAATTTGCCGCCCTTTTGCAATGAGAACATATAAGTTATAAAATATAAGGAAATTAATGAGATATTAGATTCGTTTCATTAATAGTTCAGAGTGCTCTGAACACAATTAATTCAGAGGACGTTCAGAGCGAGCTCGATAAACTCTAACTTTGTTCAGAGCTCTTTTCTGAATGAAAACAGAATAACGCCTTAAGTGCTGGAAAGTGCATTCTCAAACAAAAATAAAATGCACGACTGGGTCGCACGAACTTGCTCTGTGGGTGCAATAGTACGACGAAAACAAACTTTTCGATCAATAAGAACAGCTCATTTTTGAAAAATTTGGTAAAAACTAAAAAAAAATTGGCTAAAACTGGAAAACTCGATATACGGGAGCTAACGTTTATTAACCTTTAGTATATCAAATTTAGATGTCGTCTTTTGGGTGATATAAATGATATAAATTTCCGCTAATGGTCAAATTAATAAAACTGATATTACCAATTTCCGCTATTATCATGTGTAGCCAAAAACTAAAAATGCAGTTTTCTTTGAAGTATTCTATATATGTAACATACAAAGTTTCATACAAATGGGGCGAGCCTTTTTTGAGTAAATTAGAAAAAACGAAAAAATTGGCCAAAATCTAATGGCTCTTTGTATAGGAGCCACAATTTAAAACAAAGAAAATGAAAAAAAAAAAAATCAATGCCATCTGATAGGAAGCTGAAAGAAACTATACCAAACAAAGTTTGAGTGAATTCGATGCAACCGTTGACAACTTATGGCCATTTGAAAAAAAGCCGTTAAGAGCAGATCTCCGTTATTTGCATTTTTAGCCAAAAACTAAAAACGCAGTTCTCTTAAAAACACTAAAAGAATATAACACACAAAGTTTAATCAAAATCGTTAGAGCCATTTTCGAGCAAATTAGAAAAAAACCAAAAAAAGTTGGCTAAAACTCAACGGCTCGTTGTATGGAAACCACCGTTTGGAATGGCTTCAGGGAAAAATTTATTAAACCATCCTATAGAAAACGATGAAAAACTATGTCAAACGAAATTTGAGTCGATTCAATCAAGCCGTTGTGAATTTATGGCTATTTGAAAAAAAGCCGTTAAAACATGATTTTCGTTACGACCATTTGAGCCAAAAACAAAAAACCCAGTTTTGTTAGAAATGCTTAAAGTAAGCTAAATTTTGAGTTTAATCAAAATCGTGAGAGCAGTTTTAGAGAAAATCCAAATTGAAAAAAACCGTTACTTGAAAGGTACCAGTTTGAGCCGGGCTAAAACAAAATAAAAAAAACCTCGACAATGGTTTTTCTTCAAACTGCTATAAACCAAGTTTGAAGAAAATCCGTCAAGCCGTTTAGGCTGTAGCATGACGTGAAAAAGCGCACATCCGCACATCCGCACATCCGCACAGACAGACCGACGGACGGTATGGCGAAAACCACTTTTTTGGGCTTCTCTATCATCGTAATGTCATGTTTGATTAAAACCTCGATTTTTTTTTTTCTGCACGAAACCAATACTTGCCCTATTGAGCAAGTAAAAAGAATTTGATTGCCAAAGAAGTTTTACTTCTGACATGTTGTGTACTTTTCAGTGGGTCACCCACCATTGTTTGGCAAAATTCGTTTGGCATTTCTTTGTTTCGCCGTAGTCGTTAAATATTTCGTTTAATTCGCAATCCCTAATTGGCAATTTACGTTTTGTTTTTTATTCATTATGTTTTTCAATCGTTTCGCAATTGACATTCTGCGGTTTTATGTCTCGCTTTTTTTCAAAATCCTTTTCGACCAGTTGGCAAAATTAATTTGGCAATTTGTTGTTTTGCATTTTTTCATTAAATTTTTTTATATTTGGCAATGTTTTTCTTCGACAAATAATGTTTGGCCGTTTAGTTATTACGCAAAATAGCGATACGCCGTTTTATTGTTTTGCTGATTGATCGTTTCGCCGTTTTATTATTTCGCTGATAGAACGTTTCGCCGTTTTAGAAAAATGTCAATAACTTTCTTCTAGTAAGTTTTTTTTACCAAATTTTCACCAATTATGTATAAGACCAATTTCGACATTCTGCAATTTTTTCAAAGTCCGTTATATAGTTCAGGTTTTACACATTTTTCCGTTAGTGGTCTAAATTGTTTTTATATAGGTGTATTAAGTTTTATATGGTCTATATCCGGCATTTTGTTATTTTGCAATTTTTTGTTAGGCAATTTATTGTTAAGCATTTTTTTATTTGGCATTAAATTCTTTTGCATTTTTTCGCTTCATAAAATTATATGCCTTAAAATTTCGCGCGAAATTTTAAGGCATATAATTTTATGAAGCGAAAAAATGCAAAAGAATTTAATGCCAAATAAAAAAATGCTTAACAATAAATTGCTTAACAAAAAATTGCAAAATAACAAAATGCCGGATATAGACCATATAAAACTTAATACACCTATATAAAAACAATTTAGACCACTAACGGAAAAATGTGTAAAACCTGAACTATATAACGGATTTTGAAATTTTAAGGCATATAATTTTATGAAGCGAAAAAATGCAAAAGAATTAAATGCCAAATAAAAAAATGCTTAACAATAAATTGCCTAACAAAAAATTGCAAAATAACAATATGCCAAGTAAAAAACAACGAAACGAAGAAATGCGTAACTAAAAAATTCAAAACAACACAATGCCAAATGACAAATTGCAAAACTTCAAAAAGCTAATCAATCAAAAAACTAAACGAAAATTGCGAAATGAAAAACGCGAAATGATTGTCTGTCAAATCAATTGAAAAACGAAACGTAATTTGCCAAACGTGGAATGCCAAACAACAAAATGCAAAATGAAACATTTGCGAAATGAAAAACGGCGAAATGATCTACCGCGAAACGTTAATTTGCCAAACATTTTCGGCGAACCGTACCATACCCCTTTTCAGTATGTACATTTATAGAATTTCGTATTTTTTGTCGGGTAAAGAAAATTTTGAAACATTTTCTTAAAAAAGAAGGGCATGACTGGGTCGGACGAACTTGCTCAAATGTGCGACAGTGGTCTTGGGGTTTGAGATTTTGGAAAAAAACTTTTCACTTAACAATCACTATAGTTAAAACGTTTTTTGTAGAAAAAAAGAAAAATTTTAAAAAAAATTAACTTTTTTTAGTCACAAAATTTTATTTTGAAAAATTTAAGAATCAATACTATTTCATCAATAATAAATCAATAAAAATATACGAATTTATAACTTGGATTATAGTATCTATAATCGCAATTTACAAGTAAAAATTCTTACGCAATTAAAAATATATAAATAATTCTAACAAAATGATTCTTCGAAGAATGCATGTTTGAAAAAAAAGCTGACCTGCAGATTTTTAACATGTAAAGATAAGCATACTTACACAATTTAAAGTAAGTATATGTGTTCAAGTATGAAACTGGCTTATAATATGAGTTAAGGCAATTTCAAGGTCATATAGGTAGTCACTTTTAGCTGTCCTGGTCAGTTCAATATTATTGTCAATCTGCCTTTTTAGTGTTTTAAGATGGATTTATAATTTAATTTGTTCTTTCGCAGACACATAATGCACTCTATATTTTCAAATTGTCCTGACTTTTGATCACAAATGTGCAACAGAACAAATTCACCATCACCAAGCAATTTCAAACTGAATTGATTGCACTTCTTTAAATATTAACTTACACAAGAAATTCAAATTTAATAATTTATTCCTTATAAATGGGATCGACACGAACAGTGTATTCTCGATTCAACACCTCAATATTATACCGACTGATAAGTTAGTGATAAGTGATAACTACCACTGGACTTATTTAAGTGAATCAAATTTAAGGCGAAATTATTTCACAAGATCATCTTTTGAAGCTAGTTACAGTTCAACTAACAGAAAACTTGAAATGAAATCCGAATTTAAGCAAGTTCTGTGTTCAATTGATTTTCCAAATGATGCTTCAATCAGAAATAATTATTGGTTGATGGGTTATCTGTGGGAAAAGTTGGGAATCCCTTAGCAGTGATGTGCCGATAAGAAAGTATATTTCAATTGCAAATAGTACGGCGAAAAATTTGATAAGAAAGGTAGACATGAACTGACCAAGCTTTATTTTTTATAAGATGTTAGAATCGATTATAATTTAACTTCATTTTACGACCTTGAACCTTTAACTTGAACGCCATGATAACAAAGATTTCATTTTGTTGCATCAATTATTGGAAATTAAAAATGTATAAAGGCTTATACCTTGTTTTTTGTGTGTGTTTAAAGAATTAAGATCAGGAAATTTGGAAAAAAAAAATAGAAAGGAAAAAGTCATATGGAATTTTATTGTTTTGGTAAAATGCAGTAAGAAACCGACTGCATTAACGAAAAAAAAAAAATAAAATTTCAAATTTGTGTGATCAGATATTTAGATGAGATATCAGAAAAAACGTCCACACCACGTACCTATGGTTTTGGTATGAGTACATATAAAAGTTTCTTTTTAAATCATATGTTATTTTGACACTCACTCGATATCTTGACAGAAAGTCAGTCTCATACCATCGCTGAACGAAATTGATAGAGTTAGACGAAGATGGTCAAATCACGGTCAGTGGGTAATGACGGTCAGTGTAGTTTCAGCCTAACAAATGTGAAGTTAGTTTCGGTTATAATTACATAATGAGAGAGAAGAACGAAAAACAACATTTTGAAGTTTGTCAAGTTCAAAGAGATGTCTAATTTTGAAGTTAATTGTTAATCCATCAAAACGCAATTTAGTGCTTCTATTCTTATTTTCAGCCGAACAAAAATCAGTGTAAGTTTTATGTTTTTTTTTTTGTTAAAATATGTTTTCTATATACATTTACGTATACTATACATAGTTCACTAAATTTTTCAAAAGGAAAAATATTCGTATTGTTTAATAAAATGGTTGCTCATGAAATTGGGTAATCACGGTCAGACGACCGTTATGAAAATTTTTAATTTAATTTTACTTTTTCGACTCTAGGATGGCTAGAGGCTGCAAAAGAACTTCAAAAGAGGCCCTCTGGCCGGACACAGGAGAAGTTTTAATTGAAAAAAAAAAAAAAAAGGAAATACAAATTTCAAAAACCATATGCCAGTTAAACCTAAAAAAGAGAAAAGTGTCGAAAAGCATACCTAAACGTAAAATATTTACAGAAATCTCTGACAAAGATAGTATGGCTCAAAATAACAATGATGATGTCGAAAGTGAGACAGGCCAAAATAAGTGTTTGGTCTGAGATAATTTTGGACAAAACAATGAGTTATGGTTTCGCTGCGCATTGTGTGGTAGGTGGGCACATGCAGAGTGCTCAAAATGGGAGTCACCGAAGGGTATAAATGCGATAAATGTACTTATCTAGTATTTTGCCAAGTGTTTTTATTCATTATTTAATTGAAAATTGAAGTACATATTTTAATTTTTTTTTCTGATAATTGAAGTCAATTATTTGACCACGATTACCCGTGTTCATGGCCGTCATTACCCACTATGATGGGTAATGGCGGTCAATTTAATTTTTTAAAACTTTTTTTAATTAATTTATATTTGGCGTTCAAAAAGAAAAATATTAAAAAACATTTTAAGTGAGTTTTCATACTTTTCCCATAAGTGATCGCCATTCGACAACCTTCCCCTACCAACGCTTGAACAACGTTGGGAAATATTGAAAACATTGAGTTTTTTGAAAAGAAAAGTCTTGGCCGAAATGAAGCACCCATCGCGCCTGCTGTACGCGAGTTTGTGCAAAAAGTTCGTGAGACTGGTAACTAGGGTGGCTCAACATTTCACTCACTAGAACCTGAGGAAAATTCTGCACAAAGATCCCTGATTATACGCTAGCAAGGTTCAATTGAATCAGCAATTGAAGGTGCACAAAGACCATCCGATTCGTTATCGCTTCGTAGTTTGGGCCTAAGAGCAGCTTGAATTGGGCAACGATTTGTTTTAACATTTTCATTTTGGCGGGGCTCGAATAAACCCTCACGTTATTGTCCAGGATTCATTGCATCCACAAAGAGTGGCAGTTTGGTGCGGATTGTGGAGTGGACCCATTTTTCTTCGAAAATAAAGCTGATATCAATATAATGTTTCGCATAACGTTGGGCATTACAGAGCCATATTAACCGACTTTTTTTTCTGAAATTGTGGACATTGATTTGGATAACCACTGATTAATGCAGAATAGCGAGCCATTCCAGCTAGCTCTTGTTCCCAAATTGTGTTATCAGCCGTTTTGGCGATGTTAATTGGCCGCCTTGGAGCTTGCGTTTTGGCCTATTTAGATTTTTTTTTTTGGGAACCGTGAAGGGCCGATGTCATGCCAACGATCCGGAAACTATTCCAGCACTTAAGGCCAATATAATCCAAGCAAGCTGTGACCTACTGCGACGTTGTATTCCATTATTAAAGGAAATGTGTGCTCTTACTAATAAAGTCATAATACACGGAAAACATTTAAATTTGTTCATTTTATTTAATTTTCAAAAAGAAACTTGTATTTGGCCCACCCTGTATTAGAACGATACCTATATAATTACAAGTGAATACATTCTCAATGTACTAGGCACAAAAATTGTCTTTATATAAACGAATCTGGCAACGGATAAGATTTACTATAGTGTCCCAGAACCGAAATTTTGACCGCACGGAAAATTTTTCAAACAACAATAATTACGATCCTTCCCAGGGAATGCCATAAAGAATTTTTACACACAGGAACCAGGAATGTATACATGTGCGGTCAATAAACTTTTGGAATTTTCTTTCGGTTATTTGTATTTGCTTTATTTTAATCAAATTGATCGATTGAGGTTTGAGGTATATATGAGTGAGTACCTACAGACGCACAAAAAAAAAAAAAAAAATAAGTAAAATAAAACATAACAAAAACAAATTTATTTTATTACGTCCTCCTACAGCAGCCATCAGATTCAGGAGTTTGGGGGATGTTGTACCTACCTTGCATTTATCCACGAGATATACATTTTGTTCAGAGCTATCAAAGATGAAATGGACGAACGAGTATACGCACAAATGTCGACGCAGTTCGTATTCGATTGTTAGTTAACCTGGCCAGATCTAAAAGATCTCGCAAAGATTCGTAAGGGCAATCAATGTTTCAAGAGACAATGACGAAGACAATGTCATCCTATATCGTCATCATCATCGCATAGTATGGGAGTATAGAAATCTCGCGATCGACGAAAAGAACGACAACAATGACGATGATGATGACGACGACTACGACTACGACAATGCACGACGCTTCGACGTTATGAGGAAGGAAACTCCACTGATTTCTTTTTGTCATCATCTCAGCTTCACAGACTACTATGCTACTTACTTCTACTTCTGATGACGATAATGGCTTTGTACACACAACGATTTTGTAAAGATCTCCTCCTACTTCGACTCTCCCAAACGCAAAGAAAGTCAGTTCTTGAACTTTCCAAAAAGACACACAGGATCTCCATCCCAATCGCACCACGCCACGGCCACGGCTGCTCGCTGCTCTTGGCTATACGGAACCATGGCTATATGAGTGCATTATATATAAGAATAAGTTACTAAAATTCCTATCCTGTTTTTCCCCCACTGGCAAGCTCATGAATAACACATTAGCTGCGAAGCCATCCAGAGAGAAGACACATCCAGGCGAACGTTATAAGACGTGATAGTTTATACGTTCATATGTGCGCGCGACGATCGTTATGGACCCTTGGTTGGACTGTATGTCGTCGTCCTCATCCTCGTCCTCGTACTTGTCGACCTGGTCTCTTTTTTACAGTGATGAGATGATGACGAAGATCAGCCAGGCAGGCAGACAGCCCAAAGGTAATGATTCAGACAGAATCAGCAAGACTATCTTAACCAACTAACCCAATGATAATGATCGTTGGGGAATCTGTCCGTACGATGCGATGCTTGGGCAGTTCTATTTTTTTTTTTTTTTTTTTTAATCTTCTGATTAAAAACAGTGAAATACAATAAACCAATAATAAAATTTCATATTATAGCAATACCTTATCAGGCCAAAAGCCGTACCCATTACTTTTCCACCTGCGCTGCAACGCGCGGCCGGGCGGTCATCAGCTATCAACATTTCCTTCCAGCTGACTACAATTAACACAGACCTGGAACACATATCAGAAGTTCGTGACCAAAATCGAAAAGGAAAACCGGACGAACGGTGTAAACAATATAAATCAGTTTCTGCTGTCATAATACGCTTCAAACAAAATCAACCGTTAGTTAGTCGACAACGTCAATCGTTCTGTTGGCCAACAATCCAACCATCAGGCAAAGTCAACATCAATCGGTCGGTCGTCGGTTGCGGTGGGCAGTCTTACAGAAACTCATACCGCGCTAATTGACAATTCACCAGGAATTATGTTGTTCCGAAGTTCTGACAGTGTGACCCACACGCAAACTGATCGCACGTAGATCGTAGTCTACGACTAACGGGCAATTAGTACCTCAGTATACCTAACACCGCTATCTGCTTGATGGATGGAAGTATCCATAGGACACACACAATCGAATCGCACGTGTGACCTGCGCCCCTGGATGATGGAGTAACGTTCTTAGCGCGGGGGGCGTGAATTCATTAACCCGCTGAAAGCGTCACGTGCCAAAAATAGCTTCCTCTTCCGTTTAGGTGAGCGTTCATTCGATGAAAAGTGTGTAAGCTACCTGATTGAATAATCAGAAGACATAGTCATTTGATTGCCTGAGAACTTCCGGATGGGCGCAAATTCACCTCTTCTTCTTTGTGAGGCTAATATTTATGCATGAGCACGCTGGCTGGAGTAAAGTTCTTCGACTTAAACTTACCATGCCGATCGATGGGGTTAATTATGAGTGGACTCTTCTTATTGGTTTGATAATTAAGTCGAAATTAATGCTTCTATGAATTAGTAATGTCTTGCTGTGCGGTTCAGCAACCTCGTTAAGAAAAGCTATTTAAGAAGCTGTTGGATGGTCTCCAACCCTCGTATAGGCTATAGATACAGCTTGTTGGAAAGTTAGACAAAAAAACATCCCTTAATATGTTATGCTGACTTAAATTCCAACTATAAACCAAAGTATGTATTCGTTTAGAAAACTGAGACAACAATCAATCACGACATAACGATGTTAAATATGTTACGCGAAAAAATATAGTCTATTGTTGTTATTGAAACCTACAGTTGTGCCTATGGCAAGCAGCATCGTCAGACATTTCCAAAGTCGGGAGCTAGGCGGTCTACTAATGCTGGAGAAATTTTTCATGTTGATCTCTGTGGTAAAATGAGCATTTCATCAGTTGGTGGTGCCAATTATTTTATGTTATTAAAAGATGATTTTTCAAGATACTGCTATGTTTTCTTCCTCAAAAATAAAACAGATGTCTTGATTAATCTAATGAAATTTTTCACAGAAGTTGAAGCTATTGGACATTCCATCAGAAGCTTGCGATCCGACGGTGGTCTTGAATTTTGCAACGAATCTGTTCGAGATTTTCTCCTGAAGAAAGGAATTAAACATGAAGTTACGACCCCAAGAGCTCCAGAGCAGAATGGTTTCAGAGGCAGAATAGAACAATAATTGAGAGTGCGAAATCAATGCTTCATGAGAAACAGCTTCCCTTGTATCTTTGGGCAGAGGCTACACACACCGCAGTTTATCTAAGAAATCGGACAGCATCACACACAATCGGTGGAGTTACACCTTACGAAAAATGGTTTGGTTCAAAACCATCGGTTAAAAACCTTAGAATTTTTGGCAGCGAAGTTTATATCCATATTCCAAAGGAGCAGCGGACCAAATGGGAGAAAAACTCAATGAAATGTTTGATGATTGGTTATAATAAGGAGAGCAAAGCGTATAGAATCTTTGATCCTGTTGGTAAAAGAATATTAATTAGAAGAGATGTGATATTCAATGAAAAACAATCGACACTTCACGAAGTAGTTGATTACTATAATTCAGGTAAGCAAAATTATGAAAATGAATCATTTGATTCGCCAGATGACGTTTGCGCTGAGAGGACAAAACCTAAAAGAATTTACAAGAATCCAAGACTCCCAACTCCCAGAAGCCCGTACAATATCAGGCAAGGCCCAAGGCCAATTTACGAAGAATTGTCTGACGAAGTACTGAATATAGCTGAAGTTTGTGCATGTGTACTGGAGCCAAAGAAGCTGGAGGAAGCGGTGAAAGCTGAAGATTCAGGAAAATGGTTAGAAGCTATAAACGAAGAGATTGACTCACTGGAAATCAATAAAACGTGGATGCTAGTCCCAAGAACAGAGGAGAAGCATGTCATCACAAACAGGTGGGTGTTTAAAATAAAGTATAAAGGAAACGGTGCGATCGACAAATATAAAGCGAGATTGGTCGCAAGGGGCTGCTCACAGGTGTATGGGATAGATTATGCTGAAACGTTCGCCCCTGTCGTTAGATACGGCTCTGTAAGGACATTACTGGCAATAGCAGCAACACAAAATCTTGAAATTTTTCAGTTCGACGTGAAGACGGCATTTTTGCTGGCAACTTAGAAGAACGTATTTATATGGAACAAACATATGGGTTTGAAGATGGAGATCAAATATGTCTCTTAAATAAGGTTATACGGCCTGAAGCAAGCCTCGAGACAGTGGAACAAAAGGATTGTTGAATTTCTGATACGCTATGGACTGGAACAATCAAGAGGTGACCCATGCATGTTTGTATGTAAGTCTGTGGAGTCTTTAACTTACTTAGCCCTTTATGTAGATGATGGGCTTATATGTGGCAATGATATTATATTTATAAAACGGCTGTTAAATGACCTTAATCAAGAATTTGAAATTACTTTCAGAGAAGCCGAATTTTTCGTAGGTTTGCAAATTTAAAGAGATAGAGAAAATGGAACTCTCAAAATCTATCAAAGCATTTATACAAATAAAATCTTAAATCGTTTTTATCATGCTAATTGCTCACCTGTCTCTATACCCAAAGAACCTGGAATGAAATTTACTAAAGAGGAACAAGCGAAAAATTCTGGAGTTTTCCCTTATAGAGAAGCTATTGGTTCGCTGATGTACTTGATGGTGTGAACAAGGCCAGATATTGCATATATTGTTGGTGTACTCAGCAGATATATGAAAAATCTTACTTCAACCCACTGGCAAGGAGTAAAAAGAGTTTTGAGATTCTTGAAGGGAACATCAGAGCGAGGAGTAGTGTTTTATCGGGATTTGGGCAACAACAAAATGACAGTTTACTGTGATGCTGATCCTTTGACCAAAGCACTACCAAAGGAAAAATTTCAAAGACTAGTTGTTCAGTATGGATTATTCGATGACTGACGTGAACTTAACTTGAAAGCGAGAGGGAGTGTTGGAAATATCGCTTTCAACAAAGCCAAGTATCACTACTTTACTAGTAACTTCCCCATCATATTATTGTTGCTGAACGATCATCTGATCTGTGATCATGTCAATTTTTAGAGCTTGTCATTTCCTTTTATTGAATTCAATTTTTCCTTCTTCTTTCTTGAGCCTTCGAAGAGATAAGTCACTCAACTTGTATAATCTGAAATCATCCTATTAATCCTTTATCTTCTATACATATAATGCAATTGTAACGGGTCGATGTCTGTACATTGAAGATATAGATGCAAAACTAATATGGGGAGTCTCTATTAGACCCACAGAAGCCAAAACAACCGTTTTTAGAATTTTTGTCTGTCTGTCTGTCTGTCTGTCTGTCTGTCTGTCTGTCTGTCTGTCTGTCTGTCTGTCTGTCTGTCTGTCTGTCTGTATGTTTGTACGCGCATCACGCAAAAACTACTGCATGGAATTGAATGCGGTTTTCGCAGATTTATTGGTAGTACGCCAACTTAAAATATAGGCTACAGTTTATCGCAGGAAAATATATAATTCTGGTTGTTTTTTTAATATTGCTGAAATCGAACATTATTCAATGAACTTAACACAAAATTAAAAGATTTTAAGGAAGTTAGCGCCTCACTTACAAAATAAAATAGTGCCACACTTACCTACGTATACATGAATAGAAAAAAGTTAGTCGTTCTGAATAGAAGTTACATAAAAAACATCATAGATGGCGCTATTTACCACCATATAGACAATGCCTCATTCAGCGAAAGCAGAAATCGAAAAATATTGTAACCATAAAGAACGGTGAACGAGCAATACTTACGCCCAAAACTGATGAAGCGGAGCTGCCATAAATAGCAGTATCGGCGCGCAGCATCGTTTTGAAAGTGGGAATTCCAATTGGGTATATTCGTATATTTCTTCAGAACTTAACCCGCCAACTTTGCAATTTAAACCGTTATGATACTTCGAAATAATACTATACAGAAGCCAAAAATCTTACGGCTGTAGAGTTGGTAAAGTATATAGCTTTCATACCACGCATACCCCCCATTTTGAACCGGTTGTGCAAAAACAAAAATATACTGAGATACCTACTTTATTCTAAAATCCACGCGTACGAAGTAGCGGGCAAAAGCTAGTTTATAATAAAATACTAATTGAATTTATCAATCGCTTTTCTTGTTTCCTTTTTGATTTAAAAGTATTTTTTATTTATTACTATTCCACAAAAAAAATGACCTTGCCGTTTTGTTTTAACGTTGATTAAAACTTTTTTTTAGGTCATCTAAAAAAAGTCCTTAGCTATAAATTATAAAAGATAAACGTTTGGTGTCGAAATTTGAGACGACCGGCTCTATAATTAATTATCCAACATTCATACATGATACATCAAAACAACGCGGTTAGCCTTTCGCAGATTTGCACTTGGCGAATTTCGTGGACCCTAGGAGCTCAAAGTTTATGACCATATACAACGCTGTTTGTTCGCTGAATGAGCTTCGAAGCATTTTTAATATGACCTCAATTTTAGGCGAAGAATCATCGTTTGCAGAGACGCATTCGATAAAAGGTTGTAAGAACAAGAAATATTGCCGTATATGGGACGACACTAACCCGCACGAGGCTGAAAATGCATTCTCAAAAAGTTACAGTTTGGTGTGAATTTTGGGTCGGCCGGTGCAGTGGCGTCGTCATTGGTCTGTTCTTTTTTGTAAACAAAGTTGGTGACGCGGTCATCGTCAATGGCGAGCGCTACATTAACATGATAACCAATTTTATGTAGCCTAAATGGAACCATATAGACTTAGACGACACGTGGTTCCAGGAAAATGAAGTTAATGGTTAGGAATATGTAATCACTAACCCAAACTCAAGGGGCCATATATCGCTCCTCAGCAGCCTTAAAAATAATAAGGAATTTAGCATGTGCCTGGATGTCATAACTTCACACAGAATTTCTCTATAGTCATCGCCCTAGGGAAGATTGGGAAAACTTTAAACCACACCTTTCTAGTCTGATATGTACGGATGGCTCACTAATATAAACAGGTACTGGTTCCGGCATTTTTGGGGAATCACCTTGCAATAACTTCTTAGTCATCCTTGGTCTTCAATCGTCCATATTCCAGGCAGAGGTCTTCGCTATTAACGAATGTGCAAGGATAATTTGTCAATCGAATGCCAAAAACAAAACAATATTCATCTTCTCAGACAGCCAGGCTGCCTTTAAAGCTATATGGCTTTACCTGTCATAAGATCCAAGTTAGTCCATTAGACTGTCTTAATACTCGCTGAACTTGCAAGGAACAATTTTGTGATTCTCCATTGGATCCCGGCACATAGGTGGAACGATGGTAGTAATGAAAGGGCCAACATCCTATCCAAAGAGGGTACCTCACTGCCATTTGTCGGCCCTGAACCTTGGGTTAAATAAAAACTACTTCAAAAGCACTACCAAGAACATCCTATTCATGGAATCCAAACAACTCCTGGTCAAATCTGCTCCAAACAATTTGTACTAGAATATTTAAACAAAACCACAACATTAATACTCAACCTAGAAAGGAAAACTCTTAAAATAGTGACTGGAAATATAACACTGACACTGTTCTCTGAAAAAACAACTTCACAAACTGAGACTGGCAACAGACCCCGTTTCCCGACTCTGCCTCATGGAATGCCTAGCACTCCTCCGCCTCAGAAATCCGGCACTTGGTGACAAGATCGTTCCCCTGTAAAAACTCAAAACTTCCCAACCAGAGAATATCTTAAAGTTCTGGTCTCAGTCTGGAGCAACAGAGCTGCTCTAGAATCTCATACGGGTTGGCGCAATAGGCGTCATCGAGATACTGAAGTGCCTGAGCTGTATAAGCTCTTCCTAGCAATAAATCTAAATCTACATCTTAATATTAATTGAACTGTAATTGCCTTCTTGTGTTAAAAATTTGATTGAAATCGGGATATTGATTTACAATAAAACCTCATTTGAAAATACCGGCTCTATGAGAGGTACCGTTATAAGATGAGTCATGAAAAACCCAATCTCACCAAAAGATGTATTGTTGTCAAAAAAAAGCACCTTGAAAGTTTCATCAAAATCGTTAGAGCCGTTTTCGAGAAATCAATTTTTTTGTTAGAGAAAGTATGGTAGGTAGGTACCGTTACTTTTCGACCAAGAGCAAAAATGAAAAGCACTTTCCGAAATATACTTCCATATAATTACTTAATACCAAATTTGAAGCAAATCGGTTGATTCGTTTAAGATGCAGAGCTGCAAACAGATAGACAGATAGACAGACGGACGGAATTTCCTGACCCACTATTTTCGACTACTCCATCTGTCCATCATCGTAATATCATGTGTGATTGTTGTAGCAATTTTTTTTTGCACGAATCCATAACTTGCGTTATGTAAGTAAAAATATAGAATTATAAAATTCAACCTTTTGTGTCTGTAGCTTAAGGCCCGGCGCATGCCTGCTCGGCTCACTCACTTATTGAATTTCGTTGAAATAGGCTCAGCTATTTGTGAGTCAAAATCTGGTTCTTTTAAGATATCCTTTCATAAGATATCTTAAAGAAAGAGGTGTGGTTTTCAATCTGGCAATACTTTTTTCGGAGTTGGTCTTTTTGACAGCTGTCACTTGATTTGTGTTCAGTTTGGTTTGCCACTTCATAATAAATAGACTTACTCCTGAACAACGTTTGCAAATTGTGCAAATTTATCGTGAAACGTTTTTCGATTTTCACAATAAAAATTTTTTTCAGCGATGGAGCTCACTTTTGGTTGAATCAATACGTCAATAAGCAAAACTGTCGCATTTGTAATGATGATCCACAAAAACTGACTGCTTGGTGTGCTTTATGGATTGGTGGTATCATTGGTCGATATTTCTTCAAAAATGAAGCTGGCCATAATGTTACAGTCAATGGGGAATTCTATTATAGAGCCATGATTAATGACTTTTTCGTGACTGAATTGGAGGATGTTGATGTGGACGATCTTTGGTTCCAACAAGACGGCGATACATGCCATACAGCTAACGAAACAATCAAAACGTGTCCTCCAAGATCGTATGATTTTACTCCGCTGGCCTTTTTTTTGGGGTTATGTGAAGTCGCTTGTCTACGAAGATAAGCACGACCCCTTACCTACCAAGTTTGAAGAAATTGAGTTAAGGCTCCCTGCGCTAACACATAGTGACAACAGATAATAATTTTCGAAGGCTTAATCAAGAATTCAAGATCTGCCTGGGTCTTAATAAAATTTCGCTATGCGCGTTAAGCCTGTTCGATTTGAATATTATTTAATATTAATATTAGAAGGAAATCTTGACTAGGAAAACTTAAGTTATCGCATAATATGGGCCCTTTATACAAACATATAAAATTCCTCTAGAATGTCGATTATCATTATTGTCAACATCAAACGCACTAAGAAGTCTGAATTCCTTAAAGATAAACATAGCTTCTTCACAGTACCTATCAATATGTCAAGGAGATAGGTTCTCTTCTAACCGCGGAAGACGGAACACACTAGAGTCATTGTGGTTTGATTGCCCAGCCTTGAAGGACACAATAAAAGGTCCACAGAGTATATCTTTAACCAGTTCGGACAATTGCAACTATTCCATAAGAAGAGGGTGGAATTTATGGAACTCGAATTTCTTGCAACGATCGAATAAACGGTCGATGACAGTTCTCTGATGGAACATCGTACAGCATACAGCATCAACCCAAGAGACACTCAGTCTATGATGAGGGATTTGTTCGTTTGCTTTCACATGGTAGATCACGTTAGAAGACGAGAATCTCCTCGCATCAAGTTTGTATAGTTGGCTGTTGGCTTTGGATTGCAATATATACTTCCACGCACTGATCGATGATGGTCAAAAGTCGTCGTTGTTTTCCTTTTAAGATAATTGTTTGGTATTTAACTTTTTTTTTTTATCTTTCTGCAACCATTCTATGCCTTAGTTGTTTGTATTGTTGGATTGGATAAAAATATGAAGCACACAATATCATCATGGATGCAATCAATGTTCTACGATTGAAGAGAAGAAGAAGAAGGGATAGTGCGATCTTTATGGGCATTGGAGAAATGATTTCGTTGAAAGATTGACGAGCAGATTTTGGCATTCAGATTGCTTTGAAATTGTTTATCATCTGATTTTGTATCCATTTATGTTGAAATTCAATTTCCGTTATTGTTATTTTTATTCAAGTATTTCTATTAAAAAAGATGGATGACGTGAGGTCTAGAACTACTGTTCAAATTGAATTGCCTTTATAATATTGACAATGATAACATACCTACATATATAATTTTTTATCAAAAATGCAGTTCAATAGAACTTTATTCTACTGGAAGCAGCGTTAATATCAATCCATTTCTACCTTGTTCTAGACAATAATTGAAAATAGGTTAGGTAAGGCTAGAAAGGACAAAGGAGTATAAGATTATACATACATTCACCAATTAGTCAAAAAGAGGAGTGTTGTGAATTGTGATACCACAAGGTTCGAGGTGATTAGATTAGATTAGATTAGATTCGATTTATTTTCTCTTAAGGTTTTACAGTTTCATAATACCATTTACAAAAATCTTTAAGGCTTGGCTTTGCCGTATGTATAAAAGATTTGTAAAGTAATATATGTACATGTTCAAAAACTTATTATTCTTAACTATACTAATAATCTAATATATAAAAATAAGTTGCCTTATGTTCGGGCTCGATAAACTCGAGAATGGCTGGGCCGAATTTTTCCATATTTTTTTATAAAGGTAGCTATCTTATTGAGGAAGGTCTTTTTGTGAAATTTGGTCAAATTTCGGTAAAGGGCAAATCGCAAAATGCATTTTTAGTGCATTTCGTCATATTAATAACAACATTTTGTGTAGGGTCTTCTGAGTATGTTGACGAAGGTTTACGGCCAAACTTCGGTAAAATAGTTTGCCACAACTGCAGTTTTATTGCATTCTGTCAAAATGCTAACAAATATTTTGGTAGCATCTTCTAAGGATGCCTGCAAAGGTTTCTGTGAAGTTTGGTCAAAATTCTGTAAAGCGGTAGCGTGGTTCTTTTTGATCTAGCATTTTACATAAAGTATTTTTCCCGTAATTATAGAAAATTATTTTTATTAGCAATAAGTCAATTTAATTTTAATAAAATTGGAATAAGTTTGTAATCTGCGATTTTGGACAAATCATCGGGATGAAATGACTGAAGAAATATTACATCGAATGCGAAATATTTATTCAAACCAGAACTTGGATCTTAGCTATGATTCGATCTGAAAATAAAATAGCATTAGCGCTTGCGTCGTCTGGGATTGCGCAAACTTTGTTAGACACGGTGTTCGAACAGCTCGCTTAAAATAGCCATTGAACATGCAAGTAAATGAATTTCAAACATGTAATATTTCAAAAACATCTGGAATGGCAAAGGTTTTACAGCAATGTAGAATAATCATTTGGGATGAGTGCACGATGGTTCACAAGAAATTATTGGAAGCCCTTAATCGAACGTTAAAAGATTAACGAGGAAACCAACGTTTATTTGGTGGTCCATTGATATTGTTAGCAGGAGAATTTAGGCAAACATTTTTCCAATTTTTTATCACGGGCAACTTTATGTTGGACGTTGGCGAGTGGGTAAACCGTCCTTATTGTTTATGTATGCATTAAATACGAAAATAAAACAAATTGTTTATCAAAAAGCTCTTGAGTAATGCAAATGGTTCATTTAAAAAATTGTTAAATTAATTAATAAATTATATAAGAAAAATTATTGAATTGAGTTTAAGGCTGCATGATACACAACAATTTGTTTTCTGCTCCGGTGCGTAAATGAAGAACGAAGATGGTTTCCCAACTAGGAAACACGCCACATTATAATAGCTGACGGCAAATCAGTTGAAGAAAAGGAAATTCGCGGAATTTGGCATTCTTCTCCTTTGAACGGTCCTTTCAAAATCCTTGCCACTATCACATTGTTCATCAGCTTCTTCACAATCAGTTGGGTTCTATTACACAGTTTCGGGGCATAAAGGTTTCGTAGCATTAAGATGACAGATCCAACTTTAAAACTCAAATGATGAGGCGGCCGGCATGCCAGGCAAATCCAAAGAACACTTGCATATTCACACTCAATGGAATGGTTTGCACATACCGAAAAAAACGATGCCTTGAGACATGAGATTTATTCATACGCCGCTGTTGGTTTCAGAATCACGGGAAGTGATTTCGGAAATCCGTTTGCTATATCACCACTTTTGCCTTGACTGATTGCTTTGAAATGCTGCAAACAGGATTTTCTTTGATTCGCAGGTTTAACGAAAGCCTCAGTGATCAGTGTGCTGTTCTTCCACCTTCCAACAGTGTTGCAGCAATTCCGGTAGATGTGAGAACTAACGCAATTCCACTTTGAGCACGTATTGCTGCTAATATTAATTAAATCAAGAACATTTTTCCAGTTCCGCCGGGCGCATCAACAAATAAAATGCACGATTGGGTCGCACGAACTTGTTCTAATGTGTGACAGTGGTCTAGGGGCTTGAGATTTTGATAAAAATAAAATTTTCAAAATTCTTAAATAAATACTTAAACTAATTTAAGCTGAAAAAAGTACACCATTTTATTTCTTGGATAAATTTGAATTTATGAGAGCACATCTATAAAAATCTGTGGAGCGGTTTTTAAAAAAAAAGTTTTTTTTGAAAAAAAATTTCAAAAAAAATTCAAACGCCATTTCATAGGTATTCAGCAAATACATTTATTTATAATTTTTAGAAAACAATTTAATAAGCAGTTTTCAAAATATTAATTTAAAATTTTTTTTAGATGCTTTTAAAAATACAAAAAAATATTTTTCAAAAATATTGGTATGCAGTACAAATTGAGTTACCTACAACTATATATGTGTAAAATTTCGAAAGAATCGGTTGAGTCGTTTTCGAGATAGTCGAAAACAAAAAAAACGGCCCTATGGAAAGTACTGTTCTTAGACATTTTTTAAAACTTTTTTTTCAGCCATATAATTGGTCGTACCTAAAAACCAACACTGATTTTTTTAAATCGAAATCGTTAGAGCCGTTTTTGAGAAGAATAAGCTTTAACGTAACGGCTATATGGCAGGTACCGTTATTTTTTGAGCTAAACAAATTTCAATTTCTCCTCTGTACAATAGCTAAAAAAATCTATGTACCAAGTTTGAAGCAATTAAGCCCACCCGTTTGGGCTGTAGGTATACAGACATACAGACGGACAGAATTTTTAACTTTTTTTTCAAGACGAATGCATAACTTGCCTTATAGTACCTACAATCGCAAGTAAAAAACTTTTTGATTATAAATATCGATATCATTGTATTTAAAATTAAATATTTCTAAAAAACACTTACATATATGTATGTTTTAAGTTAAAAATGTGTTTCCTGTCAGTTTTTAAATACTGCAATTATATTTTTTAAATTATAATTCATTTAATCCGTATGAAACTAAGATTTGTCTAACCGAGCGAAGCCGGGTGGGTCAGCTAGTTATTTATATAAATATACTTTTTTTTTTGTGTTATACCCTTTAAACTTATAAAAAATTAGAACCAATTTGAGCTTCTTACGAAACGTACAAAAGAGTTCATCAATGTCTTTGAATGAAGTTTCTCCTTAAAAGAGTTCCCGTCAATTAGTCAGTGCAGCTCATATGGAATGGACAATTATAAAGGAGATTATAATAAAGACAGAGGAGTTGAACTATTTTCTCCTCCTTTTTTTCGTGCGTATTGCTTGTGCAAATTTCGTTTGCGAGTCACTTAGTATCCTGGAATGACTCTTATAATAGAGCTTAGGTGATGTCTTCTTTAAGAGATCAAAGCCTTAGTGCGGTTTGGATCCATCGCTCCCCGATTTATCAGAGAAATCAATCATCATTTCGCATGGTTAGTAGTTGGATGGGGGGAGCACTTGCTGTTGATGTTCACTTCACATGTGTTCTTCTCTCTTATACTCTATTTGTTCTGTCTGTCTCTTTGTCGTGTTATTGTCTTTGGTTATGCAGAGCCAGTGTTCCTTAGTTGTTTTAAGGAAAATCGCTGTTTACACTTTGACCGGATTAATCACATTGTTGAATGATTTCTACCAACTGCCACATGACCTTTTCGAAGGAAGAGCTCATTTGAAGTTTTTTTTTCGGACGTAGTGCAAAACTTCAAATATCAGCGGCAAAAAAAAAAACATCTCAACATCTCTCCGGGACTGTTGTTTTCCTTCAAATCAGTTGCCACCAGCTATCAGCCAGCATGAAGTAGTCAACTTTCCAAAAGCATGCTTGAATTCGCTGCAGCCTGATTACCACCTTATAATTCGCAATTGAAAGTATAGGCTTTACCATCAGCATTTTGTGTAACAGCTCAAAAGAACGGGACTGGCTTGCAAAAGCTTATGAACAACGTCATTGAGGAAACCGTTTTTGAGGGAAACGGCCATTTGCAATTCGCCGTTCACGACGACCATCATCAAATCAAAATTCAAAATGCCAGTCATTGAAAGGTTCTTGTTCTTGGTAAGACTAAGAGTTTCCGTGTTACGCACATGGACAACTCTATGTCGCATGTTCGCGTGTTAGCTCGATAAGCGTTTTTTTTCTTATTTGTAAATAAAAGTCATTAACTTCGTTTGAGTAACCAACTACGTGATCTGAGTGAGCTGGAGTTAGAAGATGGTTTTTGAATTAACAAAACGGGGTTATTGTTAACACATTTTAATTTATTTGAATGAATTAAGTGTGAGTTTATAAAATTTCAAATTAGTTGTAGTGTGGAACAATAATTTTTTTTTGTAGGTTGCTTGGAATAACCTATCCTATAATTCATCAACTAAAAACATACAATATACAAAAAAATTAAAACCTTTGAAGTGACTACTTTTCTGTGTTACTTTCTGAACAAAATGGCTGAACACAATGACACATGACAAACTGTCAAAGAAGTCGCCTAGTGAAGCTGTTCTAAAACTGGTGTAGTTCAAAACGTGTATATATAATTTTCTTTGTGAGTGGTTTTTTTTTCAATTTTGTTTTCGAAATGTCAAAGCTGAAGCTTCGCACTGAAGACATGTTTAGGATTTTGGTAGTTTCAAAACGACAACACTTATATACGTTCTACGGTTGCAGCTACAGCATTGTGTTCAGGCAGTTTTATGTGTCAGAAGCTTGATAATATGGTAAGACTTTATTTTCTGAAGTTGTCTGTGCCTTATTTTGAAAACGATTTTTTCTATTGCATTTAAAAAATACATGTGCACTCATGCATCTATTATGCTGGGAAATTTTTTCTTTAAATAATACAATTTATGAAACAAACCCCTGGGACATGCACATGCACACGTATGCCTGGTTTCATCCAAAAACTGCTTTCGCAACAAGGCAGCAGAATAGTGTGGGTTTTTTTTTTTTGAAGATCTCAAAGATGCTTGACTAATTATAGAATAAATTCTAATTTTGGTTGGAGCTTTTTTCGGCCGATTTTCGATCTGATGTTTAGTGCTAGAACGTAATGGCTTGGAAGGTGGGCGACCGGCTGCTGTCGTTGCTGCTGTAAGCACATGTTTAGAAACGATCTTTACATCAGCATCAGGCATCACATGTGATAAAATACGAAATAATAAAATACATTGTTTAAAATGAGTTACTTCGAAACTTGGTGTAATTTTGTGCGAAGAATAATATGTGCCGAGACTCAAATAAAAGCCCACTGATTGATCAGAATCTTGCCAATGACATGAGGGTTTTTGACACTAGTCTATTAAACTAAGAAATAGTTGACTTTCTGCAGTCGTCGATAGAAAAAACATTGTAATTAAAAGATTTTTATTATGCTCTTACTTTACTTTCGATGGTACTACAGAGCGTGGTTCTCTTTGGCCATGTCAATGTCTAGCGGACCGTCTCCAATCTTAAATTCCAAGCAGTTGGAGATCTCCCCCTACCTGGTCGCTCTATCGAAGATGAGGTCCCCCTTGAATTCTGTCTAAATTTGGTGTAATATGTCAGACTTAAGGGTCTGGAACATCGATGACCATTTTCTCCCGACTACTGCAAATGAAAAAGGTTGCATAATGCTTAATGCACCATATTACAGGACTGTGGATGATGAGTGTACAGTGTCTTCTTGGTTTTTCTCGATAGGTCTTTGTTCTTCAAATGCTCATTAAGCCCAAGGAATTTTAATGGTATTCTCGTTTTAAAAGTTCTGCTTTAAACTCATTGGATTCGGCCGATTTGTTCGTATCAAGGCTGGCGATGCCTAGTTTGATACCGTTTTAGTCGGTCAGGTTCAACTCTATGTTGTCAATTGGATTAAATGGTACCGGTCACTTATTGGTAGGATCTATGACCATTAAGCAACTTGTTATTAAAGTCACTTCAGTGTTTCCATCTCTGCAGGATCCGTGTGTGTTTCTCGGATATTGTTGTGAGAAAATCAGCTTTGCTTACCTCATACTCCGTTTTGTGTTGCTTTACTGTTCCGGTTTTATGTCAACAATCAAAAAAACAAGGAGCATAGTTGTTGTTTTCTATAAAGTTTGAATTCCAAAGATCATTCTGTTATGTGCAACAAAATATTTTACTACCAAAGGAACCTACCTACCCAGCGCTGTAAAATTAATTAATCTTAACTTACCCGGAGGAATACCAGTTGTAAAAGGTTTCCCTCAAGGGTGAATACTTGGTCCCTTTGGTTTTTATACTGAACACAAATGAATGCATTTTCCTCCGCTATGAGATCTTGCGTCGTTTTCGCCTACTCCCGCTGATGTTGTAAAATTATATTTTAGTTTTGTCCGCTATGTATTTAGTTTTAATGAAGATTTAAAAAAAAATTTACTCTGGAACTAAAATTCAAGTGTATCGTTACGCATTTATGAACGCATCAACGAATACAAGTACCCACTGACGTCTGTCATTGAAAACTATCTACGAGAGAGACAGATATACTTAACATGGATGAATACTTGACATTTTGGTGATCAGTCTTATAAAGCTTTTCTTAAACCTCTTAACCTCGCTTTCTCATTTCTTTAATCCTTTAATCCGCGTATTCGCAACAGTATTTTATTATTTAAAATTAAACCATTCGACTTTTCTTAGTTTCGTTTTGTATTTATGAATTTTATTCCAATCGAGTATTAACCATGTTCAGCCTCTTTAATTCAATGTTTCAAAGTGACGTTTAGAAGTCCATAAGAGCATCGCATTTTATATTTGTCTTGGTGATTGTTTAAGAATTGGAAGAGGTGTATTTATTTAAGTTTTGTGTTATTTATAGTTTTAAGTCGTGTGCAATTTAAAAAAAAAAATGACGGTTACCCTACATATACAATTCTTTCAGATTTATTAAAATTTGAAATGCTTACTACGGAAACCCTGTAAAAGCTTTTGTATGAAAAGCCCTGACGGAAAATAAAAGAGTTCGAATTAGAGACAAACATCTCTATCTTCTCTGTACTGCCGATTAATGTTGGACAGAGTATAACACCTTAACCGAACTGTCAAAACCAAAAAAAAAAAAAAAAATCACCGCTTTGAGAGAATCAGGACATCTCATTCATGTTCATCTAAGATATACTTATCCTAAGCATCCATTTGTATAGATATATTTGACCTCAGATCGACTCTTATGTTTTTTTTTACCTATTTTGCAAAATATCTTCATATAATCAAAAATAAAAAAAAACATAAACTATCTTCAACAAAGTTTTCTCTTGAGGGGTTATGATGTTGTGACTTAATCATCTTAACAATAAAATGTGTAATTTAAAATAATGCTTATTTTCGAAATGCATCCATCTTGCGTAAACATTTTAAACTGAAAATTGTATCTCCTTTGGATGATGGGCGCAATTCACTATTTGCACTTCTAAAAACTTATTGCATCAAAAACAAAAAAATTAAGACATCAAAAAAACAATTTTGTACGCATTATTCAATTACCAGCCTGGAATGGATGCGTAATTTTTAACAACTTTGTGCAAAGCAAACAACAAGATATCCCGTCACGTACCGAAACAACGCCTCGCCACCGCGCCTCGCCGCCACCGTGCCGCGCCGCCTTCATGGCAGCAGTTTGTTCTAATGAAATTTATTACATCAAATTATTCAAGGAAGCTTACAAAAAACCTCATATCGCACATAATATTTTCAGACAGGAATACCATCAACATGGCAGGCTTCTCTCTGCGAACCTGTAAAACAGCCCCAGGGCTCGCGAATCTTAAACAAGCCTCGCCTCGCCTCCACCTCTTCGTTATTGCAATTCCAGGTGAAGTCTTCGACGTCCGTCGGTCGTCGGTCGTCGGTCGTTGCTTGTCTCGGACAGCCATCAGTGCTGGCGAACGTCAGGAGCAATCACAGATTCCAATGCAATCCCAGGGTAGCTCAAACAAAAATCTGGAATTAAATTAACCGAATGCATATAGGAGCATCAGCACAGCGCAGCGCGCAAAAAGACAAATTCTAAAGTTGTTCGCGAACGCAGTTTTTGTGCGTTTTCTCTTCTTCAGTGCATCGTATGTACCTACCTATGTGTATCTTAAATGACAACTTTTACTCCAGCCAGTGCGTAGACATGGGATGCATTAGCAGCGAGCCTCAGACAGACAAGCAAGGATAAGACTCACTGTTATTTCTGATAACTAACTATATTTAATAGTGCGTTCTTTCAGCAGCATGATGATCGATGCCGGGATTGGGAATCCGCAACTGTCAGCTCGAACAATACTAGTGATTTTGTGCAAACATCGATCGCTGGACAGACTACTCAGAACACCACCTACTACCTACATATGTAGGTACCTACACATATACCTATATCTTCATCATCAGGATGAGTTAGAAACAAGGAGCGTACCTATACAAATACCTACACACTCGTAATGTATCCGAAGATGATGATGATAATCTGCATTATTTATATGACTCGTGCTGGGATGTTTTCCCAGCGTTTTCCACCATCATCATCAGCAAAGCAACAGTAAGGGCAATAATTTCAGTCTGCACCATCATCGATGGGCTGGGATTACCCTTATTGCAAGAAATTCAAGTTGCGCTGCAATCTACTATCCGACGACGACAACGACGCCGACGACGATATGGACAAACGAGACGAGGTAGACCGCAGTGGTAGATGGAACCATCATCAGCTCATTATTAATTCGCATCATGGCCAGGACACGGCTATAAACAATAATACTGTCTGCCCTAATGGATTCCCTGCTGAAAATGCTTTAATTAGATTTTGAGAAAAACGAAAAACTCCTGGAATTCCACTTCGGCCGAAAGGGAATGCGATGCGATGTGAAAAATTAAGGATATTTCTTCTTCTTCATCATCATCGTCATCATCATACACTCTCCAGCGTACATTATAGATATATAGAGATATACGAAAATGTTGCAGTGTTGCTCCTGCCGGAGGGGGACAGGAGGGGTGATCTATACTGGACCGCGATGATCGAAGAAGCACTTAGTGGCATTTTGTTGTTGTTTTTATTGTTTTTTTTTCCTGTTTCTGTTGCCAAAGATATTGCAGCAGCTTCAGCAGCAGCCACAAGCTACTGGTTTTGCTGACGTTTAAATATTGTGACACACGTGAAACGTACTCGAAATGGGATCATTCGGTAATTGCTGCCCCGATATATCTCGTTATGAGGATGAGGTATGTGCTGTATAGTTTGTTGCTACCATTGTCTCATTCCATTTGCCATTTTTGGTTCTGCGTGTCGTCGAGTCTTTTCGGGTGGACAGAACCCAGGGAGCAAGCGAGGAGGCGTCAGAGTTGAGTTAAATGAAGAGGTGGTATAACCTCGATTTCTGATCGTGATTTATGCGATTGCGCCCCAACTTACTTGATATTCAATATATTTTGCATAGAAATTGAGGTGATTTGCTATTCAACAAAAAATAAGTCTAAAAAATTAATGGATATTGGGATTCTTTGCTCAGGACAATAAGGACGGATGCGGTGACGGTAATGCGCCGTACGCTATGGCGATGGTAAATGTTCCAAAAAAATTACTAAAAGCCCCCGGGGGAAGTATGATGCACATATATGTACATAGTTATAATGTATATTTATGCATCAGTTGAATAAAGAATTCCTCTTTTTTATTTAAAAGTGTGTCAGACTTGTTTTATTCGTCAAATTAATTATTATAATTATTTATGAGTTGTTCTCAAATTAAAGTCCTTTCCTTCAAATCAACATACATAAGAGAAAGCTACAGTATGCTTGCAACGAACATTTTGATACCCTATTCCCTAATTTTGCGTTCACTCTCCGCAACCAGCCGCTGTCAATTTCCAGAAATAAAGTTCTTCTTCTTGGGGAGACACTAAAATAAATATAAATGGGGTTCATTTTGAGCAATGGTATGCAGAAAACCAACTAAATTTTGATCTCGTGGTCGCTGTTGGGCCTACCCGTCCCAGCTCAGGTTCACATATCGACTTCTTTCTAACGTCAGCCAATCTTATCTCAGGAAATAATTTCGCCTGCTCTACCCTCGATTTAATTTCGGATCACTTTTCAGTCTTTATGATTGTTCAAATACCTATTGACTTCCCATTTCCTCCCCCCCTCAAACTTACACATGCTTTAAGGACACTAATTGGTCCAACTTCAATAAGGATCTAAACTCTGGACTCAGTAATATCCCTCTACCAATCAAAAGGAACCTTTCTAACTCCGAAATAGATAACTTTATCGAGGTGGCAACTAGGACTATAGGCGAATGTATCGACTCACACAGTAAACAAAAATCCCTTCAGATAAATCATTTAAGGATCTCGGACTCTACACTCGACCTATTCAAAACTAGAAAAATATGGAAAGGAAAACTGAAAAGAATCTTCCACCATTTCGGAGATCGCACTAGTCAGGCGTACGCTGAGCTGGCTTCACGTATTAACTGTCTTAGCAAAATTATCAATGATGTGGTCAGATCTGAGTTGAACGAGAGTTTTAGAACCAAATTGGAAGGATTAAAGCCCTCGGCTAATGTTTTTAAAGCCATAGATCAAATTACGGGAAGAAAGAATGCACCTGGAATCTTTAACTCTGACCTGTCACTCAGGGATAGGATACTGGTTTCCCCATTATAAGATAAGATCAATGCTTTCCAAGACTTCTATACTGAACTATACTCCCTCAAAATCCCTGCTTCAGATGTGGAAAATGTGTTGGAAGTTGAATCCTTTGCCAACGCATTCTCGGTTTGGAACCGCGACCTTAATGCTAATGACTTCTCGCCCTCTAACACCGCTGCAGACCCGTCACATGAGTACCTTGTATCAGCTGAAAGTGTTGAATCTCTAATTAACTCCATAAACAATAAAAAATCTTCAGGCATAGACAATATCTCTAACTTTATCCTTCGCAAATCCAAAAAACCAATAGCCAAGTTTTTTACACCCCTGTTCAACAACTGCATTAATAATTGCTACTTTCCGGCGTCTTGGAAGAAGGCAAAACTTATTCCCATCAGAAAAAAACTAAGCTCAAGTAATGTAGGTGATTTCCGCCCCATCTCCCTCCTATCGAATCTAGGCAAAATCCTAGAGAAAATAATACTTGCTAAAATTCAATACGTGTTTGAGGATGTCCAACTTACTCAGGATATGCAATTTGGGTTTAAACAAGGCCACTCTACAGAGCACGCTCTACTAGCTTTTCAAGATCGCATCCTTAAAAATCTAAGATCAAGACAATGCACGGTTGCCTGTGCATTAGACCTAACTAAAGCATTTGACTCCGTCTGGCGTGCGGGCCTTTTGTACAAGCTAAACATCCTTAGCTTTCCCCCAGTCTTTATAAAAATGATACAAAGTTTTCTTTCTAACCGGTCGCTTACAGTGTTTTTTGATAAAGAGCTCTCTTCGGAAGTTTTGGTGCATGCGGGGGTTCCCCAGGGATCTATCCTTGGTCCCACCCTCTTTAATCTCTACCTTTATGACTTCCCTACCCGTTACTACAATTCTGAAGCCATTTTGTACGCGGATGACACTATCATCTTTGGCTCTCATGAAAGACCTCATGAGGCCCTCACCGAAGTAAAAACTCATCTGGAATTGGTCATCTCATACTACAAGAAGTGGGGAATAGAGTTAAACTTCAAAAAATGCGAACTTATCTGTTTTAGGAATGCCTCGGGAAAGGGTCACCATCTAGCTGTCCGTGAGAGCCGGCAACTTAAACTGTGCATTGATGGAAATACAATTCCTTTGAGGCATTCGATCAAATATTTGGGAGTACATCTCCACGAAAGGCTTAAAATGAACCCGCATGCCAGAATGGCCCTTAGAAACAGTAGAGGTGCAGCGGCCAAGCTCAAATTGTTACTTAATTCGCGATACGTCGAAAAAAAATAAAACTACTGATGTATAAAACACTCATCCGCCCCCTTATGTCGTATGGTTTCCTCATATGGTTCCACATAACCCCTAGTGTTGCTTTGGAGCTCCAAAGATTTGAGAGAGGAGTGATAAGGAAATGTATCTCGAAAAGGCGAAGACCCTCTGGGAAGTGGTTCAGCAACAAAACGATATATATGGACTCAGGAATCACGCCATTACTGGATTATCTCCACACCCTATCAAAAAAAAGAATTTCCGCACTCGAACACCATGCTAACCCTGTCTTCCGGAAAATTTTTGAGGAGAACATCAATTGGTCTCTATATGATCGATATTATCTGTCTCCAATTAGCCTTCTCAGCGGGGGCTCCGATCCAGCACTACACCGTCCTGGGGAAGACAATTTATGCCTGGCTCCTTTTTACAAAAAAAAAGTATTAATAATTATAGAGGCTGAGCAGCTTTGATCTGATCATTTAAGCTAATTTTTTAATCATACCTATAAATTTCCTTTTTTTTTTAACTCATAAGTAACTTCACGAATTTTGTATTACTCAAACAATATCCAAATAAATTAAAAAAAAAATTTATGAATTCTCTAAACAACAATTTCATATAACCATGTAACTAACTAGAAGGAAACGCAAATGTAAAAAAAAAAAAAAAAAAAAAAAACAATTTTCCTTATCTGCTAGATCTGCACAAATGTCAATTTAAAAAAAAAAAAAAAATCTACAAACTCCCACCCATCCAGCTCATGCACACTCTTTCATAGTGTATAGATAGAGATGACCATCTGTCATCCCTGTCCCATGTTTGCATTTATTTTTGTTAATCTTTCTGTCCTCTCTCTATCCATCTTTCTAGGTTTAAGTTTATCACCCCTCTCTCAATAGAAAATGGTCTCGTTGAGTGGACACATAATAAATATATAATTCCTTGTTGTCAAATTGGACTTGTAATTAAAAGAATTTGTTATTAAAAAAAAAAACAAAAGAAAAACCTTACAATTTGTGTAGCCAGACCACTTCAAAGTCGGCAATGTATCTAATATAAGTGCTGTATACGCTAAGAATAAAAAAAAAAGAAAAATCTCAATAAAATTACATTACATTACATTACAGTTCTTCTTTAGTAGACAGGAAAAACACAATATTATTAATTTTGTGTGTCCAATGTTCAATAACTGCTAGCTCCATAAAAAAAAGGTGTGTACCACGCCCAAAGTTGATACTTTTTATTGACAGGCAATTACTATGAGCTTAGTGCCATTTAATTTTAAGCTTGCAGCTCGATTTGAACAAAATGTTCATCTTCTTACATCAAACTGCGACCGATAGTTAGTAAACAGTTAAACATTAATGCAGATTAAGACTTCGGAAACGCCCTTTAAAAGTGGGCGTTTCCTAAAAAACTGTCAAAAAAAGGAAAGCACTAACTGAGCTTTGATCATTGGTTAATTTTTAAGCAAATGTGTAAAAGTACAGCTTAATCAAGTAGTTTTTAAGCAATCCTAGCCGAATAAATTTAATTTATAAAACCCATTAAAAGTTTGTGTATTAAAAAAATTTACACTACAACAAATTTAAAGATATACCTACATATAACGAACAAAAAAAAAAACTGGTTAAAATTAATTATTGGTACATTAAATTTTGAAGTTTGCTTGTACTTTTATGAAAATTGGACGAATGGCACAAATTTCAAAAATTTCTATTTCATTTGCAAAAATAAGTTTTGCATAGTTGCTTCTGAAAAGTGGGCGTCAGCCACACCCAAAATCATTTTTTTTTCTCACTTACACAAGATGTTTACGTACAACTTATACCCACAAAATTCGAGGCTTTTCGCTATTCATCGTGATGTTTGATTTTCAATGGACTTTTTTTGACAGATCACGCGTGACACCTATCAAACTGATTTGTCATTTTTGTTCAGTGTCGTTTGGCAAGTCATATCATGGAAAGACTCACACTACAACAGCGCTAGTGTCTCCAAATTGTTCAGCTGTATTACGAAAATCAGCGTTCTGTGAGTAATGAAAATCCGGTATTTTATCATGAAATTTTTTTCAGAGATGAAGCCCATTTTTGGCTCAATTGATACGTTAACAAACAAAATTTGCAGTATTTGGGCTAATGAGCAACCCGAAGAGTATACCAAGGGCTTCCATTACAAACAACGTTTTGGTGTGGTTTATGGGCTGGTGGAATCATTGGTCCATATTTCTTTCACAAATGAGACAAAACAGAATGGTAGATACCGTCAATGGTAACTGATATCGCGTCATGTTAACGGACTCTCGGTGAACTCTGGTTTCAACAAGACGGTGATACGAGCCAAACAGCGTGTGAAACAATGTAGTTGTGTTGAGAAATAATTTTGGTGAGCACTTAATTTCACGATTTCCTATACGGTAAATTGGCCGCCTAAATCGTGCGAAATCAGGCCTTTGGATTATTTTTTCTAGAAATATGTAAAGGCTCAGGTCGTGGCCGACATTTACATGGTATCATTTTCAAAAAGTAGATGAAATGAATACTGTTCTTTTAACCGATAATACAAAGTTCATTTTTAAATGTAGTGTTTTATGTTATACACTAGCTTTTGCCCGCTACTTCGTACGCGTGGATTTTAGAATAAAGTAGGTATCTCAGTATATTTTTGTTTTTGCACAACCGGTTCAAAATGGGGGGTATGCGTGGTATGAAAGCTATATTATTTCGAAGTATCATAACGGTTTGAATTTGCAAAGTTGGAGATTTAAGTTCTGAAGCTATATACCTAATTGGAATGCCCACTTTCAAAAGGGTGCTACGCGCCGATACTGCTATTTATGGCAGCTCCGCTTCATCAGTTTTGGGCGTACCTAAGTATTGCTCGTTCACCGTTCTTTGTGTTTACATTATTTTTCGATTTCTGCTTTCGCTGAATGAGACATTGTCTATATGGTGGTAAATAGCGCCATATATGATGTTTTTGATGTAACTTCTATTCAGAACGACTAACTTATTTCTATTCATGTACGAGTATATGTAAGTAAGTGTGGCGCTATTTTTATGATTTCCAGCGCCATTATGTAAGTGAGACGCTAACTTCCTTAAAATCTTTTAATTTTGCGTTAAGTTCATTGAATAATGTTCGATTGCAGCAATATTAAAAAAACAACCAGAATTATATATTTTCCTGCGATAAAATGTAGCCTATATTTTAAGTTGGCGTACTACCAATAAATCTTCGAAAACCGCATTCAATTCCATGCAGTAGTTTTTGCGTGATGCGCGTACAAACATATAGACAGACAGACAGACAGACAGACAGACAAAAATTCTAAAAACGGTTGTTTTGGCTTCTGTGGGTCTAATAGAGACTCCCCATATTAGTTTTGCATCTATATCTTCAATCGACCCGTTACAATTTTATTATATATATAGATTATAAATCAAACCTCACGATGAATCACACTTCATATCGCATGGCCGTCTTAAGCCATACCGGGGCCCTTGGGCACACAAGAATTCGGAGCCCTATTGGAAAGTCAAAAAAAAGAATGACAAAAACATTTTGTATGTATAGATCAAATTTCAATGTAATTTATTGGAATGGAATCGAAAAAAGTAGAGATTGATATAGTTAACAATGTCTTTCCGTCGCACGTTTTTCCGTCAAGAAAACAGCAAAGACGGTTTGCCGATGGCCTCAGTTGCCAGTGCTTGTAAATGGGTCGACTTTGTTAATTCATCGACGGAGTAGATTAAAGTGGAACGTAATGCAAAGACGGTTTGCCAACATGCGGACAGGCAACGTACAGCTGACCGTTCGAAAAACAATTAAATTCGAGATTCATCCCACAGACTTCCAACTATTGGCCTTGCGATTTTTTGATTGTCATCAGCAAAGCCAATATAAAATGGAACTAAATTCGCTTGAATTGGAATGGAAGATCAGTTGGAATAATCGGATATCGTGGGATAAGGACTTCCACTCCTTTGAACCTTGTCACTTTCAGCTGTAAGTTATGCAGCAGAGTTCCTGGCACATCAAGCGCGTTCAAAAATTCCTTCAGATAGTTGGTCGCTTCATCTTCGCCGGTCACGCTGTCAACGGATTTGTGTGAATGCAGTTCTCCAGCGATTTGTCTTTGAATTATGAAATTCAAGCTATTGACGTTCTTATTCTTCGCTGCTAGTATTCACTAATCCAATTGATTTATATTTTTGTGCAATGCCGGGGAACACTTTGTTGACGAGTCCTTCCTTCGAGGAGGATGTGAACTCTCAAAAATTTGCGGGAACGATACCAATCCAGTCAAAACATCAAGAATTTGGCCATTGTCAAGCGCCAGCAGTTGTTTCCAGAATTCAGCAGTTGATGGGTCCCTCTGCAATGCGACTCTCATGTCCGTAGTCAATTTCAACTTCTTGTCTCGAATCACTTAAAAATCTTTTCATAGTTCGGTCAATTGCCTCAAAACTCGTTTATGCGCCATGGTGCATTTATCCCAGATGATGATTTTGCATTCTCGCATCAATTTCGCTTCCGCCGAATTCTTGGTCATTGTGCACGTTGGCTTGTCAATAGTGAGAAGATTCATAGGCAGCTTCAAAGCGGAATGTGCAGTTCGACCGCCTTCCAACAAGGTGGCACAATGCCAGAGGATGAAATAGCCAACGCCTTTTGAGATCTTGACCGAATTGTTATACCAAAGAAAGTGAATATAGAAGGTTGTTTCATCCATGGACAAACAAACTGAAAAGTGGATTTGATTTATTCTAGAAATCTTATAATTTTCCAAAGAGCCCACTTATTGTATAGTGTAATTGAATATATCAGCCTTTCGGGGCCCCCGTCTCGTAGGGGCCCTGGGCACGGGCCCCGTGTGCCCTTATGGTAAAGACGGCATTATCATATGTATGTATGGTTATTTTATAGAAACAATATTAATGGTTTTGTATGAAAAGTGGGCGTCAGCCACACCCAAACTGAAATACTTTTATCTAATTGAGAGAAAATGTATCTGTAGCTTGCGTGTGCAAAATTTAATCTTTATGATTTGATTGTAACTGTACAAAAAACGCAATTTAATTTTGCCAAATAGAGATTGTTGAACAAAAATGGCGTTGTGGGTGTGTTCGTACGGGCGGATTTCATGGGTGCAAGAACTTAGACTTACTTTTGGACCAAAGGGCTCCCAAGCTCAAAAGTTGCGACATCTAGAGAGTATACATACGGACGGACGGACTGACATCGCTAAATCGACTAGCCTTTTGGTTTTGGGTCAGAATATAAATACTTTTCTATACACACCAAATACAATACACCAACACCTATCCTATGGTATGGTATACAAAAATCCCTTTTAGATGTCATTTTTGTTTTGATGTCCAAAAGACTCAAGCAAACATACATTAACAAACCAAAAAAAAAAAAAAAAAACTAAAAATAGTGTCGAAAGTGGAATTTTTGTGTTGTTAGAGTTTAAGGGAAATTCAAAATATGGAGCAAATGTGTGGATCTATCTTTAAATGCGGTTGCAAGAATTCTATACCCATACTAGAATAATAAAACAAAATAGATAAAAATGATGAAAAATAAAACTCACCATCAGTCTCTCTCTGCATATCCACTTTCCTGCGCTACGTCCGAAAATAATAGCCAAATTCCAAAAATAGACAAAAACACATTTCTCTCAAATAATGTGCTATGGCAGCACAATATAGTAATGTGCGCTCTCGAAATGAAAGCAATACCTAATACATTTTATATATAAGCTAAGCAGCGAAGAAAAATTGGACAAAATGATGTTTTAGTTCCATGTCACGCATCCATGTCTAAATGGGCCAGAGAGCTAAAGGGAGAGATGGTCTAATATAGTTTTTATGAGCAAAAGACCGGGTCTACCTATATAGCGAGGCAGTCTAATGGACTTACTTAGGGTTTTTTTTTTTTGCTAGAAGAGATACAAAAATGGATAAATGTTCTATGACGTAAGGCCAAAAATATAAAAGCAAAAAAAAAAAATATGACTTGATTTTTTCCTCGTTTTGAGATCCAAATTGATGCTAATTTTAAAATCGAAAAAGTTTAGTTTCGCACAATAATGAAACATCGTCCAGGTATGTTCAAAGAATGTTGTTGTTTATGAATGTTCTTCCTAAATGTATTGTAGAATTGGGGTTTCGGCTCTCGACCAATTAATTAAAAAAAAATCTTTGCAAAAACCATAATATGGTTAGGAACTCGTTGCGTTTTATTTTTTGCATTTGCGGATCCGAATGAATAGACTAAATTTGAACTATTACTCAAAATGCAGCTGAATTTGAAGTGTGTTTTCGCCGTGCATTTTGCATGATACGGAACAGTATCAAAATATTGTTTTTGTATTAGGCATGATAATAAGCTTTCGGGCTTAGATATACCAAACTTTATTTTTTAAGAAGGCTTGTTGACATGCAAAGTTTTCTGTTGATAATGACATTCGAATCTGTTTTCCTAGCCAATTCGGATTTCAGACGAAGTGTTGCTTATCATGATTCCTGATACTCTTGTTCGGACCGAAAAGGAACGAAGATTCGAAAAAACGCTTAGCACTGGTTATTGAGATTATTATAATTTGTTCAGAAAACGCGCAATAAATTTTGGCAAAAGGGTATTTTTTTTTTGAAGTGGTGTTATTTAACGATTCAAATGGAGGAAGCCAAAGGTATGAAGTATTCTCCATAAATGTTTATCAGGTTTTCGAGTCGATAATTCTTGAGTTCCACATCATATTTCCCCACAAAACCGTCCGCGGCATTCATGATCACCTTCTTCAATCTTTGGAAACCTCCACCATAGAAATTTCTACAACTTTTTTAACCGTAGAAAATCTACGATTGGTTCCTGATATTAGATTAGATTCCTCTTTACTTTGTATGTAATGATAAAGGTTAACATAATATTTAAAGTAATAAAGTTTACAAAGCATGGCTTATAAGCTGTCTGCCGATCGATATTCAAAATATTTTGAAGTTACAGAAGAACTAAATGCACCTTTAAAAAAAAAAAGGTTTTGAGATATCAATCTTACTTACTTACTTACTTAAGATGGCGCAGACAGTCCATTGTGGACCACGGCCTCAACCAACAATCCTCGCCAGCTAGGCCGGTCCCTAGCCAGTGGCCTCCAGTTGCGCACACAAAGTTGGTTGAGGTCGTTTGCCACTTGATCGCGCGACCTTAGATGGGGTCTTCCAGAACTGCGTCGGCCCTCCGGGTTGGAATTGAAGACTCGTCGGGCAGGAGCGTTTTCGTCCATACGCTCCACATGACCCAGCCATCTAAGCCACTGAATTTTCAGCTTCTTAACCAAGTCAATGTCGCTGTATAGCCCGTACAGTTCGTCATTGAATCTTCTCCTCCATACTCCATTGATACATACAGGCCCGAATATCACCCGAAGAATCTTTCTATCAAAGCACCCCAGTCTGTATTCATCCGATTGTGTCAGTGTCCACGCTTCTGCCCCATACAGCAGGACTGGGATGATAAGGGTCTTGTATAGTGTCTCCTTCGTCCTTTGAGAGAGGGCTTTACTACTAAGATGCCTTCTTAGCCCGAAGAAACAGCGATTGGCAAGAGTGATTCTTCGACTGATCTCTTCACTGATGTTGTTCTGAGAGGTTATAGTGGAACCCAAATAGACAAAGTCCTTGACAACCTCAAAGTTATATCTGTCCATTGTGACGTTTTGTCGGAGCCTACGATGATGATCTACTTCACCCGAGGACAGCATATACTTTGTTTTATCTTCATTTACAGCCAGACCCATTCGAGCCGCTTCCACTTCAATACTTGCGAATGCTCCACTGACAGCGCGCTTCGTTCTTCCAATAATGTCAATATCATCAGCATAGCCAAGTAATTGAACGGAACGGATTTTAAAAAAAATCGTACCGCTGGTGTTGACATGCGAGTTGCGTACGATTGCCTCAAGAATGTTGAATGTTGTTGTTGAAGAGGTTACATGACAGCGCGTCACCCTGTCGTAAACCTTTCTCGACATTAAATGAGTCGGTGGCGTTCTTACCAACCTTGACGGAGCAGCGCGAGTTCTCCATAGTCATCTGCACGATCTAACGAGTTTAGCAGGGGTGCCAAGAAGTGACATGGCTCTGTATAGCTCGTTCCTGTTTACGCTGTCATAGGCGACTTTAAAATCGATAAAGAGGTGGTGAGTATCGATCTGGAATTCTTGGGTCTTTTCCAAAATCTGCCGAAGTGTGAAAATTTGGTCGACGGTTGACTTACCGGGTCTGAAACCACACTGATAGGGGCCAATCAGTTCACGTGCGAAAGGGTTCAGACGTTCACACAGAATGGCCGACAAGATTTTATAGGCGACATTTAGGAGACTTATACCTCTGTAGTTGGCGCAGCTTAGAGTATCTCCTTTCTTGTGAATAGGGCACACAATGCTGAGGTTCCATTCGTCAGGCATACTTTCATCCGACCAGATTGTACAGATGAGTTGGTGTATGCTCCTCACCAAGTCATCTCCCGCTGCTTCGAAGAGTTCAGCCGTAAGGCCATCAGCTCCAGCAGCCTTGTAGGACTTTAGTTTAGATATTGCTATCCGAACTTCTTCTTGGTCGGGAGGACGGAAATTTTGTTCATCATCATCCAAATCGAATGGATCATTCTGCCTGACAGCGATTAGTTGGTTGTCTTCGCCGTTTAACAGTCTGCAGAAGTGTTCTTTTCAAATTCTCAGCACCGACTGTGTATCTACAACGACATTCCCACCCTCGTCTCTACATACTTCCGCTCGGGCTTTGTAACCCTTGGACGAATGCTTTACCCTTTGGTAGAACTTTCGAACATTGCTCCTGCCGTAGCACCCCTGAATAGATTCAACCATTCGTTTTTCCAGTTCTCTTTTTTTTCTTCTGAAAAGCCGATGTTCCTCTTTCCTCTTTTGCTGGTATACCGCACGGGAAGCGCTCTTGGCAGCTCTAGTTCTGGCATTCAGAACTGCATGATAGGCTTCGTCTTTGGCCAAGTGTGCGAGCCTGCACTCATCATCAAACCAGGTGTTTCGTTGTGGTCGTCTAATGAAACCCAAAACATCCGTGGCAGCGGTTTTGATGGCCATTTTGCAATGTTGCCACTGAGCCTCTGGGTTTGGCGCAGGCGCCGGGCTTGTCAAGAGATAAGAGGAGACAAGATTGGCAAAGGTTGTGGCGGTCTCTTGCGATTGTAACTTCGCAACATCAAACTTTCTCACAGTGGATGTTCGATTCTGCGGTCTGGTGGAGATTCGCATTCGCACTTTAGCTACAACAAGGTAGTGGTCCGAGTCTATGTTGGCCCCTCGGAAAGTGCGGACATCCATGACACTGGACGCATGTCTGCTATCAATCGCAATGTGATCAATTTGGTTAACGGTATTTTGATCAGGAGACCGCCAGGTCCCCTTGTGTATATTGAGGTGTGGGAAGTATGTGCTAGCTTGTCGTGCAGGCTATGCTTTCCGACTGTCGAGCCAAAGCTACCCTCTTTTCCGATTTTGGCGTTGAAGTCACCAAGAATAATCTTAGTGTCGTACTTCGGGCATTCATCATACGTCTTCTCGAGAAGATCGTAGAATTCTTCTTTGGTCGTGTCATCTTTTTCCTCCGTGGGGGCGTGTACGCAGATCAGCGAGATGTTGCTGAATTTGGATTTAATGCGGATTGTGACAATGCGTTCGCTTATGCCACGAAACCCCAAGACTTCTTGCCTAAGCCTTCCTCTTATCACAAATCCGCATCCAAATAGCCGCTGTTTTCTTGTCCTGTAGCACTTGCCGTAGTAGATGTCACAGTTTTTCATCCTCCTTGCGCCTTCACCATCCAATCGCACTTCTTGGATGGCTGTGATGTCGGCTTTGACACCATCTAGGGCTTCAACTAATTGTTCGGCTGCACGTGGTCTGTTAAGGGTCCGGACATTCCATGTGCAGAACCGAAATTCGTTGTCCTTGTTTCGTTTGCTAGGGTCGTCATCAGTAGGGTCATCCATATCCGAGGCAATTGGTTGTTTCGGAACTATTGGTTTTTTACGTGGTAGGGAAGTTACCCCGACGCACAACCCCCAACCTGGGGGACCAGCCCCTATGCTGCTCTACTTGGACAAAAGGAGCTGGAGAAATCCAGAGTCAGTAACCCACTACGGGGATGTGAGAGCTACCGTTGGTCCTATATGGGCTCATCCGCCACCTTCTCTATTTCACTACCCTGACTAATAGTAGTGAAAGGACCCAAAGACCTGAGCTCCGAATATGTCGAAGTAGCTCAATGGGGTGCCTACCATATTGTCTGTAAGCGTCGCCGTTGGTTCACTTAATTGGAAGCTCATCCGCCGCTCGCTTGCTTTCTGAGGGGTTCGTACAGAATAAACTGCTACCCAACAAGAGAAACAGAGGAGCTTTATGGCAGGGCAATTATAGTGTTGCTATTTTCCTGTGATCAACACTCGCGCTTATAAGTTCAGCAAGTCAAGTCCGGGTGGACAAGACCAGTACCCGATGGCTACCACTTGGAGGTAAAATAAGCACAATTGATGCGTATGAGACAGTTGCAACGCTGGGCATCGCCATGTTGGTACCAATCAGGGTCTACCCTATTCATACAGCACCCAGCCATCGAGATATCAATCAAACTTGACATTAATAACGATGATAGCGAAGACAAAAAAGATGGTCTAAAAATGCTGTCCGTCTGTATGTCTGTCTGTCTGTCTGTCTATCTGTATGTATAGACACCTACAGCCCAAACCGGTGGGCCGAATTGCTTCAAACTTGGTATATAGACTTTTTTAGGTATTGTACAGATGGGAGATTGAAATTTTTTTTAGCTCAAAAAATAACGGTACCTACCGTTATTTCGATTTAAAAAAATCAGTGTTGCGTTGTTGCGTTTTAGGTACGACCAATCTTATGGCTGAAATAGAGTTTTAAAAAATGGCTAAGAACGGTATCTACTTTCCATAGGACCGTTTTTTTCGCTTTCGACTATCTTGATAACGACTCAACTGATTCT
This sequence comes from Platycheirus albimanus, assembly GCA_916050605.2. Classification (NCBI taxonomy): domain Eukaryota; kingdom Metazoa; phylum Arthropoda; class Insecta; order Diptera; family Syrphidae; genus Platycheirus; species Platycheirus albimanus. Next base: position 298,381,056 of record OU696696.1, on the reverse strand, counting down.
TTCGAAATTTCACACATACATATTTAGTTGTAAGTAGCTCAATTTAAACTGCATACCAATATTTTTGAAAAATATTTTTTTTGTATTTTTAAAAGCATTTAAAAAAAAAAAATTTTAAATTAATATTTTGAAAACTTCTTATTAATTTTTTTTCTAAAAATTATAAGCAAATGTATTTGCTGAATACCTATGAAATGGCGTTTTTAAATTTTTTTTGAATTTTTTTTTGAATAGTTTTTCAAAAAAAAAAAAAAATTTCTCAAAAACCGCTCCACAGATTGTTATAAATTTATTCTCATAAATTCAAATTTATCCAAGAAATAAAATAGCTTACTTTTTTTCAGCTCAAATTAGTTTAAGTAGGTATTTATATAAGAATTTTAAAAAATTTATTTTTATCAAAATACCAAGCCTCGCTAGACCACTGTCACACATTATAGCAAGTTCGTGCGACCCAGTCGTGCATTTTATTTTTAATGTCATGAAACAAAAGATTATTATAATATACAGAAGGCTAAATCGTCTTCGTATAACAAAATTTGTGTGTTTAGATCAACAAAGAGTACACCACCAGGAATCTGGGTTTCCATGTCGTTAAAAAATAACGCAAATATTAATGGACTAAGAAGATATGTAAAAATGTATCTCTCTTGATTCCGATTTCTTCTTCAAATTTGAAGAATTTAAGGCACTAGATGAAATGTTTTCGTATCTTACATTCCATTTGCGACCAGTTTTCATGATTTCGAGATAACACTCCATCGATTTGGAAAAACTGCATATCATCGAGAAAATTGGAGAGATTTTGTAGTTCAATGTCAAGGTCTTGGTCATTGAAATACAAACCAATGGTACGTTTTATATTTTTACTGACAGAAAAGATCATCTTTACAAAAAAATAAATCGTTCATACAAAAACCAATTTTGAGGTTAAAGTTGAACATAGAAAGAAAAAACTGATAGATGGGAACAGAGAGAGAGAATCAAACATATCCAGATCACCAAATACCAGTCAACTATGCTGGCCCACAAAAAGTTCCTGGAGGTGCTCTCCAAGTTCTGTCCAAAAAGATTTTCGTGACAGTCGTGCAACGGCAGCTGAAAAACTTAATGCGTTCTTGAAATCATCAAATTTATTGCAGCATTTGCCTTTGTCAATCAAATTAACGACTAACATGAGAGTGTTTTTGCAGCAAGATCGAACTGCGGATGTATTTTCGGGGCAATTGTTTGAAATTGACATTTGGGAAATCGTTTTTGACACCTCAACCGGATTCATTATTAAGCTTTCAATTCGACCTATGTAGAACGTTGATTCCAAAACGGATCGCGTCAGCAAAAATTAAAAAACTATCAATAAATTAAGTTGTGATAAAATTAATTTATAAACCATTAAATTTTCTTTATTTATTTGTTTCATTAATATGTTACACAACTTGGAGACTAAACACACAAATATGATATAAATTATATTGCCAGCATTCCACTTGTACGAATCAAAGGAAGAGCTTATTTGAAGTTGTTTTTTCAGGCATTGTGCAAAACTTCAAATATTGGCGCCAAAAAACAATCATGTCGACGATCTCAACGCTATAATTGTATTCCGGGACAGTGAGTTTCCTTAAAGTCAGTTGACACGTTTATTAACCATCATGAAGAAGTCAACTTTTCAACAGAATTCTTGGACTTCGAGCTGGATTACTACCTCATAATTTGCATCATCATGTTGCGTAACATCAATCGGCCTCGATAGTGTAATGGAAAAAGCTTATAAACAACGTCATCGATTCGATGGTTATCATGGAAAAATAGACAGGAGAGGATTTTTTTCGATTCCAATCAACCCGATGATTTCCATTTTGAATTCAAACGTTTTCAATTCCCCGAGCGCCTGGTGTTTATTGAAAGCTAGTGCATCGATAACTGTATGAAGCGTGTCCACGTGTCGTCAAGGTATCTCTGTTTGCTTACACGTCTGAAAACAAAAATGAATATACAGTCACTGGCAAAATTATTTACACAAGTGCAAATACCTGCATCAGGAAAGTAACGGTTCTTAATTTCTTTAGTTTAGTGATATTTTGCGTGGTGTCCAAACATTGCAATCAGTTTTGCTAGGTCTATGCTTGAGAAAAATAATACGAGATGGCAAAAACTACCAAGCTTTCAATTGAAAATTGAGTCGCAATTGTTGCAGAATTCCAGGGTGGTGCTTCGGCAGTGGCACTCTCTACAAAATATTGTTGCAGCGGGAAAACAATTTATAATTTAAGTTCTAAGTTTAACGAATGTGGAAGTGTAAAAAATAAAGTTAGTAGAGCCAGAAAAAGGGTTACATCAAAAAGGGAATATGCTAAAATCGTTCGCTCCTTCAAAAGTAACCCACGTGAAAGTGTTAAAAGTGTACTCATGGACATAAACAAAGATCACAAAAACAAAATTATTAGTGAGAGAACATTACTAAGAAGATTAAAAGAAAACGAAATAAATGCCTACGTTATCCAGAAAAAGCCTCATATAATACCCAAAAAAAAGTAAATAAGGCTATGATTTGCAAGGGAACAAATCAACAAACCACCAGAGTTTTGGTGGAGCATCCTTTGGACTGATGAAACTGCTTGTTCCTTGGACGGTACCTATGGGAGTAAGTTTTACTATTCCAACCCTAAAATGAAGGTCAAATAACCCGTCACTAAACCTAGTTCGAGGTATATCGGGAGCGAATTTATCCTTTAACAGGACAATGCGCCGATACACAGCCTGGAACATTAAAAAAGTATTTGGCAGAAGTGGGTCAAGAAGTTTTAAAATGGCCCCCACAAAGTCCTGACCTGAATGTGATCGAAAATCTTTGGCACATAGTGAAATCAAAAATTCCTGAAAACATTGGCAGGACTGCTGATCAAACTTGTAAGGACTTTGTAACGGCTTGGAGTACCATTCCACGAAAGCAAGTGCAAGGCTTAATAGATTCAATGCCCAGACGCCTTGCGGAAGTTATTACGGCAAAATGAGAGAAAACAACCTATTAGGTAATGTAACTTTAAATAACCGTTAACTTAAAACTTAAAAATATTTTTCTTGTTCGCTTCCAGATGTAGTGTAAACGGAAAATCTGGGTTTGTGTAAATAATTTTGCCTATTTTCGGTGGTGTGTAAATAATTGTGCCACTTAGTTTAGTATGATTTTTACAGTTACTTGTTGGAATTAAATTTTTTTTTCTAATTTACCGTTTGAATAAAACTGCAATCATTAAAAATAAGCAAAGTTTTAAAACAATTTGTTCTTATTTCAAAAGTTTTTCAGCTTTATAGGTTGGGTTAGGTGCGAACAATGCAATGTGTAAATAATTTTGCCAGTGACTGTACGTTGTTTACAACAATCTATTAGTTCATTTAGGTACGTTAAGAAACTAACGTTACTACAAAACTTTTGTAAATTGTAAGTAAAAGTAATTGAATTCATTCCAATTACGAACGAGTTTCATTAAATTACCGAACGAAACTCAAATCGTAAAAAGTGCTTTTAACATAGCCGATCAGAATGAATTAGAGTTTAAAGGTGAATTCAAATTTAAAATAACCTAGGTACTAATGAAGAGTAAGGTAGATACTATACAATCAATTACAATTTTTTTATCATAATTCTTATCATGTAAAAAAGTTCATGAATATTCTGATAAAACTGCTCAATAAAATACACGATATGGCCACAGCAAAAATTAGTATTGCAACCGCGCAAACGGAACACATATTTCAGCACTGTTGGGAACGCGAGACATTCTGGCATTTATTGTATTGATGTTCTTCATCTGCAATCCAGTATCCAGAAAACAACTTCCAATGTTTGCTGCTCTGGCATGAAAAAATTAACTGAAAGCAAGGAATTAGTTAAGGAATCATACACGAGAATTTTTCCGCATGGACATGTTATTTCCCATGGGATAGCTGAGCTGAGCATAAGATGCATACTTGATCGTGTGTCCTCTAAATGCTCTTGTAGCAGATACGAAAGAAGTATATTACGATGTTAATCTAGATTTAAAGTTAAAGCAAGTCTGTAAAGCATTGGGCTTCTATTCACAAAAGACTAGGCACTTTTTAATTACTGTGAACTAGTAAAAGCATATGAAAATGTAAAAAAATGTGCTGCTTATCTAGATTCATTGTATAGTAAGACATTATTTTTGAACTTTTAAGTTAATAATTTTCAAAACATTGTATGCGTTCATTATTAAAAATAAAGACTTATAATATGCGTTGAAATTATATATAGATATTGTGATACGTCAGTTCCTGGAGGTGCCAAAGTCTCCTGACTTAAACTCTAAACTAAACCATTCCTGGTGTGGAAGGGACACTCTAGAACTAAAAGAAGTGGTACCTTATAGCAAGTTCGATGTGTAGGAGGGTTGCTTAGCCAGTACTCGTGCCACCTTTGATGGGGTCTTCCAGTAATGCATTGGACACTCAGGGTTGTAAGTATTCGCCCATCCAGCTAACAGAGCAACTGCATTTTTTGCTTTTTGACTAGGTCGACGTCGCTGTATAACCCGTACCTACAGTTTGTACAGATGCGTTCTAAATCTTGAGCAACAGCGATTTGACTGGAATCTTCATTTATATTATTCTGAGATTCTAATGTCAAAAAAAGTAGTGCACTATAATCAGCATGCACTAATACAATGTGTAGTAATGAACACAAACGTTGGTTTGTTGTTGTTTTGCAGCGCAGCACGTTCGTGAAGTTGGAGTCGAGTCAAATTGTACTTCAGCTACACTCTGTGCTGCAGCTGCTACTTCACATTGTAGCCGTGCAATACAATTAACGTACATTTAACTTTGAAAGTGCTACATACTACTGCAGCAGCTACACCATTGCGCTCAGCCAGGATAGTGGAAAAATAGACTTTGTCTTTTTGTCTTGACAACTTCAAAGTTATATCTGCCCATCGTGACGTTCTTTTTAAGCCTACAGTGATAATTTTCTGCACCAGAGAACAGCATACACTTCGATTTACTGCCTTGACTTAATGGTGTAGCTGCAGCTGGCAGCTGAACTTGAGTTTTTTTTAACTTCAACTATTTTCTGTGCTTTAGCGACAACTTCAATTATTGTAATCGTGCTATACGAATACCGTGCTTCTAACTTTGACAGCTCTATTCATATGCCAGTTGAAAACGAATGCCTCAAGAAGGATGTTGAAGATAGTGCGTCACCTTGTCTTAAGCCTATCTCGGTGGTGTTCCTACCAACCTTGTTGGAGCAGGGCGAGTTCTCCATAGTCAACCCAAACCGAACGCACTATCGAACGAGTTCATCAGGGATGGCAAGTAGTATCATGGCTCTATGAGCTCGTCGTCGTCATAAGCGACTTGACAACCGATGAAGATGTGGTTAATATCAATCTGGAATTCCTGATTCTGTTTTAAAATCTGTCGAAGTGTGAAAATTTGGTGTACGGTTGACTAACTGGGTTTGACGCCACACTGATAGAATTCAATCAGTTCACTCGAGAAAGGGTTCGCAAATAGAAAAGCCGACAAGATTTTAGATAACAAAGCTGATCGAGTTTCCATTCTTCAGGAATACTTTCATGAAACAAGATTGTATATGCTGTTGTAGCTTGTATAGCTGCTTTGAAAAACTCATCTGGAAGGTCATAGGCTCCAGCAGCTTTGTTGGACTTTAGTTTAGATATCGCTGGTTGGGTGGACGAAAGCTCTCTTCCTTATCGAATGGATCAAACTGACACCGATTTGTTGGTTGTCGGTTTATCAGTCTTAGGCCGACTTTTTACACCTTCGATGATTGTTTTACCCTTTGGTTGATCTTCCGAACATCGCTTTGGCCATAACCCATATAACACTCCCAACAGATTTGAGCGCTCGCTTTTCGAACTCCTTACAGGTCTGGTTCTGGGTTGCAGCATTGTATAAATATATAAACTATAGTATTACCACTTGAGGTGCATCATCTATCGACGAAAAACTAAGCTCTAGAATACCACGGGAAGCAACAACAACAATTAAAATGGTGGAAATTGTTGTTGTTGCTTCCCATGGTATTCTAGAGCTTATTTTTTCGTCGATAGATGGCGCACCTCAAGTGGTAATACTATAGTTTATATATGCAATGGCTGCAGGATTGCCTGATAGTCTTTGTTCTTAGCTGTGTATTCCTTCCGCGACTTATCATCGAACCAAGTTTAGTTCTGATCACCTAGTGAATCCCAAAACACCAGTAGCGTTGATTCTGCAATGTTGGCACTGGACTTGCCGAGCATAAAAAGATCATGGTATTTCCTCAAAGCCCCTCCTCGATGCTGTGGGCTAGTGATATTCGCATTCGCATTTGAGCTTCTATCTACTACTAGCTAGAGGTCCTAGTCTATGTTGATGTTGACCAATCGGAAAGTGCGGACATCGAAGACGTTGGTGGCTCGTCGGCCATCGATCAATATGATCGATTTAGCTGACTGTATGTTGATCAGGAGTCCGTTGAGTTCCCTTGTGTATACCTTTTGTCGTGTGGAAAATAAATGCTAGCTGTAAAAACACTTCACCCGGCAGTAAAGTCGATTAGCCTGAATACCTTATCAGAAGTAATGTCGTGCAGGTAATGCTTGTTGATTGTGAAACCAAAGTAACCCTTTCCAATTTTCGTAGATCGATTTTTGAAGATAGTAGAACCCTTCTCTTGCTGTGCCATCTCTCTCCTCAGTGGGGATGTGGACGTAGATCAGCGAGATGGTATTGAATTTGAAATTAATGTGAATAATGCAAAAGCTTCATTCGTAATCCTCGTTTCGTCATTAGTTAGGTCATCCATATCCGAGGTAGTTGGTAGTTTCAGAACCATTTTTTTTGTGTACGTGGAAGCAAAGTTACCTCGACGCGACGTAACCACAACCTGGGCCGACCACCTTCCTATAGACACAATAAGCTGGAGGATTCAGCCAGTAAGCCATCTTCGACCTTCTCTATTTCACTACCCTGACAATATTTTACCACCTATTAAAAAGTTGAAAAGTTGTCATAATTTATGCCAAAAAATGACAAAAAAAAATTGGTAGAAATTATGACAACTAATAAGGCATTAGACATTCATGAATTTGTCGGATGATATTTCTTGAAAATATTCGAAAGCTTGGCAATAATGTAAACGCCAGTAATGGCAAACAAAACTCCAATGTGCTTCAACTGCTGTTCCTAGGCTTTGCTTCTTCAATAAGCCAATAAGATCATTCTCCCACCGGAAAGCATATATACTGCCCGTGTTCCTTATGATGCCAATACATCTGTCCGACATAGCTAATCGATAATTTTCACGTTATGATCTGCTGGTTGTTAATGCTTGATATGTTTGTGTTGTGGAAATGGAAACAAACAAACAAACGGTTCTATAAATTCTATAATTGCACCAAGATCCGAGACTCTTATGATGAACTGAAGTGAGTCAAGTCTCCAACCTCCAAGTCCAGATGCTTTCAGGTAGACCGCAAATATCAATTAGTAATTTCTAACAACTGTGAGAACCTAAATAGACATTCGCATCTTGTGTATCTTTTACGTTAGTTTTTGTTCGGTTTTTTTTTTTTTTTTATATTTATCCCACTACGTAGTATACGCGTCGGTCGTCGCGTCGCGTATAGTCGTCGTTGTCGAATTACTTGGAAAGACTTTAATTATATTTCAAACGAGTACGATCGATCCGCGATCAGTATGATCGCCATGTGAATTAATATTAAAAATGCACGCGCATCGAAATCATATCCTTGTCATGTTATACTCTCTATCTCAAAGTCTCGTCTCGTGCGGCTACAAACTAGATATAGAACCTTGAGATCGATTAGAAGACTCAATAGATACAATTTATTTTGAATTTATTAATTTTTTGTTATGTACTGTATTTTATTCGCATGGTTTGGATAGTTAGATGATAGTGTCGTCGAAGCTAAGATGGATAGACGAATAGACGGACACGGAGGAAAGATGTGGGAAGTTGTTATGTTGCCAATGAAAAATGTCAACGCTGGCAGACGAATAGACGTTTTGTTTTGTGTTGCGGACAGGAAAACATGGTGCGAACGAAAGCCCCCGTTTTCCATTGCATTGCGGTTAGCTGTTGCTTGCCGGGTTCGGTCTCGGTGTCTTCCTTGACTCCGTCGAAGACATATCGGCGACATTTTTCGTATCTGCAATCGCTCTGCCCTGAGTACACATAAATGGAGATTTACCATATGTGGCCATCATCAGGAGGTCTTCCCGCGTGCATCGTTGATGTGTTCCTGCATCTAGGAAACGAAAAAAGATCGATGGCGATGCGATGCGATGTGTGAAAAAGGAAATATTTTTCTATACTTTTCCCTGATTATCATTGGAGTTGGAGCACACAATATAATATAACTGTGTGTACGCGACAAGTCCAATATAATATGTATAGATGGATCGGTACAGCATATAGATATGAATTTAAGTGAGATAGATGCAATATAGATGCGTACTTTATAGATGATGATAGAAAAGCCATCGTATATCAAAGATAGTCCTATCTTCACAGCTTTTATGGTGAGGAACCAGAGGAACATGACAATAAAGGGGGGAAAGTGAAAAACTAATCACCGCAGCATCAGATCATCAGTTAGTCTGTGCACGTGGTTACCTGGTTGTCTATTTTTGGTGATAGGTGCGGATTCCAGAGATTCATTTTCCATTTAGAGGAAAACAGTATTCTCCAAGGGTCGCGGACTGGTGATTCTATGATTCTGTAATTCTATATGATGTTCTTTTGCTACGCGCCTCGTTGGCTGGCGAACATGTTTTGACCATTATCAGCCGATCGAGTAGTCGTCTTCTTAGAGCTGAGTTTGAGGAATCACCTTTTGATGTGTAGAGGTACTGCTGGCTGCTTAGAACTACAGCCGTGCGCAGCTGCATGCTGCTTTAAGCATTTCTATCGTTCCTCTTTTGTTGAATTAAATTATTTTTATTAAATTTTTTAAACTCCATGTTCTAGTATCTTCCTCTATGACAATATATAAATTGTAAGTTTAATTTATTTCGATATTGTGACAATGTTAATGTACTTGATGGCTGTCAATGTTGAACAATATATCCTGGGGGAATATAATGATGCTTTTCTTTTAGGTTATGAGAAAGATTTTTCTCGTTCCGAAATTATTTAATTAGTGATGTATTTTTGTTAGATACTCGAGTTAGATATACTAGCTGGAATTTAGTTACATATTTGACCTTTTGTTTGTTAAAATTCCAATGCGATCGTATTGTATTATGGTTCCCTTGAATGAGACTTAATGTGAATGTAAAATTAAATATTAAGTAAAAGCATAAGCGAGAGCTACAGTACGGTTGCAATGAACTGTTGGATTCCCTGAGTTCGGTTGTGACAAAATATTCGATTACCAATTTGTTCTTATAAAAATTGAAGTTCTAAGCTGGTGTTTGATTTAAACTTGTGTAGTTTCATGGTCAAAAAAAAAAAACAAAATAAATTTTTTTTAAATTTATTCTTTGTGGCCTTAATTTTTGTATGTGTGTATAAAAAGTTGGAGTCCGACCATAGCTAGCAAAGTGTGCCACGCCCAAAGTTGAATCTATTTATTTCTAGTGGGCGTCAGTAACTCCCAAAATAATTTTTTTTTCTCGCAAAATGTAAGGTTCTTCGCTCGAATATAGTAAAACAAAACAAAATTGATGGTTTTTTTTTAATTTAGAAAAAATTTACCAATGATTGTACAATATAAAGCATTGTGCTTTGATCGTAATTGTGCAAAAAACGTAATTTAGCAGAGATTGGTCAACAAAAATGACTATTGGGATCATGTTTGTGGGCGGATCTTACGGGTTCGGTTCAAGAACTTTAAAAATGTTAAAATGTCGACTGATGTTTGATCGACCAAAAAAAAAGTTGACAGATTGAAATTTAGACTTTGAAAATGTCGACGAAAAAGTGTCGGTAAAAATGTGGATTTTTATCCTAATAAAAAATGTGGTTCTTTTGGTTGCATCGACAGTTAAAATTATTAAATAATTAAAATTTAATGTTCATGAACCACTGTTGACCTTTTTTTAAAGGCGATATTTTCGATCGATTTTATGAGGGGCCAGTTAAAGCGATACGGAAAACCAAACCGAAAAAATTTTCAGATGGGAATTTTGGTATATTATAATCAGATTTAAGACACAAATGCTACACTGATCGATGGCAACCAACTCAGAGAATTTATTTTGCAAATACAAATTTGAATTGAACTTGTACTTTTTGTTAAAAATGTGTTTATTCATTTTTCTGTTACACGTATAAAAGAAAAATAAAAAATTACATTTTCAACAAAAGTATTTGTTCAATTAAAATTATTATGAATAAAAAACATTCTCTGCATTGATTGCCACCGATCAGTACAGCATTTGTCTTAAAAATCGAATCAGAACATACAAAATTTTCCATTTGAAAATTTTTTCGGTTTGGTTTTCCATATCGCTATAACTGGCCCCTAAGAGTCGACATTTTGATCAGGCGTGATTTTTACCAATCGACTTTTCGAAAATCGATCGATTTTTTAAAAATCAGTATATCGTACCCAAGTTTTTGAAATTACAAACATACATTTCATTTTTATTTATGTGTTTAGATTTGTATGTAGGTAGATAGTTTCTGGCATACGACCATCGTGATTGATTTGGATATGTATCCCAATCTTGAGGTCCAGTTTTCGACCACTCTTTGCAGCACAACTTTTTGGGCTTCTCTGCCATCAAAACATCATTTTCGATCAAACCTCGATTTTTTTCTTCATGAAACCAATACTAACAAGTAATAATTAAAAACTTTTAGAAGTCAAAGTATTATAGTAGGACCTTGGTATAATTTGAACTATAAGAACCGACCCTAATTCGAACCACGGAGGTGTCCAAATTACTGGATTCTTTTTGCGTATTTAATAAGTTAGATGAGAAAGCAGATTAAGTGGATTTAAGTATAATAAAATAACTTTGTTGGGCGAAACAAGAAAATATTTATTGCAAGTTCAATAAAAGATGAAATTCCAGTTGTTCAATTGTTGGAAACTCTTGTTCCACAGCAAGTGCTTTTATTGATTCACATTCCGAAGAGCGTCGCCTCGCCGCTGCTAAAATTTTTTGGGGCTCAGGAATTGCTAAGTTATTAAAAAAAATGCAAACCTTCAATGTCATTGTTTAAAAGAAAAACAATCTCATAGCCTAAAGTCGTCTATAAGCTAAGCAGAGACTTGAATTGACGAAATGGAGTCAAGTATATTTTTGAATAAACTCATAATCTACTGGCGAATATTGAAGATATTAAAATAATGTGAACAGCAAGATCGCCCGAAATTAAACTTTAGTCTAAAAATCGTCTTGGGACTTTTTTGGCAACAACCGTAGTAGACAATTTTTAAAATACATACTCGTAGTATAAAATCATTATTAATCATTCAAAAAATCACTATTCAATAAATTTATTTTGCTCGTGTAACTGGTTCCCATATAAAATTCACAGGAGGGCTTAAGGGAGAGCTTTAACATACTCATGCTCATAATAAATTCACATAAAGCTTGTAAGAGAGAAACTTTCAATAGTTGGCGGTCCGTATTGTATGTATGTGGTCGGTATCACCTCTTATCTTAAATTTAACTTCCATAAACGCCTTGAGTTCGCATTCGGCAATAACGTAGGTAGATATAGTAGGTACATACATTTCCCTGTCAACTGGTGTTTTTAATGATTTTTGAAGCCCTTGTTTGTAATACCTCTTCATAGGAGTGAATAAAAAAACAACGCAGAAAACTTTTGGAGAATTGGAAGACTTTCTTTACAAAAAGTGTTTGAGAAAATTTTCTCTAAGCATATTCAATTTTTCTACCAAGATCTGATACCTCGGAGGAGCATGGCTTTTGTTTCAGAAAGTCCACCAGAACTAATCTCTTGGGGAACTTTGTAAGCATAAACAACAACATGCAAAAACAGTCTTCAAACTGACGTCTTTCATTTCTTAAGCTTGAAAGATATAGGCTTCCGCAAAGGATTCTATCTTGGATCAAATCATTATTGCTTTTAGCACTCAAGGGGTTGTGTGCATAGTTTTCGAGACTATAGCGTAAACACACACAAATTTTGAATTATATATATACAGATATAAAATGTTTTTATACAAGAAAGCATGGGTACAAGAAAAGAATTCTTTGGATTTTTTGACTTTCTTATTTCCGTGATCTAAGAATTGGTTAAGAGAGTAGAAGATTTCAGCGACACAAAACGACAAAACTTTCATTTAGTCATCATAAAACAAACAAGGAGCCGCATTGCTTCTCAGTTTGCTTTATTTTTTTTTATTATCCTTTATGGTGCTTTTGTCCCTTTTCTTATTCAATTGAAAATACATAATTTAATCGTGTCCTAGCTATGAAGTAGCCATATTAATAAAATCGAAAGCGTTAAAAAACAATTCCAGTTACCTACCTTTTGCTCTTTATCATCTTTCATTGGATCCAAATGAACATCTTCCGCCTTGGCCTTATGTAAATCGCTTGAACTTTTTTAAGAATATCGATGTTAAGGATTAGAAGGGAGGTATACAAAATATTCTTTTCCTTTTTCAACTTCCATCGGGATGCATCAAGATCAACCCAGTGCACATCCTCAGTATGCTCCACTTCCACAGTAACACCCATTGCTATTTTATTCTAAATTGCTTCTAACAGAATAAATTATGGCATATCTTAAAGAATGTCTTAAAATTATGTAAAATATATTTGAACTAACTATTACAAATCAAATTTCGATTTGGTCGTTTCCTATTTTATTTTAAATAAAAAATAAAAAAACTGGTCTCTCAATTCGTCAATAATATTTTCGGATATAATTTTCCAATTTGTTCTTTAAGAAAAATTACTTTATGTATCTACAGTACAAATTTATTTCTTGCTGCGGCTTTCCCGAAGCAATCATACAATCTTTGGGCTTTTTCGCAAACTTGCCGTTGAAATTATTATAAGGTACCTATTAAGTTCATTACATGGAAATAGTAAAACATTATTTTTAATACGCGTTTTCTAAAGAAAATTTGTCCCAAGTTCAAAAAAAATTAACTAGGGTCTAGAAACTGGATGTCTTAGGACTGAGGCTAATATCAAATTTATTTAAACATAATTACAAAGGCTGGTTTATTTTTTTTACAAGAATAAGGGCCTAAACGAAGTTTATCTATAAGTAGTCCTAAAAACCCCATTTCCAACTAGGTGCTGAAGAACGATTTTTTTCGTAGAATAGGTAAAGGTATTGGTTGCCATCGATCAATGAAGCATTTTTATACCCTATTCCATAGAATGGGTATATTGTATTTGGTGTGGAGTTTGTAACATAGAGAAATAATACCGTTAGGTATAGAAAAGTATATATATTCTGACTCAGAATCAAAAGCCTAGTCGATTTAGCCATGTCCGTCCGTCCGTCCGTCCGTCCGTCCGTCCGTCCGTCCGTCCGTCCGTCCGTCCGTATGTATACTCTCTAGAGGTCGCAATTTTTGAGCTAGAAAGCTGAAATTTGGTATACATAATCTTTGGTTCAAGAGTAAGGCTAAGTTCTTGAACCAGTTAATTTCGCCCACAAACACGCCCACAATCGCCATTTTTGTTGAACAACCTCAATTTGGTAAAATTAAATTATGTTTTTTGTACAGTTACGATAAAACCATAACGCTTAAATTTTGCACACGCAAGCTTTAGGTAAACCTTCCTCCAATTAAATAAAAATATTTCAGTTTGGGCGTGGCTGACGCCCATTTTTCATACAAAACCATCAATATTGTTTTTATAAAATAACAAATGTTATATTAAAGAGAAAAACATAACATTTTGTGGGTATTACTTGCACATAAACATCTTGTGAAATCAATAAATTTGATTTTGGGCGTGGCTGACGCCCACTTTTCAATAGAAACTATTAAAAAATTGATTTAGTAGAAACTAAATCGTTTGTGTATGAAAAGAAATTTTTGAATTTTGGGCGTGGCTTTCGCCCACTTTTCATGAAAGAACGAAAAACGTAGTTTTAAAAATTTAAGGTACTACCAATATTCAATTTAAACCCTTTTCCCTTCCGTTCGTTTTATGAAAAATATATTTCTACATTTTCTTGTGTAAATTTTTTGAATACGCCCACTTTTGAAGGCGTGATTTTTATAAAATACCTTTGTTCAGGTAAGATTGTTTAAAAACTACTCGATTCAGCTGTAGTTTTACACATATGCCTAAATACTGATCAAAGCTCAGTTAGTGCTTCAAATTTTTAAGACACGCCCACTTTTTAGGGGCGTTTCCGTCAAAAGTTGTATAAGGCATTAATTTTTTAACGTTTTTTAACTATCGGTCGCAGTTTTGAAGTAAAAAGATGAACACTTACATTTATATTCCTTGGTTACGTAGCAGAGTGTGGTCCAAGAATTGTTAAAAACACCCATAATCGCTATTTCCATTCAAAATCTAATTTTTAAAAATTTAAGTTTTGTCTTGTTTTGTTCAAATCGATCTGCAAGAATAAAATTGAATGTCACTGAGCTCATACCACATACCAATTGCCTTGGCAATAAAAAGTTTTAACTTTGGGCGTGGCGCACGCCTTTTTTTATTCTGCCAGCACTAATTGAACTTCACACCACACAAAATTAATGTTATTGAATTTTTTTCTGTCTGCTAAAGAAGAATTTTGTTTCTGAAACTGAAACATCGGCTGGCTACGGGAGGCAGACGCATACACACACAAAAATATAGGGAATAGGGTATCCAACAGTTCGTTGCAAACGTACTGTAGCTCTAGCTTATGTTTGTATTTTAAATTGATTCATCCACAAATCCGCTGGCCCAGATAGTATCTCCCCCATAGTTCTGAAGGGGTGATGGAAAACAGCATTTGTCCAGCCCGTTCAAAAAAAAAAAGGCGTATCTTTATCCCCCTCAAACTACCGACCAATTGCATTTACGTCCCTTCTTTCCAAGGTCATGGAAACCCTGATAAATCTTAAAATAAAACTTCTTAATGACCGGCAGTACTTACTGTTTTCGTAGCAATAGGTCCACCGTCCACTATATCTCACCGAACAGTGGAACCAATCTTTGCATCGTTTTTGAGCAAATTAGATTATTGCGCTTGATATTTCAAAAGCATTTAATAGAGTCTGGCACCAGGCTCTCTTAGCGAAAATGCGTGCATTTGGCATCGATGACCCTCTTCTTGGATTAGAAATTTCCGTTCGGCCCGTTCAATTCGCGTTGTTTTGGACGGTTTTCAGTCTGCTACCCCCAAAATAAATGCTGGTGTGCCCCAAGGCTCCGTTCTGTCTCCGACACTCCTTCTTATCTTTATTTATGAGCTCTTGCCTAATAATTCTAATCCACTATTTAATTTTCTGATAATGGATAATGGATATATTGTTTTGCTGACGACAGTAGTTACTCAGCTTCTCATATTCGTTTCCAGATTCACATCCATGTTCTTCGGATGTGGGTGGAACTGCAACTAAGCTCATTGAATTCCGTTCGGGACAGCATTGTCCAATGGGGAATTTATAACTTTGAAACGCTTGGAATTTATAATTTTCCTAAAAACGCTCACACTGTGTTAATTCATGTAAAGGGTATTAATAACCCTTGAGCGCGCGAAAATTATAAACAAAAATATCATACCCAATTAACCATTTGAAATTTTTTTAGGTCCTGAGAAAAGCTCTTATTCCTTTGGAAAACCAAATGAAATGTTCGCTTACTTCGACCTAAGATACGAGTAATTTAAACATACGCAATATGAATATCGAGTCATTTGACTGCTTATATCGACATAAGCCGTTGTGATTTTGAACCAAAGTCAGTTCTTAAAACACTTTTTTTAATTGCTTTGTTTTTACTTTATAACAATAATTTTAATGCATTTTAAGGAAGACACAAAAACGTGCCCAGAACAAAATGTTCACATGTCTAGCACCAAAACTTTCTTAGTAATTACCAACAAAGTTTTCAAAAACCTATATTCGCTAAACTTTAATTGAACATACTGAAAAATGATATAAGTAAACTTAAGTTGTTTTAACTTAATGGCACAGATAATGATCGTTTAAACCAGAAGGAGCTTTTGATCCGAGTTTTAAACATTTTCGTTAAACTCTCCCTTAGCATAGGTACCTAACCTACCTACTTATTCTGGCTTAACTTACCTATACTTAACCAAAAAGGCCAAATTAACATTTTCAAATACCTAATCTACGTTTATCTTATAGATAGGTAATATATTTTCAAAAAAAATATCACAGTCTGAACTCTGAAGCAATCTCAAAACTTTCAGAATGGCGTAGAATGGCGTTCTATGGTCAAAAATCAATGCAAATTTATTTAATTGATATCTTCTATTAAAAATCCAAGAAGAAACCTTATTTGGATTTCCAGACTAAATCGTGCGTTTCTTAACGTTTAAGAAAAAAAAAAATGTTCCAACGGGCTTTTTTTAAAATACTATAATGAAATTCTTAATTAGAGATCTTAAGATTCTTAAGAAATGTACCTCGAGTTTAATTATCAAGTCTCCATGGAGTATGGAGTATTATCGATCTTTAATTGCTTCTTTGATAACCAGGCGGGGACATGAAGTAAAGTATCTACACTTTGGTGCTATACCCATGCAATGCATGTCTCTGTATCTTTTATACTTATAAAGAATCTGGAAAAATCCAGTTTAACAAAAATTAATTTAAAAGATCACAAACATACAACACGCAATCAAATTGATTGATGTCCTTAATGTTTTCATTAAAAATTGTTTGTCCAATTATACTAGACTCGCGGTGTAAATAGACGCAGAGTGGGAGTTGCCATCCACCACCAACTCTATTATTTACACTGGATTAGGAAGGTATTTAATACCGGTAACTTCTTAAGTGGGGACTGGGGACCCCTAAAGCAAATAAAAATATAAATGGGAGGAGCCCCGAGCCTCAAGCCCCCAATCGTCAATGTAGATAAGATAGGTAGTGCACGATCGACAATAGGTTTTATAGTTTGCAGACTTAAATTATTATAGACTCTCCATCTGTCAAACGAAAACACCTGAACAAATGGGAATAACTTGAAGCCAAACGATAATTTACGCCTACGAATCGTATCATGAATATTAATCAATAATTTTTCATCAGAAATAAAATATATGAAAAATAAAAATAATAGGACAACAATCAAAGCTGGGATTGATCGATCACACAAAAAGAAGCTTTCTACCCACGCACTCATATCTGTGGTACTCCTTCAACCAACTGTTTTCAACAGCAAACCTCAATCGAAACAAACATAGACCACTTTGGAGGAAAAAAAGCTCATATTTTACTCAATTTATTTATTTCTTTGCAGATTTGCAGTCTTCTTCAAGTTGCAGTTTGCAGTAATCGAGAGAGTAAAATAACAGTCAACTGTTAGTGTATCTCGCTCACACTTCTTTCAAATAATCTAAAACAACAATATCGCTTTGATCGCACACGAAAGACGAAACACCAAACACGAAAGCTCAGCTCATTCAGTCAGTCTCATTCTTTTCTTCTGCGTGTGTTCGCTCAGTTGACTTCTCCTCCGCGAAGATCTTTTTCTTCCGTCCGCTTGTGTTTGTGTTCAATTTTATTTTCAACTACCCGATCGATTTTACTTTTGGTTTGGATTTTGCGTTTAGTTCGCTCATTGCGCATGAATCGACGTATTATTCATAGGCGCGCTTCCATCTAGAGAGGAAGAGGCTCGTGTGCTACGCTAGATTTGATTTAGATTCTTTTTTTTTTAAATACCAACCTAGCTACCTACGTTTGTTTTGTTGTGACAGTGACACCTTTCTAATTTAGAAAAGATTAATTTTGCTTCCGAAAAAAATATAAGCCTTCAGTGTGTCTGATAAGAAACAGAAATAAAAATAAAATAAAACCAAAGCGAAGCGAAATCGGAAACGATATTACTTACTACTCATTCTTTTCCTTATACAAAGTGTGTGTGTTAAAAAGAGAAGAATAGAGCGAAAATAATATTAATTCGCAACTTTTCCTTTTTGACAGAAAGAAGATTGTGCATCTATGACGACTGACGAGTAAATTAAATGAATTGTTACCAATTTTCCGTGGGATTTTCTTTGCAAATTTAATTAAATGATATCGCCTTCAAGCTTCAAGACATGCGTAAATGAATCTAGCTACTAAATATACTTCATAGTTGTTGTTACCTTATCTCGTTTATTTTTGGATCTAAAAAATACCTTCCTACCTTCCTAAAAACCAAAAAAAAAAAAAACCTAAACAAAAACTACGTCACAGTGACGGTTGTCAAATAAAAAAAAATTCGCCCGGTAGAACTGAAAAGTGTGTGTTGTGTTTTTTTTTTGGTTTGTTTTTCTATTTAAACAGCTGCTGGCGCTGTGTAGTTAATCCTGAAAAGGACAAACATTAAAGTCCAAGTCTTGGAAGTGTCAGGCACACCTATATCCAGAAGGATATCCTTTTAAATTTACTTTCCAAACTGAGTTACTTAAACGGCTACGCGGTGGAGAACTTTTACCTCAGAATGGACCCATCGCGAGGAGATTCGCGGTATAATCTCAACTATAGCATGAGCAGCATAGGGCTGAGCCTTGCGGACCAAACGGATATTTATGGCAACCCTGGCGCGGCGGCTGCGCTGGGCGGCCGACCACCCAGTGGAGGATTAATACAGCCGATGGGTGGTGGAAGTACTCCTGGTGGTGGCGGTGGAGGCGGCAGGGCAGGCGGTGGCGGCGGCGGCGGCAGTGGGCTAATGTCAAATTCAAGTCAGTGTCAATCGCTGAGCAACACGGGCAACGCTAGTGGTGGTGGCGGCGGCGGCGGTGGACAATCGCGAGGTATTAAACGTTCGAGTTCTGATTGTTATGACGATCATCATCGCGGCGGCAGTGGCTCTGGCGGTATGACTTCACAATCATTGCAAGGACTAGAATCGTGTGCCGGTGGTGGCAGTGGAAATGGGACAAATCCAGGCGGACAACAGGGCAATGTGCCTGATGTTGTCGATGACAGCTACACATCGTTGCAAAATAAAAAATCACCACCGGCCAACGGCAAGAAAACAAAAGGCCGCGTCAAGATTAAAATGGAATACATCGATAATAAATTGCGGCGGTATACAACATTTTCAAAGAGGAAAACTGGAATCATGAAGAAGGTAAGTCCATGTCATATCATTGGGATTGGGAAAATTCGATTTTGCAAACAGATGAGCAGCCTGCAGTAGGCAATTGAAGTGTTTTTTTTTTCTTTTTTTTTTTTCATTTTCATTTTTATGTTGGAATTGGAAAATATTTCTGTCACAATGACACATAGAGAAACATAACCTCGAAATTTAATCCCAGGGAGAGGGTTTTTGTTTTATATTTTTTTAAGTGCAGCTGCGCTTGTATGTATGTATGTATGTACATACACACATACATACATACATACAAGTGCAGCTGCGCACAACTACACACGTGTTGAAATGTCAAATTCATGTATACGTATATGGAAAGTGTGCAGTGTTATAATTTGGTGTGAGTGAATTTCTGCAAGAAAATGAGAGCGACGAGAGAAAAATTAAAACATGCTCTTGATTTCTCCTCTTCTTTTTTTTGTTCTTGTCTTGCATTTTTTGTATTTTTGTTTTCTTCTTTTGTTTTCGTATCAAGATTCGAGACAAGAGCATTGCCAGAAATTATTTTGTGTTGTGGATTGTTTTCAAAGATTTTGTGGTTCGCCTACACTTTGGTGGGATTTTATAAAAAAATAATGTGGGATGTAAAAGATTTTACTTTTTGTTATTTGTATAATGGATTTAATGAAACATAATAAATAATGGTCTTCAATTTATTTGTTTTATAAGTTGTATTTCCTTTTTTGACAAATAAATGGGAACTTGGCAGAATATGCAGATTTAAAGATTTCTACTTAGATTAATATGTATATACAGAGTTTATTTTTTTGTTGGCAAGTGTCAAGTTTATAGGTAAAACTCTGTTTTGGGTTTAATCTTAAATTATTTAATTTGTTTTCTAAAATGAAGGATGTTTTTTCATTGATAACTTATAATCTGCAGTTGTTATTATAAAGACGTAAAACTTCAAATTTCAAAATACAGTTTTGTAAACGTTTCAAATAGGGAGACTATTTTTTTTTTATTAGTTTGTAGGATAGTTCCAATACAAATCTGATACATATCCTTGAACTTATGTATTATATTGTTTTTAATTTCTTAAAAGTTATACCTAACAAAAGAAAATATTGACTAACATAATAGTGCTACCAGGTTTTGTTCAAACAAAACCCCTTAACTACGGAACTGAAAGGTTAAAGAAAATTTTCCTAAAAGTTATACTTTTCTTTTGTTCACAAATATACCTCGGATACTTTATACTTACTATAATGGACTACTTAACTTATCTTTTAAGGATTGTGGAAGTTTGAACTTTGCCACAAACTAAACTCTTAGTTAATCCGTTTTTTTTTTAAATCGTTTTGAAGTTTTTAAATCAAGCTTGTTTACAAGTTTTAAATCTAATCAAAATTTTAATGAAATAAGGTTCTTTCAATTAATAGCACTTCAAAAAAAAAGTTTCCTTAAAACATTTCTGAAAAATCCACACCAACTTAGGTTCCACAAATGTTTCTTTTAATTATTCTTTTTTTATTAAATTTATTACAATCTTAAAGGATACTTAATACAAGGTTATAATACTTCTAGTTGTCATGCATGGCTTGAAAATCAATTTTCAAGAAACTAAACAACAAATAGATAGATACAGTAAAGTCGGTATAAGCGACGGCCATACGTCAAACTTCAAGTAATTTTTTTTTTTTGATACTTTTTGGACTGGTATGCCTGCTTAATTTTTTTTTTATAAAAGATTTGGTATTAATTATTAAAAAATAATTAAAACAGAACGAATTTCCTTAAAAAAAAAAAAAAAAAAAATGAGGCGTTTTTAACTTTCGTTCCAAGATTAAGTTCCGATTAGAGCGAATTCATCAAACCGTAACTTTCGAGAGCTCTAACTTAAAGATGTGTTCCTTATATGTACAAAAAAAAAAAAAAAAATTTCTACGAATGTCAGCCCAAAAAATTCCAGTTCCTTAACACAAAAAAAAAGTACCTAGTTTTCGCAGAAGAATGAGCTCACGAGAGAATAACATTTTTTCCCTTCTTGCCGATGTCAGCCCCAGAAATTTCTTTGGGCAGTAATTGTGAGGTCTGTCAAAATTTAAATTTGACAGTTAAGAAAAATTTACTTGGAAATTTTACTAATCCATGTGGGTTTTTGTGTTCTTGTCGATAATGAAGTGTAGTGCTTAGTCCACTTAGGAACAAGGGCATAAGTCTTGTTTAAAGGGAAAGATACTTTTAAATGGCTTAGTTTTTTGACGATGTTAGGTAACATAAACTTTTCAGAGATATCCTCAAACAATGACTCTTTAGCTTAAAAATGAGTAACAAACAATTTTTTCGAAGGAAGAAACTACCTAAGTCTTCGAAATAGCTGTTAATTTTTTCCTTGGGCCAAACGAGGAAATTCATCATAATTTTCTTTCACCTCATCGTAATCTTCAAGAAGCCGATTAAAGTCTTCATCTTATTCAATAAAATTGAGAAACCCACTGCCGAAAAATGCGAAAAAAAAATATTTTCCTTGGCGTTTGTTGTGTACTTTTTTTTTTTTAATTTTCTCATTTTGAGAAAATTTTATCCCCACTGTTCAATATTTGACAGTCTGTCCATTTTAACACATACAAGATAAGGAAGACAGCATATTTTTGAAACACACTGAAGCACTGTTCTTCAACTGGCATTTATTAAATCAATTAAAATGTAAACGCTTAAATATAGCTACCTATACAATATTGTCTTTATCAAATAAAAATTGGTTCATTCGCTTCTAGTTCTCCACTTTTGTTATTTGTATGTTCACTCATGTCTCCACCACTTTTGGACTTTGACGTTTCTTGTGTTGATCTTTTTAGTTAGTTTGTCCTATCTTTTATTCAGGGTTTATAGAAAATTATTATGTTTTATGGTCTCAAGTATATCTTACTATATTTCTACTGGCCTGATTCAGCATAATCACTGGATTTAGCTAAATCATTATACCTAATTAATTTGTGATACTATACCTTTTGACCTTTTCATTATTTATACTTACCTACGTGATTTAAGCTCCTTTTATTTTAAATTACGTACCTATCTGTCATCGCAAATGTACACAAAATAAAATAAAATATATCAGTTTTTTAACTCAGCACTTCATTCAGCGCAAACAAAATAATTAGGTATACTATCAAATTGTCAAATTTTTACTTTAAATTGTTTGTTATAGCGATCAGCAAAATTATGTCGGTAAAAAATGATAATAGCAACACATCCTGTCTTTTTCTTCTTCTGTCTGGTCACAAATGCATCATTAAATTTTTTTCCGGATGAACGAAACAGCAAGAAACTAGAATGAATTATTGGTTAATTTTTGAGTGACATGACAATCAGCTGATACGAAAAATGAGTTTTCGTCAGTAAAATATAATTATTAGTTTTCCTCAAAAAATACATTTCCGAATCAATATTTTCTTTAAAAATAAATTACCTACCTACATAATTTATGTTATTCGTCACTGATTTGTATATTTTTTTGTTTGTTTCAAAACTCATCAAACTAAGGTAGGTATTAAATATTGCGAAAGAAAGTTTTGACTGATCGCTATAACCGGCCCCTTAAGTAAAAAAGAAGCCATGTTTTTTTGACAAACAATTTTTATTTTGTCTTTTCTTGATAAAATTTTTGTTTAGTTGTCCTTATTTCGCGCTTAATTGTTTTTTTCTTAATAGTGCTCTTTTTTGTTCTAGTAGGTACAATACATAATTACACTTGGTTTAGTTTTAAATCTTATTTCAATTTTTTTAATTTTTCTTTTCGAATAAAAATTAAAATAGACTTAATGTAACTGTTGAATCCAACAGTTTTAGAATAATAGTGACTCCAGGAGTAAAATAGGGCCAATTAAATTAACAATATATAATTGGAAAGTTTACTACCCCTAATGAGGATATATGGACTCTTTTTAAAACTGCCCCGTACAGAACAATAATTGATTTTATGTAAGCTTGAGTTGATCCAAAAATAAAATTAAAAATGTAGCTGCTTTGTCGCTTAATATTCCAGATTTAATGAACATCTAAATACCGACGGGAAATGTCGTTTCACCATATTAATAGCCATCATGAAGAAAAAATCAAAACGTCTGAGTACCTTTATGTCTTGGTGAGATTCGATGTTAGCTCAATCTTGAGTTGAGTACAAATATGACTATTATAAAATTTTTAGGCTTTTCATTGCTAAGTCAGTTAAAGTACCTATTCAATTGATGTAGAACATCATCGTTTCCTTAAAACCTTAAACGAGTTTCAAAAATATTTTATTTAAAATAAAAAACATTAAGTAAAAAAATAAACCCTTAAAAGTTTTTTTTTTTAAAATATAGTTTGCTTAAAATATAGCAATCAAACAGAACCGACATATTATTATGAACATTTAAGTAGTTTTTCTGTAACCCTTGCACGTTGCATATTCTTTTTTAAAATAACGGTTTAAAGACCGAGGATCAGTTGCACAATAGTACCTAGTTCATCCAAGGATCAATATTTGAACACGGTGTGTCTCGTTTGGTGCTTGGAAAACCAAAATTAGGGTTTAATTGCCATTGATGAAATAAAGTTAATCTGCGGAACAAAAATTTGAAAACAAGTAAAACCGTAATTCAGCTAATTTGGCTAAATTAAAAAAATTGGTAATTTTTGAAAGTTCCTTGGATTTCATTAATCCTTTATTATATACCTACCTAAGTATACCTGTCGTTAGAGCGAAAGCGACAAACAGCCAGGATTTTCGGTTCAAATGACAGTTGTATAAATTATTTTGTTATGTGTTTTACAAAAAAAAAATGTCTGCATCATCTACTTGGCTAATAAATTTACTAACCGAATTAACTTACATCTACGTTCTTGTGTAATTGATGATTGCCGGGTGGCAATGGTACAGTGGATGAAGTGCTTGGTTGCTAACCTAAGAGTTGTGGGTTCGAGCCCTAGCCTGGGCAGTAGGTAACTTTTCAATATTCCCCCAGCTTCAACTGGACGCCACCCGTGGGATTTTCATGAGATAGATATCACTTATTTCTCAATCCATTGTACCAACAAAAAAATCTTTACTATCTTTCTATTCCTTCTAACGATTGCCGTGCAGTTTGCATTCAAAAGACCTTGGGTCTTACAGGCATATAATTAAAATTATTATTATTATTAAAAAAACTCAAGTAATCTTCTCAATGCAAATGCGAACAACTCCCCCCGGATAGGTGAATACAATCGTGTGTTTATTTTCCAATCGCAGACAACAGCTTCTCAAATCAAATTTACTAAAGTTAAGGAAAACCCTTCAAGTTCTTTTTATCCCCTTTAAAGCTAGACAAAATATTTCTTCAAAATTATAAGATTTGATAGAGTGTAGCAATCAACTACATATAAGCTAGATTTTCCGTGATTTTAAATACCGATTCATCACAAAGAAACGCAATGTGCGTTTGCGAGTATGAAGGCGCTTCTCATTTACACGGTTGCTCCTTTTCTCTCAACTACCCCAACAGCCCCAAAAAAGTAATAGGGTTTTCACACCGAGCTGAAAACGCGGTTTTCGTTGAAAACCCCCAAAACCTGATCGAAAACACAAGTTTTACCATACCTACCTACATTTTTGCTAAACACAAGTTTTCGAAAACAACTAGTTTTACATAAAACCTGTCAAAAACTTGTTGGAATACAAAGCAAACACACCTAAGTTTGTTGTGATTCTTTCAGAACACACTTAAGTTTGTTGTGATTCTTTCCAAACACACCTAAAAAGCGCGTAAACGCAAAAAAAAAAATCAATCATTGCAGCCGAAAATATTTTCATTTCAAAGTTTGATAGTCAGTTGTAAAAATGAAGTGAAAAGTCAAACAAAAACTTGAAAAGTCCGGTGTGAATGATTTTCAGGTTTTCGTAAACTTTTAGCTGAAAACCGGGTTTTCGGCTCGGTGTGAAAACCCTAAGTCTTTACCGAAATCTGAGTTCGTTTCTATAGTTGATGTCTTTTAAGGCCCAACCATAATTGAAGAATGGGTACGTTTGCTGCCTTAAGAAACAGTAAAAATTAATACGAGTATGATTTGATAAGTTTCGGCAAGTTTCGTTTCCGTACGTAGTGTACGCTTTCAGTGGTATAAATTTCGCACGAAAATTTGACAATTAGGTATTTTTTTCTAAAGACTATTCTTCTTCTTTCTTTCTCCTTATTCTTAAAAGCTAAGTATTTTGGCCAACTGTTGTATTTGAAAGATCGGAAAGAAACTTTTCGTTCGGTTTTGACATTTGCTTCCATTTTGTTTCTCGTATTATGGTTGGGCCTTTAGTCTTTGTTTTCTGATTGCCCGATTTCGTTAATAAAGTAATCTGGAAGAGAAATGACACCCTACCTTTTTTGACGAAGAAACGCTAAGCATTTTAAATTTTATTGTTCCATTGGCCGTTATAGATAAAGAAGATTTAAATTTTACATGACAGATGGATTTGGACTGAATTCGGATACGAATAATAAATGTGTAGATCTGACAGATGCTTTGTGGATAAAGATGGATAGTCGCAAATGGTTTTGTTTATTAAATTACTGTCAGTGACTTCTCGTCAAAACGTCAAACATAATTATTTTACCAATATTCTTCTATTAATCTTTTTCTTTGTCAACTCCATTACCATTTATTAGTTTTCGAAAATACGAATGAGGCTTTCTGTCAAAAAATTAAATATTAAAAACAAAAATTATGAAAACAAAAACTAGTCTCATTAACTCACGTGTTGATTTCTATAAAAATCTGAGTCAAATTGACATTTTTTCAGTGCAATTGACATAAGGATTCGTACAAAATTGAAGAAATTGGTTGGGGCTGCTGTAAATGTCAACAAACTAGGTATAGCTTTATTCGCGTACCAAAATCAACCAGTTTGCATTCGATTTCATACGTTTAATCAACACGAAAGACGAAAAGCGTTAACTGAGAAATGAACGAAAGAAAATAACAACTGTATTATGACCTACCTCTGTTCGCGTACATTTTGTGCCAAAAAATGAAAACTGTCAAAATTTCTCAAATAATGAGAAAAAAATTTCTCTCACTTACCGAAAAGTACACTAATGCTTTTTGTGTAAAAACTTGAAAAACGTCAAATTCGAATTTTTTGATTGGTTAGCTCTTCGCGGTAATAGGGTTTTCACACCAAACCAACAAACTCAAAAAGTTTACGAAACCTAGTTGGAGCATTCACACTGAACAAAAACTAGGTTTTGTTTGGCGTTTCATGAATATGTGAATGTTTGAAGGTACTTTTTCCAAAATATCCCTTGACATTTAGTAAAAATCCCACTCAAATTAGAAATACACCTCGCTTTTTCTCTCTTTTGTCGGTAAAAATTCCATACTCTGAGAACACTACACTGTTTTATCGACGAGTTGATGGTGCCAAAAGATCAGTTTGTTTTCACATACTTGCGATTGCAAGTAGGTTTTGAGGAGTTTTATCAAAAACTACTAGTTTATGAAAGAGAAAAATGTATGGGAAACCTTGTGATTTTGGTGTAGGTTTTGGGGTTTTCGACAAAAACCGAGTTTTTGAACCAGTGTGAAAAGCCTATAAGGGTCATCTGCAACAACAAATGTTTACGTCATTCGATTTTGACAGAGTTCAAGTTTTTACCAGATGAAATTTCAGTGGGCAAAAACTTGCAAATAAATGAACGAAAGAATAAAACAGCTGTTATTTTCTTTCGTTCATCTTTCGTTCATCTCTCAGTACGCGAACGCTTTTTGTGTTAATGTAAACGTATGAAATCGAATGCAAACTGTTTCATTTGGGTACGCGAACAGAGGTATTCTTTCATTAATTTATTTTCAAGTTCTCTTCCAGTTAAATTTCATGTGGTAAAAACTGACATGCTGTCAAAAATTAATGACAATTACAGAAATCATCAGGAAAATATACATATACATTCATATGAAAATTTAAAAATTGAATCGTCTGAGGATTTGGCTGTTGAGTGTTTGCTAAAAACTCACCAAAAGCTTAAAACTGGTGAGTTGTGTTTGAAATACAAAACTAAAAAAGCTTCAAAAAACAATACCTTTACTAAATACCTATTTTTAAGAGCTGACCAATAAAAAGATATATCTCAAACCACGAGTGTAAAACGGCTGAGTTGAAAATGAAGACTTTGTTCAAAATGATAACCTAGTCTTCATTTCAGAGATAAAAACTGTTTGGATAGATGTTTTCAACAAATCGTTGCTTTTCTTCGAAACGATCACGTAGATCTCTTTTCTTTGTCAATGGAACAATGGAACAACTATTTCAAAACAATTTTTTAAGCAGGTGCTACGGGTTTTATGAAAACGATATTATTTTCATCGTCGCTTTCTTTTCGGTAAATGAGAGAGACATTTTACTCTCATTTGAAGAATTTTGACAGTTCTCATTTTTTTGGCACAAAAAGAACACGAACAAAGCTATTTTATTTACGAGTATTAAAAACTTCAAAACTCCTACGTCCTATTTATACGTCAGAAGTTACCAATCAAGACAAAAGACTGCTAAATATTTTATCTTTTAATTAAGAAACACAATGGTTATCAAAATTATAAGAAATTCAAAAAAAAAAAAAACAAAAAAATTCAAACAACCACGCAAAAGACATGCGACAAACTTTAACAATGGCGTCCAAAGGCTTCTGTATCATGTGCCCGCTTGGCGCATACACAATATTCCTGATGTGCTCCATGCGATAAGACGCTTTTAATATGTAGGTACTTGCATTTGTACAGAAGCTCAATGCGCGCACTTTCTTTACAAGTTGCCCGCGCTTGCATATGTACAAAACTCTTCTGGCTGTATAGCTGGCTAGTGGGCATATAATCCAAAATGTGTAACAACAGTAGCCACGATGGACGGACGGACGACCAAAAAAAAAACCGAAAGACCAAACAACCGAACGACCCAAGACGACCGCAACGATGGGCTCCTACGAATTCATGTCTTTACACAGGATTCATGATCAGGCGCGCGACAAACGAAGTCCACGAAAAGCCAGTTCCATCAACAACAGCATAACCCAAACCGAACCCGCAAACGAAACAAAGCGCCAGCGAGCATTGATAATAATAAAAATCGCATTCAATATTATGCGCAAGGCGGAAGGTACTTCTTAAACTGAGCTAGTCTCCGTGCCGCCCGCTGCCCGCTGCAGCTCCACCAGGCTGCTATACTAAATCGCCGACGAGGTCTTGGGTGATGCTCCTGGCTTCTGCTTTCTGCGAGATCTCGATGAGGATGAGGATCTCGTTCCCGATTACCACGATTATTACGACATTCGAAATGTGGCACCCACAATGCATATATGTGGTTTTGGCTATGTTGACTGTGGTACCTCCTGCGTAGTGAACAGACATATGCGAATCATATACAGCGCATACATTGTTTCGGTGAGGGTTCTTAATGTGTCCGCCGTGGACTAGGACTTCCTGCCTGTAGTTATAAATTGGTAGAAGGAACATTTACCAAAGATTGTTCGCAATGGGCTCAATTTGAGGGAACCCAGATACATAATCGTATCTTAGGCACTGATAGGCGTAATGGTAATTTAATGAGAGCCATTTAACCAAACGATTAGACGAGGATGTCATTTGAATAAAATTGAACAGCTATTGAAACTGAAACGTCGCGTCGTCGTTGTCATCGTCGTCTACGAGTGAAAAAAAAAGCCTTCTTTTGTCTAACCCTTAAGCCTCAAACCAAACCAAACCACAAATCCCAAACAAAAACTAAGAAGCCTCATCTGCCATCATCATTGTGCTGATGGGACCTGGGTAAGGAAGAAGGATACATTTTTTGTTGTTGTTGTTGTTTTTGTTCGTCGTTCCATGGCGTCTTTGTTTCAAGGTGTCGGCTGTAAGTTCTTAATTCTTTGCCTTTCTGATAACGAAAATAACTCGAATCTATGGCACAATAACATCAGCCAGCGCCGTAAACCGTATATATACACCGCCGCGCACCTTCTCTTTGTTCTAGTCTGAAGGTCCTATATCCTTCCAGCCTCATCTCATCATTGTTGCTAACTTCTTTTAAGTCTTCGTATTTCTTGTGCTGATAATGTTGTTCATCATTGTCATCGTTGCCGTCGTCGGTCGCCTGATTTCACCCTTAAAAAAAAAAAAAAAAAAAACTTAGATCCGAATCGAAGGTGTTAAACAGGAGCAATAAGAAAACAACCGAACCCGTACTGAAGAAAGGGTGCGTCGCGTCGCGTCGTCGTTCGTAGGTCACATAGGGGGTGGTGTTTTTTTTTTTTCATTTTTTTTTTGCTTTCTCGGGAAAAGTTGCTGTTGGCACGCCATGTGAAAATTGTGATTCACCGTAAAAGTTTCACCTTTTCATTGATTTTCGTTTGTTTTTCATGTTTTGATCCTTTTTTTTTTTGATGCTTTCAAAAGGGATGGTGAGCGGTGGTATTGGTTGGCCTTTTTTTTAAGACATTTGTATATTTTGACACCCTTTCACTTACATATATCTATGAAGTTAAAATCTAGAGACTCAAATTTTCTAGAAATCGAAGGAAAATCCAAAGTTATCAGCTCTGGCTAGGAACATGGATTCTGATTGGAAAGTTGTATAATTAAACTTTGACACTTTTTTCTTCTCTCTTTTTGGGGCAAAAGGACGAGGAGGACGAAAATTCATCGGATTAAGATGATGGCAAGTTGGCAACAATATAATAAATTGTTACTACTACTGCGGTGGAGAGAAGAGTGTGAGTTGAAGTTGATGCTGTGGGGCTGATGTAGTTATAGTTTTAACTGCAGTAATTTATAAATTGGCAATGAATGGTGTGCTTTGGCTAAAGTTGATGTGAAAGTTTTGTTTCTTAGTTTTATGTAATTTTTTGTTGGTGTTGTTGTAATTTGTGTAACTTTATCTAAACCCGGATAAATTTGTTTTTAATTATATTTGAAACAAAGTTATAAAGGGTTTTGGATTTGCCATAGTTAAACGCTTTAAACATCACCTTACTGCCTGTTCCTAAAAAGTTTGTATTCATATTTTTTTTTTTATCTTTTGATGTGAGCAAATGAAATTGCATGGAAACTCACACCCTTAACTATATGAGTATAGTTGTAGTGTGGTTAAAAAGTTTTAAAGTCGTTTTTTTTTTGTGGGTTCCTTAAGTGTCTATATCGACATTAAATTGGGGTTTTCCATTAGAGAAAGCCTTTTGCTTTTATTATGACTTTTCAACAGTTGTTGTTGGGATAATTTTTGTATGTGGTATAGTAACCTGGGGTGGTTCGCATTGACCCTTTTGCATGAAGTTTTCTTTCTATTTGTTCCTACATTTTAAATATTAGGAAGAATTGTAAAAATTATTTTTTCCGCTTAGGTGCTCATAGGAAATTTTTGAGCTTGAAGTGGTTAAAAAATCGTAAGGGTTCTTAGCATTGTCACATTTAGCAATTGGTAAAATAAACACCTTTCCATTCCTGAACTAAGTCACAGGCCCCGGCCCCGGTCCCGCTTGGAGCAGTTGTGCCAACAATTTATTTTATTTTTAAGATAAACACCTTTATATATTTTTATATAAGGGGACTCGACTCCCCTTTTAGTGTTTAAATGAAAATAAAAAATTAGAAGAGTTGAATAAGAAATAGAGAAGTGATTGTTTTAGTGATGTTAACATAATTGACTGTCCAAAAGGGTCAAATGAGATGCAGGAGCTCCAGTTGTAGAAGCTCCAGTAGGGTTATATTATAAAGAGGAAAGATTTTATCGTTTGTTTGTTTGTTTGAACTGAATGGGCTCCAAAACTACTGAACCAATTTTAAAAATTCTACCCCATTTAGAATTCTACATTATCTATGATGAAAATTATCTCTGATGAACATAAGTGATCAAATATTTTCAAAAAGGGTAAGGTATTGTATTTGTATGAAAACCTAGAAAATGTAACCCATCGTGTGAAAAAACTAAAAAAAAAAAACTGTGTGGTTTTGTGAAACCACGGTGCAAGTGAAATTTTTTTTGGATCGTAGGCATTCCACACTATTCTTGATTTTTCCCTTGTTGAACGGTATATTTGACTCACTCCATCACCATCATGTGAAGAACAACATTTACATCAATACACTGATCAAAACACACACCACACATACTGCGGAGCACGGGTCCGATGTTGGAGCAATCGGCGCCGCCATATTGCACATGAGACAGATGAACGAAAAAAATTGAGGCGATGGAAAAAAAAGTTTCACTTTAAAATATAACTTTTTTTTTAAACTCAAAAAAATTCGCACTCGGTCGAAGTAAAACTTTAGTACCTAAACATGCGAGAAAATGAGATGAAAAACTCAACCATCCAACACCAGTGTTCGGCTTACTTTCAAACTTGTATTTTATGACTAGATGCTTGCAACACCTCGCTTTAGATCTGAGAGAAGAGCCTTCGGGAATCCTTTGCGTCATTTTGACTACTTTTTAAAGCCTGAACTCACGCCACAATTTAAAAAAATCATTAAAAGCGGACTTCTTTCAAAAATCTAGAACTCTTCAAGAGCTTTTTGAATGCCAATTTTCTATAAATACTTTTTTTTCATTTGTTTGCATTTTGCGGGATCACGACGTTATCCAGAGTGACAGAATCTAGAAAGGACAAAATCTATAAAAAAAAAATATAGAAAGACAAAATCTAGAAGTAGTAAAAATCTAGAAAGATGGAAATCTAGAATAATCTAGAAAAAAAGTGTTCTAGACTTTTTTAGATTAATTTGAAATCTAGAATTAATATTAATTCTGGATTTTGTCCATTCTAGATTTTTTTTCCTGACTTTTGGTTTTCGAAGATTTTAGGTTTTCTGGATTTTGCTAATTCTAGATTTTGTTGATCTAGATTTTTTTTTCTAGATATTGTGGTAAACCCAACTTACTCGTATCAACGCGCCTGCTCACTCGCTTTAGCTTGACATAATGTACAATGCTTACAATGCACATGCAATAGCATGTGAGAAAATGAGAGCCAGAAAATAAAATACTGTGTCATGACTTTTTTTTCATTCGTTCTCCCTCAGGCTTGGCGGTAGGTATATTAATTTGTTTGATCAATTTGCTTAAAAGTGTCATGGCGCATTTCCGTTTCGTCGAGTTTCAAATACCAAAGAAGTTTCACTTCAAAAATACCTACTTCTTCATTAAAAATTTCATCGAAATCAGACAAGTGGCTTACTAGAAAATCTGATTTCAATAAACCGGTCCTATGGGAGGTACAGTTCAAGGGGCACGTTAGTGCCCTGCCCAGCCAAGTTCTAGCAACTTCGGCACTACACCCTTATTTACAGGAACCAACTCAAGCCATTTTCGACCCCCCTCTTAGTTCTGAACCAACAAACCCAGATACTTCAAATTCGCTGGATTTATTTATCATGGCAAGAAAAAGCAACCCTGAAAATGATGCTCTGCATGATTTGTTTCTGTGATACAGGGCTTCAAAAATTGCAAAAATAGTAACTGACTCACTCACTCACTCACTGACTGACAGATCATCAAAATTATGGAGCACTTGAAATTTTGCGAAGCGGTTGACTTTGCGATACATACAAAGGATAAAATCGAAAATTTGAGATTTTCAATTCAGGGGGCGTGGTATCCGCCCATATATTCGGAAATGTTATCAAATTCTTGGAGCACTTCTAATCTTCGTACAATCTTGAAACTTGGCAGAGTGCTAGACCTTTTGATACATGCTAAGGTAAAATTAAAAAAAATGGATTTTCTTTTCAGGGGGCGTGGTATCCGCCTATTTTCAAAAAAATTTCTGATTATCGTAGAAACTTGAAATTCGGCAGAATGGCAGAACTTGTGTTGCATACGAATGAAATAATGTAAAGTTTGATGTTTTCGGTTCAGGGGGCGTGGTAACCACCCATTTAGTCGAAAGTGGTATCAAATTTATGGAGCACTTCTTCTCATCTTAGAATCTTGAAAATTGGTAAAGTGGTAAGCCTTGTGGTGCATACAAAGAAAAAATTATAAAGTTTAGGATTCTCCACTCAAAGGGCGTGGCAGCCACCCACAAAAAAAAATTTCTCAAATTTTAGAAGGCGGTAGAGTTTGTATTGCCTACAAATAAAACAATTGAAAATGTAATATTTTTCCTTCAGGAGGTGTGGTATCCTCCCATTGAGTCGGAAATGTTATCAAATTGATAGAGCACTTCATACTTGTAGAATCTTAAGATTTGAAAAAGCGGTATACCTACTTTTAGATGAAAAAACTAAGATTGTCGCCTTATTAAAAAAAAAAATTGTAAAAAGTACCTAATGAAATCACACCAAAAACATAAATGTAAAAAAAAACATAAGCGAGAGCTACAGTACGTTTGGAACGAACTGTGGGATACCCTATTCCCTATATTTCTGTATGTGTATGCGTCTGCAAAACTTAAATTTTTAAAAATTAGATTTTGAATGGAAATAGCGGTTATGGGTGTTTTTAACAATTCATGGACCACACTCTGCTACGTAACCAAGGAATATAAATCTGAGTGTTCATCTTTTTACTTCTAAACTGCGACCGATAGTTAAAAAACGTTAAAAAATTAAAGCCTTATACAATTTTTTACGGAAACGCCCCTTAAAAGTGTGCGTGTCTTAAAAATTTGAAGCTTTAACTGAGCTTTGATCAGTATTTAGGCATATGTGTAAAACTACAGCTGAATCGAGTAGTTTTTAAGCAATCTTACATGAACAAAGGTATTTTATCGAAATCACGCCTTCAAAAGTGGGCGTATTGAAAAAATGTACACAAGAAAATGAAGAGATATATTTTTTCATAAAACGAACGGAAGGAAAAAAGGTTTAAATTGAATATTGGTACATAGTACCTTAAATTTTTAAAACTACGTTTGTCGTTCTTTCATGAAAAGTGGGCGAAAGCCACGCCCAAAATTCAAAAATTTCTTTTCATACACAAACCATTTAGTTTCTACTAAGAGACGCAAAATTTTGGCTGCAGATTCATTATAAATACCGTTTATTTACAAAAACAATTTTTTAATAGTTTCTATTGAAAAGTGGGCGTCAGCCACGCCCAAAATCAAATTTATTGATTTCATACACAAGATGTTTATGTGCAAGTAATGCCCACAAAATTTAATGTTTTTCTCTTTAATATAACATTTGTTATTTTATAAAAACAATATTGATGGTTTTGTATGAAAAATGGGCGTCCGCCACGCCCAAACTGAAATATTTTTATATAATTGGAAGAAGGTTTACCTAAAGATTGCGTGTGCAAAATTTTAGCGTTATGCTTCTATCGTAACTGTAAAAAAAACATAATTTAATTTTACCAAATTGAGGTTGTTCAACAAAAATGGCGATTGTGGGCGTGTTTGTGGGCGGATTTTACTGGTTCAAGAACTTAGCCTTACTCTTGAACCAAAGATTATATATACCAAATTTCAGCTTTCTAGCTCAAAAATTGCGACCTCTAGAGAGTATACATACGGACGGACGGACGGACGGACGGACGGACGGACGGACGGACGGACGGACGGACATGGCTAAATCGATTAGGCTTTTGATTCTGAGTCAGAATATATATACTTTTCTATACCTAACGGTATTATTTCTCTATGTTACAAACTCCACACCAAATACAATATACCCATTCTATGGAATAGGGTATAAAAACAAGTTTTCCTATCTACCAAAACACTGTGCGTAACAAGTGAGCCGTGAAAAGCAATGAGATCTAAAAGTACGCCAAGTTTCTAAGACTCAGTATACTTATTATAAGTGCAGCAATATGGAATCAACTCTTGGTTATGAAAGCAATTTGTTATTCAATACATACTGATTAAAATTTTGTTGTTTTACTTGGCAGGTTTTCTTAAGATATTCAAAATTAATTGCGTTGACAAAACTTGCAAAGTAAAACAACAAAGTTTTAATCAGTATGTATTGAATAACAAATTGGTTACATAACCAAGAATTGATTCCATAGTTCCAAAAACCCCTCTGTAGGACGACATATAATAATACTGTGTACCAAGTTTGAAACAAATCGGTCCAGCCGTTTAGGCTGTAGGTAGCTATACAGACAGACAGTCAGAATTGTCGGAACCACTTTTTTCGACTTCTTTACTACAAAGTTCTTAGTACATACCTATAATCGCAAGTAAAAAGAGAATAAACGATGTTTCAATCGTTAGTGATACCAGCCAAATTTACCGATTACATGAGTCACGGTACACCAAAGTATGCCTTTAATCTCCGATAAATGATATATCAAAATTGAAGACTTAAATTATGGGAGTGTTAAGGAGTGACATTCTATGTATAATTTTTTCAATAAACTGACGCGGGTTGATTTTGGCGGCCATTTGTTTTTGGTGACATTTGTCAGATCTGTTGTTTATCATAGGGAAGCCCAGTGTCAATCACTTTGAAGTAAAACATTGTTAGCGGCAAGACAATTTCATACAAAATATTTTCCAAATGTTTAAAGAGGCCATCAAACAAATTTAATAAGTGGACAGAAAATACTTTTTTTAATTGTGAAAATTCAAAAGAACGTATTTTTTTGCCGGGTAATTAAATGTTTTCTCTCAAAGTGTCAGCGAAAATTTAGAAAGAGATAGCTTCGTGATGCCAAATCACAATGGCAAGTTACACGGTTGAATAGCACTCCCAAATGAAAAAACTGTGTTATCACAAAGAGTTTTCATTTCAATATATACCAATTTTGCGATTTTATTTTTGCTCGAAACTCAAGCAAAAAAGATAGTACGTTTGCTTAAAATAAATCTGAGTTCATTTGGTTTGCGCATGAGAAAAAAAAACCCTGTGGCCTTTGATATCTTTATTTCTTGGTTTCTCAGATAAAATTTTCAGCCTGCTTGTCAAACTACTAAGATGGAACTTTACTCGAAAGCCACTTGCAATAGTTATGTTTCGTTTCAGCCAAGTAAGTTGTGTTTTTTTTTTTTTTTTTTGTGAAATTTGAAGTTTTCCGGGGATTTAGATTCTTCAATACGCCAAATTGATGAACACAATTATCGAGCGTTCTGATTGTAAACCAAAAATTAGCCTTGTTCGTGTACTTTTTGTGCCTAAAAATAAAAACTGTCAAAGTTTCTCAAATGAGAGGAAAATCTCTCTCACTTCTGAAAAGTAGGCGAACACTTTTTGTGTAAAGTCTTGAGAACGTCAAATTTGTGTAAATAAAGTTACCTAATCAAATCAAATCAAAAAATGAATCATAGCTCATTGAAAACATTTTTGTTGGAAGAATTGTGTTCCGATACCGAATATGGGAATGAGTACGTGACATCATTAGTTCTATACTCCATTCCAGTAATTCGTTCAGTACAGGGAAGATAGGACGTTTGCCTCTCAGTCTGGCTATATTGGCTTGCATACATCGGTCTCAAGTTAAAGCTCTCACAGGGTTTCCGTACTTTGCATAATAAATTGCCGCAAATCGAGTAAATTGTACATTAGGGTTACCATCTAATGATTTAAAACAAAAAACTAAAAATTATTTATCTTTTTCCACACCACCAAGCGGTTATTCAGAAAGGATACAAAAATAAAAACAAATGACAACACCTACCTCCCTTCAATCAAGAGCTGAAAAAGCTATAAAATCCAAATCTCAACATAGAAATGCAGTAGCGGGATCTCTTTTTTTAAATCATGGCAACACCTCTTTGTGCGATGACGATAACGGTTGTTTTTGTTATACTAAGCAAAACGAAACAAAAATCAGTTTGCTTGTTGCATTCAAATTGAAAGGTTATGGGTGCGGACAAATTTATAGAAAATCACAACAACAATTCTAGTGTAGTTCAGTGGTTTGGGTTTAATTTCAGAGGCAGATTCCGTTTTAGTTTGCCACTAGGATTACCTGCAGGCATCATTGGTAGATAAAAAGCTCCCTCATAAGGCATTTACTTACTGAACGATTTTCTTGAACAGAGTATAGTGATGAAGAAGAAACATCCACCTACATATATGCAGGAGTTTTTTGTTGTCATAAAAAGATTAGAACCTGCGTACAAAATTATTTTAAAATGGTTGTGCCTTCATACACTGACTACCAATTTCTCAGACTCAGACATTTCAATTTTTTTTTTTCAAGTTCAAGTTTTTGCCAGATGAAATTTGACTGGGTCAAATTTGAAAAGAAATTAACGAAAAAGAGTAATACAGCTGTTATTTCCTTTCGTTCATCTCTCTGTACACGAATTTTGTGTGTGTGTTAATGTAAATGTATGAAATCGAATGCAAACTGTTTAATTTTGGTACGCGAAC
The DNA here is from genome assembly GCA_916050605.2 of Platycheirus albimanus. Classification (NCBI taxonomy): domain Eukaryota; kingdom Metazoa; phylum Arthropoda; class Insecta; order Diptera; family Syrphidae; genus Platycheirus; species Platycheirus albimanus. The sequence goes on along the minus strand of OU696696.1, from coordinate 298,343,508 downwards.
AAGGCTATTATGTCACTTAAAAAGAGTGCGTTCATTTTATATCAAATCTATATTAACGTGCAGATGCCTTTTGACTGTTCCGCGATCTAGTGCCTCAACTCTTCGTTTCTAATAGCTTTATACAATACAATCTGAAGAGAGCAGCGGCGCCTAGTAGCCACTTATTGCAACAGTAATTACTTCTTATTCATAGTTTTATAGCAAAGGTGCGTTTGCATTCACACTAAGAATTCTTTTCGATTTGACAGATGAATGTAGTAGATTAACTCAATTCGCGTATTAATCTTCCGTTTTGTTTTTGATGCCATCTTTCCATATTCAATAACTGCCATACATTTAAAATAATTTCTGTTTGTCATCCTTTTTCGATAGAGGAAAGTTAACGCCTTTTGAAGCCTTCACTCAGTTTTAACCTATCGTAACTAACCTTCCTATAATGCTCATCAGTAAATTAAAATGTGTTGGCGCCACACACCGAATGACCCAATTTCTAAACTTAGGCATACTTTCATTAACCATCTAATTAATATAAATCTATATAAATCTGAAAACCACACCAAATATTATTTTGATATTTGAAAGATGTTTCCCACGCTAAATGAGATCATCCCTATAATCAAGTAAGCAAAAAAAAAAAAAACATAACACCAACAACAAACCAACTAAATGACCCGACTGAATGCAACCCCCGCAAATATAACCTAAAAAACCCACAAACCGTTATTATATTCTACGACAAACTATTTGTATAAATTTCCAACCTAAGAAATGAACTAAACTTAACACGCACGGCCAACGGACAACGGTGAAACACAATCCGAATTCAAAAAGGAAATATGGACATTTATTGATATCTTTTTTTTCCAATTTACAATCCCCAATAGTTCATTGACTGTGTGGCGGATTTGTGTTGTTTTCGCAGGCACGAAACACCTGATTGAGAAACACCAGATTTGTAGATACATTTCGCCATTTACAGGCATCATTGTAGTTTGTGCGGTTCGCTTTAAAACGCATGTAGGAGGCAAGCTCCCCATGTATGTAGGTATAGGTTCCTATGTATAGACAAATCATCAGTCTTCCTCGATAAACCTCGAGTCAAAACAACGACGCACGACGATCCACGCCGACAGACACAAAGCTACGCAACTCCAAGATACAGATAGGTACAAGATACTTTCGCCGCACAAAATCAAAGTCTCAAATAAATTTTGATTTTCATTTAAAATATATGAGTTCAATATTTTGTATTGAAAGAAAACATAGTCTTATTTTAGCAATATGTACCAACATCATCAAGAACAACAAAAACAACAACAACAACAACAAGAACAACCATACAACCATCAAGGCGCCTCCCATTGTGTGGCTGTCATCAGAAATCATAACAATTGCCCTCCGCCGCGATGTCTGGCATTCAAGTCAATCAAAACTGTCAAATCGTAAACCATATACACAAGGATCTGGGAATTCTCATACTTCTTATTGGGTTTTGGTATTATGTGGGGCTTAGGGTTTTGATTTTTTTTTTTGAGGTATAGTTATGTTGGACTGTTGGTGCATTTTGTATGCAGCAGCCCCGGCTATTGCGAAGAGATGATCCTTCCTTTGGCGGTCGGCGGCACCGCGAGGCGCCAGAGCACACTAATCCCCCTGACTGTTGAAATGGGGGCAATAAATTCAGGAATTGCAATCATCATTTCACGGTCTCAGAGAGTGCTTAATTGAAAGTCAAAGTTTAAAGATCGATATCGGACTTGTGTTGACTTGGTTGAAGCAACACAAAATTTATAAAAAAAAAAAAATTCGATCACAGTTGACTGACATTTGAAGGAATGGGAATTGGATCCCCTTCTCTTTGCTCTTCGAACAACAAAAATATTGAAGCGAACCTACTTGATATTCTGAATTCGCGCTGAATGATGAATAGCATCCTGGAAATCCTTTGAATGTTTCGAAAAATACCACACCACAGCGCAGCGCAGCGGAAGAACAAACAATTCCTAAATATTTTTTTTTTTCCAACTGAAACATGTTGATCCCGATGCGATTCGACGCGATGGACGTCAGCAAAGGTGTGAGATGTATAATACTCGAATGTGCGGGAAATTCCTGAATGTCTGTCTCCTCCTTCTCCTCCTCCTTTCCAACGGATAAACGAACGCTTCTTGCACTATATTTACCACCTTTTATACTTAAACCAAGTTTTTGGATCAATAAAGCTAGAGGGACACTTGAAACTCATCTCAAGGCACGACGACGGATGGCAGAAAAAAGCATCACACATACGCTTGCTCTGGCATACCTAACCTATACTTAAGAGAATCAAATAAATTGTTGTGTCTTACTAACGTGATAAAATTCGTCATTTCGCGCAGAAATAATCACGGGATCGGGATTCGGGGATGTAAGGACAAAACAACAAAAAATTAAAAATAAATCGAGTCCTTTTTAACATTCGCAAAGGCAACTGCTATTTTTATTAAACATAGCGCTTCCAATTTCATCAACACACGACGACGATGATGATGATGATGACGATGATGATGGTGAGGATGCTGCTGATTCTGATGCGAAACCGGAAGGTAGCATCTCACAGGAAAATCCGCATCCCGGAAATATAACCATGAATAATTTGGCGAATGGTATGGTGATATGGTGTGTTCCTTCTCGGTGAAAGTCTGTACCATCAGTTTGCAGCAGAAGTGGTATGGATCACCAGTATAGGACTCATTCCTACTATCACCCTTCTTACAAAAGATATGCAAGGGAGATAGATGGTGATGATGATAATGGCACCAATGCCAGAGATTACATGCCCACTTAGCAATTATATTTTAATAGCACATAGCCATTGTTTTTTTTTTCGGCCATCACAAATGCTTCTGCTTCAGCTTCACCTAAGAGAAGATATTTGTTCTGGGATTTCTACTTCTCTTCTCTTTTTTTGCGCTTTTATTGAAGAACAAAGCTCAAGGCTAGGAGTTCTGGTGGATGGGGGTTGGTGTTGGTGATGTTATATAGGAGCACCACTTTTGTGTTATTTTTTCTCTTATTTTCCTTTTTCATAAATTCGTTATATTTATGGATTGGATAAACGCTTTTGGAAAAACATAGCGACAGAGTTTAAATGTTGGATTAATATTTAATTCACAATGATGGGTGTTACAGGGTGTTTCCTTATTCGATGGTAATAATTTGAAAAAAGGTTCATGTTCGAAATGCAAGAAAACATTCGTTTAGGGTCTGTCTCCAATTTTGACATTTTATGTTTCATGTTTTTTTCTTTTATAGAATTTAAATTAGATTCTTACTGTTTCTCAATTCTTTTCTTAAGACAAGCCTTTGAAATATAGCGTTCTTCAATAAGAGGTGTTATTTTGAATAGCCCTCTATTTCGGTAGCTGTCACTTTTGAAGCTGTGATTTTTTGACATTTGACAAGTAAAACTACGCCATTAATAAAAATGTTACTATATACACGCTTCAACAACGCATTGAAATTATTAAACATAAGCGAGAGCTACAGTACGTTTGGAACGAACTGTTGGATACCCTATTCCCTATATTTTTGTATGTGTATGCGTCTGCAAAACTTAAATTTTTAAAAATTAGATTTTGAATGATTTTGAATGGAAATAGCGGTTATGGGTGTTTTTAACAATTCATGGACCACACTCTGCTACGTTACCAAGGAATATAAATCTAAGTGTTCATCTTTTTACTTCAAAACTGCGACCGATAGTTAAAAAACGTTAAAAAATTAAAGCCTTATACAACTTTTGTCGGAAACGCCCCTTAAAAGTGGGCGTGTCTTAAAAATTTGAAGCTTTAACTGAGCTTTGATCAGTATTTAGGCATATGTGTAAAACTACAGCTGAATCGAGTAGTTTTTAAGCAATCTTACATGAACAAAGGTATTTTACCAAAATCACGCCTTTAAAAGTGGGCGTATTGAAAAAATTTACAAAAGAAAATGTAGAGATATATTTCTCAAATAACGAACGGAAGGAAACAGGTTTAAATTAAACATTGGAAATGCCTTAAATTCTTAAGGCTACGTTTTTCGTTCTTTCATGAAAAGTAGGCGTAAATCACGCCCAAAATTCAAAAATTTCTTTTCATACACAAACCTTTTCGTTTCTATTAAGAGACGCAAAATTTTGGCTTGCGGATTAATTATAAATACCGTTTATTTACAAAAACAATTTTTTTATAGTTTCTAATGAAAAGTGGGCGTCAGCCACGCCCAAAATCAAATTTATTGATTTCATACACAAGATGTTTATGTGCAAGTAATGCCCACAAAATTTAATGATTTTCTCTTTAATATAACATTTGTTATTTTATAAAAACAATATTGATGGTTTTGTATGAAAAATGGGCGTCCGCCACGCCCAAACTGAAATATTTTTATATAATTGGAAGAAGGTTTACCTAAAGCTTGCGTGTGCAAAATATTAACGTTATGCTTCTATCGTAACTGTAAAAAAAACATAATTTAATTTTACCAAATTGAGGTTGTTCAACAAAAATGGCGATTGTGGGCGTGTTTGTGGGCAGATTTTACTGGTTCAAGAACTTGGCCTTACTCTTGAACCAAAAATTATATATACCAAATTTCAGCTTTCTAGCTCAAAAATTGCGACCTCTAGAGAGTATACATACGGACGGACGGACGGACGGACGGACATGGCTAAATCGACTAGGCTTTTGATTCTGAGTCAGAATATATATACTTTTCTATACCTAACGGTATTATTTCCCTATGTTACAAACTCCACACCAAATACAATATACCCATTCTATGGAATAGGGTATAAAAATTCACCTCTTATTGGAAAACCCTATATTTCCCAAGTTATGGCCACTTCACTAGGAAGCACTTGTATGAAGAAGATGTAAGCTTATATAAGGTGTTTTTTCTATAGCTGCATGAAATGTTTCGATGGTTGTTGTCTATGGTTTGACAGTTGAGAGTGTTAAACTGTGTTGACATTTCTGTTCAGTGAGGTTTCGCAATCCGTTTGACGCCTGAACAACGCTTCAAAATTGTGCAGATTTACTTTAAAAAAAGAAAAATAAATCTGTTCACGAATTCATAGAGAACTTTCTCCATTTTACGGTCAACATAATCGGAAAGTAATTCGTGTAGTTATTGATCGTTTTCGCACTCATTTTACTCTTCTCGATTCAAAATCATCAACAAGACAAAGAAATGTGAGTACCGAAGAGAATATTGCGGCTGTAGCCCGAAGTGTTAAAAAATGTCGAAATGAGAGCTATCAAACCATGCTGACCAATTTTTTGGTTCCAAAAATTAATCATATAAACACCTAACACACTTGGTTAGTTCCAACAAGACAGCGCATTTTGCCATACAGCGCACTTAACCATCAATTTATTGCAAAATCTATTTGGTGACAACTTTATTTCCAAAAGTGGTCCTGTTAACTGGCCACTCGTTCGTGCGACTTAACGCCTCTCGGTTACTTTTTATGAGGCTATGTTAAGTCATTGTCTTATGCCGACAAACCAGCAGCTCTTGAAGCTCATTGGAAGCCAATATACAAGCTACCATTGACCATTGGCGGCCAGATTTATTCAAAAAAGAAGTGCAAAATTGGACTGATCGAATGGACGGAAATCATATTTAGAAAAAAAATTATTGCCATGAAATTATCTACCACATTATAAAAATACATTCCACCAATATTTCTGTCTTGTAAAGGGTGTTTTTTTTAAACGTGTGGTTTTCAATTTGGCAATACTTAGAGTTAGTCTTTTTGACAGCTGTCACTTGATTTATGCTCAGTTTGGTTAGCCATTTCATAATGAATAGACTTACTCCTGACTAACGTTTGCAAATCGTGCAAATGTATTACCAAAATAATGCTTCGGTTCGCGCGACGCATCGCGGGCTGCGTCCAATATTCGGTCGACCAATATTGCGGCCACTTGCATGAAATCATTTGTGAAACATAATGGCAAACTCGTATCTTTATAACAAAGCTAAATTCTTGGCCATAACATTAAATTATAGTGTTTTATTTCTTCTTGAAAAGCTCACGTCAAAAAAAACACCCTTTATTATTATCAAGCTCTTAAAAAAACACCCTTTCACGCAAAAGATCAGGCGTCGACAGCGAAACAATTTGGTAAGTTTGGGCAGAGCGTTAAAAGTAATCTTTGTGTTTTTTCGTGAAGCTGTTCGTCCAAGCTTTGTTGGTCCATTTGACTATTGCCAGAGGACTAGATAAACCCGAAGCTGCACTATCGGGTGTCCTCCTTGAATGATAGTGTAAATCTTTTTATTCTGGCAGACGCCTGGAAAGGGAAACCCTAATCAGAGGAACGAAGTTGCGTGAGTTGTAGTGATTGCGAAAAGGGGAGTTAAGTTCCATACTGACGCAGGTATGTTTGCCCAATTTTACACGGTTAAAGCAAATGCATTTTGAGCATTCAAAAACCGATCTGATGTTCATCTGCCATACAGTCCTCATCCTGTTATTCTCGCAGATCAGGATCACAAGCGACGCCAAACGTTTTTCCAAACGTGAAGAAGAATTTGATACATTCAAAACTCATGTTTTGGAGGTACATAAAACGGAGTGGGGAAAGTTTAGAATATCGGTTCAAATTTAAAATCTTTTTTCTGGAAAAGAATCCCGATATGTACCAACATTTCTGCTTCTAGCGAAAGACCTTGATTGTGTAGATATTGACCCGCGATGAAGACAATAACTAAGGTAAGCCACAGAAGCGTCTTCACGTACACTCGCACTTCATTAGTGACGTTGTCTTGTCATCCGAGATCCGAGGGAAACTACGCCCTATCTGGTTAATTTGTTCTGTGGGATTTGGCCCCTGGGAAGACCACTCTGCGCTTTCAAGCCCCCCTCCCCACAATGATGTTCTCTATTTTGCCTTTTCTGTCACTGGATCCCGGGAAAATATCCCCTAGTTTTTTTTTTTGAACACCTTTGCTGAGTGCAAGTAAACCATCAAAAAAGACGTCCACAACGATTATTTTCTGTCGTGCGTATATTTTTCACCAATCCGCTCTAGCCCCATCATTTCATGTGTCATGTGGTTGGGATCGTACCGTTTATTTCTGGAACCTGGTCAACTGCAAATTGAAAAACCATGGAAACAGTGTACAGTAGATACCTGAAAACTATCAAAGTTTTACCCAATAGTGGTCTATGAATACCGGGGAAAGAACATCAAGGATCCCGTGTAATATCTCGAAGGAATTTGTACACCCTTGACCACAACGACATCATCAACGCTCTGTGCATCTTACCCAATCGGTTCTGGCTCATTCATCAGGATCAGGACTTGGCATGCAAGAAGACCGTCGAGGAACTCTACCCGGAAGTTTGCTTCGCCCACCAGCTAAGGCTGATCCACCACAGTACTTGTCTTTGGCATGGTCCACTCACGGGCAGACCTTGTTCCTTCGTAACTCAGACGACCCCATTCGTGCTTGACAAGTGTCAGTTTCTGCTCACTTAAATAATGACAGTGGAAGTCGTTGCAGACCTTAAAAACGTCCATTTTTTAATGAATTGATGTTTACATGCAAGGGTGTGTTGATTTTCAAAATTTAAGTAGCAACTCTCGTACAGTAAACGCTCGATATAGTGAACTAGATAAAGATAGATGATAGATAGTTTTTATTCATTTTATAAAAATTTCAAGTTTTACATAAGCGGCTTTTAAATTGATTAATAATGAGCACGACATTGCTGCCGTCAGCCCAAAATAGTGAACTAAGGAAAACAAACAAAAGTGTTCACATTATCAATGTTCACTATATCGAGGTTTCACTTTTCTTCAACTTAGTGTGCTTTTTTGATGAGTTTCAGTTGCATTTTTGTTCAAAAATTGCAAAGAATTGACTTGGCCCAATCTGAAATCTGTCAAAATCTTTGTAATGTCAAATGAAGTAAACCAAAGACAAGAAGAAACATGCACCTAACCACATTATTTGAATTGTGCAGGTTATAAAAAATTTATACCTAAATGGTAATTTCCATTAACCAAGCTATTTCAAGGTATGTAATTGTAAAGTTTAAAACTAGCCACTCCACCCGATCTAATTTCTTTGTTTTCAATTTGAAATATTTTTAAAGAAAAAAAAAATGGAAAACAACAAATATATAGTTCCATGCCTCTTGTCACGTGCATAGACAATGTCGCCGACAAACGAGGCGAGATCTCGCAAATTCCTCATGCCACATTGGAACATCTTTCAAATACCCTACCTACATCGATGTTGGTGGAAATTCTTATTCCTAGATAATAGCCCATCTATAGCCTCTTCAGTCTTCAGTCTTCACACCATACATACTTGTAGAAGATGAAATAAAACAGAAATTAGAATATATCGCGAGAAGTAACTGCTGTGGCAACCTTTGTCCAAAACCAAAACGATTCCTTTCCATGTTCCCTTCGCTTGAGTATTTGCGAGCTGTTGATGCTGCTGGGAACACAACACAGCAGAAAAACACTCGCGCCCCGGTCATAGCATCACGTGTCCTACCTTCGGCTTCTGTTTTGCCCTGTCGACCGAACGAACCGAACCGACGACTACGACGACGCGACGGACGACGCTAAACAAGACACACAATATCGGCGTTGTGTTTTGTTGGCCAATAAGTATAGTATATAAGCAAACATCATCAGCACCACCACCACCGCACCGAGCGGAAGCATAGCGCAGCAGCCAGCGGTAGCAGAATCAGCTAGAAAACAACAACATCAGCATCTCAAAAGAATCATCGGCAACAAAGGTGTTAAAGGGTTAAAAACGCATCGGTTAATCCTTGTCGACTTGGGATAACAAGAACAATTGGTAAAGCGGCGAATTTAAGAGGAGTTCATACGTATAGCCGCGCTCAGGCTCGCAGCCCGCGCCCTGCCAAACTGATTTGGCGCAAAACGAATTGCAACACATAATCTGCAGCCTGTATCTGTATCTCTGATATAATGTGTGATCGGCAAGGAGCAGCTAACTATATTGGCCATGGCATGCGCAGGCATTTGGGTTTATATGCAATCTGTGTTCTTTAGTGGGAGATCTCAGGGTTGTGTGTGTTTTGTTGTTGTGATTTTGCCGCCTCAATTCTTCTGTCAGACCCAGCACACCTTGTTGAGGAAGAACCAACAAAAAACAAAATTGAAAGAAATTCAATTTGAATTGGTTAGTCCCATGTGCTGATGCTGACTGAGGCCGACTGCAGTTGGGGATCCTTCATCAGGAGCCTGGCTGTTTTTTGTAAAATATTCACGAAAATATTTCACCCCCCCTCTCCACCGAGTACTGCCTCTCTGATGCGCTGTGCGAGAGCGTGTGCAATTTGAATCGGGTGTGAATTGGGTTGGATTGTTGTCCAAACACATGTTCAACAATGTTTCTGAACTTATAAATATTAAAATTGTCTCGTTTGTCTGCTGAGCCGGTCAGAAGCCAACTATCTGGCAACCGGCAGCCAGTATAGCCAGCAGCCGGTAGTCGCCGCGGTCTTTTGTTGTCCTTGCTGGGTGATAACAAACGTTATAAGGGCTGTCGTGCGTCGTCGGTTTGTTCTTGCACAGGGCAATCCAATCCATAGGTCTGAAGCTGTTCTCTTATGATGTCCAACTAATCTCGGGTGTTAAACAATTGTCAAGCCAGAGAGAACAAAACAAATAATACAGTCAGCGCACATAACGAATTTTTGTTTGTTAACAGACAAAAGTCATTGTTTTCAATTTATTATCGACGCTCGACGACAACGACGACGAGAACGACGACGCTGACGCACAGCGACACCAACAACAACAAACGAATGAACAACGATGTCGACATTGACATCGCATGCGAATTCGAATGTGAATCCTTTAAACAATGGATGTAACTTATCCTTCTGTTTTCATCCTTCGCCTCCTTCAGCTACGGTCGGTGGGTGGGGAGATTTATTCCCTTTTTAATTAAAAGCAAAATTAACTCGATTTGCTATAAACTTTAAGGATAACATTGAGCTTTGAGTGCTGCTGATGCTGAATTGCTGATTTGTTGAGTAGCGTGTTTTTCCACAGATTCAATTAATTTGATGTCTCGCGCGAGCGAACTGTGCAATTGGAACCATCATCCATCTGGAATTCTAGAAACAGCAGCAGCAGATCCTCTGTACCGGTTTGAATTATTAGGTTTTAAAACTGTTTTTTCTTCCGAATATGTATTAGGTTGGCCATTTGCCATCATGTAGTATAGCGAGCTTTTATAACAAAAAAAAAAAAAGAAGGGCATCTCTGGAGTATAAACGACACGACTGCAGCTGGTAATTTCCAAATGAAACACTTACCCAGAGGATCAAACTCTGCAATCTGAATATTCTGTTCAGAACAGTGTCCTGGATATATGGATAGAAATTCTCAACCCCATAAAGAGGGGGTATACAAAAGTTTTTTGGTTGGGGTTAACTTGAATCTTGTAGATACTCGTACCCTGCCTATATACATACTGGTAAAAGTTCCACACCACCCCCTATGGTGTCGTCGTCGTAGTCGTCGTTGGTTGTTCGTTTGCTCGGTCGTCTGAACTGAAACTGAGTCTATGGTTGTTCCTGCCGGAACCAGTAATTAACAATGAATAATCTTTTGTTGGGGAACGTTTGCTTTCTGCCGTTGCCGCTGCCGCTGCTGCTCCAATATCTTCTATACTTTTCGGATTGGTATAGTTAATCTGCTTTTTGTGTGATGCCCCGCAGGGTGTATTCAAATTACGTATTCCATTCCATCATATTCAGTATTTTGTCTGGTGCTGACGAGATAAAGGATGTAGGACAATCTGGTCCATGTCGACATTAGAATCTATTCTCCATTTTGATGAAAAGGAGTTATGGGGGAAAGTTTTTTCTTTTAACTCTATAGCAGACAGAGAGGTGTCTTAAGTTCTGAAATTTGCACTTTGAAATTTTAACAAATAATACATGAAACATGACACTTGCCTTTAGTTTGGGGGGGGGGGGGGGGGGGGGTGTCGAAGTACCAAAATTGCCGGAAACTCGTTTCGACTGTTGGTGTTGTGAAAATGGTCAACATTTTGATTTTTTCAAACAATAATCCGATCTGGAAGTGAGTCAAATCTTATTGCCAGGGATAAGTTAGGTTAGGTAAATGTGCTGACGGATCCATTGTGATACCCTGGGGGGTTTTTTGGCCTTATAAGCATGGGACGTATTGATAAATCTAAGCGGGTTTGTATCCGTTTGTTTAGATAGTTCTTCTTTATAACTTCACAAGTGGTCCGTGCCGACTTCATTTTCTTTTTAGTTGTGCCTAGTCAGTATGCTGAAAACGGATCATAGCGATTTCTTGTTGAGCTGTAGAATCTTCTCGTTTCTTTGTTTAGAGCCACAGTTTCCTGGTTATGGAACAGAAGTTGACGAACTATTAGGTATCTACGTCTACATGCCTAACAGCTACATAAGCCTAGCCAGAAAATTCGAATTCAACGACTAAAATGGCTGGGACTTGTAGGAGCGAATGGACATCAACGCTCCAGCTCGTAAAGTCTTCAATGCCAAACCAGATGGAGTCAGAAGCCAAAAGGTAGACCTCATCTTCGATGGAGCGACCAGGCAGAGGGAGACCTCTGACAACTTGGAGTGCGAAATTGGAGACGGTAGGAGGGACATATTAGAAAGGCCTAGGACCACCACGCTCTAGTTAAGCCAACAACCAACATAAATTAGTAGTTGAGCGAGTTCCATCGCTCGTTAGCTGCAGCGGGACTTTATTCCAAATCGTCTGTTTAATGTTACATGCTGGGATCTTTACCGTTGGGTCTGCTCGGTTGAGTTCTAGAGGTGATCCCTTTCTTGCAAGCTCATTAGATCCTTCGTTTCCTTGTACACCACTGTGTGAAGGAACCCAACAGAGTCTTATGTTATGCTGCGCGTCAAAGAACCTTAAGTTCTTCGCGACAACAAGTTACAAGCTTTGATTTTGTTTAAAGCCGAAATTGTTGTACCCGCTGCTTGACTTTCAATGAAATAGGTGATATTAGCATGTGGTATTGCCTTGATTACAACCTCCCTGTCAGGAGATCAGCCTGAAAGACGCTGCTGTATTCGGGGAGCCTAATTGATCCTGCTAATTCGAGAGTTACAGAGTAAGGTTTTTACTCCGAAACTCTCGAACACCAATTTCCATTCTGGAGCCATCTGCTAATATTGGAATGGCTGATTTGCAGTTTGATGTCTGGTTGTTAAGCCAGTATCCTCTACTACTAGAAAAAGAAGTAGTGAATGGTGTTTCGAAATCTAAACTGAGTGTTGTTTAGTCTGTGCATAATATCTGTAGAATCTGTGCATGGCCTGACCATGATTCGGTTTCCAGTTTTTAGTTTGGCTTAACTGGAGGAAGCTGTTGGCTGCAGATTCTTGCACAAATAAATCCAAGGGTTTTAAATTGAGAATAGCTTCCAGCCGTGCAGTAGGGGTGGTTCTCATAACCCCGGTGGTGCCTTGCATTCTTGCATTCACGGTATTCTATGTATTCTTGCAATGGTTTCGAGGTTGGAAATAATTTTCGTCGCTTGCCACCTGACCAAATTGCCTTAAGCCAGTATCGGTTTGACCATTACCGACTGCCAGGGATAAGGCATTTTTTATTTTAGAACTGCCTCGCTTCAGGGTAAGCCATTTCCAGACATTTTCCACCATGTTTTAGGTCGGTTAATAACGCCACCCAGTTTTCATCACTGTTGTGATGAACGAGTTATATAAAATGGTGAAATGTCCTGTTTCAAGATCTATGCCGAGGGTCCAAAAAGGTCTTTCAGCTTGCTGACAGCTGATTACAATACCCTACTGGTTATTTCCTTAATTTTTGTTCTTTGAACATTCAGCTCTTCTCCTCCAATATTAATTTTTACCAGGAAAGGAGCTGAAATACATAAATTTTTTGATAGATCCAAACGTTGAAAATGGCAAGAATTTCTTAAGACACTCATTGCCTCACACATAGTAAGCGTTATGGTTTTTGCTTGAGTATCGAGTGCCCGAAACATACATGAACCAGCGGGAAATAATTCTTCTTTGGCGCCATTATGATATCAGGTGGGTCATAACTCTACCACATGTTTGCTTCACACTATAGCGATCCACCTGTGGAGTTCGCCGGGTTCAACTCAGAAAGCGTCGGCAAGTCTCCCGATTTTGGACTTTTCCTTATCTGAGGCCAACTAAATACTGGGGTGTTGCATTTTTTTTTACCAGAAGTTTTTAAGCCTTCCTATTCTCTTTCTCCCCGTGATCCTTTTGGAACGATTTATGCCTTTTTAAAGTGGTTCTTTGGATCTTCCCTTTGAACGTGACAATACCCACTGAGAAGGTTGTGCTCTATTTTTTGTTTGAAAGATGGTACTTTTGACGTGAATGTTTTCACGGATTTTCGTACTTCTTATTTGATCAATCTTTTTTACTGCTGCTGTCATACGAAGCATGTTCATCCCAGCTGCTGTTTTCCCCCTTTTCATCCACTTCACGCTTGATTTATGTCGTCATCACAAGTTGCTTCTTCATCAGTGTAGGTAGTCATAGATCATATTTATTTTAACTTTTCACACTTGGGAATAACTCTTCCATTGAAATAAATGTCTTGTGTGTTTGTGGATCAGAAACGATCAGACCTATACGGTGCCCATTTTCCTCCAAAACGTCCATCCATAAACCAAGTGCTCGTTGCAGGGATGACGGATTCTCTTTTATGATGGCGGCTCCATCGCCAGCAAAGAATTTTAGATGCACTTTGGGGTCCGTCACTTTACCTTAAAGCAGGTAGTCAAGTAGGGAAGAAGATTCAAGACGCTTCCATGGGGGTACAGTACATAAACTGTGATTTGGAATTCTGCGGTGACTCCAGCTGAAAATCTTACTTACCACTGCTTTCTCGTACATGTCCCATGACCATTTGCACAAAAGTTTCTGGAACTCCTCGTTGCATGAGGGCCGCCAATATCAGATCTCGTCCCAATGTTTTTCCATAATAATCGTAATACTTTGGATTGCATCTGTTGTCACTTCCACGCGACCAACCCGCACTGGTCATCAGACACCAGCCATATTTTATTTTTCGAATCCAATCACTTCTTAAAATGTTGGAAATGAGAATCATGAGCCATCTGTCCCCGATCAAGTATCTCGGCTGGTCCAACTGCTTTGCCTTTTTTTGGTGTTTTTACCCGCTTACCTAACTTTGATTGTTTTGCCAGCACTACAGGGTACCTCAGTAGATGTTCAGTAATTAGAAAGTATTGCAGGTGAAACTGCTTATTTGAAAGTTGGCCACAATACCTTCTGTCGGTAACTGTGAAGTACTTTGTCGTCTTCCACAAGAAGTTCGCCTAGAGCACTGTTAATGAACTTTCGAGAACAAATCTTTTTCTTTGAGCAGCTATTTTAACCTTTACAATATTGTTCCTTAACAATGTAGATACAACAAATTTAATTATTGAGAGCTCGTTGAAGACCTAAATATCAAAATTTCTGATAATAAAACATGATAAATTATATTATTTAAAAAATAACAAAAAAAAAAAAAAAACCATCTGTCACAAAGCAAACAAAAACGAAGAAACCTATAACTTTGTCTTCATTACCACAATCAAAATCAATTCCCAAAGTCTGAATTGTCTGTCCTTTGCCATATTTCATCCCCAACGATTTGCTTACAACTTCCACAACACATTCTGCAATTTCCTTTTCCAAAAACCCAGCCCAGCCCAGCCAGCAGCCACACACTGACACTTTATCCAATTTCCAATAAAATATACCAATATGCAAATTTTGACAAGTTTTATTATATGCAATACTTCCCAATACCGAATTGTCGCTGAAACGCGCAATTTTCTTCAGCAAAAAAAAAAAAAAAACGAAGAAGAAAAATGTTATGGACAGAGGCTGAAGCAGCGGCAGAGCAGGCACCCCCCTCTCTCCAAGAAAAGCAGAGAAGTATGTAAATAAATAAATCTGTTAGATAAATTTTCCTCAGTATCGTGATCGCTTTGTGCTTTCAATACTTTGTATGTTCTTTAAAAGGGGCTAGAGCTCCGGAGTGTGAAACCAACCGAACCAACCAACAACGCAACGTTCCGAAAATCTTAACGATTCATATGTTTTCTGTGAGCAAACAAAGTGCACATTTTACGAAGAAGACACCGACTCCTGGTACCACAAATCGTGGCAAATACATAATACAATAAAAAAAAAGAAAGAAAGAGTGTCCTGTCTCCTCTAGGTTGAATGGAAATTTCAAATTCAAAAAAAGAAGAATCACCACACAATTCCATATGAAATTGGGTGTGGGGATTTAACCACTTAAATTTAGTTTTGCTTATTTTCCTACTTTTCTTTTGGCCAGAGATGGTTTGGTTTTACGGTGTGGTGACTCTGAAGTGAGCATCGAGTTCGAGTATATATAGCTGGTGGTACTCTGCGTGGACAGGAGAGGTTTCTTGGACGACGACGACAGACGTATAGTAATCCATTTCAATTGGTAATGTACTCTCGTGAGGATGGGGATGTGAGATGCCATCGCTGTCATTGGATTTGATCCATTAAGACACCCTCACCTGGCATGGATTTGAAAAATAAATTAAATCATTCTATTGGAAATCCATGATACTGTGAAAAGATGTTGGCCTCAAACAGAGGAAACATATTTTATTTGGATCAAAGGACACACTCACCGACACAAAAAATGAGACACTTGCAAAAAAAAACTCTCAAAAGCTGGATATTAACGCTGAGGGTTTCTAAACTCTGCACGATATGAGTAGTTTGAAAACTGACCTTTCCCATTGATTTATGCCTTCGCTGAGCTCTGATGTTTCCCAGAGAATTGAAGCTTTTCATTGTTCAATTTCCAATGACTCTTCAGCATAGATCCGGCTGAATTTGAGCGATATGTTTAACTCAAAGGAATCGGCTGAGTGTGTTTTATTCGCATAGACCTGCGACTTCAGGAAAATTCCTTACTTACTTTAGGTGGCGCAGACAGTCAATTTTGGACCACGGCCTCAAACAAGAATCCTCCACAACTAGGCCGGTCCCTAGCCAGTGGTCTCCAGTTGTGCACACCAAGTTAATTGGTTAGTCCTTGACAACTTAAAGTTTTATCTGTCCATCGTGACGTTTTGCCCGAGTGAACGGTGATTGATAACATTCTGCACCGAGGACAGCATACATATACTTTGTAATATCTTCACTTACAGCCACACCCATTTGAGTACTTGTGAATGCTCCACTGACAGCGCGCATCTTTCTTCCACTTTAGGAAACCGAACACGAAAAAGTCTAGCGGGGTCAAATCGCATGACCTTAATGGTCAGTTAACGTCACCTCTGCAAGAGATAACCTTACTTTCCAATGTCAATCGTGGTTTCCCATGTTTGACATTTAGCGTCGCCGTCCTGCCGTCTAGAAAGGTACACATGGTTCAATTTGGCCAAACGAAATTAGTAATTATCGTTCTGTAGCATTCGCCGTCGACAGTGACCGCCTCACCAACGACAATTTCGAAAAGTTCAGACCAATGACACCGCCAAAATCCACATCAAACGCTTACTTTTGGAGGGTGCATTGTCACCTGGTGAACCTCGTGTGGATAGTTGTACTCCCGTATACGGCAATTTAGCTTGTTAACACAGCCTTTTATCCAAAAATGCCCCTCGTTGCTATATATTATTTTTCGGCCAAAATTAGGGTCCTCCCCCAAACACTCTGAGGCCTAGTCAGGATAGTCGTAGTATCTTGTAAAAGACAAAGTTACAGTCTGCGAAAGGCCGAGTTCTTGTGCACGGCGGGGAATCGACTACCTCGGGTTCTGCTGTACACTGAACGGACCGCGGCAACGTTCACGGCCGGTTCTCCGTTGCTTTGAGGTACGAATGTTGGCTGATTGACTACCGAACCCTTCGTCTTGTTGTCTGTCTAATTCACTACCGAATCGGTCGCCTCAAATTCACCCACCAAACTTTGAAGAATCAACTGTGATGGGTCATCACGGCTAACCCGAATGGGGAGCAATGCCCTCAACGTTTACACTAACGAACACTCATTTTAAAAAGTTTTATCATTTAGACGTGCTGTTCAATTGTCAATAAGAAAGGTCATCCATATCCGAGGCACATAGTTGTTTCGGAACCGTTGATTTTGTACGTGGTAGGGAAGTTACCCCGACGCACTACAACCAATCTGGAAGACAAGGCCCTATATGCTGCTCTCCTTGGACCAGAGGAGCTAGAGAAATGCAGAGTCAGTAACCCACTACGGGGATGCGAGAGCTACCGTTGGCCCTTTAAGGGCTCAGCCGCTACCTTCTCTATTTCACTACCCTGACTAATAGTAGTGAAAGGACGCAATGACATAAGCTCCGAATATATCGAGTCGAAGTAGCTCATTAGGGTGCCTACCATGCTGACTGTTGGCGTCGCCGTCGCCGTTGGTTCACTCAATCGGAACTCATCCGCCGCTCGCTCGCTTTCTGAAGGGTTCTTCTAGATTAACTGCTTGCTATCCAACAAGAGAAACAGAGGCAAGGCAATTATAGTGTGGCTATTTTTCCATGTTCCGTGCACAAGACCAGTATCCATTGGCTATCACTAGGAGGTAAAATAAGCACAATTAATGCGTATATAATATTTCCGACACTGGGCTTCGCCAAGTTGCTACCAATCAAAGCCTACCCTATTTACAGCAACTACCCATCCATCAGTGGTCCACAATGGACTGTCTGCGCCACCTAAAGTAGAGTAAAAGTTAAGTTTAATAGTGTAACTTGACATGCTGATTTGGCACCAGTACTGGAAAATAAACAACAATTTGACAGATGTCACCAAAAAAACATGGTCGCCAAATCTACCAATCGCTTTTACCCCAACAAAATTAAATTTCTTGTTAACAATGGTATAGCTGGTACCATTATAATGGGACGAAGAGAAAAATACCTTCCGGAAGACTACCAAATCAATTCTAAGTTTTAAGTTCGAAAAATCGGCCTCTATGAAAAATGTCATGCCTTATGTTAACTCTTTGAAACGGTCTCCTAATGGTGGCGGAGGTCTTGTACACTGTTTAGTGAATGAAAATTCCATACTGTTAATAGGCGCGGCGTGGTTTACGCTTCCTTTACCTTCGAAGGCATATATTTCTTAGGAAAACAAATGGTTGCCTGTAAAGTCGGTTTACGGACGATAATTTTACGTGATAACCTTTTTTGCCGTATATGTTGTTGTAATAAACAATGGAAACCGCATAAATTTGTGTCTTCACTTTATAAACAGTTGGCAAAACAGTTCGCGTGTAGGTTGAGCCCTGCCGCCGTCTCTCTTCTACTCGGACGTATCGGCCGATTGAGTGGAAGAGAGATAGATGCGCTTGTTCCGCGCTCTCTCTTGCCCGTTGGCTCAGGCGTAACGTGACACTTCATCGGAACGTGACACTTTTTCGTTCCAGCCGGTGTTCATTGTTTTAAAAGACGTTATCGGGTCAATACAGTAACAAAAATCATTTCCTTTTTTAACAAACTAAATATAAATACCGAAACAAAAATGCAACTGCGGTGGACTTGTTATTGTGACCCACAGTGTTATAGACTTTCCTTATCTCTGTGAGTGCGTTGACACAGTTGATTTTGAAGACCACCTTTATAGACAAAAAGACTATTTAAGTGTTTTTTGCCAATATTCGTAAAACCCTGCCTCAATTTTTTGTTTAAATTTAAAACATTTTTTCCTCGCAACAATTTTGTCACTATTCCATTTCTTTGTCGTTCAGTGTCGCCTCTCAGTTCCACTGTCTTTGAATTTATTATTTCCTTTTGAAATTTAATTTGTTAATAAAAAAAAAAGCTTGAAATTTAATTGGCTTTATTGAGTTGAAACATATTGAAGTAAAAAAAAAAATCACGAATTATCAATTTATTATCTCGTTAATTGACACTTTTGTCTTTATTGGCATTCAAGCCAATGTATTTAAGAAACATTAAAAAAAGCTACCTTGAGTGTTGAGTCACCTACGCGGTTAAAGATAATGTTATAAGGAAAAAAACACAACTTGAACTCTCCCACTCATTGAGCTGATGCTGATGTTGCCAAAGCTTATGCCAAAACCAATATTGCTCAGTCAAGCAACGTTTTCCCATTCAACGACGGATAATATGAATTAGAAGCTACTACCTTGATCTTTCAAAGATTAGAAGTGATGCTGACAGTTTAAAACCAATAAAGAAACGCATTCGTGCCGGCCGTATGTCGACTGCCAACAGCGCCGAGAGCCAGCCGACATCGTGGTCATGATGCCAGCTACTGGAACAGAAGCACTAACGAAAACACCACTGGTCACCTACGTCCACCGTTCACATCACATAAAACATACAAAAAATGCAGGGAGCTAAGAAAAAAAAAAGTAGACATGAAAGCCATGCATCCGCATCGGATCGATCAAATCGCTGCGGGTGCAAAAATTTGTTGCAAACACTACACAAAACAACGTTCATATTATATTGTACCAGCTCCAGCTTCTTTGCATGTTAGCTGGATCTCGAGAAATTTATGAGAAAATCGAGACTCTAGCTCCCACTATATCCACACACAGACACACACACACACCCAAACACAACAACAAGATGCTGCAGTGGATAAGAATCCTTCCTGACCACATTTTCTGGCTATATGCCAGAGTAACAGCAGCAGCAGCAGTAGCAACGAACTGCTGTATTAGTCAGTAATAGCCAGACCGTGTGCCGTAAATTAGATTAAATGTTAATAAAAGGCGGAAAATTACACAAGCAAGGAGCTGGCCGATAAGGATGCGGAACCAGCCGCATGTTTGTATACCAATTGAATTTTTATAGCCTGTATTCATTATCCGCATAAGATAAGGGCACATCGAAAGTACATATAGAGGATCCAAAAACAAAGATCCTGTGCCAGACGGATTTATGTGTGAGATCCTATCTGATGTTGGCCAATCTCTAAGCCAAGAAAACTTAAAAAAAACCATACCGCATTTCCTAAATAAATGATTAATTGTTTCTTGATGATAATAAATTAGTAGAATTTTTAAACATTTATTATTTCATTCGACAATAAAATATTAAATAAAAATTGTTTAACTGCGTCAGAAGGAGAGTAGGCCTAGTGACTTACAGGGCTTACACTCTCAACCATTCCTGCGTTAACAATCTGCAGGAATGGAAGGGACCTACAATTTACTGCTTAATCTGAGTTGTTGGCACAGATGCAATTTTCCAGGACAAGATATTATTTTGTCACTTCCCCGAAAAGGCAAATATTAATTGAACCCATGGTTCACTACGTCATTTAGACCAAAATTGAATCGTAAAAAACGTCATCATTAAATTGACAAGGAAGATTTTTGAGTTTATATTAAACCTGGCAAAAAGGAGATGCAATAAGGAAAACGTATTTGGCCAATGCTCCAGTGTCGGCAACAGAAAGCTTTGAACCAAAACGTCAGGTATCTTCGGATGTAAGAAGATAGACATAAGTTTTTGTATTTTTTTTTTTACAACAAACACAAGTAAAAGTTTAAATGGATATTTACATGTTCCTCAATGTATATTCCAGTATCAAGCCTCAACAACTGAACGCATTGCCATGAAATTTCGTTAAAAGATAGATAAGTCACCGGATTAAAAAATGCATGGTTCCAGTGTGTGAGATTTGAACTATGATTTTGGTTAATCTATTTTGGAGGGTCCTGAAAGATATTTCAGCTACTTTTACTGAGTAAAAGTATAGAATTCCACGTAATTTTGATATAACTCTCGGATAAACGCGTAAACAGAAATAATTATATCTTACAACAAAATTTCATCCAAACTTGTTGAGCCGTTTCCGAAAATTCAATTACATTTATGTAGGTTCTATAAAAAAATTAAACTAAGTGCAATTATAAACAAACATGCGGTACTTTCAATCACGTACGTAATGTACCATCTACCATCTACCATCTACCATCTACCATCTACCATCTACCATCTACCATCTACCATCTACCATCTACCATCTACCATCTACCATCTACCATCTACCATCTACCATCTACCATCTACCATCTACCATCTACCATCTACCATCTACCATCTACCATCTACCATCTACCATCTACCATCTACCATCTACCATCTACCATCTACCATCTACCATCTACCATCTACCATCTACCATCTACCATCTACCATCTACCATCTACCATCTACCATCTACCATCTACCATCTACCATCTACCATCTACCATCTACCATCTACCATCTACCATCTACCATCTACCATCTACCATCTACCATCTACCATCTACCATCTACCATCTACCATCTACCATCTACCATCTACCATCTACCATCTACCATCTACCATCTACCATCTACCATCTACCATCTACCATCTACCATCTACCATCTACCATCTACCATCTACCATCTACCATCTACCATCTACCATCTACTATCTACCATCTAACATCTACTATCTACCATCTAAAATCTACAATCTACCATCTAAAATCTACCATCTACCATCCATAAAAACAGCCTCTTGATAAAATGAGTAAATAAAAAAAAAGAATTGGCAGCCGCTGGAAGTCGAACCGGCCCCCATCAGCAAACCTTAGATCTTATATTAGTAAATAATTTTGCTTTCATATCTAAGAGATTACTTCTTTTTCGATATTTTCTTTTTCTTATATTGTCACTTCCTCGCAAGAGGCAGTAGCACGGAAAAAAAACTTAGGTGGAGTCGTCAGGGATCGAACCCAGAACTTTCGGCGTGGCACTCCGACACACTTACCACTACGCCACGGGGTACTACAATGTATGTATAGTTACTTACAGCCTAAACGTCTGGACTACTTTGCTTCAAACTTAGAACACATAGCTCCGAAACGAAGGGTGCCATATAATTTTTAATGAAAACTCATTTTGCTAAAAAAAAGATGCTACAATTTTGACAAAACTTTCAAAATGGCGTTTTTTGTGTAAACTTCGGAAGTTAATGAAACTTGGTGATTTTGTTCAGGGGTACATTATGCTAAGTTTTTGACCTCGAGGGATCTGTGGAAAAGAGGAGGAAGAGGGAGGGGGCTGCAAAATGTTCGACTTTGCTCAGGATTTCCCTCAGGAAAAAAGTTCTGTAGGGAAAACCGAAGCATTTTGGATTTTCTCGTAAACTACTTGACCGATTTCGATAAACATTTTTAATGTGAGAGTTCTTTTATAAACAAAATAATATTAATGTCTGCTTCACAATGCCGCTTTAACTTTCGCTTCATGCTACGTGGTTTGTGTACTTACTTTTTGATGCCAAAACGTAACGTTAAAGCTCAACGCCTCATTGTGAGCATTATACACGAATTGCTATGTCTGACTGCATTTTTGTGTTCTGTCAAAGCGAAGCGCAAAGCAGCATTGTGAGCAAGCATAGTTTTTAAATTTTGTAAAAAAGCTTTTTTTTTGAGTTTTTTAAATAAAAGTAAAATTTTTTTTTTAAAGCGAATTTTTTTTAAAAGCTTCTTGTGCAAGTAAAAATTTAAATGTCATATACGAGCAAGTGGTTGGCAGATATATAAAAATGGAACGTATTAAGAGTAAAAACCTTAACTTTGTTTCTAATTCCATCCCTTAAATTTTTGTTATCGAAAAATTATAAGGTTTAATTTTGTCAAAACACTTTTATGTTTCGTTCTCAAATGTCTGCTACTTATTATAATGAAGGATATGAAGCTATCATTTTTTTACATACTTGTTGACTGCTCCTTCGATTGTTCAATCTTCCGCATAAGCTTGGAAAGCAACAATTTCAATATCGTGTTTTGCTCGGTTTTTTTTTCTAGTTCGACTATAATAATTTTGATAATGACTAATGTTTTTAATTTTTTTTTTAAGACTTTTTTGTTTGACTTCGTTAATGTTAACGCAATAATAATGTATATGAAGTGAACTGCGTTTTAATAGGCTTGAAATCTTGTTCAAATCTTTAGAAATTCATTTTCTAAGCGCGTTCCGTTTTTCTTGACTTTCTTAAAAAAAAAATTAAAATTGGAGACATGACAATGAATCGTTTTCAAGTACCTACCCCGAAGGTTTTATTTACTTTTTAAACGAAACCCTGCGATAATGAAAAATTCGATGGTAATGGTTTTGTGTATTCAACAGGCTAACAAAATATTCGCATACCTCAGCACTTCTCATAATATTCCTACGAGGAACAGCAAACATCTTCTAAATTGATTAAATCGCATTCGTAACTGCGAACAAATTGAGATATGTGCGACTCCTGAATGGTAAAGTATCTCTAAATGTCGGCATGTGCTGTGGCAACTTCAACCGAAAATTGAGTGGGTGCCCCCCCCCCCCCAACCTTCGCAATTCATCAGAGCTAGAGCACATCAGCTATAGTAAATTGATTTTCTGTTTACACAGTTACAATAACAACAACGATAAATTCAACTCAATTTGACTTCCACAAGGGATTGAGGCACAAAGTCTCTGCGCTATCAAGCTATTAATCGATTAAATCCCTACCCTATCCTAAGAAATGAAATTTATAGATATGTATTGTATAGATATAGCTCCCTGTCTGGCTATCCTTGAAACAAAACGTTGAAACTCTCTGTTTGCATAAGTCCTTAATGAACCATAATCAATTAATTAATCTTTACATGATTTTAAATGTCTCTTTCATTTTAACAGGCATACGAGTTATCTACCCTTACCGGTACTCAAGTTATGCTGCTGGTTGCATCGGAAACAGGACACGTGTATACATTTGCGACGCGCAAACTGCAACCGATGATTACTTCGGAAGCTGGCAAACAACTGATCCAGACCTGCTTAAATTCACCCGACCCACCAAGTGTTGGTGGCGGAGATCAACGAATGTCAGCAACCGGATTCGAGGAAACAGAACTTAGTTACAATATAGCCGACGAGGATTCAAAAGTAAGACAATTAATTTATGGTCATCATGGTCACGCCCATCTAGGACATCCTCAAGCTCCCAGCCATTATGGTTTAGAGCAAAGTATAATGCAATCGCCTTATTCATCAGGTGGACAGCCATCACCGCTTTCGCATGCGCAAGGTTATCCACCACATGGTGGACATTCGCATCATTCGCACGTGCCACATGTGCCTCATTCCACTCATTCGCATATGACACATGCGCATGCGCAGCGATAGATATTCAAAATAGTACACAATTTATGTAGTTAGGTTTTTTTTTTTTTTTTTTATATATAAAATAAAAGAAACAAAACAAACAAGATAGGCAATAAAATGACAATTTATTATTATCCTTGTGATTCTAGTATGAAATGTCAAAAATGTTTGACTGATGAAATGTCATCAAGAAAATGGCGCTTATTTAAAAAAAAGTTCAAAGCGATAAAATACAATGATCAATGATCTCGCTAAAAAAAAGAGCCTCAATCTACTAGATATTCACAAAAGAATCTTCTTTCTTCGGAATAGTATATATAATATTTTTATTTTTATAGTAAAATTCATCTTTAAGATATTAATTTCTTAAACAAAGAAATATTCTTTTATTTTGTTGTATAATAAAAAAAACTTTGCAAATAATAAAACGTATAAAACTAGTCATTATTAGAAGAAAAGAAAAGAAAAACAGATATCCGTGCCATAAAGAAGCGATGCCATAATCTCAGAGATAAATTAAAAACAAAACAAAAAACAAATTATAGTTAAATGAAATATTCAAAAAAGAAATACGCTGGAATAACACATAAGTACACGCATTAAGACCGTTGCTGTAATATCTTCGGTTGTACTTAAGTGAATTCTGAACTTTTATAGAGACAAAACAGTGCCATAATAAAATAAATTTTCTTTTATTTTAATCTATAAAAAAAAACCAATATCTCAACAAATGGACTTAAGTGCAGTAAAGAAAGATATATGTATGTATAAATGTCTTGATACTATGGCAGTTGCCTTCAAATGTGCAATAAGAATTCGCAAAGAAACGAGGACTATAAAGCTAGGATTTAGAATATAAAAAAAACTAAAACAAAACATTTAGTTATTAGATACGGTTAGTTTTGAAAGCAACATTTTTTTTTTAATTTTTTTTATATAAAAATAGATGGGCGTGACCAAAAGCTTAAAAATCTAAGTAATTGTTTGGCTTAATTTATGTTGTTTGCGTAAAAAATATCTAAGTTGTTGAAATCTATGTACAAGGTTGTTATAAAATATATTTTTAAATTTCATTATCTAAATTTTTTTTCTTTTTAAGACAGTAAACTTTAAATTTTATTTTAAGTACTATAAAATTATTACGATTCCTACTGTACTTTTTTTCAGCGTACAGTACGAGACGTTCATATTTATTTTTTACATGTCTACTTTTTTCATTGTTTCACTTAAGCAACGAACTGTCAAAATTTAACTTGAGGAAATATTAAGTACAGTTTGAAATGAAAATTTTATAATGAAGCTTGAGCAAAATGATTTGCATAGATAAGAAATATCATAAGAAGAAAGCCCTGGTTTATTTTTAAAACAAAGCAAGCTGTGAAAAACATACAAAAAAAACAGCTGATCTCTGATCAATTCGATCGATGTTCGAAAATAGTTAAAAATTGAAAGAAGGATTTATATAGCCGTGATATTAGCTCTCATACAAAATTCTCACCAAAACTTATCCAAACTAAAATTAAGCAAACCATTTTAGCCGAGTGGTAAGGTCCAGCTAAAATTCCAAGTTTTTGTTTCGCAGTGTACATTTTTCAGCTGTCAAAATTTGGCGACCTGATATATTGCTTACATTTATTCCGTGTTAAATTTTGACAGATTTTTTCAGAGCGTAGCTAAAAGGGGGAATGGTAGGGGTTGAAACTAATCCTAAAATTTTTTTTGTTAGTAGAGTTCCAAATACAAATAACAGTTGTTTTGTTAAAAGAAATTTAAATACATATTTTAACTAATGTTTCTTTTTTTTTTTACAAAAATAGTCCCAGAACGACGATATTTCAATGCCCTTCTTTAAATTTTCTGTAGGTACGTTCATAAATAAGAGGACATCGGTATTTTGATTTTCATTTTTTAAAGCTTAAACCAGTCAAACGCCATCGGCACTTCAAAATCTTTGAAAAAATCTTTGACATCAATTTTTAGAGAACAGCTGTTTGTAGTGACACTTTCTACACAACGCTCTTCTGTCAAAATTTAGCTGATTTTGGGAGAGAAAAGTGTGAACTAAAATTTAGCGCGAGCTGCGTACTTTGGGTATCAGTTAAATTTTGACATGTACACTATGAAACGAAATTTCAATATTTTAGCTAAAACTGCGTACCTGCTACTTAGCTACAATGCTTTGCTAAATTTTGAAGGGATTTTGCTGTAGAATCTTAAATTCAGCTCAAGCTGCTTTCTGGGCTTAAACATTCCTGCTAATTCGTGATTTTTGAACCTGTCATATAAACACAGAGTACCTTTCAGGAAAAGGAATATGAAGTTTATTTTACTTAAAAATCTTTGAAGCACTGACCCGGCCATGTGCCTTTAAAATCCTATTAAATAGCATGCATTGATAAAGGATTTTTCAATTGGCGCGGGTAGATTTTTGTGGCCTGTGACGGCCATGTTGTTTTGGTGACTTCTGTCAGATCGGTTGTCTATTATTCAGCTACTGATAACAAATCACCATTTGCAGTCAGCCTGCACTCGTGACTGCATACAACTCCGCACCTAAAACAGATGTGCATGCTATTCGCAAAATTTGATGCCTACTTCTGTCAAAAATATTTTAGTTTTTGTCTATTCTTATGCACTAGTGTCAACACTTTCAAAAAAGGTACGCTAATGTGAATGGACAACTTTTGCAGGATAAACTTCTATTTAGTAGTCAGTCCAGCTTATGTAGCTTTGTTACCCCATTAAAGTTGTCTGGTTAGCACCTTTCTCAGCAGTTTTTCGTTAAAAAAAATTCAGCCGTGTTGACTCTATCAAAACTGGTGAAATATTTGAAACTCGCGAATACACGCTGCATTTGTTTGAAGAAAGACATGTTCTGTCAGAATATGTCATGCAAGATTGCAATTATTTGCATTTTTTTGTTGGTGTTATAGCTGCAAAGAAACTAGGCATCCAATTTAGAAATAAAGACATCGTGCAGTCACTGCAACCCCTGCAGAATTTGGGTTGGCATGTCCCATAAGACCTTGTGTAAAGGTTTTTGACAGCACAGAATTTTCTGCACATCCGTTTTGGCGATAAAAAGCACTTCCAAATGATTGACATTCTGCATTAACGATTTGAGGGTAAGGTAAGGTTATCGGTCGCAGAGATGAAGTGAATATGCCACCAAAATCATGCGATTTGGCCCCGTTATACTTTTTCTCGTGTGTCATTTAAACGATGTCATATTCCGTTCTTAATGGAAAATATGGGCATTTCACATAGAAAGAAGTAAACGGCTTGTTTTGGTTCATTTCAAAATCTACCCGCCCTTAATGAAACTCCCTTTTTACGTTTTGAATTAGAACCTGCCACACAAATGTTGTGAGGACGGCTTACTTTTCGCGGATATATTTTTTTTTTGTCTGTAGAGTCCTCCTGTCTATGATATGTCAAATTAATGACATGTCTTAAGAAATTGTCGCAGAAATTAGTTCGCAAGCACTGTTCCTTAAGCGATGATTTTCTTCGTCTTTTTTTGTGTGTACAAATAGAGTGTCTTTACATTAAACATTGCCTTTATTTAAAAAAATTGAAAGATGTAATTAAAACATCATTTTGAAAAGAAAAATGTTATATATCATTATCATGTATATTTCTACAACCTTGTACACGATTTCACAACTTTGTAGCTGTTGCATTGTTTGTTTCGCTTTGTGTGTTATGTAGTTTGAATTAGTTAAACAAAAAATTAGCATCAAACGAAAAAAAAAATTATAGTTACAATATCTATTTTGTTTTTGTAAATATTGCTTTAAATAAAAAAAAATTATTTAAAATTAAATTTTAAAAATAAATATATTTGCAAACAACATCAAAATATTATTTCTGTCAGACAGAAAGTAAAACAGAAATCAAATAATATTTCTATTTAAAATTTTAAACAAAAAAAACCGCACAAAATTGTATAACGAAATTAAATTTAGTATTTAAGAAGTGTAAAACGATATAATCGTGGCTCTGCAAGAAAAACAAGGTAGGCGCAATTTTATTCGCTTGTGTTTTTTAATTTTTATTATTAATATTTTTTTATATAGTACAGTATATATAATTTAATTTAATTTATTACTTTTATTTTTTCCATTTAAAAAAGAAAAATTATTACAAATAAATAAAATATATATATTAAATATTATACAAACTAAAAAGTGAACACATCAAACATTTTATCTTATTTTTTTTTAATTCCTTCAACCATCATCGTCGCCATCGTCCTTGTCATCGTCATCGTGGTCGGCGTTGTTTCTACTACCTACATTCCACTGCATTGCTTCCTTTTTGTGGTTTTTGGGGCTTTCATCGAGTTTAAATATTTTATTTAATGACTTTTACATTTCTCTGCGTTGTTAATTAAGTTCTTTTGGTTTTTTTTTTTTTTTTAAGTATCTCTTCACTGGGTCTTTTTATTTAATTTTAAAATTCATTTTCAACGAAAAACTAATGAAGCGCTAGAAAAATGATAACCAAGGAATTACTACTTCTCTATATTTGGAGTTACTCATCTTATTTTTAATGTCACTTAAGGCAAGCATGAATAAAAAGAGAAGTAGGTATCCTTGATGGTTAGGAGCTTAGCTATCTGGTTGAAATTATCCAATATTCAGAACAATGATGCTTAATGATGTAATAAAATATTTAATTGTAGAACAAGAGTACATCCTTTAAGGTTTTAATTTAGTTTATGAACTTGAGAGCTTTGTTCAGATATTGTTTTCTGACTTTTTTTTTTTTTGTTGTTTGAATAATTTCGATTTTTTTTATTTTTTACCGTGGACTTTTAGGGATGGTTAATAAAAATCATAACAATGCTGTAGTAAAAGGGGGTAATAGGGTTTAAGACTTCAAAGTTCGTTTGTTGTCATTAAGAAATAAAATGGATGATAAAGATAGTAAATTTCATTTTGTCTTTTATTATATGAAAAATATCAAAACTTGCACAGTGGATCCCATTTTGAAAAAGGGGCATTTTTGGGTATAGATGGTTGGGATATATGCACATATCGTTGTGGGTGTTTTAAAAGGGTTTTGTATACTTCGTCAACATTGGAATCGTTTCACCTTGAAATAAGAAATGTGAGGGTTTTTTTTAGCCTACATGTTGAAAATTCAACCCCAAAATGTTCTGTATGTGCTTAAAATGTTGGTAATGCACCTAACTCGTCAAATCGTGATGTGAAAAATTAGATATCTACAAGAACGAATATTTCCACAATCATTAAAAAAACGGGAGAGAACTATACGTGAAATTCAAAATGAGATAAATATTGTGGTTCGATAGGTACAGGAAATACAAAAGCCTTATGCCTTACACTCTTAATCATTTACTCCGATAAGATTCTTCATTTCCTCATAAGAAACAGTAAGCCGGAGAAAAAACGGTGTTAGGATCAGCGTTGTAACCCAGAATCTTCGACGTAATAGTCCGGAAAACTTACTACAAGGCCACGGGTTGATAGTCATCTCATCGACATTCCATAGGTATGACACAATTAAAGTGAATGGAAAATAAAACAAAATGGCTACCTAAGGTGTGGCTCAAACATACATTTCTAAGTTAGCAATCAAGTACTTCATCCACTGTACTGTTGCCGAATATTGGGTTAGATATGAAATACTTACTTACTTACTTATGTTGGCTCCACTAGATCGTGGTGCTCCTTGGCTTTGCTGAGTATGCCCAAGCCCATACAGACGGCTCGGTCTCTAGTCTGCCTTCTGCAATTTTGAACTCCAAGTTGTCGGAGGTCTCATTCTACCTGGTCGCTTCATCGGAGATGAGGTCTACCTTGGTTCCGACTCCCTCTGGTTTGGCGTTGAAGACTTTAAGAGCTGGAGCGTGCGTTGATGTTCATTCGCTCTACCTGGCCAGCCATCTTAGTCGTTGAATTCGAATTTGTCTAGCTAGGCTTATGTCGCTGTACAGCACGTATAGTTCGTCGTTGTATCTTCTTTGCCAAATGTTGTGTTCTCGGTTTACGCAGACAGAACAATGAATCGTTCGCAGCACTTTGCTCTCGAAGACTCCAAGTGACTTTTCATTTGATTAGGAGAAAGCCCATGCTTCGGCAACATATAGCAGGACCGGGATGATGAGTGTTCTATACGCAGTGTCTCCTTCGTTCTTCTCGATAGGGCTTTATTCGTCAATTGCTTATTCAGCCCAAAGAAACAGCGATTTTGCAAAATTGATTTTGTTGCGTGTGCTTCCAGCAGTACCCAGGTAGATAAATTCAACGAGTTCCTCGAAGTTATACCTATGAATGGTCACGTTCTGACCAAGTCGGTGGTGGGATTGGACTTTTGTTAATGAAAGCATAACCTTGATTATTCACCGGTTACTGCTCGCTTTGATCATCCTATCAATTCAATGTCGTGCGCGAACCCAAGTAAGTTCGTCGATTTCTTAAAGATGGTGCGTGCTGGCATAGGTGTTCCGTATGATATTTTCAAGCACAATGTTAAAACAGCTCTTTTGGTGTCGAAGGTTTCGGTAGAGTCCCTTCAAACTTTGACGGAACAGCGAGCATTTTCCAACATCGTGAATAGGGGTTTAGCAAGGATTCTACAGTTGAAAACGATACAGTTCAACACTATTAACGTTGTCGTAAGCTGCTTTAAAATCGACAAACAGGTAGTGGATATCGATGTTATATTGTTGGGTTTTCCTCTGGATCTAGAGTACTGCAAACGTTTATAAGAAATTGTCACAAAATAAAGGGACATTCCAGAGAATCCCATATACTCTCCAAAATTCCTTCCCAATATTTTCTGGGGTCGAACCGACAAACTTATCACGCAATGGACATGTTTGAAGAAAGAAATTGCCTGACAGTAAGAGTCTATCTCCAATTTCGCCATCACCGCGGGTGGCAATCGTACAGTGCTTGGTTGCTTACCTAGAGTTGTGTATTCGAGCCCCAGCCTGGGGGGCAATTATTCAAATTTCCCTCGGCTTAAACTGGATGTCACCCTTAGGATTTTCGTGAGATAAACATCACCCAAATCTCAATCCACTGTACCAGCTAACATTCTTCCCTATCTTTCTATTCCTTCCCCCCTAAACCTTTGCACAGTGTTAGTTAATGCACGATAAGAGTATTAATATAACCTTGAGTAATAAAAATAATTAAATACTTGGCACAACAGCTGCAAGCGTCCCCACGCCAATTTTTGACTTTTAGGTCATTTTTATCTAAAATACAAAAGTTAACTGCTTGAGCACAATGGTGTAGCTGCAGCAGTAGTACGTAGCACTGTCAAAGTTAAGTGTACGCAAATCGTATTGCACGGCTACAATGTGAAGTAGCAGCTTCAGTACAGACAGTAGCTGAAGTACAAGTTGACTCGACTCCAACTTCACAAATGTGCTGCGCTGCGAAACAACAACACACCAAAATGGCAGAAATGATTTTTGTTTGAGTTCAGTGCTACACATTGTATTTGTGCATGCTGCTTAGTTCGCTACTTTTTTGATATTAACTGACAGTTCCATGTACTCGTACTAATGCTGCAGCTCCACCATTGTGATCACGCAGTAAACTATTTCGAAAATGTATTGTTCCGAGTTTCGAAACAATGTTTCAAGTTTTTGAGACTGTATTTCAATTGAATTCTATTAATTTGTTTGCCAGATTAAAGAAAGTCACAGAACTGCTTTGAAAGGACATATTTTGGAGCCAACCAAACGTAGGTGGCAGGCTCATGTCAAAACCAAAAGAAATGTTCCCTTCTTTTCTGTCAAACGAACATGTTGCCTATAATGGACAAAAGTGCACGAAAGTATCTTCCAGAAGAAAGCATCTGTTTTGCGAATTTTCCAGTTAGCTGTAGCTGTCAAATTATTGTGCGAAATATGTAAAAACCACTTTACGTCCGTAAAAATTTTTTCGATATCGAATCTGCAAAGTTCGGACATCTTGCGTTTTCACTTCAAAAACAGCAATATTTCCATTTTTTAGGAGAGACGAAGTTGTGGAATTCTTTGTGTGTCTGATATATTCCAAGTCAAATGGCAGCTTCATTTCAACTTTAGAACAAATGAAGGAATATTATACTCTTCAATTTTAAAAATTAAATAAAAAAGACTATTTGCCTACTCCCAAAATTTGGCAAAAAATTCCAACATTAAATTTCTTCTCCCTACAGAATCATACAAACATTAATTCCTTACAATCCATAAACCTTTCCAATTTGTATTCCACCAACAGCACCTACGATACTGATACAAAACAACGGCATGCGGCATGGCACGTTGTGGTGGTTCCATTATACTGGCTTCTTGTTTTCCTAACATTTAAAAGCTCTATTCCACCGACATACAACACTTTTCCACCTACGAAGTGACCTTTGCCGCACGCGGATACCTACAACTTTCTTGATGAATATTATACTTGAACCTCGTGAAATCGCCATTAAATTGTATTTTTTTTTTGAAGCTGTTGTTGGTTGTTGATGGTTGGTTGTCCAGGAATATCCAGCATGTTCGAAAAAAAACGCTTGCCACATGGTCGCCGCTTGTGCTATAGCCGCACAGCTACTGTCTTGGAAGCATGACTCAAGAGCAAGGTTTTTTGATAACTTGTTATCCTACACAATAAGTGAGGCGCGTAGTAACTTCCATGAGAGATGTGGGTTCCACCTAAAATTTCATCTTATTACCACAATTTACTGTGTAGGCTTCTTTATTTCTTTTTTCTCGAAACAATATTGCATCATCGACATCGATCGGTTTTATTTCATAAAAAAAAAAAATAATTTTTTGGCGCAACAAGTGCGGACATCTTCCGGTGCGGGCTTCCAAAATTCCGGGGCAGTTTGAAAAATGAATGAAATATTTTTATATGACGACGACGTGCGGCTGAAATGGAACCCACGCCACGTTCGAGTTTTTTGATTTGTGTGGTGGTCTTCGCGATTAGGCAAACCACCTTTCGAGAGTGACAACTCCATGACGTCAGTCCGAGAGATACTTGGGGCAAAGTCATGTCCGTCGATAGCTTCAAGAAACCAAAAAAAAAAAAATTGTAAACTACTGAATGAAGCTTAGATGTTTGAATGAATTGGTGTGGGCATGCAACCGGCAATGGAGCTGACAAGCGCAGAAACCATAATTCCGCACCGCACCATAGTTTTTGTTGTTCTTGTGCGAATTGGTGAACTGAGTTCCAAGTTACGGGGGTATTGCTGCAAGGGCGTTTGAATGCCATACAATAGGCAAAGTATACGCAGGCGCGCATAGTGTGACGTGGGTGTAAATGTTTCTTTTGGGCGCCGCCGCCGCTGATCCACAACGCTCATGCGCGCACGCACTCCAGGGTGCTTGTAATGCTTATTTTTCAGCGCGCATTTTGACGGAACGGACGTTCGCTACGACAAACTTGCTGCTCTGGCTTTGGCTGCTGCCAGCCACTAATGATGTGTTGTGCTGGTGGGCTAATGGAGTTTATGAATGAGTTGAGCCGATGTGAATGAATGAATATTGAAAGCAACTCGTGCCAGGTCTCAGATCAGCCTCAAGGTTAATGCTAATAGAAGTTTCTGTTTAAATTAACACAAATGTGTTAAGAAAGAGCTAATTGATGATTTAGTTTTCTGTTGTTCAGAAAAGTCTTTCTGTAGTTTTTTTTATAAAAGATTTAGCATAACGTCCTGAAGGATTTTAGAGAAAATATATTTGTGAGCTAGGTTTTATAAATAGGCTATTTCTTCCAGTTCTTTTTTTTTGACGTTTTTGTTATCTCGGCTTGGACCAAAATTCTCCATTTCGATTGTCTTAAACTATTGATCCGCCAATGAGTTTCCCAGTTTGACACGTCATTAATATGTTTCATGTCAGCAGTTGTCAAAGTGATGTTGTCGTTCCATTTTTCTGTACCAGGATCGAAGCACAAAAAAAATCTTTTGAATAGGTCGCGGTCCAGATCCAAAACCACAGCACTAAACCCAGTTTTCAAATTCTTCCATAGGTGGATCAACTTTATTAAATCCTCGGAAATCAGTGGGTTAACTCTTGAATCATTCATGAACCACCGTTTAAACATTAATTATTTTGATCCGAGGATGAACCAAGATTGAACAACTGGCCCTTACAAGAAGATTTACTCTACAAGATGCAATCACAGAAAGATATTCTTCCTGTCAGTTGTAAGCTTATCACTACCGGACATGTAAGCTGTGAGGTTTCCATTAACAAACACGTTTACACTTGTAGGCTTTTCTTTCAACTTACAGCTTACGTTAGTTGATACAATCAACTGTAATTCACTAACAGAGTAGTTTACACCAGATTTTTTGTAAGAAGTTGCTTATGTGAAGAACTTGCGCACGTAAAATTTTTTTGTGTAAACCCAGCTTAAGAAAAAAATACCTTCTTACTTATGGGTCTGTCACATCACCATCAACCAAAGAGTCAAGAACTGCAATAATGGCTGATGACATATTTTCAGTCGGTATACCGGCTTTCAGGAGTAATTCTTTCGATGTTGGGTTAACAAACGACAAAGACAAATAGTTGACAATTAAAGCTGGGCTTGTGTTCTTTAATATTTGAAACGCAAATGTCAAAATAACTAAAATAAAACACAATTTCCTAGAAGTTTTTTTTATTTTATAAAATAACTCGGCGCAGTTTGTGGATGTTTTAAAGATTTATGTTTGTTCCTGCTTCGAAAGAACTACTTGAGTTGTCACGTTGTCCAATCCTGCTGAAACGAAAAGAAAAAAGAGGCAATTTTAATTTATTTTTCTTGAATTCAGTCTGTTTTGAGGAAAAGGTTTTTTTTTTTAAACGGCACACGCGCTCAAGGGGTTTGCTATAGCCCTTTTAATGATAAGTCACAGCGCGAGTGATAGGAAGTTAGGGGAGAAGGGAAAGGAGGTGTCGATGAACATTGATCTTGAATGTTTGAAGATCAAAATGGCATGATAAAATTGTGCCAGGCAATTCATTCCACATTCGTGTTGTACGGCTAAAGAAAGAATCCCTATATTTCACGGTACGTCCGAAATTTGGCTCAAGTGTAAACTGATGAGCGTTCCTAGCAAGACGAGTATTACGGGGGAAGTGTTTAAGGGGTGGAACGCAGCTGGCTACCTCGAGTGAGCATTTTTTGTAAAAGAATCTATAAAATAAGGAAAGACATGAAACATTTCGACGATGTTCAAGGGATGGAAATGTTTCCATAATGCTTCTCTCTCCTTTCAATTTAAACGCTTTTTTCTGAACTCTGTCGAGCAGGTGAAGAAAAGTTTGAGAAGTTTGTAAAAATATAAAGTTTATTCAATAAAAATATTAGCTGAGACTTGAACTAGTGACTTATTTAAACATTTTACCATTCCTGTGTGCGTATTTATAGTCAGCAAGAATGGAAAGGACTTACAGTTTACTCAGGGCCGGATTTATAGGTCTGGAGGCCCTGGGCAACAAAGAAGTTGAGCTCCCCTCCAAATTATTTCCCAAATCAAATGACCAATCTTTTTCACTCGAATTTGTCAATAAAAATTTATTGTGAATCCAAGTAGATTCTTTTAGCATTTAATAAACACACGTTAATAAACATAATCGAAAACGAGAATTATCTGAAATCAATTTTAAGAGTTAACGAACGGAACCTTCCGAGCTTTTTTCGATGAAAAATCGTTGATGATTTCGCTGAGATCCAGTTTTCGAAGTAAATCACTTTCAATGCTTAGGAGCGATAGCTTTGATAGACGGTTTTGTCCCATCGGGGTTCGCAGCCTATTTTTTATGATTTTCATTTTTGAAAATGAGCACTCTCCAGTTAAATTTGACACCATCAAAACCAAATACATTCTCAATACGATTTCGATGCTTGGGAATAATGCTATGAAATTTTGGTCTTCGAGAATTCGGTAATAAAAAAAACTGCGGAGATTGGTCTTTTCCATCAGTCCATCCATGTTCTCAATGCGATTAAGAAATCCGAATCTCGAACGTACAGTTTCATACGCGTGCAAGCTTTCAGTCAGAGAGACACCCAGCTGGTCGATCAGTGGAATGAAGACGGATTCTTTGTATTTCTCCTTCGGTGACAGATTTGCGTCTTGCGCTTTCATATAATCTTGCGGATTCAACTTCACATTTCTTGTCCTCGTGCGTGGTTGTACGTATTGATCAGTGTGGGCTATTTTCATGGTTGCATCCCTCGTATTTATCAAAATTGCTTTTTTTGGTTTCTACGAATGTTTTCAATGATTCTAATGTGACATCATGTTTGTAGCGTTGAATCGCTCCAAAATATTGTTCCAAAAGATTGCTAATAGAGCGGTCTCGAGATATGTTTTTGCTCCTTATCGGAAGATATACTGGCTAGAGTCTCTTTGATTTCCGAATAGCTGAGCTGTCAACAATGGCTTGCGATTGTCTCCGATTGACGAGAGTTAGCAGCTATTATTCCAACTAAATTGAGAGTGACCACACCATGGTACAAAAGCCGATAAATAATTTTCCTCCAAAATAAGAGCCATTGTCATATGATTGGCCGCGGCAATCAAGAATGTCTACTTACTTAATGGTGACCTAAAAATTTGAGTAACGCGTTCGTTGCCGCAGTACTCCGGGAAAAAAATTGTGCAAATTCATGGATTGAACCCAGACCCTTGGTATTAATTGTTGTTGAAACCCTTATTATTGGTGAGCCTTAAGAATGTGTCAAAGCAGAAACTAATTAGTTGGGAAGTTTGAAGTTCCGTGACCGAAAGTATTAAGGTCGCCGTATATTAAGCTTTTGTATTTTTTTTTTGTAAGCCTTTGTCAGACATATGCCACCGTGTGCTAAAAAATTTGGAAAACTGAAAGGTACGGGGATGGGCTTGAGACAATGTTGCCTATTAGAAAAAAAAGTTAGGAAGATAGGTACAGGTGTCGGGTATAAGCTCGGCTAACAATCAATTATTAAGTGCTTGAGTTTGCGCTTTGATTCGGCTACATCTTTAAACAATTCAATTTTCCGAACTTATAGCGGTATGCTACCCAAGTTTGTTTGCTTGATAGTTCTTATAATTCTGGAGGAGACTATAAACTGGAGGAGACTATAAAAGGCAGCATTCCGTCTGGTTGAAAATCAAATATGCTCCCGATATAAGCTCTTTCAGTTGTACTGTGGAAACTTGCCCTTAGAAGGCTCAAATTCCATAACACTGAACACTGCACTGGGAAAGCTCTTTGGACTCATATTGAGAGAAGACTTGTAAAAGTCTAAAAATTCCCTTTTTTGTTTTCGAGTGTTAACTATTTCATTCTGATCGGCATCGGCAGTCTGTCATTCATTGATGAGGTTTACCCACATACTTTCCCTAAAGTCAGTGCACGAATCATGTGGCAATCATCTCGGCTGTTCCTGGTCCTGAATACTAGAAAGAGTAAATTCTTGCGTAGCTCTTCAACTGGCTCATTTATCTGGATGCCACTGTGCGCTGGAACCCGGAGCATCAGAGATACCTTCAGGTTTATATCAAGACCAAATAGGTCGTCCCGTCATTGCTGGGGGCTTGGCGGATATGTTATCGGAATCTATGACTCTGATGGTAACCTAGTTTTTAAACAAGTATAGCGAATCTCTTATTTACATTGCGGCATTGTTTTTATGTCGAAGTTGTTAGAGAATTCTATTGAAAATCGATAAGAATCCTTATTTACCGCAGGTACAAACCAGAAAATAAATATGAGCTTTAATATAAATAGGTCTTTAATGATTGAATAAATATTTTAGAATGATTAGAAATAAAAATAAAACATAATATTTACTAATA
Source organism: Platycheirus albimanus (assembly GCA_916050605.2). Classification (NCBI taxonomy): domain Eukaryota; kingdom Metazoa; phylum Arthropoda; class Insecta; order Diptera; family Syrphidae; genus Platycheirus; species Platycheirus albimanus. The sequence goes on along the minus strand of OU696696.1, from coordinate 298,305,463 downwards.
ATGAAATATAGAGTGAATGAGAATAAAGTGTTTATAAATTATATTGAACGTTAAAAAACGATTACTTTCAACACTCCTCCTCGTTCAAATAATATTATATTTGTTCCTTAGATAAATATGTTTGGATTGAGGTAATGGCTTTGTCAAAAGATCCGCAACCATTTCTTCGGTAGAACAATATTCACATTCAATTATTTCTTTTCTTGCTAGATCTCTTATCATTTTGTATTTCGTATCAATGTGTTTTGTTCTGTACGAAAATTTATGATCACGTACCAAATCAATGCAACTTTGATTATCTTCATAGATGAGTATCGGATTTTCGATTGTTTCATGCATCTCTTCTAAAAGTTGACGTAACCATTTTGCTTCCTTAGCTGCTTCTGCAATTGAAATGAATTCCGCTTCACATGTCGAAGATGCAATCATATTTTGCTTATTGCACGACCAGCTTATTGTTCCTCCATTTAAGAAGAATATTCTGCCACTATTTGATTTTCGTCCAACTTTGTCATCCGCCCAAGTGGCATCAGCATAACCATATAATGACTGATTTTGCGTCTCTATGTTGCTTAGCATCAACTTCATATTTTGCGTACCTTTCAAGTACTTGACAACACGTTTGAGTTGATTCCAGTCTTGATTGGTTGGTTTTGAAACTTTCTGTGCCAAAATACATATGCTGGCAGAAATATCCGGTCTGGTGTTAACTGATAAATATAGCAGTCGTCCAATTAATTGTCTGTATTGTGAATTATTTTCAAAATGGTCAATTGATTCCACTTTACCGTAGCTTGTATCCATAGGTGTCCTGGCTGGTTTTGCTTCTTGAAGTCCGAAATCTGAGGCAATTTTCGCTATGTAAGATGATTGGCAAATTGAAAAGTTACCAATTTTATCTTTTATAACTTCCATGCCCAAGTAGTGCTTTATCGGTCCCAAATTTTGCATTTTGAAATGTTTTTGTAACATATTTTGAACTTGATTTATTTGTTCAATTGATGTACACGCCAGAACTATATCATCAACATATATAATGAGATAGCAGAACTTTCCATCGATTTCCTTTATATACAAGCATGGATCATTATAGCTTTGTTGAAATTGTCCTTCTTCTAGTACTTTATGAAGAGCACTGTTCCACGATCTCGCTGCTTGTTTCAGTCCATAAATACTTTTCTTTAATAAACAAACCTTTGAACCACTTTCAAAGCCTTGTGGTGGTCTCATATAAATTGTTTCTGTGAGATTTCCATTAAGAAAAGCCGTTTTCGCATCTAAATGATGAACAATCATTTTCTTCTTGGCTGCGACTGATAATAAGGTTCTAAACGTAGTATGCATTACAACAGGTGCAAAAACCTCATCATAATCTTCGCCGTACTTCTGCGAAAATCCTTGAGCAACATATCTGGCCTTATATCGCTCTATTTGTCCGTCTAGTCCAGTTTTGAGTTTAAATACCCACTTTCCACCAATCGCCTTTTTTTCCGGGTGGCAGATCAACGAGGTCCCATGTGGCATTTGCTTCGTGCGACTCCAATTCTTCTTGCATCGCTGTAAGCCAATGCTCTTTTTGGTCACTTTCGATTGCTTCGTTGTAGTTAGATGGTTGGTTTACTTCTTTAGTTGTGTTAATTTCTTCAATAAGACCCTTCGGTGGAACGCCTTTGTTTGATCTGCTTGAAAAACGCTTCTCTACTTTTTGATTTGATTTATTGAAAATCGATAAGAATCCTTATTTACCGCAGTTTTGTGAAATATTCTTGCATTTTGTTAATGTGTGCTTTTGCATCTCCACCTTCTTCCAACTTTAACGAACAAATTGATCGCATTAAAAATACTTTGTTAGTGAGTGTGTTCTTCTCGTGGTAGTTCTTAAGTGCATTCCAGGTCGATTTTGCTGTTGTTTCCAAACGAATGTGGGCGAGTTGATCGTCGTCAACGCATAAACCAATAGTCCCTCTGGCTTCATCATCAAAATCTTCCCAATCATCAATTTCTTTTTGATTCGTAACCACACCATTATCGCTGGTTGGTCTTGGTTTTTCTCCTATAATTACTTTCTTCCACAAATTTTGCTTGCGAAGCAGCAACTCCATCCTGAACTTCCAGTTTGCATAATTGTTGTTGTTTAATTTAACAATATTAGATTTTGCTGCATCCATTATCCTTACGCAAAAAATTAATTCTTTCTTCTTTAACAATTTCTCAATTTATTTCTGTTGTACAATTAAGTCTCATAATCTATTGAAAATCGATAAGAATCCTTATTTACCGCAGGTACAAACCAGAAAATAAATATGAGCTTTAATATAAATAGGTCTTTAATGATTGAATAAATATTTTAGAATGATTAGAAATAAAAATAAAACATAATATTTACTAATAATGAAATATAGAGTGAATGAGAATAAAGTGTTTATAAATTATATTGAACGTTAAAAAACGATTACTTTCAACAAATTCTTCATATTTCCTTGATTCGCCACGCTAGAGAGACACAGAAAACAGAAGAAAGAAAAACAGAGAACGTATGTCAACAGCACGTGGTTGGTGTCGTACGCACAATGATGCTTGATTTTTCTGATATGTCGGGAAGCGATGGTTTATAGCCAATGCAGTTGACTCCTTTGGAATCATGAGTCGACCCCACATTGATTCATCCGCTTGAACACAATTGTCGAAATCTCATTATTTACAGAGCCGAAGTAAGAAACCAAAAACCCTTCAGTACTTCACTTAGTTTCATCTTAAATCAATCTGATATGATAAATAGTCATTCACAATAGATTCGGTTTTCGAAAAAATGTTGGTTTTAAAAAACTTTAAGAAGTGCCAAGGAAGAAAAATGAGCTTGGAATATCGCTCTTCATTCTACATACATTTGATAGCGTAGTGTGCTACTTTAGCTCCCTCTCCGCCGGCCATTGTGATGCATTTGAACATCTAAAACCAAAAAATTGACGTTAAGTACACAATTATGTCGTCACTAGCCACTCCATTTATATCCAAAGTATTGTTCATACTTTACTCCTTTGTACGCGTGCCAAAAACTATAAAATGCCGAACAAATTTTTGGTACTAATGGTCAACATTCAGACCACAGTAGCCAAGGAGTCCTTCTTATTTAGGTGCTTGCCGACAACCCAATGAACAAAGTAACGTTGTTGTTTCTGTATTGTTAGTGTCGTCGTCGTTGTCGTCTTGCGTCGTCTACGTCAATAATAACAACGACCGACGACGACGACAATGCATCGAATGGTACATGTAAAATTCTGAGGTATTTCCTCTGGCACAGCAGCATTAAAAGCATTTTGTGGTTCGGAGAGTTTCTTTAATTTTTATTTTTCCATTCCTATACCAATTCCAATTTGAATGCGGCCTTCTTATAGTTGTTGGGTTCGGTTCGGTTCAGTTCGGTTCGGGTCACCTTATAGCTTACCGCATCTAGTATATGCAAGAGCAGGACCAGCACAAGCAACCCTTAAGTTAAGCCGCATAATAAGAGAGAACACAATGCAATGTCCTCTAGAAACTATTTTTGTGGTTGGTATTCGAATGCCCATATATTCTTCGACGCAGCGGAATATTGTTCCCTAAAGAGAGTACCCGCACGTACCGCCAACAAAAGCTTTACATCGATCTAGCATTTCAGAGATTTTTTGGCTTGCTGCATGCAGTATGCTGCATATAAGTTGTTTTGTTTTTAATCTCTCGCTCTCTGAGATGTGGTTCTTTAATTGCCTCTCCGGTCCGGCAATGAGGTAGGAATTCCTTGAGGTTTTTGTCTCGTGCCGCGAACTGGACTCCGGACGCTAGTGGCTGCTATGCTTGCTGTACGTGGTAGCCAAGTAGGCGTACGCACAACTGCGTTATACAACTTCACCGACCGCAGAAAATAATAAAGAAAAAAAGGAAAAATGAAATAAAAAAGATTTTAAGGCTTTCGTAGAAGGATTCTTCTCCTCCGTAGGCCCGCCATGGACTGGCGCTTCTGGAATTTCTTCTGGTCTACCATAGTCCATGTGGTTATGATTTGTCTCCTCCAACTCTAACCCTCTTCAACACAGAGTAAGCGAAAAAAGAACTGGTCTTTTGTTGCAACAATCTTAATTGAAAACATTCATCAGAACCTTACAACTTTATAATAAATCAAAGATCTGTTTGCCCATAGAAATTAATTTAAGGACTCTCTCGCATCGTCGCGCTATCCAGCGAATTATCTGCAATTAAAATGCAATCAATGTCAGATTGCAAGTCCTCGTAAATTCTTTTCTATATTTTGTGTGAGGAGAAGATAATGGGCTCTGGGCAGACCCCCATTTGCAAGCTAGTGCGAGTGGTGTTGCATCTCACCCACACATTTTTAAGATCTCGTCAAGTTGTAGGTACTCGTACGGTGCCGGTGCAGCACTGCAGCAGCCATCACTTGGAGATGCAGCATGAATTATTACAACCTTGGGTAATTCGTTTGTCGTCGCGTTGCCATTGCTGTTGTTAAGAAAATACCACACCATCGCACCGCACCAGCCTCAAAAATTTATCAGAAGTGAATCATAAACGGCTCACTCACTGATGATCACCACCAAGGCACCAACCAACCGAATTGGTAACCGCACCAAAGCGCTTTGGTCCATAAGGGACGATGCGATGGGTGGACGGACAAAACCTTGCCATAATAGCTTCCGTGAATAGTTTTTTTTTAAGGGTAGGTTGCCTTTTTTAGCAAAGTCAGAACTCATGTAAAAGTTGTGAGTGCGTATTAGTGCATGTGTTTCGCTCTCTTAATTATCTATTAATAAATTATATTAGCAGAGCACATCACTCTCATTCTCTTTTCATGAAAATCAGAAAACGTTGACACAGCGGCACCGGCGGCGGGCGGCGAGGCAGACGGCCGGCAGCTACAGAACTAGTTACATGATGGACAGAGAAAAGGAAGGGAGTGGTAAAGGGAAAAGGACAAAATGGAATGGTGGATAGAATTTTTAGTGTGGGATTTTGTTTCCTTTTTTGTGGGTTTTGTTGTTATTTCGCAAGCGTTTAGTTTTCGTATTGTAAATGAATAAGTTCTATTCTGTTTAATTTAGTTCAAACGCGTGGCTCAATAGAAGGACGAAACAGTGAACGGGTATCTCACTTTTAGTTTTCAACGTGTTTGTTGTGAATTTCATATCCAGATCATGAAAGATCGGTCATCCACTTTTGTGGTATGTAGATATTTATGTGTGTTGTATCTATAACAGACAATGACAAAGCCATGAGCAAAAGTATACAAAATGTACCTAGCTATACGTTAGGTACGTTTCGATATCGTTATTTTTCTTTTAGGTAGGTATGTAAAATAAGTATGAGGTAGGTAGGCCGATATCTTTTTGAATTCTGATATTTAGATGTAAAGAAGTTGGAGTAGGTACCTGTACCTACTATATCTTCATTTAAGATTTCTTGCGGTCTTTTTTTTTTGTTGTCAGATAGAAAGAAAGATTTGAAAGTTAAGTTTTTTCAATTAGAACATTGTATTTTTTTTTTTAGGAACAAAGTCCTTTTTTGACTTTATTAGTGTTTAAATAATTCGAACAAACTCTAGAGATATAGAGATGGAGAGAACAGCTTGAGCAAATTAATGAATATTTGAAATCAACTCATTGGACTCATTTTGTATTAAATTTATTGAGTTATAATGGGAAATTGACTAAGTTGTCTTTTTTACAAATAAATAAATCCTTTTAAGATAATGGAAATTGCAGTTTTACACATACAAAAAAAAACATACTAAAGCTTGAGATGGTCTTATGTGTTCCACACTGGCAATTTCCTTGGAATTCTAGGGTCACATAATTCCAGAAGCAGATGATTTTGGTAAAACGAAATTAGTTTTTCTTTTATTTTTGTTTCCCAAAACTCGTCATCTTTCTCAATTTTAATGTAAATAAAATCGCAGCAGGTGAAAACACCGAAATAGCACGTTTGTCGACCAGTTATGTGAAGTTGTCCTTGAACTTGATAGAAATAGTCATGAGTTTTTTTAAGCCCCCATGTATTTCCTTGTTTCTCAAGATACGGCAATTTTTTTAGACTGACAGCTTCGTCTATTGTAATGTATTTAGCAGATGAGGGACATTTTACTTCACAAATTGAGTTTTTCCCAACCAATCCATCAGGGGTTGCGCCAAGAAAATGATGTTCATTATCTATGAAAAGGCCACATTTTTTAACTTTAAGGTTTGCCGTTTCCTCCAGTTTCTTGATGGCGTTTTTCTCGTTTTGTAGGCCCCATAACAAGTTGGAAGTAGAAACCGAACTATATAAACATGTTTTGATTATGTTATGGTAGCTGGAGGGACTTCTTACTTTGCAAATTTTCCCGAAATTAGAAGCAGTCACCATTTCACGCCTTATTTCTAACCATTTCCCATCAAGTGATTGATCTCTTGTTTCCCTTTCGATTTCCACTCTTCGATTGTAGTTTTCCTCAAGTAATTTTATTTTCTTCTGCTTCTCTATATCCATTTCTTGATCAGTCTTATCCGGAATTTCAGGTCTTACGTCGACATTGCCATAATTTGAATCAGCGGAAGCATTTCTTTTACGTTTTCTTTGGTTGGTGGTCTTACCGTTTGAAAAAAGTTTCTTTTTTTTCAACAGAATCCTTTTTTTTTCTTCCGTTCTCACCAAAAGTTTGCTTTTGGGAGTATTCAGGATTTGTTGCTGTGTCTTCATGTACTCGGTGAATGCCCTTTTGGTGTTGAATTGGACAACAGCTGCAGCACATCTGTTTGTGTATGACTGCCCAAGAGAAAAGTTGATCCTTTTTCCTCCGACATATTGACACACAACACTGTTGAATTGTTCACAGACGTTTGAGTCATACCCGTGAATTAAACTTCCGGAATGCAACACTATTCTTTGAAGAAACGAGTTTACGCAGTCTAATATGCCATATCTCATTAGCAACTCAATCTTATCGGTGCCTTCAACATCGTTTCCGGCGCAAAAATATCTGGCGCATTTTTTGTGACATCCAAACACATGATACGCAACGTTTTCAATATCCTTTTGCAGTTGTTTGGTTTTTTCTTCGAACGGGATATCACTTTTCTTTCTGTATAGTGCCGCACTCTTAATGCCTTTGACGATATTATCGATCTTCGAACCCAGCGTTTTTCTTCCTATGATGTTGTACTTAGTGTTTTTTGTCAGGTCGATAAGTTTTTTTCTAAGGTTTCTGAAAAGATGATTCACGCACTCCATCTTCTGTATTGTGTGATTGGGAAATGGTTTGGCCTCAAGAAGCTTCTTATGCACATTGCTGTCACCATCAGCAATAAAATTATTAAATATTACACCATATTTCTTGAAGCAATATTTGAATCCTTCTACTAAAACATCTGATTCCATTTTAGTAGAAGGCCCTCTGTGGTTTTTGTTGCATACATGATCTGGTATAGGGTTATTTTTTGTTTCATTCAAACGACATGTATGGCAGTACTTATTTTTAACATCATAATACAGTACTTTTTTAGTTTTAAACCCAATTATTGTGGCTATTCCAGAGAGGGAGGTATATTTACAGCCGTATGACCTATGTGACCATGCTCCATCTGTAACAACAGTTAACAAAGCGTGACCCTCTTTGTCAACATTTCCATTTTCAATGGCAATTTCCTTCTCCTCTTCAATAGCTTCTCTCATTTTGGCTTCCGCTGTCTCTGTCCAAACTTCTTTACTTTGGTTCTCAATTTTCCTGTAGATTTTTGAAGCCATGAATGGAACATTTATGGATTCAAAAACGCGCTCGCATTGCGTAAACCCGTTGCCGGAGAGCATGGTTCCTGCTACAACTTCCTTATTAATTAATGTATCTACCGCTGTTCTTGTATGGTCCTTTTCGCCGCACGTAGACACAGTTTGAGTAATTTTGCACATTTGGCATTTAAAAATCAAATAAGAATTCAAACCTAAAACATAGCAGTAAATTTAATGTTTCAGTTTTCAGAGAGAATAAATGTAGTATGTACCTTTCTTAATTTCATGCGTAAGCAGGAGATTCTTAAAAGTGCAACCAAATGATTGTCCATGAGCTGTTGCTTCCTTTAAACTTTTAAGAAAAAAATCAAGGTCAACCACTCTTCGCCCTTCCGGAAAGAAATCAGTTGATTCTGGTGTTTTATCAGCTTCAACTGTCAATTCAAATATTTCCGAGGCATTTTCGAGTGTTGACATTTCTTCAGTGGTTACTCTCAATGCATCAACCAATTCAACCTCGGGTGCTAAGATTTCATTGACAGGTTGCAACTCGGTTTTCTTACATTTTCTTTAATAAAAAAAATTGTAAAGGTTTTGAATGAAACGAGTTTTTTACGTGCTAACCTTTTGCCAATTTTTTTGCTGGAATTTTTTCTCTTCGTTTGACCATAATTAAACGGGCTTTTCTTTTTTAGTGGCATTATAATTGGATGCTTGTATTTATAAGTGAGCACAGTTTTATATATCACTAAGAAGTTTTCAAAAAATTGCACGCAAAAACACCGGGGTTATACTGCCACACATACGCACTTTAATTCAGTTTGAATAGTAAGAAACTTTAAATTTAATAAATAGTCAAGGGTTGCATTAAAAAATGCAGTTAGTTAATAACGCAAATTTATTTCAAACACTTTTACATAAAATTATCACGAACTCGGCACTCAATTTTATGTACTTCCGTCGTCTGCTAGACAAAAATGTCAATTGATGGATCAAGAGCCAATGTTTTGAAATTAGATTAACAATTTTTTCGCAATAAAAGAAAGACAAAGAAAGTTATAACCACGCAAATTAAAAGGACTGGATTCGCGTTGTAACAATGCATAACAAAAACCTACATACATTGATTTGTTACAGGTACCTATAATAATAATTCTTGTATGATATGACCTGCATGGATAAATGCGTGCAATTTAACGTCAATTTAACGCCTATCTCCAGGAAAGGCTGTTTATTTGTTGACCTGTGCTAAAATTTGGATTTCCCCCAAGTCCATGAACGAAGAAAGGTTTGCTGGGTTTTCATGAATGAACTTATCATAGGTAGGTATATGTCTATAGGTATATTATATCTTTTAAAATAATGATAAAATTGAATACCTCACATCCTGTGCGTTACAAAAAAGAACTTAGGTACAGGTACAATGTTTTTTCGTATATGATAGGTATGCTTCTGTGGTGTTCGCTACATTGTACCTGGTAGCTACGTATTATACCTACATGTATTTTGCCGTTAGCCACTGCTTGACACATTCATTGCCAAGTTAGTGTGTATTTCACTCACAGTGGAATTGCAAAACCCTGCATTCACGTAATACATTTATCTTATGACTTTCATAACCCATCCAAAATAAGCTACATTTAAATTTTTTTTCTAGCAACAGCAAATATTTCCAAAACGACCTTGCAGTACGAACTTGCTGTAATGTGTTCAAATGGTCTAGGGGCTTGAGATTTTCGGAAAAAGGCATTGAAAAAATCATATGAAATTTTATTAATCACTTAAAAATCAATAGTTAAAACGTTTTTTGGAGAAAATGAAGTAAGACATCAGATTTCTTTTGCTTTTTCAAAATTTAAGGAAATTTTTTTTTCAAAATCGTTCGAGCAGTTTTTTCAAAAAACGGTTTTTTTTTTGAAAAAATTTTCGAAAACATATTCCAAATTTTTTTCAGTATGCCAACTTCTAGAACTTTGTAGTTTTTATCAGAAAAATAAAATTAAAAAAAAATTGATTAAACCGTTTTTGGAAAAAACAAAAAATAAAAAAAAAAATTTAAACTTTTTTACAAAACTCAAAAAAACTTTTTTTGAAAAATTAAATTTTTTTTATTATTTCGTTTGTAATAGGGCTTCCACATTAAAAATTTCATCGGAATTCGTCCAGTGACTTACGAGAAAATCTGATTTCAAAAAACCGGTCCTCTGGGAGGTACCGTTATAAGACTTTTGCTGAAAAATCTATTCCAACCAAAACATAAAGCTTGCACATAAAACACTATTCAGAAAAAAAATCGTAGGAGCCGTTTTGAGAAAAATTAATTTTTCACTAAAAATCGTATGGCAGGTACCGTTAGTTTTAAAGCTTGAATGCTAATTCCAAAAACCACTCTGTAGGAAGTCATAATAATACTACCTACCAAGTTTGAAGCAAATCGGTCCAGCCGTTTAGGCTGTAGGTGCCGATACAGACAGACGGACAGACAGACAGACAGACAGAATTGTCGGACCCACTTTTTCGACTTCTCTATCATCGTAATGTTATGTTTGATTGTCCAAAAAAAAATTTTTTGTTTACGAATGCATAACTTGCCTTATAGTACCTATAATCGCAAGTTAAAACTATGTCCAAAATATTTTGTTCAATAATTAATTCTATGCGCAGATTTCTTCTATCAAAATAAGCAAGAGATAAACCAAAAAAAACCTATATTTTTATGTACGAATAGGTCAAAATAAAAATAAACCGCAAATCTACAACAAGTACCTACACACGAAATTCCAAAGTTAAAAAAAAAACAGCGCATATCTACATCATAATTTCTTTCTCCTTTTTTTTCCTTTGACACGATAGACGATACACAGGACAGAATACTCTGCTTACTAAAGAAAAAAAATAACATCAGTCCAAGTGGTCCAAGTCCACTCTCCATCTCCACTCCAGTCAAGTCAATAGGAAAAAAAATTTGAGAGCTCAGTAGCAAAAAAAACTTCTTGCAAAAGCAAAGTGAATAAAGAGAAAGAAAAGAGAAGGTTCCGCAGTGCCAGATTTGGCAGCGGCATTTGTTCGAACTGCAAACTTCTCTGTGTGCGTGATATAGGGATTTTACTGGTAAAAAACGTAAAATAGACCAATTTATAAAACTTAAAATCAAAAATAAGGTGAGAAAAATAATTTTGATTTGTAATGCATCTAACACACAAAATACAACAAAAAAATACAAAAAATACGTTGGAATTGTATAGGCTCCTGATCCCTTACAACCGCACTACAAATGTTGTTATATTGAAATGCTTTTTTAAACATGCTATGATTTTTTAAATTTTTTTTCAATAGTCTTATTCTCTAAAGGACATTATAGTTCTTTGATTAAAAAAATTTTTACAAAAAAAAAATGAAATACGTTCAAGCCCCAGGGAAAAGCGCAAAATATTGGACAAAAAAAGAATGTTTCCTGTCTTTTTGTCTGAAAAAAATTATTTTAGATATATATTTAAAAAAAATAAAAATGCACATAACTGCATACATCTTTTGGCTTAGGAAAAAAGGAAATTTGGCTTTGTTACCTCTTATACTTTGGAAGTTTTATCAAATATTGCATTCATACTACACTGCAAAATTGCCCTATTTTTCATAGTTTTGTATATTTTTTTTATTGGAAATTGATTAATAAATTAAAAACAAAATAGTGTTATTTTGTTTTGAGATCTATTTACTCCGTAAAAAAAATATAAAAAAAATAAAAAAGTTTGATTTAACCCCTGCCCCACTAATAACCGCAAGCACTTACCTAAATTTGATGAATTTCTAATTTTCCTAGCGGTTTTTGGGAGCAAAAATTTTTTTTTAAATTTATATAACTACAAAAACATTTTCTTCAATATATTTGCAATCAAAACCTCTTCATTTCATTTAAATATTTTAAGTATTGCGAACGCTACAGAGCTTAGCGCAAAGCATCAGTCGATTTTTTGATGGGAAACCTAGCCTTAAACGTTGCCTTCGATGGGCAGGTTTCCAGGCTGTGAATTGCCTTTGAATTGAACAAACAACTAAACCCCATTCCTTTTCCTTTCGACTTGATTGTCATAAGGATTTTTGTGTCGAGGGGTGGTTAGGTGGTTAGATAGTGGTATGGTTACTCATGGATGCTTTGATTTTGCTTGTTTTGAATTGTAGACAGACAGATAGACCAGGAAAAGAAAAAAAAAGTACGTCGACTTAATGATACCTTATAAAAAAAAATCATACCAAAATAACCTCTCCTTAGGTTAGATGTAAATTGGCGAAAGTGTTTCGTTTGATTCTGTTTTTGAAGTACCTTTTGCCATTCAAGGATTTTTGCTTGAATGCTTTTCTTTTATTATTCATGGAACTGCCCAAAACGATGAAAGATAAAAAGAACTTCAACGGATGAAAAGTGAGAGATGTTTTTGTTGTTTGTTTTTGATAGTTTGCCGAACAACCTTTTGTTATGAAATAAAATTTTAAGATTTTCCACTTAGCTTAAATAAAACTTGAGTAAAGGAGGTACTTTGTAGATTAAAAAAAAAACAAAGATTTCAATGAAAATAGTGCTCAATAATCAGAACAAAAAATATAGTTTTATTTTAATTCAAATCAATTGGTGTTTTGAAAAACTAAAAATATCTTTTAAGCAAATTGCAAACATTTTTCTTCGAATTTAAAAAATCTTCTTGAGTCCAGGAAGGGAAAGAGATAAAGCGAAGTATGAATAGTCGACAAAAGAAAAGTGGATTCAGAAAGTCGAAATTATCCTTTGCTAAGCTATAGCTTTCTGAAATATATACATGTTGTATGTACATACATCAGCTGGTCAAAAAAATAGGTGCATTTTTTTGTTTTTTTTTATATAAACTTAATTTTTTAATATGTTTTGTTTATTTAAATATTATTTTAACATTAGTTTTCATAGGACTATCAATACTTAACGAAATATTAATATTTAAGGCTTTTAAATTAAGTAATTATAAATTTTATACAATAACGGTGTAGACATTTGCGCCTGGACAAAAAATAGGTGTGTCTTCCTTAATTAAGAATAATGATAGTTTGAATGCAAAATTTGTTGTATTTGATAATAATTTTCGTTTACCATTCTCTTATAACCCGAGTATACGACATTGTTATATAAAACTTTTTGAAGTCGGCGTGGCATTGACTCAATAAGCTTTTGGCATGTATCTTGGGGTATAGAATACCATTCCCTCTGGACAGCAGCCCACAATTGGTTCCCATTTCGAAAATATTGACCTCCTAGTTTCCGATTAGGCTGATTCCACAAGTTCTCAATCGGGTTGAGATCAGGGGATTGACTTGGCCACGAAACGATTGAGACTTCTTTCTCTCGAAACCAATCCTTCACAAGATGCGCCGTATGTTTCGGATCATTATCCTGCTGAAATTTCCATCGAAGAGGCATGTTTTCTTCGGCAAATGGAAGCATAACATCTTCCAAGATATCCCTATAACCGTATTTGGTCAATACGTTATTAATGCGGAATATGGGACCCACACCATACCAGGAAAAACAGCCCCAGACCATTATATTTCCTCCCCCGTGTTTGATTGTTTTCCGGGTATAGTGAGGGTGGTAGTCCTTTCCTTTTGGTCGCCTGACATTACGACCCGAATCTGATGAGATTAATTTTTGTTTCGTCACTCCAGAGGATATTTCGCCATTTTTTTGCTCCTTCAGGTCCGTTCCAACTTCAATGGTTTAAGGCAAATTCTTTTCGGGACCTTATATTACTTGCTCTTAGTAAAGGAACTTTCCTGGCAACTCTTCCTGGTAGGTTGAAGCTCTCAAGCCTTCTGCGGATTGTGCGGGCACTGACTTCATTATTGATTTGTGCTCCTATTGTCCTTGACGAAGCAAAAGGTTTAGAAAAAGGAGGACACGGCGATCAGTGGTGACTGATGTTTTTTTCGGCCTCCCACGATTTTCGCGCACTAATCTGGCCTTGAGTGCATTTGTCACAAAATTTTGGGATCTTCCTATGGCTTCTGCTATAAATTTGTAAGTCTTACCTTCATTTCTTAGCTGCAAAACTACCCGTCTTTCTTCCGCCGAACAGTGGACGTTTCTACCCATACTAAAAGTCTAATAAACTATTATTAATTATTATTTATTATTTTATTTATTAACAACTATCATTTATGGATATTAAAATTATTAAAAAGAGGTTACCTTGAAATTTAGTATTTTTTGAAATAACAAAGATATAAACTGTGGGTTTATTTGGAGAACACCTATTTTAATGACCAACTTCTTAAAAACACCAAATCCTAATGCAACAAAGAAAATAGAACAGCTAAACATAACACACACAAAATGCAGTAAGCTCAGCATCAGTGTCAACAGAATAACCGTTTTCTCTTAAAACAAGAACTTTTTGTAAGGCCTGCTATCAAAAAAACAGTTATTTTGCATCAAAGACAACAGTGGTGCGAAAAAATTTGATCACACCTATTTTTTTGACCAGCTGTGTATGTACATACATATAATGACCCGTACAATGGCGAGCGAAAAAAAAAACAGTTTTAATGAAACAGATGAAGAAGTACAGTAAATGCCAATTGTGCAACAGAAGAAGAGCAGATTGTGTGCCAAACCAGAGCGGAGATAAAATGTACATATATATTCCCGAATAGCTCAACAAACTTTCTCGTCCAGACTGTTTCAGGTAATCTTTTTTTTCTAAAATGTATATTTTTACTTGCTTTCTGGCAAGAAATTAAAAAAACCGTTGTTGAGGTTTTTTTCTTGTCTCTATATCGGCTCAAACTGGTACCTTTCTAGTAACGTTTTTTTATCATTTTGGGTTTTGCTAGAAAACAACTCTAACTTTGATTAAACTCAAAATTTAACAAACCTTGGACATTTTATAATAATACTTATTTTTTTGCTTTTGGCCTAAATGGGCATATCCAAAATTAGGTTTAAACGGCTTTTTTCAAATAGCCACAAGTTCGCAACGGCTTAATTAATTTAACTCAACAATTTGTGGGTATAGTTTTTAAAGTATAGAATGGCATTGCAATTTTTTCAATAAAACCTTTCGTAACGGTGGCTCTCATAGAACGAGCCATTCAGTTTTAGCCAACATTTTTCTGGTTTTTTTTTCTAATTTGTTCAAAAATTTCTTAATGATTTTGACTAAACTTTGTGTGATTTCAAAGAAGAGTGTTCTTAAAGAAAAATTGCGTTTTTAGTTTTTGGCTAAAAATGCAAATAACGAAGATCTGGTCTTAACGGGTTTTTTCGAATGGCCGTAAGTTATGAACGGTTGTATCGAATTCACTCAAACTTTGTTTGGTATAGTTGCTTACAGCGTACTCTTAGATGGCATTGCATTTTTTTCAGTAAATCCTTTTTATATGGTGGCCACAAGGTTTTAGCCAAAATTTGTTCTTTCTTCCTAACTTGATCTAAAAGGGCTCTAACGATTTTCATTAAACTTTGTATGTAATGTACATAGAAAGTTTCGAAGAAAATTGAATTTTTAGTTTTTGGCTACAAATGAGAATAACGGAAATCGTTTTTAAATGTTCCAAAATGGCCATAAGGCCATGAACGAAATGTTTCAGATTTGCTATAGGGTATAGGTAACTTTTATAGCACCCAAAAGATGGCGTCTAAATTTTAAATATAGAAGGTTTCCTTTTTTTTCCAGTTGTAGCCAACATTTTTTTTAGTTTTTACCAATTTTTCCAAAAATTACGTTAACAAAATTTATTTACTTGGTGGGTATATTTTGGGAGTATTTCATTGATAACTGTGATCTTAACTTTTGGCTCGAAAAATATGTTATCATCGTGCTATTGCACCCACAGGGCAAGTACGTGCGACCCCGTCGTGCATTTTTTTTTTTTTTTTTTTTGAAAAAAGACATCTACTGAAAAATAAAAAAAAAAAAAAAAACATTCAGCTCTTAAACTCACGTTATCACATATTTGCCTATCGAGGTATCCTTCGAAGCGGACAGTTTTCCGCAACGCATACTTTTATAAGGAGGTTTCAATTGCGTTGATGGTATCTTTAGTCGTTTTTTTTTTTAATTTTGTTACATTTTTCCAACCCTTTCCTTAAATTCATAAAAAAATTCCGTCAAGAATTTATGACAAAGGAAATCGGCAACAAAATAATTGTGCTTAGCTGTCAAAAATTACACAAAAAATTACTTTAACGTACTGCATCGCAATTCCCCGGTGTGCCTTAAAAATCGTCCGATTCCTCGATAGCGCCGATTGCAATGGGTTTGTTCTTTTGGATCGGGTGAATGATAGTTTGAACCTGTTTAATAGACAACTCTATTTTCGGCGCTGGCCGAAAAATATATTTGCTATTAAATACAAGAAGCTAGATGTCCAGATAAAAGAACTTGGTCCGTTTCAAAACGTATTTGTATCTTTCAGGAGAAATACCTGCAACATATTAAACTGATTTGTTATCAACGGTAATGATTGATTAATATTCCGAGGCTTTGGTCAAGCCAAATAAGACAAAACGCTGAAATGTATGCTTTGGTCGAGTCACTGTGCCAAATTCTTATACAGGGTGATTCACCAGCGTTGTGCCAAAAAGCTAGAGCGTGTAGGTTAAGTTGAGACAAGAAAAAAATTGTATGGGAGGGGGGGTCTATTCCCCTCCGTTTAGCCGGGAGGGGCAATTTTCTGAAAAATTGACTTATTTTGTAAAAAAAAATATTTAAAATCAACGGGTTCGTTAACAACACCGTGTTATACCTTTTTGGAAAGCCAAAAACTTCTCCTTTTATTTTGTTTTTAAATTAAATTGTTTTAACGAATAGTTTAAAAAATATAAATTTTCAAACTCAAAATTTTGAAAAAAAATTTGAAAAAATAATTTTAAAACTAATTTTTTTCAAAATTTTACGTAATTAAGTATAATTTTTGTTCTCAGAATTCAACGCTTCCATTAATCTTTAATCCAACACTGAAAACCGTATGGCTCTACGACTTTTTGTTGCCAAGGTATTCAAAAATAACCGAACCTACTTCTTCACAAAAACACGAAAAAATTGGCTAAATGGTCACTTGTGCCATCCCGTAAGGCTAGGTTTTCTTGTTTTTGTGAAGAAGTAGGTTCGGTTGTTTTTGAATACCTTGGCAACAAAAAGTCGTAGAGCCATACGGTTTTCAGTGTTGGATTAAAGATTGATGGGAAAATTGCCCCTCCCGGCTAAACGGGGGGGAATAGGCACAACGCTCGTGAATCACCCTGTATATTATATAATAACAGGTGATCCATCGTGAGGTTTGATTTAAAAATTTTTATCACCGGTTAAAAGAACAATTTATAGCATTTATATTTTGAAAATGATATCATGTAAATGTTGGCCATTACTACGTCTGAGGCGATCCATTCGGTAAAACCAATTTCGGGCGACTCGTTCGGCCATAGCAGTTGGTATCTCTCGAATAACACGAGTACAGTTGGCTTCCAAAGCATTAATCGTAGCTGGCTTATTCCTGAAGACCTGAGAGTTTACACATCTCTAGAGAAGATAGTTCTAAGCACGATCTATAGGCGGAGGCGGCCAATTTATAAAAGCAAAACGTGAAATTAAGTGTTCACTTAAATGATTTTTCAACAAGTCCATTGTTTCACGCTCTGAATGGCTCGTAGCGCCTTCTTGTTGAAACCTGAGGTCATAGTCCGTTAACATGGCGCGATAACGGTTGCCATTGACGTTAACATTCTGATTTGCCCCCAACCCATAAACCACACCATACCCTTGTTTTTAATAGATGTAATGGAAGCTCTTGATACTATTCGGGTTGCTCATCCATTGAGCCAGAAGTGGGCTTCCTCACTGAACAAAAATTCACGACAAAACACCGGATTTTCATTAAGTTTTTCTAGAGCCCATTTACTGAAAATAGAGACGATATTGTGTTATGAAGTCTTTCCATGATGACTTGCCAAACAGTTCTATTCAAAAATGGCAAATCAGTTTCTTAGGAGTCACACGACTATCAAAAAAGCCTATTTAAATCAAACCTCACGATGAATCACCCATTATATTTCACCGAACAGCGGAACCAATTTTTATATAGATACTTTTGTAGAAAATAAGATTATTTTGCTGGTAACATATTTCAAAAGCATTAGATAGAGTTTAGATGTAAGCTCTCTTATCGAGAATGCCTACATTGGTATTGATAAACCGCTTCTTCAATGGATGAAAAAAGAAGTTAACTTTCGAACCGTTAAATTCGCGTTTTCAGTTTGCTATTCACAAAATAAATGCTTGTGTGCCCCAAGGCTCCGTTATGTCTCCGACTCTCTTGACAGCATTGTCCAATGGGAAATTATCAAACGTGTGGAATTTAATGCTTTAAAAACTCAATTTTTTCTTCTGTACCTAACCCCATATGCCACTATCCATGAGTGACACTTGGATTAAGGAAGCTTATTCTTCTTTGAAGCCATCACATATTTGACATTGCCAAAATGCCTCAAAACGCGTAGGTTTCCTTAAGAGATGTACAAAATATTTTGCCTCTTTCGATCTGGCTATAATCAACAATGCATAGTTTGGCCCGAAGCTTTAATATTTAATATATCCGCACATTTCTGGGCAGGTTACATATTTGCGTCTCCGAGACAGGATTCAAAAAAGAGTCTCAAAATTGATAAGTGAAAGAACTTAATAGCGAAACATTTTTTGTTTTTCTTGAACATCGCCGTGCGATGAACAGTGCTCCAGCGAAATAGCCAGATGCACTGCTTCCCTTAAATAATGCCCCCGTAACACTCTTATCACTCGGGCCTAACTTCTAAAGTACAGAGACTCATATTTTACCCGCACTAAAAGAATGTAGAATGTCGTACCCGACTCGATTTTTCTCTCTCATTGCGACTTAAACAGACATTTAAAACCAATGAGCATCTGTTTTTACGTTTGTCCACTTACTTTTCTTATTCTCCAAGAATATTTACGAATTTTTAAAATTTCAATCCGTTCCAGAAAATTATGTCGGAAATCATTATAAAACTTGCTGTTTGAAACTTGCAAAATTAATAGATCATCTCTCCACCGACCGCACCGACACTATAAACGCTCCTAATACTATTTAGGTACACATCGCACCCTTCTCAGAGTGCCTTGAAAACTTGCAATGTTAAAGGATGTTAATTTTAAAATATTATTCTTAGGAGTATACAATGAACATGGTTTCCTCGCATGATGCCCCAAAGAGCAAAAACTAGACGTGGAATAATTGCCAACAATAAATACCAACGATCCTTTTTTCCCGTTCTTTCTTTCTATTTGCAAAACTTTCCCAACCTTAATGCCACAACCATATTCTCTCCCTGTTTTTATTACAAGGTTAAAATATTAAGGATATGGCAATTTAAAAGGGAAATAGTGAAAAACCTTTTTTACTCAAGCATCATACTCGTACGTATCTTTTTTTTTTTTTTTTTAAGATTCTCGTTTCACTTTTAATCCATTTTAAAAAGAATTATGAAAAATGCAAGCACCAACCGTTTCAAACCGAGCAAATAGAGCTATAAATTTCGAGGCACTCCTACTCCTAATGCGCTGTGTTTAAACAAGGTCATTAGGTTAGATTCCAATGGAAATGTTGTTCTGTAAAGTTTGAAGGATTTATCGTTAAAAAAAAAGTAAAGTAAAACGTGCTTACATTTTGTGAGGAGTAATCTCTAATTGGATAAGAACATTGGATTAGTTTAGACTTCAACTTTGTGTAAAATGCATAATTTTTTACATAATTCACCGAGATTGATAACTCACATATTTTTCAGGTAATAATTACAGCGAGTTTAAGGATTATAATAATGATGTCTTCGTTACTTTAGATTAGATTTATTGGAAGATTTTTATTTTCATTGAGCTTTACAATTATTAAAACATTCATTGCCTTAGTAGGCGTCTGCCACTTGACTAATAAAATGATAAAGTTCAACTCTAAATCAGATCAGGAACCTAAGTCTTCTCTTTTACTTGCTCTTTAATGCATTTTGTGCATTTTATTTAAATGGCCATGAGTTCGCAATAGCTTGATTGAATTCACTCATAATTTGCTAAGCACAGTTTTTATAGTTTTGTATAGGATGGCATTGCAATTTTTTCAGTAAAACCTTTCCAAATGTTCCAGTTTCAGCCAAGTTTTGCGGGTTTTTTCTAATTTGCTCGAAAACGGTTATATTTTTTGAGTGTTCTTAAGAAAACTGCGTTTTTAATTTTTGGCCAAAAATGCAAATAACGGAGATCTTTTTAAAAATGACTACATTCATTTTTAGGTCTTAGTGTACAACGAAATAACGGGAAAAATTAGCGTATTAATATGCTCAAAATGAAGTATATAAACACTTCTTACACAAAGAATTTGAACTTCTTTAATTCTTTACTATATTAAAGATGCGAAATATTAGTTGATATTGCTCGAACAATTTGTTATCATTATCATTGTGCTATTGTACCCACAGAGCAAGTACGTGCGACCCAGTCGTGCAATATATTTAATTAATCCTCCAAATCCTTAAGCGGGTTGGTTAATTTATTGAAATAAAAACAAGCTTATCCAGTTGTTTTCAGATAGGTATTCCTGCAACTCATAAGGTCATGACGTTTTGTCTTTAGTTTCGAAGATATCTTTATATAAGTTAAGCAAAGCATTTCGTTACTACAGAACAACCATTTTCACGATTTTCAGATTTGTTAAGCTTTAAGTTTAATCAAAATCATTAGAGCCGTTACGAACTAAAACATAACCATAAAGCATGTCATTAATAAAATAAGAAAGAGCAGTGGTCCAAGTTGACTACCCTCAGGGATGTATGCCAACATCTATCAGTTTGTAGTTCTTATGGGAGGTACCGTTATAAGACTTTTCCTGCAAAATCTATTTTTTTTTTTGCACAGAAAACACATTTTAGAAAGTTTTATCAAAATCGTACCAGCTGTTTTTGAAAAAAATAATATTTCACTAAACATCGTATGGCAGGTACCGTTAGTTTTTTTTCCCGAGGTACGCATTGTTGTCTTCTTATTGAATCTAATCTAGAAGCCTTTTAAATCTTATTTATAAGACATTTGAAATTTGAATACCTCAAAGAAGTCATTACTAAAAATATAAATTGAAAAATGTTTGGCTAAGTTTTTTCTCATGCACTCAAAAAAAAAAAAAAAAAATTGGAGTACGTTATCGAAATAAAATGCACGACTGGGTCGCACGAACTTGCTCTAATGAGTGACAGTGGTTTAGGGGCTTGAGATTTTGATGAAAAAAAAATTTTCAAAATTCTTAAACTAATTTGAGCTGAAAAAAAAGTACGCCATTTTATTTCTTGCATAAATTTTAATTTATGAGAATAAATTTATAAAAATCTGTGGAGCGGTTTTTGAGAAAAAAAGTTTTTTTTGAAAAACTTTTTGAAAAAAATTTTCTAAAAAAATTCAAAAACGCCAGTTCATAGGTATTCAGCAAATACATTTATTTAAAATTTTTAGAAAAAAATTTAATAAGCAGTTTTCAAAATATTAATTTTTTAAATTTTTTTTTTTTAAATTCTTTTAAAAATACAAAAAAATATTTTTCAAAAATATTGGTATGAAATACAAATTGAGCTACCTACAGCTATATGTGTGTGAAATTTCAAAAGAATCGGTTGAGTCGTTTTCGAGTTAGTCGAAAGCAAAAAAAACGGTCCTATGGAAAGTGCCTTTCTTAGCCATTTTTTAAAACTTTTTTTTCAGTCATATGATTGGTCGTACCTAAAAAGCAACACTGATTTTTTTTAAATAGAAATCGTTAGAGCCGTTTTTGAGAAAAATAAGCTTTAACGTAACGGTTGTATGGCAGGTACCGTTATTTTTTGAGCTAAAAAAAAAATTCAATTTCCCCTCTGTACAATACCTAAAAAAGTCTATATACCAAGTTTGAAGCACTTCGGCCCACCCGTTTGGGCTGTAGGTCTCTATACATACAGACAGACAGACAGACATACAGACGGACAGAATTTGTAGACCATCTTTTTTCGTCTTCGCTATCATCGTAATGTCATGTTTGATTGTTATCTCAAAACTTTTTTTTTCGACGAATGCATAACTTGCCTGATAGTACCTATAATCGCAAGTAAAAACAGTTTTGTTTTATTTTTTGGAAAAAACTGTTCAAATGATTTTGAAAAAAAATTTCCTTAAAATTCAAAAAAGTAAAAGATCTGATGGCTTACTTTATTTTTTCGAGAAAACGTTTTTTGATTTTTGAGTGATTAATAAAATGTCATATGATTATTTCGGGTACGGTAAAACTCGCGGTTTTTTCTTGCATTTTGTTATTTCGCTGCAGTCGATTCGCTATTTATTATTTTGCATATCAACAATTCGCCAATTTCGTCTTGCGTACATCTCGCTGAAAGATCAACTTTAGTATTTCGCGTTTCCTTATTTGGCAAAATATTCTTTTATTTTTACTTGCGATTATAGGTATGTACTAAGGCAAGTTATGCATTCGTAAAAAAAAAAAATTTTTTTGGACAATTAAACATAACATTACGATGATAGAGAAGCCTAAAAAAGTGGGTCCGACAATTCTGTCTGTCTGTCAGTCTGCCTGTCCGTCTATCTGTATCGGCACCTACAGCCTAAAAATTTTATTATTATGACGTCCTACAGAGGGGTTTTTGGAATTAGCATTCTAGCTCCAAAACTAACGGTACCTGCCATATGATTTTTAATGAAAAACTCATTTATCTCAAAAACGGCTCCTACGATTTTGATAAAACTTTCTGAATGGTATTTTTCAAGTAAACTTTATGTTTTGGCTGGAACATAGGACCGGTTTTTTTAAATCAGATTTTCTCGTAAACCACTTTTTCGATGAAAAATTTAATATAAAAGCTCTGTTATAAACGAAATAATATAAATTCTTTAATTTTCAAACAAAAAAAAAATTTTGAGTTTTTTAAAAATAAGTTAATTTTTTTTTTTGACTTTTGGTTTTTTCAAAAACGGTTTTTTCAAAATATTTAAAATTTTTGTTTTCTGATAAGAACTTTAAACCGCTAGATTTTGACATACCCAAAATAAATTTGGAATATGTTTCCGAAAAGTTTAAAAAAAAAACCGTTTTTTGAAAAAAACGGCTCCAACGATTTTGAAAAAAAATTCATTAAAATTCAAAAAAATAAAAGAAATCTAATGGCTTACTTCATTTTTTAAAATGTCATATGATTTTTTTATTGCTTTTTTCCAAAATCTCGAGCCCCGAGACCACTGTAACATATTAGAGCAAGTTCGTACGACCCAGTCGTGCACTTTTTTTTCTTATTTTTTTGTCTTTAATTGCGAAATTTCTTAACATGTGATAAAATTAAAGCCAAATAAATAAGAGACAAAAAAAAAAACAAAATAATATTTTGCCAAATAAAATGAAGCGAAACTTAAAAGAAATAATCAACAATAATTTTGTATTTTGATGTAAATGTACAATAATATTTGATTAAGACAAGGAAGCACATGCAAATAGATAAATCGGTGTAGTGAAATAACCGTTTGCGAGACAAGAAAAGTTGAAAACATTATAAGCCAGTTGATGAAAATTCTAAACAAAAAAATGCGGAATAACTGATGCGAGTTAATATTTCAGCGGGATGTACGAAAGGCGAAATGTCAATTTGCCAAATGACTCTTGCGCAATAAATGAAAAATATTAAAACATTCGCGAGATAATGGTTTTAGAAATGCAATTCGCGAATTGTTGGGCACCCGATTTGTTCAATGCTTTTTCCCCAAAATCTCAAGCCCCAAGACCATTTTAACATATTAGAGCAAGTTCGTACGACCCAGTCGTGAACTTTATTTATATTATAGCCATGTTAATAAACAAGAATAAAATATTATGGGTTGGGTCCGATTTGCCGATTTTTAAAATGTCGATTTGAAAAAATCGATCGTCATAATGTCGACTTTTGAAAAGTCGATTGGTAAAAATACCGCCAGATCAAAATGTCGACTCTTATAAAGTCGATTTTGAAAATATCGACTCGAAAAAAGATCGACAGTGGCAAAGTGAATGATGTTCACATGCATGCGGCGCCGCATGCATGTGAACATCATTCACTTTGCCACTGTCGATCAGTGTTGCGGCCCTACTACTATGATTTAAAAATAATTTAAAAATTTAAACTGTCGATGCAATCAAAAGAACTATATTTTTTATCAGGATGAAAGTCGACATTTTTTACAGACACTTTTTCAATCGACATTTTCATTGTCTGGATTTTAAACTGTCAACT
Source organism: Platycheirus albimanus (assembly GCA_916050605.2). Lineage (NCBI taxonomy): Eukaryota > Metazoa > Arthropoda > Insecta > Diptera > Syrphidae > Platycheirus > Platycheirus albimanus. The sequence continues at coordinate 298,281,393 of OU696696.1, read as the reverse complement.
TTTTTTCTGTCGATCAATTTTCAGTCGACATTTTGATAGTCGATGAAATTTGTATTTATCCAGTCGACATTTTTTTTGTCGACCATTCGTACGTCTCCCAATATTATGTATGTTTTTTTTTCACAAAAAATCTGTAATATCTTGTTATCCAAACAAACATATATAAAAATCAAAGTCCGAAATGGCGGTGAAATTGGCGGTTTCCGCATGCTACGATTTCTCGGCTCCTAAAATGTACCTCCAAGTATCAAAAACCTACCATCATTATTTCTTTCAAATGTATTTATAATGTTCAACCTTTTTTCACCTGAAATGACTGGGCCTTCAAGTGCACTTAGGCGCTTTTCCCTTTCTCTTAAAGTTTGAGCTTAAAAATTTGTCAAAAAACTAAAAGACCATAATACAACTTGATCCGAAAAGAAAGTCAAAGACTATATCCGTCGTTATAAAGATGGCTATGTGACATTTTCATTCTTTTTTAATATTTTTACTTGCTCTATAGTTCAAGTATTGGGTTCGTGCAATTTAAACAAGTTGAGGTTTTGATCAAATCTAACACAACGATAATAGAGAAGTGTCATGCTTTTTTATTTAATATATCATAAATAAAAATCACTTTCGCAATAGTTCTACGCTCAGTTAAGGACGGGAGATTAATCAGCTTAAGTCGGTCTTTATAAGATGGTAGGTGTACGTTAGAATTCCATGGGAGATATCGAAGAGCTTATAACAGAAATCGCTTTTGCACGGATTCAATGCGGTTAATATTCACTTGATAGCTTGGGCACCATACGCAACTGCAATATTCAAGAACTGATCGCACTAGAGAACAATAAAGAGTCTTTAGAATATATGGATCTCGAAACGACATATGAATCCAAGTCAACATTTTGCTTTATTTACCATGTGATCTACATATATATGTCTGTTGAAATCAAGTTTTGGATCCATTATAACACCAAGATCACAGAACGTATCTACTCTCTGTAGTTGAGAATCACACAAGAAATAAACCTTAAGAAACGGAAATCTTTTACGCGAAAAAGTCATTAATTTACACTTTGATACATTAAGTTCCATATCGTTTGCAATACACCAGTTTGATACTGTAGTCAAGTCCTCTTGCAACAGTATATATTCGTCACTATTTTTATAAGACAAACGAAGCTTAGCATCATCAGCAAACAGAAGGAGTTCAGAATTTAACTTAACAGAACACATTTCGTTCACAAACAGCAAAAATATAAATGGGCCGATATGGCTGCCCTGTGGAACACCAGAATACACACAAATTTGTTTTGACAGTTTGTTTTTAAGGCATACATATTCTTTTACATAGATAAGAATCAAGCCAAACAGTAAACCAGTGTGGAAGGCCTATGGCACTAAGTTTATTTAAAAGGAGATCATGATTTACACGGTCAAATGCTTTTGCAAAGTCTAAGTATGCTACATCCGTTTGAAAACCGTCTTGACTTTTTGTAATAACATCTGAACAGAATTCCATTAAGTTGAAATTTTAAATCTGTTCTTAATTACGTCACAAATTATTTGTTCAAATAACTTAGGTATGCTTGAAAGTTTTGCGATGCCTCTATAGTTAGAAACCTCGCATTTGTTTCCATTTTTATGAAAAGGTATAATGTATGAAGATTTCCAAATTTTTGGGAACTTTCCGGTTTTCAAAGACAGGTTAAACAAGTGACATAATGGACGGGCCAATACAGATATATAACGTTTCACAATAAATGCTGGTATATTATCCGGTCCACAGGAAGTTGTATTTTTAAGCTTGGAAACATATATCCTTAAGAGATTTTCGTCAATCACTGGTACAGCTACGTCAAGTTGAGGAAAAACAGGAATATTGTCGTTGTAGTTATCACAGATGTTGTTGCAGGTACTATCACAGATGTTATCACAGCTTCTATCATTATCGCAAGTTTTATCACAGCTATTCGGTTTTTTGTAGACGCTTTGGAAGAAGTTCGAAAACATATCACAGATAGTTTCATTCTCATTTGAAGATATTCCTTTATAGGTCATCACAGCTGGAAAAGAATTTGTCTTCCTTTTTATCCTAACGAAATTCCAAAATTTTCTGGGGTTAGTTAAGATTTCAGATTTTGTATTATTTACGTAGTTTTGATAAGAAATGATTATTTTGTTTTGAAGGAGCCGCCTGGTTCGAGAGTAATTAGTGCAGTTAACGGATAACATTAAATTTGACAAATATATTTTATATAGTTTAGTTTTTAAATTTCTTAGTTTTTTTATTTCTTTTGTAAACCATGGTGGGCACCTTGGTCCAATATAAATTTTGTTTGAAGGTACACATGAGGACAGAAAATTGTTCACGATAGAATGGAATTTATTACAGCAAAGGTCAGCATCAGGTTCTTAATAAATATTGTTCCAATTGTAGTTCTCTAAAAGACTCCTAAAGCAACTATCGTTTCCCTTGATCTGTCTCTGCGTTATTACGTCTGTCTATATGCACCTAGTAAAACTGATAAACTTCGAACTGTTTTCCGGAACTCTGAATAGTGTCTCTAAAACAGCTTCAACAATTTCGGCGACAAGACGGTGACCGCCTCACCAAGTTCGTTTTTGACAAGTTGTACATACGTAGGTACCAATGCTCCGGCCCGAAATCCACACCAAGCAGTTACTTTTGAAAATGCATTGTTACCTGGTGTGGGTTAGTGTCGTTCCATCTGCCGAAATTTTGCTTGATGACAAAGCTTAAGATAATTTTCCTGCCTAAATTGGAGTCCTATTCCAAACTCGACCAAGTCCAGTCAGTTTTTTTTTTCATATTTTGGACGTGCCATTGTGATTTGGTTGTAAACAACAGATTTGACAGATGATGTCACTATAAAAAACATCATGGCTGCCAAAATCTACTCGCTCAAATGGAAAACCCTTTAGATTAAATAAGATTCGAAACAACAAGTTAATGTGTGTGTGTGTTCAGTCCTCACTTTGAATGTTATCCTTAAAAAAAAAAAAAAACACTTAGATACAATGACAACTTTGTTTCGATTTGACAACTTGGCAAACTGACGCTTAATAATGGCTCTTCAATTGAAGTTTTTAATAGCATCACCTTAAATATAAACCCTCAACCAACATTCCACAACTTGTACATTCATCATCAATTCCTAAAAAAGTATTTTCTTCAGTTCAATAATGACACCAAGAATGTTGATTGCAATTCTTGACAAGTTTGTATCCAAATACTCCAAGAAAAAAAAAAAAATCTTCAAAATACATTCTGAAGTTAGTTGGCACAATAAATTCCTCCTGATAATTATTATTATGAATTGAAGTCTCTCTATATCATTGAAGAGTTAAAAAACGACTTGCTTATTCCATCAAGGTTATTGCAAATCAATTTTGAAAATTTATGTCAACATTTGAAGGCTTTGTCATCTCACCATCATCGTGTCGTCAAACATCGGAATGAATATTGAATCTCAAAGAAATTCTATTTGATTTTAAATTGCAATTGTGCCACATGCCATGGCAAAGATTAAGTTTAAAAATAAAAAGGAGATTCCGTGCGGTTGGTATATATGGTCACTTGGATAGCTTCACCTCGCCTGTTTCCCAATGTGTGTGCGGTTGGTGTGGTAATTGTTGGACCTTAAACTGCATCGCACACGTGACACCGTCTACTGGACTAACACAATAACCCGCAAACAAAAAACAGATTTTAAGCCTTTGAATAGGTTCGTTTTAAGTTGCAACTTTGCAACGCTAAATATGATCTCATTCGTGCTTTTTTTTGTCCCGAAAGAACAATGTGAGGACATTTTTTTTTTTTTTTTGGGAAAAAACGTCAACGAAGCCAAAGAGATTGTCTTCGAAGCTGAATAAAATTTTTTGTTTCCTCAGCGCGCAGCAGCGTTGCGAAATTCACGACAACAACAGTTGTAATGTTGGACAGTTTTTCAAAGTCAGAACCTCTGCCATGACACATAATCCCAATTGCTGCCACTCGCCACAATCAACCGACCACTTGATACACGTCTCAATGGTCTCCCCATTCCCCCAACTATAGAGCGGTGGTGGTGCGGTAAAGACGGACGACTGACTGTCCAGCGCGATCAACGAAAAGATACTTTTTTATTTTGATTTCTTCGTTCTCGTTAGGACTTAGGATAGTACTGACGATGCGACGCGACGACGACCGGACCGTATGTGAGTTTAAATTTGAATTTAACACCCACATTGTCCGTTTGACCAGATCTAGGTGTTAGAAGTGCAAAGTTTGCGATAGAAATGCGCGATTGAGATCAAATTCGAGCGATTTGCGTGCATCCATAACGCAGTTATAGCTTCCGTACTTAACATGTGCCAACCTTATTAGGAAGCTTGCTGCTCCATGCACAGCACACACAATAAGTACGAGTGTAGTCGTCGTCGTCGTCGTCGTCGCACCGAAAAGTCTGACGATGATGACGACGTCGGTCGTCGTTGTCTTTGCTTGAAGTCTACAACGACAACATGATAAAGATGATGAAGAAGCGGAGAAGACGCAATAGCGGACCGCGGGAAAACATAAAACATATGGCAGGCAGGAGTCATAGTGAGAGAGAGAGATTCAGTGAGTGACTCTTGGTCGTTGTCGTCATCGTCTTACACACCGTGCATAGTTGGTCCGTCCGTCGGTCATCGTCTGGTGGATGTTTGGCGATGTATTTTTTGGCATCAGGAAGCCCTTTTATGATGAGGTGCGCTGCGATTGTTGCGGTGTTAACAAACCTCACCGCTTGCTCGTTCACCATGGGAACTACTCGATGTTGAAGCTCTCTCTTTCACTCTCTGTCTTGCTGACCGTGCCACCGTGTCGTCGTCCGTACGCAGACGCAGACAAAGACGACGACGACGTGTTAAATGACTCGTTTAGATTGCAAGGCTCTGTGCACCATGTTCGCAGTCGATGTTTTCACGCGCACTTACACCAAACAGCCTTTTAATGGTCACACAGAGCACTGGCTGGCTCGGTCGGTGCGGCGGTGGCTATGGCGTATACGTTGGAAGTAGCCAAAGAGGCAGGACACAAACGCAGAACCTTGTGGTATGCGGCTCGTTGGCAGATTTACGCAGAAATTCCACCAATTGACACTGACATGGCACATTGGCGTCGTCGTCGTCGTACTCGATCGTCCAACGTTGAACATCGAACGACCAAGTCCAAGTATAGTTGTTATGCAGAATCTCTGAATCTCGCTGCTTCGAGATCGCTCGATCGCGATCGCGATCGTTAGAAGTGGAGGCGGGATCGGAATCGGGATTATGTTGATGACAACAACTTAGACGATGTGTGAAAACCATGTAGAATCATTATCGCTCACTTCAAGGTGCTGTGCTGCACTGCACCAGAGAAAAGCTTGATTAGCGTCCAAACGACTCAATTACACGAACTAGCGTACATTTATGGCATCGATCTTGCCTGAGCTCGCTGGTTCTCTGATTTTCTGATTTGCATGCCCAATTATATTGATCGCGTTGCAATCTTGCAATCATTTTAGCGCTCCGCTCAAATCGAGTTAAATTGCTTTTAATGAATGATTGTCGTCGTCATCGACGATATTTTTGCTATCGTCCGTGTCGGTATATCGGTATCGGTGGCGGTGTCGGTGGCGGTGTCGCCGGAGTCTTCGCAGAGAGCCGCTTATAGGCCGCTGACGATGACGATGACGATGATGATGACGGTGAATGTGTCGATCGATTTGTCGCATTCACGGCACGCAGATCGCTAGATTGTCAGGGACCACCGCCATCGCAAAGATTGCGATGATAAATTATTATATACTTCGATAACTGAGTGGTGAACTCTCTATCGTTAGCTATCGATCGAACGATAGTTGTTGTTGTTGTTGTAGTTAATATATGTGGAACTAGTAATTTTAACTTGAATATTTTTTTTTTGCGCACACAGGGTGGTGCGGTGGTGCTGCGTCTATATAGTGATGTATGAGACACTCGACAAAATTGACAAATTGCTGCCATTTAATGTCTGACGTCTCACCCCGTTCATTACTCATAAAAATCTATCATATTGTTGTTTTTGCAGTCTAAACGATCGCGCGGGCGAGGGCTAGGGCGATAGCGAAAGCGAGAGCGCGGTGGTCGGCTTGGCAGGAGGCCATCAAGATGATCAACGCTCTATAGCAGCTTGATCTGTGCGATCATTGATCAGATCGCGCTACATTACACAAAACAAAACACAATTCACTGGGGCGTATACTCAACTCAAATTCGTATCTATATATCTACGCGCGCGGTGTGTTGCTTTTAGATACGTGTGGGACGGAGCAGATGATTGATTCATGTAACAATCAACGAGTTGGCGTTAAGCACTCGATCCGTAATTTCATTAGAGTGAATTTATTTTGTTTGATTGTTGCTTAATGCAGCGTATTTTTTGTTTTATTGTTTTTTGATGCGGTTGAGTTGGTTTAACATAATTTAAATAGGCGACCGACGACGACAAAGACGTAAGAAATAGAAAACCGAAAAGAAATCCGAAGGCGGGGGACTTAAGGAATGATAATTTGAGTGTCATTAAATTTTTGTAAACAATGGTTGGCAATCTTTGCGGTTTAAGATTTTTTTTTGTGATATCCTATCTTTTGACAATTTTTTGTTGGACTTTTGCATTTGAAAATGGTCAATTTATTGGTGGAATTATTATTTTTCGAAAATAAATTCCAAGTCACCATTCCATCAATATCTGCTTGGGAAAAAAGCGGATTCTCGATAGGTAGATGATGCAGCTCATTTCAGATAGATGGGGCGGGTGGCGGTGGGCGTGTATACTCAGAATGACTTAACCTTAGTCTCTCATTCCGTCTCCCTAACCATTTTAGTGTTCCAGTCAGAAATGCTAGCGATTGAAGAGGTTCTATTATTTGCTGAAAGAAAAAGTGATATCCACATTGGTAACCGCATCTTCTCAGACAGGCAAACAGCTCTTAAATCATTCAATTCGGTTTCCACAAATTCAGCAACTATTCGCTTTTGTCGCTCAAACTTAATGGAAATGGCAGAATATTTCAACATGCACCTTTTTTGGGCGCCAGGACGATTCCGGAAATATTCAAGGCCAATGAGCTCAAAGAAATTAAACTGCAAGACAAACTTCACCCAGCAGGACGTATATAAATAAATATTTTCAATGCAGGCTCACTCCAGGGGCTATTTATTCCTTGCGATCGTTTTAGAAGAGAAGGGATAGAAAGATAGCAAAAGAATATTTGATGGCACAGTGGATTTAAATTAAAGTAACATTACCTATTCTTATGAAAATCCCACGGGTAGGCATCCACTTGAAATTAGGAAATAATAGAAAAATTGTTGACCATGCTAAGGCACGAACTCACAAATCTAAGTTAGCACCAACTACTACACCCACTGTAACATTGCCACCCCTAAAGATGCCAAAAGCATAACAAACTAAAATGAACAGATTTAATCACTTGTCTAGCGACTCAACAAATCTGGCCGCAACTGAATCTAAACGTACTATAATCGTATGTTATATCTTAGCAGATCTGATTCTAGATATATGCTCCGTAATTGGTGTCATGACTATAGGTACTACCTAGACTGTACAGGTGCAGGGAAATAAGTCCCCAGGTACTAAGTCCACCGAGGGACTTTATTCCCACTTAGTGGGAACTTAGTACACTCAAGAGAAGTGAACTTATTTTCCATGAATGGTGAGAACTTAATCCCGAGAAAATCTTGTGGATTTAATTCCCCTTTAATGTGAAATACGTTCCAACTTCCCTTTCCAAAACAAAAGAATTAAATAAATTATAGAATATGCAAAAAAGGCATATGAAGCTTACATCGAAAAAAGTGAAGTGGGCTTCTCTTAAGTGGACTAAGTTGCCACTAAGTGGGAATAAAGTCCCTCGGTGGACTTAGTATCCTAGGACTTATTTCCCTGCACCGACTGTACAGAGGGGATTGTGGAATCTAGCTCTTAAACTAATGGTACCTATACCATATGATTTTTAATGAAAAACTCATTTTTCTCAAAAACGGCTGCTACGATTTTGATAAAACTTCCTGAATAGCGTTTTTTGTGTAAATTTTGTGTTTTGGTTTCAACGGATTTTTCAGGAAAAGTCTTATAACGGTACCTCCCATGGCAACGATTTTTTAAAAATTAGATTTTCCCGTAAACTTTTTGACGCATTTCGATGAAATTTTTATAAAGGAAATAATGTTGTTTCTTCAAATTAAAAAAAAAAAAATTTTTTTGAGTTTTTAAAAAAAGTTAAAATTTCTTTATATTTTTGGTTATGCCAAAAACGGTTCGATAAATTTTTTTTAAATTTTATTTTCCAGATCAGAACAACGAAGTTCTAGAAATTTACATTATCGAAAAGAAATTGAAATATAATTTCGAAAAGTTTTCAAAAAAACTTTTTTTGAAAAAAAAACTGCTTAATACACTTTTTCCAAAAAAACGTTTTAATTAGTGATTTTTAAGGGTTTAATAAAATTTTATATGGTATTGTCAATGCTTTTTTCCAAAATCTGAAGCCCCAAACCACTGTAACATATTTAAGCAAGTTCTTTATTTTTGACGTGATAACGTCTAATAAATCGGTTTGGAATATATGGGCAGCACGTACGAAAAAATGTCACAGTCACAGTCACGGACCAAGAAGATACAGACCGCCAACTCATCATATGGTCTCTCTTTTTGCCTACAAGCTAAAAATCAGCTGATATGCCATTTATTTTGAGAGTGTGACGCTCTCTCTTGCTTTTAAACCCCATTTAGCAAACACACCTAAAAAATAAATGGCATACGCAGGTATAGTTGCCATTACAAAATGCACAGAGAGAGGATGTACACGTATTCACAGACAGGAAAAAATATTTCGAGGGTGTTTCAGGCAAAGGGAGTACGAGTTGGCGGTCTGTGTATGGTCTGTGGTCACAGTCACACTGACGTTACCTAGCTGCTTTGATTTTTGATAGCCTACAAAGTCGTTAAGGTGGGAGTGGAATTTGTTGGGTGGTTGGTTGGTTGTGGTGGGAGTGTGTGTGGGGCAGCCGGGGGGGGGGGGGTGTAGTTTCGGGAAGAGGAAAAATTGTCAAAAATGGTGGGTGGTTGTAGCTGGTTTGGGTGGTGAGACAAAAATTGCCAAAACTAATGGGTGGTTCCTTGGTGGCTGTGGGTGTGATGGGTGTCTGGTGTTGGGGGGATTTGGTATGACTGGGGAGGGGTGAATTGGCAAATATGGTGGGTGGTTGTAGGTGGGTTGGGTGGCCGGCGGCTTAGGTGGTGGGCATAGTTGATTTGATTGGGGGCGATGAAAAAATTTTCTCAATTGATAAAAAATGGAGATTGTAGGTGGAGTCTGTGGTTGGATTTGGTGTTTGGGAGAGAATTGTCAAAAATAGTGGGTGGTTGGTTGATGATGGTTGTAGGCGGTGTGGATGGTTGGAGGTGGTTGTAGGTGGGGTTGGTGGTTGTTGGTGGTAAGGAAGTGGGTATTTACTGTGTGGGGGGGGGGGGGGTTGGTGAAAACTATTGTCAAAAATGGTGGGCTGTTGGTTGTATGTTGGGGTAACAGGTTGATGTTTGGGGGAAGGGGGTGAGAAAAAAAAATTCAAAAAAGGTGGGTGGTTGTAAGTGGGGTGGGTTGTTGGTGGTTAAAGAGATACAACCTTCACATGAACTGTTTTGTCAACTGGGTTCACGTAAAATTATCGTCCGTAAACCGACTTTACAGACAACCAAGTTTTTTTTTTATAAAAAAAAACTAGCTGTCCCGGCAGACCGATAAAGTACTGATAATGTACCCCTGATGTACGTCGTCGACGGACTGATTTCTGGTATACGTCAATGTCCATGCCAGCCATATTAAACGCTGATAAGTCTTTTTTTCAAAAAATATTTTCAAAAAAGATAGGGATTCGTATCAAAACTAAAATAAAATTATGAAAAAAAAAATATAGAACAACTGCTTAAAATTGGCGAAGGAATATTTCCAACTTCAAATTCAAGCAAATATTGTAACATCCTTCTGGATGATTGAGTCTTAGCCAAGTAGTGGATAATTTAAAAATTTTAATAGATGGAGTATAACCTGACATCGAGATTTTTCACGAAAAGGACTTTCAATGGTTGTGTTCTAGGGCAATAGTGTCACCTAGTAATGATACTTTCAACCAAATGTGCAATGAGACGAGGCTGCTTTTTAAGGAATAGAAGGACAATTATTAACTAGCGACCATTATCACCGGCTCAGCAGCTGATCAACTAGCTCATATACCGAGGATACCGATGATCCAGACTGAAGGACCAATCCCATTTAAATGGATTCAATTTCAATAATTCTAGAAGCACATTTTGGCCAAAAACAGTTAAAATAAAATTCACGACTGGGTCGGACGAATTTGCTCTAATGTGTGACAGTGGTCTAGGGGCTTGAGATTTTGCTAAAAATAAAATATACATACGGATAGAATTTTTAGGCCATCTTTTTTCGTCTTTTCTATCATCGTAATGTCATATTTGATTGTTATCTCAAAACTTCTTTTTTTGACGAATGCATAACTTGCCTTAAAGTACCTATAATCGCACGTAACAAGTAAAAATGTCAAAATCGTGGATAAAGTTAGCAGAACACGAAAATTGACTTTTTTAAAATTTAATTTTTTGAGTTCAGGTTTTCAAAATTTTGTTGAGATAATGTAGCATTTATAATTCGTATTCAGTGAACACTTAATTCTAGTAGAAGGTTTCGAAAAAAAAAAATTAAGAAATCAAAATGTATTAAACAAATTTAATTTAAATTTTGTTTTTTGTTTTTGGGGAGCATTTAGTTACCATTTAACTCAAGAACCCATTCCGTAATTAAATTTCAATTTTCTGTAGTACTGCTAACTTCTTTTGAAGTTAACAGAACGTTATCTTTTTGAAAACTGTTAGAGCATTCAACTTTTTTCTTTGGCATTTAATTAGTATTTTAGACCGATAGGTCGATAATTTTTTGAAACCAAACAAAAATTATAGTAGGATGAAACCCAATGGAAAATGAAGATAAAATAGCAAAACTTAAAGGAAACAAAGGGTAAAACATATTTTATCTCCATTTCCGGTAATAACAGTATCTCCAACTTTTGTTTAAACACTTTTTCAAATAACTTCAAAATTTATGTGAAAATTTCAAAAAAAAACTTGGTTCTGTAAAGTCGGTTTACGGACGATAATTTTACGTGATAACCAGTTAACAAAACAGTTAATGTGTAGGTTGTATCTCTTTAACCACCAACAACCCACCCCACTTACAACCACCCACTATTTTTGAATTTTTTTCTCACCCCTTCCCCCCAAACATCAACCTCTTACCCCAACATACAACCAGTAGCCCACCTTTTTTGACAATTATTTCCTCCCCCCCCCACACAGTAAATACCCAAATACCCCCATCCTTACCACCAACACCACCTACAACCACCACCAACCATCAACCAGCCACCCACTATTTTTGACAATTCCCTCCTAAACACCAAATCCAACCACCCACTTTCATTCCCCCCCCCCCCCACAACCACCTTCACCAACCACCACCGCCAACCCCAACCCAACAATTTTTGACAATCCCCCCACCCATCCCCCAAATCCAACCACCCACTATACCTACAACCACCAGCAACTCACCCACCATTTTTTTTTACACTTTTGGCCTCCCCCAACACCAAATCACCCCCATCCCCAACATCACCGCCAACTACCCATCCCGCCTACAGCAACCAACCAACCATCTACCATTTTTGAAAATTGTTTCCTCATTCCCTCCCAACACCAAATCCAACCACCCACCCCATCTAAAACCACCTGCAGCTCAGCCACCACTTTTGACAATTTTTTCATCGCCCCCAATCAAATCAACTATCCCCACCACCTAAACCGCCGACCACCCAAACCACCCACAACCGCCTACCAACCACCCACCATATATGACAATTCCCCCACCAAACCATACCAAATCCCCCGCAACACCAACCACCCACCCCACCTTCAGCCACCAACGAACCACCCATTATTTTTGACAATTTTATCCTCACCACCCACACCACCCACACCAACTACAACCTTCCACTATTTTTGACAATTTTTCTTCTTCCCTGCACTACCCCCCCCCCCCCCACACACACACCCACCACCACTTACAATCCCCAACCATCCAACACCCTCCCCTCCCACTTTATCGACTTTCTAGGCTATCAAAGCAGCTAGGTAACGTTACTGCGACTGTGACATTTTTTCGTGCGTGCTGCCCATATATTCAAAACCGATTTATTAGACGTTATCACGTCAAAAAATGTTTGGTTTTTTTATTTTTATCTATTACAAACAATTTTTTTTTCGCAAAATTTGGTGAAAACCAACTTTTTTATGTCCCAAACACACTGAATTTTTTTTGATGTCAAATATTAATTTGATCACCTTATGTTGACTTTATATCGAAAATTCTCACGTCAAAATATATGCTTTTTTTTGTTCCTTGAAATCTTTTCTTTCTGATGGTGTAAAAAAAATATATTACCATGGTAAATTTTCTCAGAAAATGCAAAAACCCCAAAATGAAAAACACGAACCCATTTTGTTAGAGCTGTTGCCAAGAAAATAAAGATTTCGATATGGCGGGTACCTCTATCTTAAGAGCTGGAATTCCTATTCCGAAGTCCCCTCTTTAGGATACTCCCTAAAAGTTATCGTACATGTTAAATAAACGGCTCAAAATCGAAAAGGTTTCAAAATGGCCAAGTCGGAACTCAAAGTGTATTACTAAAGCCTGTTAGTTGAAGTAACTGCCTCAAGGTAAACTCAAAGATTTATAACTACCCTTAACCTATTTCAACACAATACAGGGGTTATAGATATAGATAGATAAATAAAAGTTATGAATTTGTGAATATCGCCGAGGTAGGGCACTGAGTCGGGTAAAGCATTCCACATTCGTGTTGTGTGGCTCAAGAAGCAGTTCGCCCGAATTAAGGTACAAGAAACCTCACCACAAAAACAGAAATTCTTGAACACTCGTTCCAAAAAAAAGTAAGGAACATGCAATTCAAATGTCCATGTATCTCAAAATCAACAAACATTTGGCCTTAATTTTATCCTGATCAATACCCTCTCTTGTTGACCAGGGTCAAACTATAACGCACTTATCCCGCATTTAAAATGTTTTTTTTTCTCATTTTTTTTCCTGCTTTCCAACTGATTCCCGTAACTTTAAAAAAAAAAACAGAAGCAAAACAAACATCACAATGGAACAATATCGTCAGCAGTTCCCACGTTTATAAATGCGCGCGCCCCATTATTTCAAGTTTCCACAACCTAGATGCTTTCTAGTTGGAATATCCCGCGCATCTGGCAGCATCCGCATTTTGTATTCCAAGAAGATAAACCACGCAGCTGTAGAAGTCCCACAAAAAATAACTCGCGCAGTTACTTGATTATGTTGACGATGGCATAAAGTGTCTCCTTTGGTTGACTTGGTGTACTTGGATAGTGGCGATACCTGTGTGTTTCAGCTTCAGCTTCAGCTTTATACAATATCCGATTTACTGCTTCAATTCTTGGGATCATGGAATAGATATAAACATATACACACCAGAATTGCACACGTCTCTAGTCTGTCTCTAAGTGATCAAGCCATAGTATGTGTAGTGTATGATATGATGATGATGGTGATGCTCTGGCTCTCTCATCGATGATGATGATTGTTTATCACTGTGCGGTGTCGCACGCAGCTCATTTACCAGAATTGCTTGTATATGTCGTCGTGGTCATCGTCGGCATCGAATGCGGCTTCGACGATTGCATTTGGACACAGATCAATCGTTTGATCCCACCACAGACCCACTGACGGACGCAGTCCAACTCTAAAGTCCAGAACAACATAAAAAACAAGAAAAATTGTTTAACACGTCCATCTTGTGAACTATACGAGGCTACCTACCTACGGACTCAGCTGAGTGAGCTCATTAGACCAAGTCCACTGTCGTCCACTCTACTTCAGAGGGAAACCCTGCGGGGTAGCAGCCATAGCCATCTCAATTACCGATTCGATAATAATTGGAAAAATTCGCAGAATGAAAATTGCGACGAATTCCATTGTCATTGCTATTCTGTTTGATATGTGCACTGTGCAGTGGAGGCCAGCAGAGCAGAGTAGAGCACAGCTCAGCGTGTGAAGTACCAACTGCTTACGAGTATATGCTACTGCCGATGTCACTGGACCACGATGTTATAGATGCGAAAGCATCTTTATCTATCGCGTCGTTTATGAATTATTAATTGCATCCACATGCAACTCAGTTAGTGTAGTTCGACTTGGCTTGACTTTTCTTAACCAAACGCAGCGCGCACTCTCGTTGATCTTCAAAGAACGCCTCGTCGCGTCGCGTCGCACGCCTAGCCTGGTCGCTTCTCGTATTTGATATCAATATCGCTATCGGTATCGACACATTTGTCCCACTGCTGCTTGCTGCCTGCTGCAGCAATATACAGATACTCTTATGGTGGCCAATTTCCAATTCAAAACATTTGCGTCACGTCGTGGCTTAGTTTTTGGTTATTCTGCGGCTGTAGCAGTCTCTTTCCTGGTTAATATGCGCCAAGCCAACAACGGAAGGAGGTGCAACAACTTTGGTGGGATTTCCGGGTTCTAATGTACGCCAGTAGTTGAATGGGTAATAAAAGTTCCAACTGCAATAAGTGGGCGTTTGTTCATGGACTGGACATTGTTATAGAGACTATCGAAAGCCCTTTCTCTAAATCAAATATACGATTGTCATAAAATTCTAAACGCGCCGCGTGCATGCGTGCACCGAATTTTTAATTGGCAATGACAATTTTATTGACAGAGGCGAGGATAGACGTAATTTGTTTTGCTGTCACTGTTGTCACATATGAGAGGAGACCTATAGTTTGTTTTGGGTGTGAGAAATTCTGATTGCGTACGCAATGTTGCTGCGCGGGGTTGCAATTTTATTTTTTCCTATTAAGGTGCTTTTGTCATTAATCATTCTATTTTTTTTTTTTTTCATTAACTCTGAAAACGAAGTTAGTTTTATTTTTTAGATTTATGTGCGTAGGTAGGTTGTTTTGATATTTGTCATCTGGATGACGAAAGACACAAACGATAAAATTTTTTTCTTATCGAAATTTATTACTGCGTTCTAATTTCGAACGTTTTGTTACACTGTACACTCAAAAGAAAACGTTCCAACTGATTAATAGATACAATTAAAAAAAATGCACGACTGGGTCGCACGAACTTGCTTTTATGCCAAATATTTCTTACGGACAATGTATTCTGAGAAAAAAAATAATGAATTATTTAGAAAAATCTGTTATTTTTTCAAGAGTTTTCTTGAAAATATTGAAAATTGTTCGACCAGTTTAAAAAAAATTATATAAACATAAAAAACTTTTCGAAAAAATATTTTAACATTTTTTTAAGTACATCATTATAAGAAAATCTGAAATTTATTTGAGAAAAATTCAATTTACTTGTTTTCAAAATATTTCGAAATTTAGAAAAACATAAAAAATCAAAAAAAAAAGTTTTTCAAAATTTTCAAATGGAATATCAATTAAATTATAAATAGCTTCCTACGTTAAAGTTTGTTTTGAAATCGAAAGAACAGTTTACTAGAAAACCTAATTTGAAAAAAAAACCCGTTCTATGAGAGTTACCGTTATAAGACAAATTTCGAAAAATCTATTTCAACCAAAAGATGGACTGCCTTAAAATAATAGTAGGTACCTATCCTGAAAGTTCGATCCAAAACTAGAGTTGTTTTCGAGACAATCATCCATCCGTATAATGCTGTAGAGCTTCGAACCCACTTATTTCGACTTCTCTATGAAGACATATACATATGTGATAGTTGTCTCAAACATTTGTTTTTGTACGAATACATAACCTGCCTTTTGTAAACGTGTTTTTTTTCGACGTGCGGTTTTTAAACTGGCAATACTTTTTTCGGAGTTGGTTTTTTTGACAGCTGTCACTTGGTTTATACTCATCAGTTTGGTTTGCCATTTCATAATGAATAGACTTACTCCTGAATTTATTACCAAAATAATGGTTCCCATATTCGGTCGCATGATCGCCACTTGTCTGAAATCATTTTAAAACATAATGGCAAATACTATATTCTTGGCCATACCATGAAATTATATGCGTTTTATTCCTTCTTGAAAAACACACGTTTAAAAAAAACACCATACACGCAAGGAAATAAAGTGCACGACTGGGTCGCACAATCCTGCTCTAATGTGTGACAGTGGTTTTAGGGCTTGACATTTATAAAAAAGTAAGGAAAATTCATATATGAAATTTTATTCACCACTTACAAATAAATAGTTAAAATGTTTTTTTTTTTTGAAAAAATAAAGTACGCTCTGATTTCACTTACAAATTTGAGTTTGGGGAAAACAATTTCAAAACCTTTTGACCAGTTTTTTCAAAAAACGGTCAAATTTTGTTTTCAGTATGTGAACTTCTAGCGGTTTTTAGTTTTTATCTAAAAAATAAAAGTAAATAAATCAATTCCAACCAAAATGTAAAGTTTGCACAAAAAACACTATTTAAAAAGTTTTATCAAAATCGTAGGAGCCGTTTTCGAGAAATATTCATTTTTCATTTAAAATCGTATGCCAGGTACCGTTAGTCTTAGAGCTAATATGCTTATTACAAAAACTTCTCTTTAGGACCTAATAATAATACTGTGTACCAAGTTTGAAACAAGTTTAGACGGTAGGTGCCAGACAGACAGACAGACAGACAAACGGACAGACAGACAGAATTGTCGGACACACTTTTTTCGACTTCTCTATCATCTTAATGTTAGAACTTGTCTTATATGAAGTACCTATAATCGCTAAGAAAAAATGTTGGTGGGTCTGTTTGTTAAATTCACACCCTTATCCTGAATTAATACAGTGCGAGCGTTTACAATGTTGTACAGAAGATTGAAATTGCTTCCGTTTCAAATTGTTTTCAAATATCTGTAAATCGCAATGGGAGAAGAAACTCCAGCCGATTAAAGCATTCAACATTCTTACTGTGCAGCTAAAAATCAAACTCACTCTAAACTTTAAAAAGTACGTCCGCAATTAGTCTTATGAACGTCATAGAAAGGATAGTATACATTTGACGCGTATTTTAGCTGTGGATAAAACGCTAGAGTTACATATAGATTTTGAAATTCCTTCGACCACCTTTTAACAAATTCTAACACTGAATTAGCACTTTTAGTTTCAAAATTGACATTTTCAGTTAAATCCAAGTCTGGTCAAAAGTTCGCTCCCAGATCTATAAAACCAAAATGGCGAAATTTTGTTCTGATATTATAGTCAAATGTTCTTCGAACCGTTTCTTTAAAAAGTTCAACTTCTGACAATTTTTAAAACATTCTTTCCGCAACAAGATACAAAATCTGACAATATCAGCTTCAGATCCGCACAGCCATAGCAGAATTAATAGTTTAAAAATGTTCATATTGTCAGTGAATACAAGCTTCTCACTAGAATGAATCCACTATGTGACTTAATTGATAACGAATTTTAAAAGAATTGGACCCAGGTGGGTTCGTTGCGGGACTCTTGATTTTGCTGTGAAGTGATTAGAAAACGTTTTTTTGAACTGAACTATGAATAGTTTTTCGTTTCAAAATAATTATTTCATGTGAGAGTTGGTAAAACGTTTTTGAAAAGTCTGTATAAACACAATCCAGCTCATCTTCACTTTCTAGTGCCAAGTACGAAGAAACAGCGATTAGCAAGAGTGATACTTCAACTAATCTCTTCACTGATGTTGTTCTGAGAGGTTATTCCACTATAACCTCAAATAGACAAAGTCCTTGATAGAAAAAAATTTTTACACCTTCAAAGTTATGTCTGTCCAGTTTCCATATCATGACGTTTTGCCCGAGCCTACGGTGATGATGTACCCGAGTACAGCATATACTTTTTTTTCCTTAGTTTTCACAAAACTTTTTTGACTTCAAAACTAAGTTTCCGTTTCTGCTTTGGTCAAATCCGCTTTGTCGCTAAGGATTACCACTACTACTTGTCAACCTACTATTTATTCTCTCAGAAGCATCCTGACAAACTTACATTAGCGATTGGAACATCAGAAGGCTGTGCTAATTCAAAATGGATAGTGTCGCTGTTCGGCAAATTCGTCGGCTTTGCCGTTTCCTACAATATTTCTATTCACCTGGGATCTAACAGATGTGAGCGTAAAACTGTTCTGCTATCACTTTGGAATATAATCGACAGCCAATTACTGATTTGGTGAGATAGCCTTGAGGCGAATCGCTGAGGAAGCAGCAGTTTTTTTGCTTGAAATATCTAAAAGGGTTAGATAAAATAATATGTCATGCTCTGCAGGGGAGTAGTTCGCAGTGGACCACTTCTGTAAAAATGCAAGCAGTGCGTTGAAATTTGTCCAGCTACGAGAATCGGTCTAATAACCACGGGGCTTAGACCTCATTTACTCCAAAAGTCTTGTTTGCAAGAGAGTGCTACCATAGCTTTTCTTATTCGATCTTGTATGTTGGACGTTCTTCTTAATTTCCTGTCCAAAGCAAGACCCAAGAACTATTCTTTGTCAGAGAATCAAAGACGTATCCCGTCAAAAAGGGGGGGGGGGGGGGGGGGTTAACGTGCTTAATTGTGATTTTCCTTGTGAAGAGGACAAGTACAGTTTTGTGGTGGCTTACACCTATTCCACTGTGTTGTTTATTTGGTTGGCTTATGTCAAGTGCGAATTTGAGGACTTCACATCGAGTGTTGAGGGTTTTTTCTGAGCCCTAAATATCTTTGTCAAGTTGGGACTAGTTTAACAAACCTCTTAAGATCCGTTTTTCCATAATCTAATAACGCATCATAAAAAGAATAATAAAAATCGTAGAAGCTGATTTTGAGAAAATGTAGAAAAGTGAGGTACCCGCTTGAGCTGAACAGAAACAAAATAAAAAACCTCGATCTTCGATATCTTCTTGGCTTAAAATTTTCTTTGAAGAAGTTTGAATTAAACACTTTAAGCCGTTTAAGCTGTTTAGCTCATCGCCAACGTTATTGTTTTCCTCGTGTGTTTATGCCAATTCACGATTTTATTTCAAGGTTCATAACATGTCCCTTTAAAAAAATGCAATAAATTGAAAATAAATTTTATTTGCAATTCCTAACCTTAAACCACAAGCTTTGATGCTTGATGCACGATTGACAACTATCCTGCACAATAAATCAACACTTAACCAAATAACCGCCTTCCTTTACACCGTCTTCACGTTCTTTTAAGTGAATGACATTCTTTATAACGCAACTTAACAATCACGACACCACCGAAGATGTCTCCGGGACACAATAATAACAATCCTACTTAACCATAATGACAGATGGAACATACATACGCTCGTACAGTCTTCTGATCTTGATATACTCAAGAAAGGAACTCCAGAAAAGATCGTTTATACAGAAGCAACTATCTGCCATTTCAAAAGTGTCACTATCTCGCGCTCTCGACGACGAGAAACGACGACAACGACGACGACGACGGAGACCACCAAACGCTCTTTCTCGTGTCAATTGGGCAATCTTACAAATTGGCATCCCGTACACGAGAGCGCGCAAGCACGAGCATCACCATCAGAACCAGCACGATATATAGTAAAAATTATCACTTCATTGAAATGACTCTCAAAACATCGCACCAACAAGATCTAGCAGCGGCTTAGCTGGACCACAAAGACTGCTGCACTTAGAACATGGTTAGGGGCAGCCATCATTTCCATGGGGTATGAAGTGGCAGAGACATTTGGCAGTGTGCGCTGGGTTGCACATGCGCGCAATTGGCCTTCGGCAATGCGATTGTCCAAACCCGAGATATCAGAATTTATCGATCGTCTTTCTTAAGTCAAGCCGCCGCGCTGTTGCTTTTGACTTGTCAGCTGGTGGAAGCATAGTTTTCCATTATACCACCGTGGTCGAAGTCTCACAATCAATTGTGTGTGTGTTAGCACTTCCGCCCACCATTTTAGCTGTAAATCATGCGCTCTGTTTTTAATTACTAGAAAAAACATTGTTTCCAATTTCCGGTTTCATTGTCAACACTACAGCGGCATCTGGCGGTGACAGAGGAGCCTTAATGGTTGCTTTGGAATCGGTGGTTTTATCTCTTTAGGGGCCTGACACACTTTTTTTTTTTTTCATTTTCGATAGACAAGCAGTGTGTTTTTTGTGGAACGATGATAGAATGTTAACGTGCATTCATGTGGAACGAAATGTTTTACCAGGTGATAAATTTCCAAAGATATTCTGTTTCCAAGAGTGTCAATGCGAAGAAAACTGGGTTAAATCTTTGTTCGACTTCCATTAGGGGTGCCATAAAAAAAAGCGTTGCCCTACACTACACATACTGGACCTGGACACTTTGCACGGACATCGACATGGACTATGGACACCCATCACAAAAGACACACCATAAAAGAAACTGGTGGATCCTGTTAATGGACATAATACAACACATGAAGCCTCACAGCTCACATGCCATAAATTTCGGCCCATTTAGGAACCTCCAAGATTTCCAGTCCGAGATTCACAATTGCAAATAACCATTCATTGGGAAATTGTGTGTAAGTGAATTAGTAAAATACTGCACTGTTGACAATCTCTTGGGAAAGCGCCGAGGCGAGGACGAAGAGCTTGCTCCCTTTTTGTGAATTTGTAAAGGAACGAACGTTCACAAAACGTGATGTGTGAGGTTTGAGAGGTTTTTTTTTTGTTCTCTCCTTGCTCTCGCTCGTCGCTCGTCGGTCCGTGTGTCATTCAGCAGCCCGTATGTGCTCGGTGGAAAATTCTTATCTGGGAAGTATATGGAATGACAAGCTTTTCACACCCGATTGGCTTTCATGTTTGTCGCTGTTGCTGACAAACGACGTGACTTTGTTTTTTTTTTTCGATGGTAAGGTCGTCTTCATCGTCCTCGTCCTCGTCCTCGTCCTCGTCGGTCGTCCTTGTCATCGTTGTCGTCGTCGTATACATATACCTACAACACTGGCTTTAATTAGATTAGAAAACTCATTCGACGACGCACGGTATATATGGCATAGGGATTGTCGTCGTCGTCGACGTCGTTGTCGTCGCTATAGCTGGATCTAGTTAGTTTATTGAAAGACAAATTGAAGATGTCTGTGCACGCAAAAGTTAACAAATTGAAAAGATATTGAATGAAAGGTATGGCGGGATAGATGGAAGGGTGAAGGTGGCTCATGGGGAAGGATATTGAAAGGATTTTTTTTTTTGAATAAAAGTAATATTCCTTATGTATGCGGTTATATAAACTTTGTTGACTTACCCTTAAGGTGGTGCGTTTTTGTTCGTTGTTATCAAAAAGGTCTCAATGTTGAACTAATATGTGAGTGTTGATCAGCTGGTGTTGCAGCATCATCATTGGCTGTCATTGGACTTGATTCTTCTGAAAAGAGGAAGATAAATGGTTTTTAATTTCAAGAGTTATTTTTTGCAGGGTTTTTTTTTGTGTCAACGTATTTTATTTGGTGTTACATTATAAAGGTATATTTTTTTTTTTGGAGCAGGAAGTGTTTTTGATTTTTTGAACAAGTCCTTGGTGGGTATTGGGTCAGCTAGTCAGAACCAATACCAGCTTAATCTGGAACTTTGTTATTAGGGTTTTTTTGAGTTCTAAGTAAAGTGTTAGGACACATGTTCACAAAGAGAATCTATAAAGGATAAGGGAAGCTAAAAAAATATTGATTTGGACCGCAACAACAACAAAAATAAAGCCCATCTTCCCATATTTCTTTTTGTATATGGTGCCTCACTTCTTCCTTAATTTTGTCTGTCTTAATTTTTTTTTTCACTAGGATTATAATGTGCCTTTCCAACGATATAGCGTTCCAGAAATATAAAAATTGGTCCATAAGTTTCTATTTAAAAATGTTTGATGATCAAATGATATTCCCCACAAAATCCATCGTCTAAATCCATGTCTTTAAATTCAGTAAAAAAAGTCGGTTACCATGGCTCTGTAACGCCCACCGTTGACCGAAACGTTGTTTCCAGCCTCATTTTCAAAGGGAAATGGTCCAATGCTGCCACCAATCCACAACCCGCACTAAATTGTCACTCTTTATAGCTTTTCGACAATAGCGTGCGGGTTTCCCGAATCCCGAGTCCCAGACGCGGCAGTTTTAATTGTTAACGTAACTGCCGAAATGAAAATGTGGCTCGTCAGAAAAGATGATTTTTCGCCCAAAATCGTTGTCCGGTTCAAGCTGCTCTAAGGTACAAACTGCGAAGCAAAATCGAACCGGATGGTCTGTCCAAGACAATTGGATTTTGTAAGCGAATAATCCGATATCTTTGTGCAGAATTCTCCTCAGGCTATTGCGTGAAATGTTGTGCTGTTAGGATCGATGGCGAGTTGATCTTCGTGAATTACTTTCTTAATTATGTTGGCTCCACTTGAGCGTGGTGCTCCTAGGCCTTGCTTAATATGCCACTCCAGCCTGATCGATCTCTAACCTGGTAGTCTCCAATTTTGCACTCCAAGGTGTCGGAGGTCTCCCTCTACCTAGTCGCTGATGGGGTCTATCTGGCTTCTGATTCCCTCTGGTTTGGCGTTTAAGACTTTACGAGCTGGAGCGTCGATGTCCATTCGCTCTACATGGCCCAGCCATCTTAGTCTTTGGATTCGAATTTTTCTGGCTAGGCTTATGTCGCTGTACAGCGCGTATAGTTCGCCGTTGTATCTTCTTCGCCAAATGTTGTCTTCTTGGTTTACACAGACAGGACCAAAGATCGTACACAGAACTTTTCTCTCGAAGACTTCAAGTGACTTTTCATCCGATTGGTAGAGGATCCATGCTTCTGCACCACATACCAGGACCGGTATAATGAGCTTCTATAAAGTGTCTCCTTGGTTCTTCTGGATAGGGCATTATTCCTCAATTGCTTATTCATCCCAAAGAAACAGCGATTAGTAAGCGATTAGGTGGAGGTATTGGACTTTTGTTGATGAAAGCATATACTTCGTCTTGTCCTCGTTTATTTTCAGTTCCATTCTGCTTGCTGCTGACTTCATAATAGTGAACGCACCGGTTACTGCTCGCTTTGTTCTGCCTTCTGCGCTGCCTCTCACGTCAATGTCGTCCGCAAACCCAAGTAATTGTATCGATTTATTTAAAATTGGTGCCCTTGAATTGAGTCTCACTTTCTCGGCTTTTTTTTTCAAAAACCGCAGTGCTTTGGCTACATAGCACTCACTTTGGAAATAAGTTTTTAATATATCCCAACGTTGTTCAATCTATATATAGCGACTCATTTCGTTCCGCGGAGGTAAGATACTGACTTTCTGTCAAGATTTCGAACGGAAATCGGCTTACAGTGTCAAAATGACTTTTGAGTTAAAAAGAAGCCAATATGACCTATGGTTTAAATGGTTCTGAGGGGTTATTTGTTGCAGGTCTTAATGTTCACTACGATGTGATCTCGAAATAGGAACGTTGTTTAAGAAGAAGAAACCTCAAATACACCAAGACACCTGCTAACAGTTTGAAGCCAACTGGTGTCAGGGAAAACGTCGAAAAAAGAACCACGAGGTCATTACACAATCGCATTTTTCGCAGAGCGATGTGCCATCAAATTTTGGGAAAAGTAGGAAAACTACTGAAATCGATCATTCAATCCCAAAACTTATCGGAACGCACCTGAATAAACACGTTCGTTTCTATTTGATTATTTCGAACTTTTCTTAGCACGTTTTTTTTCGTGATAGCTTCCGGTTGGAATATTCATTTACATACTTACAGAAAAGATAATTCGGAAGAATACATGTTTTTTGATACTGGTGCATGTTGGTGATCTCAAATAGCGCAACAGCAACTGAAATAATGTTTGTTATAACTTGAAGGTAGAATGTCTTTGTGTGTGTGTTTTCATATTGACGCAACTTGACAACGAGTATGCTATCATTTCTGCATTTCATACAAATCATATTATTATTAATATTGGTGATCTGCAGGTTAGCTGAACTGAAGTTGAAATAGAATTAAATAAATTGAATGAAGATAAGCAGCCAGGTTTTGATGGAATTGTCCCCATTGTGTTAAAGAGGTGGTGTGCGGGCGCTCTGGCAGTTCCCCTTACATTAATTTTTAACCGCTCATTTCGGGAAGGTGTTTTCTTTGAGAATTGGAAAAATTCTTTCTTAACTCCTGTTTTTAAGTCAGGCTCTAAAAGTGAGGCAACTAATTACCGTCCTATTTGCAAAATATCAGCTGTTCCAAAACTTTTTGAAAAAATAGTTTATAACAAATTGGTTTTTCTTTTAAAGGAAATTATTTCCCCTCTACAACATGGCTTTATTGCTGGGAGATCTACTTCAACAAATCTAACTTACTTTAGTAACTATGTAATAGATTCTCTCGAGAAAGGTTTCCAGTGAGACGTAGTCTACACTGATTTTTCTAAAGCGTTTGATAGGGTAAATCACGCAATTCTGCTTGCGAAACTTGAAAACTTAGGTTTTCACTCAAATTTATTAAAATGGTTTGGTTCGTATCTCAGTGGTAGAACTCAGTATGTTCGTATTAACAATATTCATTCGAATCCTGTGGTAGTAACCTCTGGTGTCCCCCAAGGAATTCATTTAGGACCCCTCCTTTTTTTGATTTTTATCAACGATATTCCTAAATATTTCAATAATTGTATGTGCTTAATGTATGCGGACGATCTCAAACTTTATGTAACATTAAATCAGTTTTAGACTGCGTTAATCTTCAAAGAGATTTATCTAACTTATTTGTTTGGTGTAGCAGAAACGATCTTCATCTTAACGTTTCGAAATGTCAAAGTTCTTCATTTAGCCGAAAAACCAGCCCAATTATTTTCGATTACGAAATTAATGGTACCATATTAACAAGAGTAACCGAAAAAAAAGATCTTGGGGTAATTTTTGACACAAAGTTAACTTTCACTAGACACGTTGACTATATCGTAGCCAAAGCCAGCTCTATGCTTGGTTTCATTTATAGAAATTCAAAGGACTTTATAGATCCTTTCACATTGAGATCGCTCTATTTTAGCTATGTGAGGTCTATTTTAGAATACTGTTGTATCGTGTGGAATCCGTATTATAGTGTGCATTCGCTAAGAATTGAGAGGATCCAGAAACGATTCACTAGAATAGCTATAAGGACTTTGCGTTGGAACATCGATATGCCCTCTTACAACTCGAGATGTTTGTTATTAGGGATCCAATATCTGGAGGTCCGGAGGTCATATTTCGAAATAATGTTTGTCAGAGATCTAATCAATTATAAAATCAACTGTCCTTCTTTGCTTTCAATGATCACTTTTTATGTACCTACGCGAGATTTTCGTTCTTGCTGTCTTTTCTTTGTCCCTTTCCATAGGGTTAATTATGGTTATAATGAGCCATTAACACGCTGTTTAAGGCAGGCAAACTCTGTGTGTAACATGCATGAATTTAATATGTTCTTAAGTAGAGATTGTTTTAAGAAAAAATTGTTATCTTTTTTAAACATTGGTGGTTAAACTTAAGTATTTTTATAATTGTTAAGATTGTAGTAGTCTATAAGAGTTTTTTGTATGCTCTGCTTGATGAATAAATAATAATAATAATAAAATCAGATTGCAAGAGGGAACTCCTTACGACACGTATGTACATAAAAGGACTTTAAAAAAAAAAAATTTGTTGGGGATCCCTTGACCGAAAAGAATTCTCCATGTGCATTTCTGTCGAACATAAGGTAAAGCGGTGACCTTAAACTCAGCTGATGGTAGCATGTTGATTTAGTCAATATGCTATACCGACATGGCTTTAGAGCCCAACAAAAATGTCCAACTAACTCAATTATGCGTTGGTATTCTCCAGGAAAAGAAGGGCTTACGATTAATTTACGAATCCGAAGAAGGAGCACTTTTCAATGACAAGATTTGCTATTGGAGGATTTGTCACTTCTCCGGAAAAGGCAGTACTCCGGAAAGAAAAAAAATTAGGATCAAGCACAGAGCCTTCGGTGTAACAGCCCCATATAGTTACCACTATGCACCAGAATACTATAACTTTAAAATCACCTAAAGGCATTTACAACAACATCATCTTTCTAGACCCTGTTAAGGCCAGACGGCTTATGTCATGATAGAAATAGAAAATAAGAAATGTCTTTTCTTCGGATCTTTATCTGTTAAACAAAGGGACTTGCAATCACCTCTAGCCTCTGATCACAATCGTCGTCACAAAAACACCAGAGCACAGAAAGTCCGTTTATCATGTACATTGCACATTAACTCAGCTTTCTCCATAACAGTTGTTGTAATTTTTATTGGTCTTCCAACTCGCCTCTCACCTTGAGGATATCATTGCTGTGCTTTGTAGCTTTCGGGTTTCCTTGGAATATGGCCAATCCAGGAACACTTTCTATGCTTGATATCAACATCCACTTTTGTTTGGCCAGTGCTAGGTCACTATGTACCTAGATATTTAAACTAGGTGAATTCCTCCTTCTCATAATAACCTGAAGGTTTGGGTCCCGGCTGATGTGCGTTATGATTCTTGAACGATTGTTCTAGTTTTTTTGATCCACAACTTCCTTAGATATTCGGAAAGTGATCTTCTATTCTCCCTTTCAAAGTCTTTCCGCATGTTATTTGTAAGGCCGTAACACCCCTTCCTCCATTATATTAATGCTTCGGTAGATAAGGAAGAACTATTCTATAATTTGTACCTTAACATTTTTTTAAACCAAACTATCATGCACACTTCAGTTACAAGCGCCACAGGGTCTGAGGGACTTCCACTCTCAACCCGTTTTCTTGTGAGCGTGTGTGTTTCCTTCAGGAATGGAAAGTTACTACAGCATATTTCCGAGTTCGACAATTTTTCATGACGAGTTTTACTCTTGGAGGAAATCAGGACCCCGCCATAAAACTTTGGTGAAATCAGGGATTGGGACCAAAACTTAGGCGTATCAGTCGGACAGACTTACCCCCACTCCACGGGACACTCACTTTTGTGTTCAAAGTTGAGGTTTAGTGTTTACTATTTTCTTGCCTTTTAAATTCGGGTACCTACATCCTACATGCACTAGAAACTATTGTCAATAAGCGTCCATCAAACCATCCCATTACTTGACTCAACTACCCCTGTTTAACAATAGAAACAAAGTCTGTTATTTATACAATTATTTAAATGTTATAGCAATTTAATCTAAAAAAAAACAAAACCGACAGATATAACAAGCTCGTCGTCAGTCTATCCACCCTCTCTATCCCCACTTTCCAGCAGCCATCACAGCCGTACCTATATTGACAGAAACAAAAAGGACCATGCAGAACGCACTCTCTTGTAATGCACGTAATTCCAGAAAAATTATGCAGGTATTTGTTCGACACGTACAAAAAACAAAAACTTATCACTGGCAGTATAGACCATACACCAACTACAGCCATCAGCGATCAGCCATCACGGTAGCACAAAGCAAAAGTGAAAAAAAAAATAAAAAAAAAACCCGAACAACAAAAGCAAATTGGTCCACTTTCATGTCATGTTCAAGACCCGTCCACTCAATCGCGGTGATAAATCATTTTCCGAAACATAATTCCACTGCAATGCACCACTATTCGGTAGCAAAAGAACGTAACTGATGGATGATTTATACACCAGAAAAAAAAAATCCGGAGATGCGGGAATACCTTGTGAAAACCTTGTGTGCCATACGCACTCTCTATACAGTCTACACTCTACAACCATGTGAAGGCCCTCCTTAGCCCAACTCCAAGTCCAATTCCAAGTCCCGACCTACTATACGCCAGTCGTTGTCATCATGAACAGCGACATCATCGACATCGTCATCGCGCAATCATCCTTCGATCATCATCGATCGGGAGAAAACTGGAAAATTTCGTGACAGAAATTCATAACGAACACCGTGTGAATAGAAGTCTTGTTCTGGGACTTGTGACAATCAGCCATGATAATGATGATCAACGAGCATCGCATCGGTTCGGTTTGGTTTGGTTCGGGTGCAACAAGTGCATCCAAGGTCTAAGCAGACTCACCAGGAGAAAATTATTTCACCGCAACAACGTTCCAATGGTGGTGTGGACCTGCTCGCATGTAACATCATTCCGGGAGAGCAATCGATCCCGGGCGAGTTAATCGTGAATATATTTTGATTTCCCGTTTTTATCACACAACAACGAAGCCCAAACCCCGAACCTTCCAAATGCGCAATCAAGGAAAAATAAGTGCAAAAATAAAAACCAAGGCAAACATAAAAACCGGTCCTCAACTCCTGTATAATATTCCTCCAACGATTAGTTCTGATGTTGGCCACACAAAAAAATGCTTGGAAAATCCAAACAATGACAGTTGCCTAACTGAACATGACCGTTGGTCGAGGCAGCTCCTCTGGCTTCTCTGATGGGGAGAGGTCTATTGCCGCAAGAATTCGAGTTACACGCAGTCTGGAAATTCTTCTGATATGCGCGCGCATAAATTTTTGAAATTCACTAACCAAAGGAGATGCCTGGTCTGGGTCGGGTCCTCCTTGCGCATGGTTCAAGCGCAGGCACAAGCACAGCACACACAACAAGGAAGCCACTTTGTTGGGCTTTTTGCTGCTGATCAGAAGCAGCAGTGGTCGCCCGCCGTCGCCTTCGCCTTCACTTATAAACCACACCACACACTGTTGCAAAAAATCTCTGAATTCGAAATAAGTCTTGCGAGTTGCGAGTGCGACTTGCGACGAAGGTGGATCACCAGGAGAAGGAGTGCTCTCACTGCAGCGCCTTTCAAACAAAACATGTCTGCAATGCGCTTGCTAATTAAATTCGAATAAAACTAATCGATTAAGTTCATAGCTTAAGTGCGCAGCAGTGCAGGCCAGACACATACCCGTAGAGGGATGTCATCATCATTTGGCCAGGAGGAGGTGCACTCACATCATCACCACCACCACCCCACCACAGCAGAAACTCCAGAAACTGTGCGGTGCGGTGAGGAGCGATGATGATACCATCATCGACACAATGATGATCGATCGATTATTATCGATCATTTTGTTGATCGCACTGATTGGAACGCTTTCTGATAATTGCCATCAGGCTTGAGGCATATGGGTTCCGCATCCGCAGCATCAGCTTCTGATGCTAAGGGGAAAAGAAAGGTGACAGCAAGAAACTAATTTCTTTAACTGGGAAGAGGGAAGAAGGGACGGGGCATGTTTAGTTAGTTGGTCAGTCAACGCACAGAATTCGGAAAATAACGCCACATTCCGACGAGACTACTACTTTTTTTTGCGCTGTTATCGCGAATTAGTAATCCTCCGAGCGGGATGGGATTCTTAATGAGACGTGGGAACTCAAAGTGCTGGAATTCAGTTGCCCAGCGAGTGGACAAGACCAAGGAATGATGTTGCACGAATGGTTGTCCATGCCGATAGTGATCAGGACTTGCTGCAACGAATACACAGCGTTGGAATTTTTTGTATGCAGTTTCCATATTATGTTCCCGAACAGCACGCTGAGCGCGGAGAATGTGCTAATGTTTCTTTGTTGCAGATCTGAATCGGGTCTCTTTTTTTTTAATAACTTATTCCAACGGCGTTAGCGGTGGCGGGCGGTGTTAGAAGCTTTCATAAATATGTAATTATGTATTAGGGGGTGCTGAGACTGACCCTTCAATTTGGTTTTGAAACGAATAATAGTATAAAGGACATTGAAATGTGTCGAGTTTTTTGTCCTCGGCTCAGGCATTCGTGTTGGGCTCTGATCACACTTCAACTAAATAAGCTCAATTTTTTAGCTTATTTGAGGTTGTATCCTGTTTTTTTTTGTGGCACCATAAGATGGCTTTCTTACGAATTCTTTTTTTCGATTGAGTGTCAAGCTTTCAAAATATGGTGTGGGTGAAAATGTGAAAGTTGAAAAATAATGTAAGTTCTTGGTCAGTTAGCTCACCAATCTCCTTCTCCTTTTAAAGGGACCTTATCCCATATATGCCCTATTCTGTTTACCAAAACACAGTGTGAATTATACGGATACGAGTGGTAAATTTGTGTTGGAAGCTACTATAACCAAAGTTTAAACTGAACTTCCCTTTCTAAATGGCTAATATGTTTTCGTAATAAAGTTGTTGCGGACGAAACCCTTATAGTTTGAAAGAAGTATGTATAAGCTTATAATCAAGTCTTGAGGCACCAGGGCTCCAAAATTATTAAAAATGCGTGCAGGTGGCCTAAAGAAGAAAGCTTTCGTTGTCATCTGAAAATCTTGAAATGTTTCCAAACTTGTGGGAGTTTTAGGAATTGCTTACAAATTAAAAAAAAATTAATACTTTTGGGGGCGTGGTGTACGCCCCATATCGACTGAGTGAATTTTAAACTTTTCATTCCTTCAATGCAGAGATTTTCTTTCGAGGCTTATATTTCTTTCTGCTAAACTGGGTGACCAAGGTAGGGTTCCAATCTAATAATAATGGCGTATGAAATCTGAGTCTCAGAAAATGTCTGTGGGGAGGGGGCACCAGAGTTTATGCTCAGCTTCTAGAAACAATATTAAAGTGGATAGCCTATTTTCCTCAAAAATGGTTCAAACGGTGTTAATTTGTTTTCTAGAGACCAAAGGCCAAAAGCCTTTAATGTCCGGCGTTTTATTTTAATAATTTTTTCTGATTTAACTAAAATTTTAGAAAATGACTCCTGCTGGACAAATGATGAGGAATAAACCCCCTCCAATGACATATTTTTCTAATCACGAGTCACGACCCAAGCTACATGCAGTAGCCTTAATGTCAAACCTTAGGTGAACCACCCTGTGCGTGCGTGTTTGTAATTCGTGTTATCCTAAACGGTTTAACCATTTTTAGATGACAAGCATTTGTATTCTTTATATTTACTTATAGTTTAAAGTGGATCAGGTAGGTGGCGCTTCAGTCAAGTTTTTAAGAAGTTCTTCTGTTTGCACCTCTACAGCCGCCTGAACCGTTTTGCTTCAAACTGTGTATTTAGCGTTTATTTGGTCTTTTCTCGGAAAGTATTTTTAATTTTTACCCTAGGTTCAAAAATAACGGTAGGTAATTGCCATGAAAGCGTGAAGAAGAAGTTTAATTTTCTCAAAAACGGATCAAAAGATTTTGATAAAATTTTATTTGTGCTGTTTTGTGAAGACAATTTATCTTTTGGTTAGAGGGATTTTTTGAATTTGTCTTATAACGGTACCTCTCATAGAACCGGTTTTTTACTTGCTATATAGAGCAAGTATTGGTTTCGTGCAGAAAAAAAATTGAGGATTTAATGAAACATGACATTACGAGTATAGAGAAGCCCACAAAAGTGGTTTTCGCCATACCGTCCTTCGGTCTGTCTTTGCGGGTGTGCGGATGTGCATTTTTCACGTCCTACTACAGCCTAAACGACTTAACGGATTTTCTTCAAACTTGGTATATAGCAGTTTGAAGAAAAACAGTTGTCGAGGTTTTTTTTGTTTCGTTTTAGCCCGGCTCAAACTGGTACCTTTCATGTAACGGTTTTTTTCATTTTGGATTTTCTCGAAAACGGCTCTAACGAGTTCTTCATAGTTTTCTATAAGAATCCTATGTTAATTTTTCAGTGAAGCCTTTCCAAACGGTGGCTCCAATATACAACGAGCCGTTGGGTTTTAGCCAATTTTTTTTTGGTTTTTTCTCATTTGCTCGAAAATGGCTCTAACGATTTTGATTAAACTTTGTGCGTTATATTCTTTTAGTGTTTTTAAGAGAACTGCGTTTTTAGTTTTTGGCTAAAAATGCAAATAACGGAGATCTGCTCTTAACGGCTTTTTTCAAATGGCCATAAGTTGTCAACGGTTGCATCGAGTTCACTCAAACTTTGTTTGGTATAGTTTTTTACAGCTTCCTATCAGATGGCATTGCATTTTTTCAGTTTCTCTTTTCTAAATGGTGGCTCCTATACAAAGAGCCACTAGATTTTGGCAAATTTTTTCGTGTTTTCTAATTTACTCAAAAACTCTCCCCCGGTTTTTATGACACTTTGTGTGCAATATAAATAGAAGGCTTCAAAGAAAACTGCTTTTTTAGTTTTTGGCTACATATGATAATAGCGGAAATTGGTAATATCAGTTTTTTTTTTTTTTTTATTTATTACTTTTTGATAAAAAAAAAAACAGTTTTATTAATTTGGCCATAAGTGGACATTTGTGTCATTTATATCACCCAAAAGATGACATCTAAATTTCAAATATTAAAGGTATCTTAACGTCAGCTCCCGTATATCGGTTTTTCCAGTTTAAGTCATTTTTTTTTTAGTTTTTACCAATTTTTTTAAAAAAGAGTTGTTCTTATTGCTCGATTTTTTTTTTGTAAACATAGTATGTACCTACTATTGCACCCACAGAGCAAGTACGTGCGATCCAGTCGTGCATTTTATTAAACCAGATTTCTTCGCAACCAATTTTTAAAACTTCGTTGCAAATAATTTTTTGTTAATTGCACATTTTGGAAACGAAACGTAAAAAAAATTTCTCAGATCAAAACTGCAGATTTTTTCTTCGTAGTAATTAGTACTTACCTATAGGTACTCAAACAAACTTTCAACTT
Organism: Platycheirus albimanus; assembly: GCA_916050605.2. Classification (NCBI taxonomy): domain Eukaryota; kingdom Metazoa; phylum Arthropoda; class Insecta; order Diptera; family Syrphidae; genus Platycheirus; species Platycheirus albimanus. The sequence continues at coordinate 298,248,682 of OU696696.1, read as the reverse complement.
TTTCTTTTAAAAACTTAAAAAAACATGACTTCTACAATTTTAAATATCTTTTGCCCTAAGATTGACATAAGGTTTTGAAATTAAAAATCAATAATTAAATCGTTTTTTGGAAAAAAAATAAGTAAACCTTATGATTTTGTTCATTGTTAAGAATTTTAAGAACATTTTTTTTTTAAGTCCTTCGACCAGTTTTTTCAAAAAAAAAACAATTTTTTTTGAAAAACTTTTCCAATTTTTTTTTGTTGAGTATGTCAAATTCTAGCACTTACCTAATAGTTCTTACCAGAAAAATAAAATTTAAGAAAAAAAAAATAGCTTAAACCATTTTTGAAAAAAAAATATTTTTTTTAAAACTCAAAAAAACTTCAAAAATTTAAAAATTTATATTATTTCGTCTTTAAAACGGCTTCTACATTAAAAATTTCATCGAAATCCGTCAAGTACGAGAAAATCTGATTTTAAAAAACTGGTCCTTTACCGTTATACGACTTTTCCTGCGAAAAATTAATTCCAACCAAAACATAAAGTTTGCACAGAAAACACTATTTAGAAAGTTTAATTAAAATCGTAGGAGCCGTTTTTGAGAAAAAATAATTTTTCACTAAAAATCGTATGGCATGTACCGTTAGTTTTAGAGCTAATATGCTAATTCCAAAAACCCCTCTGTAGGACGTCATAATAAAACTGTTTACCAAGTTTGAAGCAAATCGGTTCAGCCGTTTAGGCTGTAGGTAACTATACAGACAGACAGACATACAGACAAACAGACAGACAGAATTGTCGGACCCACTTTTTTCCGCTTCTCTATCATCGTAATGTTATGTTTGACTGTCCAAAAAAAAAAATTGTTTTATACGAATGCATAACTTGCCTTTAGTACCTATAATCGGAAGTAAAAAAGTTGGTTAACATGGCTCAGTATAACGCCCACCGTTGACCGAAACGTTGTTCCCAGCTTAATTTTCGAAGAGGAATGGTCCTATGATGTCACCGTCAGTGTCAAAATAACTTATGATTTAAAAAGAAACCACTAGATGGACCCTTTATAAAGTATGAAGTATGCATCTGAACTTATAAACCTCATGAAAGACAACCATTTCGGCAACACCCATCAAGGAATAAAAAAAAAAAGGATTTGAAGAATTCTTACACAAATAATTGTTTAATTTATTAAATTCACTCACTTCTTCCAAAAGTCAACCGAAAGTAATTTAATTTCATCCAATTTCGTTTCGTTTTTAATGAATTAGCAATGGTTTGTTATTGAAAACAGAAAAAAAAAAAAAAAAATTCCAAAAGCCCCTTATTTTCACAAACATTCCTCCAATGGGCGGCCATATATACCTATACTCGTACTTGTACTCATATCTCTATAGTAGGGTATATAATACCAATCCACATTTTCTGTCTACAAAAAAGGGAAAAATATGTGAAAGTGTCGAAACAATTTTCCGGTTCACTTCCAATTCCAACGCTTATAGGTTTGTTGGTTTGGTTGATGGTTGGCATGGTATACCTACCTACCTACCTCTATACTTGGAGGACTTGGAGACGAACTAAATTTATACACTCGTAGATACATATGTTTTGGTGACACTGCGCGCCGCAGTAGGTAAACATTTTCATTAATCAATTAATCATGAACCAAAATAATGAATGAATGAAATGAAAAGCTGTCCTTACCACCTTAGGACAAAAAAAAAATTCACATTACGAGTTTATCAGTAGATTTTTATTTCGAATGCCTCCATTTTGTTTTGTCTTTAATGGATGTATAAATGGCGGGGAATTGGCACAACGCAACATAATAACGCTCAACTAAAGCAACTTTTCCAAGAGTGTTCAACTAATTAAAAACAACAAAACATACTCATCCTTGCACCAAAGAACATATCTACATATTTTGCAGAACAACAATTTCAATTTTAAGAGCAAGAGGAAGAGCTCTAAAGCAGCAGGAACAGATACAGAAACAGAAACAGAAAAAGCAACAGGCTAAGTTCAAGCATCACACGAGTCCTAGAGAATAACTACATGCATGCCGAACAACAATTCCAGACCGAAATTCGTGTTCAATAAATTTTGAACAATGTTCTTCTTTTCTTTCAAGACCTCTGTTGTTTTTGTTGTACCTTAAAAAAACTTCATCTTTGAATCAGTTCAAGTGACGAAGGAAGCGGGATAAAGCGAGGAAGGTGTGTGTGTTAGTGTTGGCGAGGGATTTAGAGAGGTATCCAGCACCGGACCCGCTCCTCTCTCTGTAGTCCGGTCGGTGCCAATAATTTTGTCTGATATGTAAATAGATAAACATCATGAAATCACTATTAAGACACACTCTGGCTGCAGTTCAATTGAAACTATAAGATACTATATGCGCGGTGCGGTGCGATTGCAATTGAATTCGTTGCTTAATTCTTCTCTCGTGAATATATCGTTGGTCGCTGTAAACATGTTGCCAGAGCGTACAAACCATCCAGCCGGTTGGTCTGTCGGTTAGTCGTGGTGTCCCCCTATGAGCAGCGCGGGGTCAAGTCGATCACTGACTCCCAGGCGGCTGTGTGATGATGGTGAAAATATATATTGACAAGGATTTTTTTTTTCCCTATTGGTCGTCGTCGTCGTCTATCCTTTACTAAAAGATAGATAGATTTCTTCTTCTGCAATCTGCACCCTTCTCTATTGTAAAATTGAGCTTGCTCATGTCATTAATCATATTTGGAATCGTTCAGCAAAATCTATTGCTCTAACTCTAACCACATTTATACAGCAGTTGTTTTGGTGAGTGCGGTGTTTTATGTGCGCGCTCGCTAGTATCTACCACTAGAGGTCACTGCGGGCGCAATGGAAACGATGTTTCTTTTGCCACCACACTGTATAAGTCCGTTTCTTTATACAGAGACGTCATTTTATTATTTTTATTTTTATGGTTATGGCCCGTTCCGCAAAAGGGAGAGAGAGAATTATGGGATTTTAATAGAGTTGTTGCACTGTTACTTATCGACAGTTTTCAAAGTTTTTTTTTATTTATTGTCGCTGGAATCGCAGGCGAATTTATGCGTTGCGTTGTCAGTCGCAAGGCGAATTGTATATTTTCGTGGAATTGCATTCTAAGTGCCGCAGTTAATCGCTGCCCCATTCGGCAATATAATAATTCTGTATCCCGCCGCCGTATGTGTGTGCACACAGCGAGCATAAGGGTCAAATGTCGATTCGATTGGATTGCATACTGCACTATCGAAATCGATGATATATAGATACCTATGCCATGAAGGAAAGTTTGTTCTATCGAAATGATGCACACATCATCCAGAGCCTGAGCCATCAGGACATTGTTTTGGATGCTGTATAGTGTAGCGCACAATAATCAAGAAATAACCATCAATCATTTAAAAAATGGCAATGGAGATGCAAGAAGATGCTGGCTAAAGGCTCAGGTTAGATGAGATTCAGTCCATAAATTGTCAGAACATCTTCTTCCATTTAACCTATCAGTCCGTTGCTGTGATGTGCATACAAAACAGGCAATCATTTTTCCCAAACGGTAGCTATACTTGCTGTTCTTTCAGTCAGATAGTCAGCAGCTGCGGGTGGAGTTTTAAGATTTGAAAAAGTATCTGTATCTTATCGTAGTTTTCATTGCAGACGGACTGTCAAGATTGTCCATTGCGTCGCGTCCACTCGTCCAGTCATCGTTTGAGGAATAAACTGAACGACAACGACGACAGGACAATGTATTCATATTTTTTTTTTTTTTTTTTTTTTTTTATGAATTTCTTGAATCAAATGCTAATGCGAGTTCCATTAGCAATCCGACCAATCCACCAGCACATCGATAGGTTATATTTTGTGGAGAATGGAGATGCAATTTTACTTCTTATGGTGACCCAATCCGATTGGATTATAAACTGAGCATCAAGTGCTTGTCACCAGAGCTAGGTATATGCCTTGTGGTTTTGTGGCTATGGCTCCTGCGTCTTGCTTCGAAAGGTGTGAATTTATCATAAGTTCAAGCCGCCGCCGCCATGCCACCGACTCAAGTAATCTTGATTCTCCACAAAAGTTGTTTTATGCAAAGCAGTTCGCATTATCCAAATTGAATGGTCCATGGGGTTACCTATAGATACAAACCAACCCCAGTACACCTCTAGTAGAGTACTACCTACTCTTTGGTGAATCTAAAGTGATCATTTGATGGTGGTCTAGTAGATGATAATAGATACTTTTTTTTGCAAAAAAATAAAATCGACGAAAAATGGAAACGATGTCGCAGTCGAATAATTCGAAGTCGAAGATTCAAATCTTAAACAACACCTGCAAAGTGGTGCAATCGACGAACTCAAGAAGTATCTACTACTGGTTTTTTTTTTCGATTAAGTTAAAGAAGCTAAGATGATGTTCAGGAGTCAGAGTCAGAGTCGTGTCACTGCGGTAGCATTCAATTCAAATTATATTGGCAATTTTAATGGGGATAATGTGATGTTCCCACGTGATGATGATGTGTGATGAGGTCGGTGCGGTGCGGCGCGGTGACCGGTGGCGTTGGTGGTCTCGTCGTATAGTGATTTTGCAACAACAATCTATACCTATTATACCGATACCCAATATCTATCTCCAGTATTTATTTTGTTTCCTTATTTTTTTGCCACTTCTATATACGTGCCTCAATTTGACATTTCTCCTGGAAGCTGGAAGGGAGAGTTTAATATATAATTTTATATAGAGACGTTATTTGAATCATTATTTTTTTTTTTTTTTTCTGGACACATTTTTGAGGGTAAACGTGCCTTGCCTATTGAGATGATGATGACGACGACGATGATGATGATGATGCTCGCTCCTTTGGGAAAGGTTATTTTTGGTTGAAATAGTATAGGAAGTATCTCTAAATATACAAACAATTTGTGTATCTAAATTCATGTGTTGATTCAATTAAAATTCAAGTCCTTGCCTAGCGTAGATAAATTGGAAAGCAACAGAAACAGCAACAAAATGAAATGATGTTCGAAAGGTTCGAGGGCTGGGCGTGTGCGAGTGTGGGGCGTTTTCCTTCAAATCGAAAGAGTTCTTCTTTTTTTTTTTTTTAATAGAATTGGATCTTCTATCTTTTATGCGTCTAAAAGATGTTTAAATGAAGAAAACATGGAAGTTCAAAGGGTTGTAAAGGTTTTTGTAAAGTATTGGTTATTTTTTTTTTTATTTTATTTTCTTTCGGTAACAAGGTTTCATTCGTTAACAAGGTTTTTTTTTTTTTCCTATGCGAGCTGGTATTCAAATCTTTTAAGATGGTTAACACCAATAACAGTTGTATACGTGCAGTGCATATGCTTTGTAATGAACTTGTATGTAGGTATATGTTGTAAAGGGAAATCTTGATATTCATTTCGCATTTAAATTTCAGGATGTTTTATTGAAGGAAGGACAAGAAATGGTATTTCCGTAAAAACATTTACGATACGATTTATTGAGAATGAATTTGTATAAGTGTGTGTTTTTATTTCCGAAAGTAATAGGTAGATGTCTTTTAACGAGGAAAAACTAGCAGACCGTGAGTTAACCTTTCAAAATGGAAATTACAGCTGTGCCGCGCCGCGTCGTCAGCCTTAGCTTTTTCTTTATTCGAAGCCGTTTTGATCTCAGGTGGATCAGAACTTCAGAACTCTCCAACAGAAAGCGTCAGTAAATTTCCCTGTCTTTTTCCATTTTCGAGGTCAACAAAACCCTGGTGTCGCTGCATTTCTTTCTACCAAGAGTCTTAAGACTCATTCGATTTGGATGATGATGAACAAAATTTCTGTCCTCCCGACCAAGAAGAAGTTCGGATAGCAATATCTAAACTAAAGTCCAACAAGGCTGCTGGAGCGGATGGCCTTATGGCTGAACTCTTCAAAGCAGCGGGAGATGACTTGGTGAGGAGCATACACCAACTCATCTGTACAATCTGGTCGGATGAAAGTATGCCTGATGAATGGAACCTCAGCATTGTGTGCCCTATCCACAAGAAAGGAGATACTCTAAGCTGCGCCAACTACAGAGGTATAAGTCTCCTAAATGTCGCCTATAAAATCTTGTCGGCCATTCTGTGTGAACGTCTGAACCCTTTTGCACGTGAAGGTGCAAGGAACTAACTTCACGGGCACTACCTTCACATGGGAATTAACTTCACCACTGGTGGGAACTAATTTCACTTTTTTTCGATGAAGTTAATTCCCACCGAAAGTGAGAATTAATTTCACCAAAAAATCGTGTGAAATAAATTCCCATCAAAATTTTGAAATAAAAACTGTCGAAAAATGAAAGAAATCATATTGATTTAAGCAATTTATTATAATTTAAAAGCAAAAGTTTTTACAAAAAGGGATAGACCTGTTAAAGAAATATGTATGCATTGAGTTTTTAACTAAACTAAAGTTAATCTTAGCAAACATTTTGTTTTAATTATTTTCGCTACTAATGTTTGACTTTAGTTTTAGTTAAAAATTCGCGCAAATTTTTAACTAAAACTAAAGTTGATCTTTGCAAACATTTTGTTTTTTTTTTTTTTTCAAATTGTATTATAGAATGTATTATAGAAACTGCATTAGCAGCGAAAATAATTAAAACAAAATGTTTGCAAAGATTAACTTTAGTTTTAGTTAAAAATTCGCGCGAATTTTTAACTAAAACTAAAGTTGATCTTGGCAAACATTTTGTTTTAATTATTTTCGCTACTAATGTTTGACTTTAGTTTTAGTTAAAAATTCGCGCAAATTTTTAACTAAAACTAAAGTTGATCTTTGCAAACATTTTGTTTTTTTTTTTTTCAAATTGTATTATAGAATGTATTATAGAAACTGCATTAGCAGCGAAAATAATTAAAACAAAATGTTTGCAAAGATTAACTTTAGTTTTAGTTAAAAATTCGCGCGAATTTTTAACTAAAACTAAAGTTGATCTTGGCAAACATTTTGTTTTAATTATTTTCGCTAACTTTAGTTTGTTAAAAATTCGCGCGAATTTTTAACTAAAACTAAAGTCGATCTTTGCAAACATTTTGTTTTTTTTTTCCAACTTGTATTATAGAATGCACAGAAACTGCATTAGCAGCGAAAATAATTAAAACAAAATGTTTGCAAAGATTAACTTTAGTTTTAGTTTAACTTAAACTAAAGTCAAACATTAGTAGCGAAAATTATTAGAACAAAATGTTGCAAAAGATCAACTTTAGTTTTAATTAAAAATTCGCGCGAATTTTTAACAAAAACTAAAGTTGATCTTTACAAACATTTGGTTTTAATTATTTTCGCTGCAAATGCAGCTTCAGTGCATTCTATAATACAAAGCCGGCAGAAGCGGGCTTAGTTTATCATGCTAAACTTAATAACACAATAACGATAATTATATCATTTACTGTAGTAAGAAGTGAAGTTATCTCCCACCCACCGAGGGAAATAACTTCATACAAAAGTGAAATCAATTCCCACAAAATAGTGAAATTAATTCCCACTTTCGGTGAGAATTAACTTCATCAAAAAAAAGTGAAATTAGTTCCCATGTGAAGGTAGTGCCCGTGAAGTTAGTTCCCTGCACCCACGTGAACTGATTGGCCCCTATCAGTGTGGTTTCAGACCCGGTTAGTCAACCGTCGACCAAATTTTCACACTTCGGCTAATCTTGGAAAAGAAAAAAGAATTCCAGATCGATACTTACCACCTCTTTATCGATTTTAAAGTTGCCTATGACAGCGTGAACAGGAACGAGCTATACAGAGCCATGTCACTTCTTGGCATCCCTGCTAAACTCGTTCGATTGTGCAAGATGACTATAGAGAACTCGTTCTGCTCCGTCAAGGTTGGTAAGAACTCCACCGACTCATTTAATGTCGAGAAAGGCTTAAAACAAGGTGACGCGCTGTCATGTAACCTCTTCAACATCATTCTTGAGGCAATCGTACGCAACTCGCATGTCAACACCGGTGGTACGATTTTTTTTTAAATCCGTTCAATTACTTGGCTATGCTGATGATGGAGCATTACATCAGTGGAGCATTCGCTATTGAAGTGGAGGCGGCGCGAATGGGTCTGGCTGTAAATGAAGATAAAACAAAGTATATGCTGTCCTCGGGTGAAGTAGATCATTACCGTAGGCTCGGAAAAAACGTCACAATGGACAGATATAACTTTGAGGTTGTCAAGGACTTTGTCTATTTGGGTTCCACTATAACCTCTCAGAAGAACATCAGTGAAGAGATCAGTCGAAGAATCACTCTTGCCAATCGCTGTTTCTTCGGGCTAAGAAGGCATCTTAGTAGCAAGCCCTCTCTCAAAGGACCAAGGAGTCACTATACAATCATCATCCCAGTCCTGCTGTATGGGGCAGAAGCGTGGACACTGACACAATCGGATGAATACAGGCTAGGGTGCTTTGAGAGAAAGATTCTTCGGGTGATATTCGGTCCTGTATGTATCAATGGAGTATGGAGGAGAAGATTCAATGGCGAACTGTACGGGCTATACAGCGACATTGACTTGGTTAAGGAGCTGAAAATACAGCGGCTTAGATGGCTGGGTCATGTGGAGCGTATGGACGAAAACGCTCCTGCCCGACGAGTCTTTAATTCCAAACCGGAGGGCCGACGCAGTTCTAGAAGACCCCATCTAAGGTGGCGCGATCAAGTGGTAAACGACCTCAACCAACTTGGTGTGCTCAACTAGAGGCCACTGGCTAGGGACCGACCTAGATAGCGAGGATTGTTGGTTGAGACCGTGGTCCACAATGTACGGTCTGCGCCAGCCTTAAGTATGTAAGTAAGAGTCTTAAGACCTGCCTCTTTTCTTTTTTCTTGCTCAATAGGGCAAGTATTGGTTTCGTGCAGAAAAAAAAATCGAGGTTTTAATCAAACATGACATTAATGATAGAGAAGCCCAAAAAAGTGGTTTTTGCCATACCGTCCGTCGGTCTGTCTGTGCGTCTGTGCGGATGTGCGCTTTTTCACGTCATGCTACAGCCTAAACCGCTTGACGGATTTTCTTCAAACTTGATATAGGTATAGTAAGAAAAACGGTTGTCGAGGTTTTTTTTATTTCGTTTTAGCCCGGCTCAAACTGGTACCTTTCAAGTAACAGTTTTTTTCAATTTGAATTTTCTCGAAAACGGCTCTAACGATTTTGATTAAACTCAAAATTTAGCTTACTTTAAGCATTTCTAACAAAACTGCGTTTTTCGTTTTTGGCTCAAATAGTCCTAACGAAAATCAGGTTTTAACGGCTTTTTTTCAAATAGCCATAAGTTCACAACGGCTTGATTGAATCGACTCAAATTTCGTTTGACATAGTTTTTTATAGTTTTCTATAGGATGGCTTTGTAAATTTTTCCCTGAAGCTTTTCTAAACGGTGGCTTCCATACAACGAGCCGATAAGTTTTAGCCAACATTTTTTGGTTTTTTCTAATCTGCTCGAAAACGGCTCTAACGATTTTGATTAATTTTTGAGTGTTATATTCTTTTAGTGTTTTTAAGAGAACTGCGTTTTCAGTTTTTGGCTAAAAATGCAAATAATGGAGATCTGCTCTTAACGGCTTTTTTTCAAATGGCCATAAGTTGTCAAGGGTTGCATCGAATTCACTCAAACTTTGTTTGGTATAGTTTCTTTCCGCTTCTTTTCAGATGGCATTGATTTTTTTTCAGTTTCTCTTTTTTAAATGGTGGCTCCTATACAAAGAGCCACTAGATTTTGGACAATTTTTTAATTTTTTCTAATTTACTCAAAAAAGGCCCCCCCGATTTTTATGAAACTTTGTATGTTATATAATAGAATACTTCAAAGAAAACTGCATTTTTAGTTTTTTGCTACACATGACAATAGCGGAAATTGGTAATATCAGTTTTATTAATTTGGCCATAAGCGGAAATTTATATCAACCAAAAGACCACATCTAAATTTGATATACTAAAGGTTACTTAACGTTAGCTCCCGTATATCGAGTCTTCCAGTTTTAGCCAAATTTTTTTTAATTTTTACCAAATTTTTCAAAAATGAGTTGTTCTTATTGATCAAAAAGATTGTTTTCGTCGTACTATTGCACCCACAGAACAAGTACGTGCGACCCAGTCGTGCATTTTATTTTCCCTCGCGATCGAATTGGAATGTGCTCCATTTTTCACAAAAATAAATTTTTGACGTGAAGGCTTCCTCAAATTTTCGTACTCATCGTATGATGAGTCAAACTTCTTCTCCGCTGCTGCTATTAGCTTTCTTTTACTCTGTGGATACTCTTACTCTAAGCAAAGGGCACCCGATGCTGAGGTTCCATTTCAGCAGTAGCCTTGTTGGATTTTAGTTTAGATATTCTTCTACTTCTCGGTCGGGTGGACGCCGGTTTTGTTCATCATCGCCCAAATCTAATGGATCATTCTGCCTGACAGGAGTTAGTTGGTTGTCTTCGCCGTTGAACAGTCTGCAGAAGTGTTCTTTTCAAATTCTTAGCACCGACTGCTCTTCTTCTACGACATTCCCACCCTCGTCTCTATGGGCTTCCGCTCGTGCTTTTTATCTCTTGAACGAATGTTTTACCCTTTTAACTTTCAAACATTGCTTCTGCCGTAGCACCCTTCAATAGATTCAACCGTTCGTTTTTAGTTTACTCTTTAACGTTTTGTATATTGTACAGATGCACAACTGAAGTGTGGAGTCTTCTCATCAGCTTAGGGAGCATTTTTTTGCAGCAGAAATAGTGGAGTTCTCTCGCTACTTCATTCATCTTGCTTTTACGCGAGTTGCTTTGCCATTAATTATAGATCCCTGATATCTAAACTTTTCCACAATTATTGCAAATCGTTTGGAATAGGCATTTCAGTCTTGTTTTTTTTATTAATTCATTTCCGGTTACCCATTTCTCTCCAAGACGTTAACCCATACGTCAAGTGCTCGTTGCAGGGATGAAGGTTCCTCGCTTATGATAGCCCCATCGCTAGTAAAGAATAACTGATGCACTGTAGGGTCCGTCACAATGATTGCAACAAAAAGCAGGGCAATCAAGATGTTTCCCTGGTGTACATCTACTGTGATTTGGAGTTCTTCGGTTATTCCAGCTGGACATTTTACTTTTATCACTGCTCCCTCGCACATGTCCATGACCATCACTTCCTACTGAATATTCCACCCAAATATAGTTAAATATTATTTTAGAAGTGAAATTTGAATTGTATAAATTCTCCGATTCTCAATACGATTAAAAAAAACTAGGTCCTTATCATTTGGCAAACAGAGACTGGAAAAGCAACTATGCGGCCAGTGAATCCGTGAAACTAGGACTTTCAATACGAAAACTCGAGTTACCGAAAATACTATATTTTCCATCACCAGCTGTTGCTAGCAGACGCAAATATATTGACAATTTCAATAATGTTCTCTGGATTCCACTCCCGATTGGAAAGTTCTAACTAAATGACATTTGGTTAAAAAAACGGTAAATATTCAGACTGACTTCTGATTTGACGTTCCTATAAAATGAATTTTTACTCATCTTGATCTATGAAGAGCAGAATTTGTAGGAATAGAGGAAGAACTTCCTGATTTTCCCTGACCAGAAAAATGTGAGATTTAAATATGTGACAAAGGACCATGTCATACAGTCAAATCTCCTTGCCATTCAGTTGAAGTTGTAACCATATTAGCGCCAAAAAATTGGCTACCATCCTAAAAAACTTTCTGTTAAACCAAATCATTTAGCCAGACGATTTCCATCTGCACTTTTTCAGCGCATAGAAACGCTATCAGAAAATGAAAGTTCCAAAGATCTCCTTTTCTTGGACGCACAAAATCGAACATATGTGTTTTTTTTACATCAAAGTAAGGGTCGAACATACATACAAACAAAATTTATTGCGAATGAAGGAAGGCAAAATGTTCATTTATCGTATACAGAACAGTAAAATTTCTACCCTAGAGCAAATGCAAATTTATTTGGGAGAGGAAGAAAGGATTCTAGAGCGATTTCAATGACACTCAAATGGTGCATTCATATGCTTTGGAGTCGAGCATTAATTTTACCAATGTTGTTATCACTGGCTGGAGGAAATATCGTAACTTGGACTTTTCAGGACTGTCATTTTACGTATCATAACTCCATTTTCTTTGCCACCGCATTTAAGGGTATACAAATTTGTATTAATGCTGAGTTTCTTCAGACAAAAGGAATACATAAGCTTTGTAAAAATTAACGTTTAATATCGTGAGTTTTTGGGGACTTACTGCGTAATTCAAATTATTTTTTAAACCAAATATAAGCACTGAATTGGAGACCTATTTCACATTTCTATTTTTGAGAAAATGTTTATACAGGGTGATTCACGAGCGTTGTGTAGGTTGAGTTGAGACAAGAAAAAAATCGTATAGGAGGGGGGGTCTATTCCCCCCCCGTTTAGCCGGGAGGGGCAATTTTCTGAAAAATTGACTTATTTTGTAAAAAAAAATATTAATAATCAACGGCTTCGTTTACAACACCGTGTTATACCTTTTTGGAAAGCCAAAAACTTGTTCTTTTATTTTGTTTTTAAATTAAATTGTTTTAACAAATAGTTTAAAAAATATAAATTTTCAAACTCAAAATTTTTAAGAAAAATTTAAAAAAATAATTTTAAATCTAATTTTTTTCAAAATTTTACGTAATTAAGTATAATTTTTGTTCTCAGAATTCAACGCTCCCGTTAATTTTTAATCCAACACTGAAAACCGTATGGCTCTAAGACTTTTTGTTGCCAAGGTATTCAAAAATAACCGAACCTACTTCTTCACAAAAACAAGAAAATCTAGCCTTACGGGATGGCACAAGTGATCATTTAGCCAATTTTTTCGTTCTTAGGGGCCGGTTATAGCGATAAGTAAAAATTTTCTTTTGCAGTATTTAATATGTTTGAATGCGCTTTGAAACAAAAAATATATGCCAATAAGAGACGAATAACATAAATTAATTAACTTACAAAAATATTGATTCGGAAATGTATTTTTTGCGGAAAACTAATTATTAGATTTTACTGACGAAAACTCATTTTACGTATCAGCTGATTGTCATATCACTCAAAAATAAAACAAAAATGCATTCTAGTTTGTTACTGTTTCGTTCATCCGGGAAAAATTTACTGATGCATTTGCGACCAGAAAAAAGAAGAAAAAGACAGGATGTGATTCTATTAGATATCATTTTCTTACTGACATAATTTTACTGATCGCTATAAACGACCGTCACTTAAAAAACTCCTTATTAATTTGTTTTAAACTTTTACTGATGCGTTTTACTGATCGCTATAACCGTCCCTTAAGATCAGCAAAAATATTGATACTTTTAAAGGCCAGGCGGCCATCAAAACCATTTCCTGAATCATTAGATATAGTAAGTTAAGACTACTCAAAGCAAAAAACCAAGTCTTTTTTAACCAAGTTAGTTAACTAACATTGGGTTCTGTGAAAAAAATGGAGGGGAGGAGGGAAACTGCAAATTTTTCGAACTTGCTCCGGTTATTTCTCAATAACTTTATTTCCTTACATCCTACGGCAAAAAATGCTGCGACTTTTGTGTAGAGCGTCAAATTTCCTAAAATTTTGATAGAACAAAAAACAGGTACATTTTCAAAAAAAAATTGGCATTTTTAGCGATTTGAAAAATGGCCTGTTTTTCGAAACACCAACAATTTCCGTCTTATGAAAACTGTAGGAAATTTAACGCTCTACAAAAAAGTCCAATTTAGTTTTGTTATTGGAAGTAAGAAAAAAAATGTATTGAAAGAGAACAGGAGCAAGGTCGCAAAAATTTGCAGTCGTCCCCCCCCCCCTCTCTTTTTCCACAGGGTCCTCGAGATCAAAAAGTTAGCAAAATGTAAACTTGCTATTCCTGAAAAAAATCATTTTTTCCCTGAAGACTAGACTACTTGCTTTTAAAGGGGGAACAGTTTCCTTCAAACCACTTTTGATATTTAGCTAACAATCGATACTAAGTTGTTGGTTTTCGATGAATCCATGGTCTGCTATTTCAACGAAAAAATGAAGTATCCAAATAATTTTAGCGGGCATCAATTGTCCCTGTTTAATAGATTCCTAACAGTCCACAACTCATTGGGAACCCACATGAGCAGAATTATGGGCATATGCACGGGCACCTTTTTCCCCTTCGTCCTTCGATGTCAGGTAGATGAGAAGTCAGATGGGAGCTCGTCGCACTTGCTCTTTCGAGGGTGACAAAGCTTTTGCACAGTTAATAAAAATAGGTATCTATTTATTGAATTGGGGAAAAGTTTCGAGTACGAGGAACATCCTGAAATAAATTCAGTAATCACAATGATTCCGGAATACTAATTTTACAGTATTTAACTAGACCCTTAATGTAGAAAAATCGATTTCCCTAAAAAATTTCTATAATAAGGAACGGCCTGCCCTGTATGAAACAAAAATCGCGGACAAAATGTTAGATAGCTGTGGGGCTAGATCTGAGAGGAAGGAGGGTTTTCAAAGGTCCCCCTCTTGAGCTGTACGTCAATAACTCGAAAACTACAGCCAAAAATAAAAACTTGTTGAAGAATTAATAAAAATTGCCCATTCAAAATGACACGATTAATAGAAATGGTTCCAAACCCCCCCCCCCCCCCTCTCGAATGCAGGAAAGGTAGTATAAAAAACAGTTTTTTTTTAATATGCACTCGCAGTCAAGGGGTTATAAATACCCTTATAATGGATTACCATTTGCGAGTGCTCAAGAGAGAAGGCATAGAAAGAGTGGAAAGAATTTTTGTTGGTACAGTGGATTGAGATTAAGGTGGTAATTATTTCACGAAAATATCACGTGGTATCCAGTTGTAACTAGGGTAACTTGGGGTAATAAATAAAAATTACTGCCCTGTCTGGGTTGTGGGTTTGAACTCAAAAATCAGTTGTAAAAAAAAAAAATATCCACGTGATTATATATCATCATGTTAAAGCTTATTTTCAAGCCCGAAAGCTCGTCCTTAATACTTTCCAAAGTTTTTAAAAATAAATTTAAATTTAAAATTTTACCCTTCTGAGAAGCAGTTAGTTTTATGACATTTTTGATCATATGGATGAATCTAGTCTGATTCGAAATGCTTTAATTGAAATAATTGGGAGTATGTCAAATATCTTAATGGTTAGTTTATGTTTGGTGTATAGAACCGACGGATGGTTTGACGGTCCCCCCCCCCTCTGAATCTACTCCTTTCAACTCTTGTCCAAATCTATTAAGTTCAATTAATTTTAAATGATTTTTGTAACTGACAAAGTGCGACAAAAATTGTCACCATATTGTTTCCTAAAAATTAAGAAACTTCCAAGAATCAATAAAACCACACAACGACAGCACCGCTTGGATAACATTTCTCCATTGAGTATCTTATCTATAGACACCGTCTACACTCTACACAAATAGCAACATCTTCACTCTTCAAAAAAACAATTTCTCCTGAAAGCCGTTAAAAACTGTATGTTTTTATTTCAGTTTACATCTCAGAATTTTCAGATTCTCACAGCATGACATAGCATGTCAAAAAAATTTCAATATTTTTATTTGAAACTTCATATGAACTTTACAAAAAAAAAAAAAAATTCTTGGAAGTTAGCTCGGGGAGCTTGACTCCTTTTGATTTATTCATTTGCTTTTGATTGACAATATTTGAGTTTTATTGAGTTAAAATTGTAGTCAACATCAGTTGACTTGTCTCTTTTTTCAAATTTCATCCCTTGTTCACCGCAAACCATCAGACAAATGTTTCGTCCTTGCCATATTCCCACTACCACCCTAGTAGCTGTGAAGTACCTACCCCACAACCTACACCCTTTCACCTCAAAGTCATTTGACACAGAGAATACACCTGTGTATATCCTTAAAAAACCCGCAAACGGTCACTAATAGACCAAAGGTTAAAATTGAATAGAGTTCGTGTCCTGGTTTGGTTTGGTATTCAGCGAGGTATGCATGTGGAGGCGCTTGCCAACAAACCGACCGACGACAGACATCTACATCAGCGATTATGCCCTAAAAATGTCGTTGCCGTTTGTCAGCGGCGGTACGGCCCTGCCGGCTGGCTGGCCGTAGACGATTCGATTTGGGAGCGACACGATGGGAATTACTTACTACCTATCGCTGATGTTGGAAACCGTAGTATGGAGTATGAAACAGGCGCAGGACGCAATAAAACTTTATACGGCGTCAATTGGCAATTCGATTGGACGACCGACCGACTGACTGTATGTTTTGTTGTGGTGTGTTTCTTTAGTTGTTGTGCTGCCATTGCCGTTTTTTTTTTTTTGTTCGTCTGTTTTAGTGTGTCTTTTTTTTGTTTCATTTCAGGCCAATTTACTTTTATTGTTATTATTATGCCACGTTGGGAACAATTTCCAGTGTTTTCATCTCCAGAGATTTTTCCAACAATATTTGTGTGTTTGCGAGTTGAGCCGTTTTTTTTTTCACTCCAAAGATTTTCGTTTTCGTGGTCTTTTCCAGTGAATTCGTTGCAAAAATTGTGTATGTTTGTAACTGTGTAGAAATGTATATTGTATCTGAGAGGTCTTGTTGGGAATTTATGACCGATTGAAAGAACTTGGGGACGATCGTTCATTCTGATAAAGATATAGACTTTGCGCCACTTTGTCCATGTTAGTGACATCGGTTAGTTTTTTTTTTTTTTTTTTTTTTTTTTTGAAAAGAAGTTTTAAACGTAAAACCAAAAAAATTATTTTCTTTGAAATTGCTTGTAACCTTTCTTGGAGGAATGGGAATTGTTGTGATGAATGTGTGATAGGCGTATATTATTGAGACATTATTTAAAAATTAAGCCGACACATAGCGCCCCACATCGTGTGGGTCCAAAAATAGAAGCGATAAAAGAATTTTCGGAAGTTAAAATGAATTCATAGTAAAGGTATAAAGTTTTTTGTTCTCGCTTTGAGGAAAAGTGTTTGCAAAGTTTATAGGCTTAGCAAGGCCTACCAATCCTTTGATTGTTAAGTAGAAGCGGGGAACAATAATCGATATCAGCCTGGCAAGTCAATCTAAGGACGATTCCATGTAACCAGATCAGACTCTACACTTCATGATACCCTAACTAAACAGTTAAATCAGTGATCCGCGAGGTTTTAGATAATTTAAGCCTCTCTGACAAAGACTCCAGAAAATGTCCTCCACCTTCGAACCATCTGTAAAGATGTAATATCGGAATCTCTTGTCACATTTTGCTTTTCCAGTCTGTTTTGGAGGGGGGAGTCTTATACTTTGAAGCCCTTGAAGAGCCTATTTTAGTTTTGGTTGTAAAAATAATCAGTTCCGTTTTCCTATATCTACAAAGTCCTCAGCTGATATGGCCCAGTTGCTATTTGCTAACCGTCTTGAATGCCCTTTCTGTTATTTTACTGATTACGTGTAAAAACTATCCAGACCCTTTCCCAACCGAATAGTCAACATATGATACCGCCTTCACTCCACCATATTCCATTTCAACAAAAAATTCGTTCATGACTAATAGCCATGGTAGAGGTGAAAGAACTCCTCCCTGCGGTGTATCTACCTCTGTTTACGTTTTTGACCGATTGCATATATTCCTTAATGATGCCTGAATCACTAAGCATGGAATCTATCCAAGTTTGTTAATTCAAGCTTAACTCGGAACTCTTTTAAACAAGACTTTTAATCTTATCAAATTGAAAACCAGTCGTAAAAAAAAGAACTTCGAAACCGGACCGTGTGTTCACTAACATCTTAGCGAAAATAAAACGAAATAACATTTTTGTGTTTTGGCTATGAAGTTTCGTTTAAAAATGCTCAGAAATGTGCCTAGCAACCCCAAGAAAAAAGTTTATTTTTCTCGATCGATTTTCATAAAACTATACCTATAGATATGTACTTGTAAGCGGTTTTGTGCAAAATTTTTAGACTCACTTCATTTTATAAAAACCAATCCAAATGAAATAAAATGCACGACTGGGTCGTCTGGTGCTTCAGATTTTGAAAAAAAGCGCAAAAATCATATGAAATTTTATTATTCACTTTAAAATCAATAGTTAAAACGTTTTTTTGGAAAATAAAAGTACATACGTCGTACGAGAGTACATTTAATGTTTTGAATTTTAGGGAATAAAATTTCAAAATCCTTCGGCCAGTTTTTTTCAAAAAACGGTTTTTTTAAACTTTTCCAATAAAATGTATTCCAGTTTTATTTGATGACGCAAACATCTACCATTTTCTAGTTCCTATCCGAAAACAAAAAATTCAAAAATGTTGGTTAAACCGTTTTTGAAAAAAAAAAACAAAAATTAAATTTTTTTTTTTTTTTGAAAAATTAAAGAAATAATTTTATTTCGTTTATAATAGAGCTTTCACATTAAAATTTTCATCGAAATCCCTCTTTCCCTCTTTTCCCCTTAAGAGAAAAATGGTTCTATTGGAAGTACCTTTATAAAACTTTTTCTGAAAAATCTATTCCAAACAAAACATAAAGGTTACACAAAAAATTAATTTAGAAAGTTTTATCAAAATCGTTAGAGTCGTTTCTGAGAAAAATTAATGTTTCATTTAAAATCGTATGGCAGGTACCGTTAGTTTTAGAGCTAGAATTCTAATTCCAAAAATCAATCTGTAAGATGTAATAGGTAATACTGTGTACCCAGTTTGAAGCAAAACGGTCCAACCGTTTAGGCTGTAGGTGCCGATAAAGACAGACAGGATTGTCGGGCCCACTTTTGTAGGCTTCTCTATCATCATAATGTTATGTTTGATTGCCAAACAAAAATGTTTTTCTTACAA
The DNA here is from genome assembly GCA_916050605.2 of Platycheirus albimanus. Taxonomy (NCBI): domain Eukaryota; kingdom Metazoa; phylum Arthropoda; class Insecta; order Diptera; family Syrphidae; genus Platycheirus; species Platycheirus albimanus. The sequence continues at coordinate 298,229,904 of OU696696.1, read as the reverse complement.
ATGCATACTTGCCTAACCTACCTATAATTGCAAGTAAAAATATAATGCACGACTGGGTCTCACGTACTTGCTCTGTGGGTGCAAAAGCACGATGATAAGAAATTTTTCGAGCAATGAAAACTACTGGATAAAATAAGCAAATAAGTTCGAATTCCTTATTAAACAAGTGTTTACGTCCCGCATTTTGAGCATATTGACAGTTTTATAAGATACGTAAATTGTTCCCGTTATTTCATTATACTTTATAAGACCTCCAATGGAAAAGTCGTTTATAAACAAATTGATGTCCGTTATTTGAATTTTTAGCTAAAGTTTAGGAACGCATTCATCAATGAAATACTCCCAAAATTACTCTCGAAGTAACTGAAAATTGTTTAAGCTTTTTTTTCGAAAAATTTGGTAAAATCTAAAAAAGTTTTCGCTAGAACCGGAAAACCCGATATATCTACGGAAGGTACCTACCGTAATGAAACATTTCATATTTAAAATGTAAATGGAATCTTTCGGGTGCTATAAAAGCTATACAGGGTGTCCTCTAATTCGTAGGCAATATTTTAGTTCATAATTTGTTGGGTATATTTTAAGAAAAATGTTTAACTTTGGTGTTCCCTGACTCACGTTAAAGATAATCGTGATGTTAGTACTAACGATATTTAAGTCTTTATTTTAAATAAATTTGATATCTTGTCTCAGTTTTAAGGTATCCAGTTTTAATCCTGTTCCAATATTCTTGTCTATGCTAATTTTTTGACTTTCGGCTCAATTTACACCAGATTATCCGTTATATCCGTTAGTTTTTTAAATAAAAAACAGTTGTTAAAATAAAAATAAAAACAAGTATGCAGAAAACGCACAGGGCTTAGGTAATTTATATTTTATGTGTGTAGGTACTAAATCAGCTGCATCAGGTAAAAAAAGGGTTCTGATTTTTTACCTATAAGTTGACAATAAGAGTGGTTTTCAGAAATTCGTTTGACTATATGTCAGAACTTACATTTGCAACGAAAATGAAAAAAAAAAACCGCCATGGCAATAGTTGATTAGAAAGGTTTTTTGTCTACATTTACAAACCAAGAATACGCAGATATTATTTAAGTCTAAATAAACCAATGAAAACCACTTTTAGGTATTTCCAACTGTTGTTAAAAACATAAAGGTTCACATTTAGAAACCACTTTTTTAACTGCTATAAGTTTTTATAAGTATCATAAAATCTTTGCGTTTTTTTTCATATTTGTTATATACTTTTTTTGTAACAGTTGTTACATTCATTAAAAAAAATATTAAAACACCATGTTAATTATGCATTTTCTGGAGAAAATCGACCCGAAGGTCAATAAATTGTATGGTCAAGAAAAATGGAAGAGATCAGAAACCGGATATCTTAAAACTAAAGCAAGATATTTAATTGTCTTAAGCGCGATTACAAAAGCTATTATATCTCCTAAAAATAAAGACCTAAATGAAGTTTCTATCTTTAGTACTAATATCACAATTACCGTTAACGTGATACCGGGTACATCAAAGTTAGCCTTTTCTTAAATCCACAAAAAATGATATCAACAGTGACTATGACTATGACTATGATTGACTATGACTATGACTATGCAACGATTTTTTTCTTAAAGTATACCCAAAAATAATGCCCTAAAATATTGCTTACGAATAAGGGGACACCCTGTATACCTTAGCAAGTCTAAATCATTTCGGTAATGTCGTTGTCCACTTGGCCAGTTTAATAAAACCGTTAAAACCGGGTTTCTTCATTCACATTTGTATGTATAGACAAAAACTTAAAACGCAGTTTTCTTAAGAATACTCAAAGAATATTCCACACAAAGTTTAATCAAAATCGTTTGAGTCATTTTTGAGCAAATTTGAAAATACCAAAATAAGTTGGCTAAAACTGAACGGCTCGGTGGTGTAAGTGAGCCACCGTTTGGAAAGGTTTCACTGAAAAAAAAATTTAATGCCATCCTGTATAAAACAGTTAGGAACTATGCCAAACAAAGTTTGAGTCAATTCAATTAAGCCGTTTCTAACTTATGATCATTAAAAAAAAAGTTGTTTAAACCTGATTTTCGTTTTGTTTATAAACCAAAAACAAAAAAAAAACGCAGTATTATCAAAGATGCCCTAAGTTCGTTAAATTTTGAGTTTAATCAAAATTGTTAGAGCCGTTTTCGAGCAAATCCAAATTGAAAAAAACCGTTTCTTGAAAGGTACCACTCTTAGCCCTGCTAAAACGAAATAAAAAAAACCTCGACAACCGCTTTCCTTAAACTGCTATGAAGTCTTAAGAAAATCCGACCATCGGTTTAAGCTGTAGGTTGAGGTGAAAAAGCGCACAGACAGACACACCGACGACGGACAATATATCCAAAACCACTTCTTTGGGCATGTTTGATTAAAACCACATCAACAACAATTTTTTTTTTGCACGAAACCAATACTTGCAAGTAAAAAACGAGGCTGGTAATACTACTATTGTTGTTGTGTATGAATTAGACGGTTAGACAATGCCACTCGCAACTTAAGAGTGGTCGACACTCGTCACCACACCACTCATAAGTTTTGAGAGCGCTCGCTTACTAATAGTGCTTGGTGAATAGACTTACGAGCCTCATGAGTTAAGGGCTAACCATAATTGAAGAATGGGTACGTACGTTGCCTTACGAAACAGTATAGAAATACATGTGATTTGTATACCCAACCCGAAATGACTTTCTGATAAGTTTCGGCAAGTTTCGTTCACTTGCGTTTCCGTACGTAATCCTTTTTTTCTAAAGGGTATTCTTCTTCTTTCTTTCTTTCTTCTTATTTCTAAAAGCTTTTATGGGCAACTGATGTACTTTACAAATCGTAAGGAAACTTTTCGTTCGATTTTGACACTTGCTTCCTTTTTCTTTGGCGTATTATGGTTGGGCCTTTAAGAGTGATCCGTTGTGAATACCACCCTTATAATCCTATTAGTTGGCCCTACCTTATAAAATTTGCAGCCGTCTTGGATTTTGGATTTTTGAATACAAATTCTGTCAAAAATTGATCGGTTCATCCGTTCACGAGGTATTGCTGATTTTGTGGAAAAAATGCAGATGTAGTGTTAAGATAAATATCTCAAGGCTTAATTGAGCTTGTGTTTGTCTTGCAACGGAGACGACAAGCTACAAGCCGGAAGTTGAAACGCCTCTGTTTTTTGTTTGTATTTGGTTGAGTAGGTACGTAATGAAAAATTTAATAGTTTTAAGTCGAAAGTGGCGTTAAAGATACGCAAAAAAAAACAACTGCCAAAATAAATGTTCATCGAAACTACCAATCAAATTATGTGCCTCCCCCTGGACACCATCAAGCGTCAGCACAACATAGCTTGTCATCAACCGCTTCGCTGCTAACTAATTACGCAATCAATAATGTATGCAACATGCACGTTAGTTATTTCATGAGGCTCACTTATATTGACTCACCCTCATCTGCATATTGATGGTTGTTGGCTGTCTAACGAACAACACTATGCGCGCCGTGCCGCGCCGCGTAGCGTCGTCGTCGTCATCGTCGCTCAACAATTAAGGCGGCTGATCAGGCTCACACGTTGTTGTTCCGTTGTTGCCACAAAAATTGAACACGCCAAACATACCACCGACCCGACCCGTTCATCAGGCTCAAGCATAAATAATTGTCAAGGAGTTACTGGCGCTAAGCACCGAACAACCATTATCGCTCGATGTTGCACGCGTCAATTAAGCCTTTTTTTTTTTCTTTTTATAAAAAAATAGGTGTGAAAACTATAAAACGGAGTCGATCGGTAATTGATGTGATGTTGGTGTGGTGTGTCCTCGCTTAACTGTTCACTCATGCAGATCCTCTTAAAAATTAGTTTAACACAAAATTGATCAAAGTCTGAATTCAAAAAAAAAAAGAAATCAAAACGGTGAAACGTCCAGTTTTCCGTTGTTTCTAATAAACTTCGCTCTGCTCATTCAATCAGTTTAACATTTAATCCGCACAAGATGCGGAAAAGATCGGGAACATACGCTCCAGCTCCGCTCACATCACACAATTGACTTGGCTAAATGTCACGATCTTAAGTGATAACATGCCCGCAAAGTCAAAATATTTATTAAAGCCATCAATTCACCTAGATCGCGAGGGATTTAAAGATCCTGTTTTGTTTGTTTTGCTTCTTGTCAATGAACAGGATTAGGTTTAGACCAAGTATAGTGGCTGATGGCTGCTCCACAATTCTTTCCATGCAGAACTAATTCAACAGTAGGTCCCACCATGCTTCTGATCGATCTGGCTTAATCACAGAGCAGACACAAGACCAAACAAAAAAACCCAGTACACAAACGTCAGACAAATTAATTTAGCAAAGTTTAACGAAACCAGAAGTTGCTGATGGTTGATAGAATGCAGGATACGAGAAGGGCTTATTTAAATTGATGGGGATATGGGGAATGGGGGAGCTGCGAACCCCTTACCAGAAAACCTACTTTGACTGTAAACCCAAGTTCGACGTCAGGATGAATAGGCATCTCGGTTGCTTTGATACGACAGCGACAGCATAGAGGCATAGGCATAGGCACTCAAATTGCTTGCTGATTAGCTGTGCATAGTTGTTGTTGTTGTTGTTGATTGCAAATTTAAATGATTGCCTCTGGTGACAGGAACAACGGTTGGCCAATTGGCCATTAAATCAGCAACCACAACAGCAACAGCAGCTCAGTTAATGGTGCGTAAATACGTGCGAATTAAAAAAAAAAAATACACAAAAACTTGTTGTTAAATGCAACAAGTATCTATCTAGTCTTCTGCGTTGTTAAAGTGAAGTTCCCTGAGTTTGGCGGAGGTGCCAATGCTAACGAATATTTAATTGGATACACCAACAACACACGTTAGTTCCAATGTGCAGTGGGTGTTTTTTTTTTCTCTATCAATTTCTTCAAGAAAAAATATAAACAAAGTTGTGTACTCACCTTCGAGTTAAAATTTGTATCGCACTTTATCAAAACACACATGTTCACCAAAATCTGATTTTCAGTTCGAATTATTCAAAAATTTCATCAAAATGTTCATAAAATCGATCGAGGTCATGGTAAATTATTCGAAAATCAATTTTTTAATTTTCAAAAATGATCCAACGCAACGGAAGTGACATACCGCTTTATGCAAATGACCTAATCACACAATCCGAACGAACGAATCGAAAAAAAAAAAACAAAAATCACTCCGATGCACTCACTCACGCTTAATTGATGAACCTAAGAGATACACACTGAGACTGACTTAAGTGAGCAGTGAGTATCGGGTGGAGCGCATTATTGTGCGATCCAAGATCCAAGATCCAAGTCTGCTAAACACTTTGTGCAGTATCGTGAGAGAGCTTTTTCTGTAGACCAACGTTGCAACTATGGAGTTGTTTCACTCTGTTTCATTCGATTGACTGCGGCGATGAGTGAAATACAAGAAAATAAGGGGTCTTTGCAGACTTCACGATCAACTCTGTCTGTCGAAATGGGGATACCGCAAGAACGACACCGATACATGGATATAGGTACCCATTGTGGGCGGGAACTTGTTTGCTTATATTTTTTGTGGCCTCCATTAATGGAGCTGGTTGGATTCACTGCTTCAACTAGGAGCCAAGCTCTGATTGGGCGTTGGAATAAGACTCTGATAAATAACGTTTGACAGTTTTAAAGTGAAAATTGGTAGTCTCATCATAAAACTTATACTTCTCGTATTCTCGTCGTATCTGAGCGTGAAGTGGTGGGTAGGTTCTGTGAGATACATTTATGTATATACTATGATCACAGGGCGCAGCAGGGAAGTACATATTGAATTTCACAATGAGATAGGGAGGTAGGTAATAGGTATAGATACATCATGAAGAAATAATATTGTAATTTATTATATACGCAGTTAGCAGAATTATTTTTATTTTTATTTTTTATTTTATAGCCTTGGAGTGTTTTGTTTTTTTTTTTTTTTAGTATGTGAACGTTTTATAAAAATTTATTTAGTAGGAAACATTAATTGTATATTCTTTATTTTAAATGAGTTATTACGATGCATTTTAATCATTCTCATTAAAAATTGCCCATGGTTTTGTTTTTATAAACGGAACACGTAATGTTTTTTTTTCTCTTTTTAAATTGTTTTAATATTTATTTATTATTTTAAAGTATTGCCTCTCACAAAACTACAAAGCAAAGATAAATTGATTTTCCAGTTGGATGGATTGGAATTAAAAACATTCAAGTTTAATGTTTAAACAAACGATTATAGATGAAGAAGATATATTTATTATTTTTTGTTTTTTTTTTTGGTAAAGGTAGAATATAAACAGGTGGAGCATATTCATCCCTTAAACTTCATTTTAAAAAGTGAACAAAATTTTAAAAAAATTTCAGTGGCAGACTATCTGACGAATTTAAGCATACAATATTAAAAATTGTATGCTTACATCAATCTTTTTGAAACTTGGTTAGAAATAGGTTAGGTACTTAAGTGTCTTGATATAATTTTTGGATTAGTGTATAGTTTAAGACAAGAATGGGCTAAGGAGATACATTTCCTAGAATTCCAATTCAAAAAGTTATCTGTCATAGATTTTGGTTTATGTTTTAAAAAATGTTTAAGTTGTTTTTTTCTAAGTCTATTATATTAATTTTTCTTGAGTTTTATTTGCGACTTAAAGGACTTTTAATATTTTATTATAACACAAAAAATAACTGCTTTTATAGGCACTAACCACCTAAACGGGTATGTCAATTTGCTTCAAACTCGGTAAATATTTTTTTTAAGATATTCGGCCCTTTCGGGGTATCCGATACTTTTCCGGTATCTTTAATCGGAAAAGACAACAACACTTTCTTTAAATTCGTAAACGAATTCCACCAAGAATTTGTGTCGTGGGAAATTAAAAACGAAATTGTACTTAGCTGTCAAAAATGACACCAAAAAAACTATTTGATCGCATTCCAAAGCAATTCGTTAGAAAAATATTCCGTTCAGCTGGTCGGAAGAATAGCTCGAATCAAAATTTGTCCGAATCGTATACAATAGGAGAATTTTCCGTTCCGACGGATACCTCGATAGGGTTGAAATTTTGTGTCTAGCGTCTAAAATTATCGCTTTCTTTCATATAGAACTTCTAACGAAAATTTTATTTTTCTCGACAACGGTTTCAACGATTTCGATAAAACTTTCTTTGATGGTGTTTATTTGAAAAAAACAATATATTTTCTTAAAGGTGTTTATAAGATGTACATTTATATATAACTATAAAATGAAATAGAGCACAGAAAGATTCTATTAATTGCCATAGATTGGCTGTACTTGAAAGATAATTCTTTGCCATTTGTATATGAATATGAGATCTGCATCTGGCATGCGACCATCTCGGCTGGCTCAGATGTCGTACAGTCGTGAGGACCATTTTTCGATCACTCTGCTGTTGTTGGGCGCTTCCTTATGTTTATAAAATACATATATAAACACAAACAGTATAATTATTTTTGATAAACAAATTTTTTATGTGAAACATCTATTAGCGCACCTGGGCAGTAAAATCGATCGAAAAATGGCATGACGCTCTGATGCCATCCAACCAATCGAATCTTTGACGCCATAGAAAAAAAATCAAAGTCGTTAAAATTTTTCAAAGTGTGATGGGAGGGTGTTGGGTGGTTGGATATTGTAGGCGGGAGGGGTAGGGGAGGTTGCCGGAGAGGGGGTAGGTGAAGGGATGGGAGGGATATGTATATATACACAGCTGGTCAAAAAAATAGGTGCAATTATTTTTTTTTATATAAACTTAATTTTTCAATATGTTTTGTTTATTTAAATATTATTTTAACATTAGTTTTCATTGGACTATCAATACTTAATGAAATATTAATATTTAAGGCTTTTAAATTAAGTAATTATAAATTGTATACAATAAAACCGACGGTGTAGACATTTGCGCTTGGACAAAAAAATAGGTGTGTCTTCCTAAATTATATGAATAATGATAGTTTGAATGCAAAATTTGTTGTATTTTATAATTATTTTCGTTTACCATTCTCTTATAACCCGAGTATACGACATTGTTATCCAAAACTTTTTAAAGTCAGCGTGGTATTAACTCTACAAACTTTTGGCATCTTTCTTGGGGTATAGAATACCATTCACTCTGAACAGCATCCTACAATCGGTTCCAGTTTGGAAAATATTGGCATCCTAGTTTCCGCATAAGCTCATTCCTCAAGTTCTCAATCGGGTTGAGATCTGGGATTGACTTGGCCATGAAACAATTGAAACTTCTTTCTCTCGATACCACTCTTTCACAAGATTTGCCATATGTTTCTGATCGTTATATCCTGCTGAAAAATCAATCGGAGAGTCATGTTTTCTTCGGCAAATGGAAGCATGATATCTTCCAAAATATCCCTATAACCTTATTTGGTCAAGATGTAACTAATACGGAATATAGGAATTAGGGCCCACACCATACTAGAAAAAACGGAACCAGACCATAATATTTCCTCCTCCGTGTTTAATCGTCTTTTGGGTATAGCGAGGGTGATAGTCCTTTCTTTTTGGTCGCCTGAAATACGCCCAGAATCTGATGAGAACAAATAAATTTTTGTTTCGTCACTCCAGAGGATATTGCTCCATTTTTTGGTCCTTCAGGACCGCTTCAACTTCTATGGCTAAGATATAAAATTTAATCACACCTATTTTTTTGACCAGCTGTGTATGTGTAGAAGAGGCAGGAAGTAGATAAAGGGTTATGGAAAGGGTGGTGGTAGTGGATAGGGGAGATGGTTCCGCTGGGGGGTGAGAACAAAATAATGAAGTTTTTAAAAATGATAGTGGTCAGTAAGGTGGGGCTTATTTTTCATACATAATTTTTTAACAGAAATATGATCACACACGAAATTCAAAGTGGCTGGGGCTGCAGAAGAATTAATTTGTAAACACTTTACGTCATACCTCCCTCCCGCTTTAAGGAAAAGATAATTAGAGCACACTCTACATAAATCGGCAACTCTTAGTGCGAAGGAATTGATTGGAGCCTTATCCAAGAAAGTGGAGCTCACAATTAATAACCATGAAGCAGGGTGCGTACATCTCCATTATGTAAACTGCAGTCTACCATATCAATGTGCAGAGGCACGACCCTTGGTCAATATTTTTGTTTTCCTATCATTTCTTGGAATCCCGTCTAATACAAATTCAACACCTATCAAATATAAAATGTATATTACATATTCCGCAATTGTAATTATAATCAAAAAAAATAAGAATCAGTATCAAATCTGCTGGGTGTCCCGTGATGGCTAACTTTATATATTTCTTCAAATTTTAAATATATGTACTTTCCGATTTTTTTTTGTAAAAAAAAATTTGGCTGATAATTAAATTAGTTTCGTTTAGTTAAGTTTCGTTCATTAAATTCGCTATGTACAGTATTTTTAAACTGGTTGAACGATTTTAAAGTTTTTTTTCTCAAACACAAAACAAAACCAAATGAAAACCTTTGAAAAAATGAGTTCTTAATTTTAACGCCTTATGTGAAGAATAAAATCATCTTTTTTTTATCATGTGGTATGGTAGCGGTACCAGTATAGTGTCCGGCGTACTGCGTCGAAGGTTCTAGTTTGACTCCGTGGTTCCACTTTTGTTTTCTTTTAACTTAGTTTAATTGGGGCTGTTGAAACTCCTACCGATCAGATGATTTTTTTGAACAATGTTTTTATTATCTTGTTTCATTTATTGTTTTAAGTTTTGAGATCGATGTTAGATTACCAATTTCTGTATAGTCTTAGGAGAAATGCTCTTTGTTGTTGCATTTAGCCGTTACATGTAATTTGGCCCTAATGAAACATAAGCGAAAGCTACAGTACGTTTGCAACGAACTGTTGGATACCCTATTTCCTATATTTTTGTATGTGTATATGCGTCCGCCTCCCGCAGCCAGCCGATGTTTCACTTTCAGAAACAAAATTCTTCTTTAGCAGACAGAAAAAAATTCAATAACATTAATTTTGTGTGGTGTGATGTTCAATTAGTGCTGGCGGCACAATACAAGAAGGCGTGCGCCACGCCCAAAGTTAAGACTTTTTATTCCCAAGGCAGTTAGTATGAGCTCAGTGACATTCAATTTTATTCTTGCAGATCAATTTAAACAAAACAAGACAAAAATTAAATTTTTAAAAAGATTTTGAATGGAAATAGTGATTATGGATGATTTTAACAATTCTTGAACCACACTCTGCTACGTTACCAAGTAACTTAAATCTAAGTGTTAATCTTTTTACTTCAAAACTGCGACCCAAAGTTAAAAAAACGTTAAAAAATGAATGCATTATACGACTTTTGACGAAAACGCCCCTTAAAAGTGGGCGTGTCTTAAAAATTTGAAGCAATAACCAAGCTTTGATCATTAGTCAGTATTTAGGCATATGTGTAAAACTCCAGCTGAATCGAGCAGTTTCTAAGCGATCTTACCTGAACAAAGGTATTTTATCAAAATCACGCCTTTAAAAGTGGGCGTATTGAAAAAATTTACACAAGAAAATGTAGATATTTTTTTCAAAAAAGGAACGTAAGGGAAAAAAGCTTAAATTGAATATTGGTAAATTTTTTAAATTTTTAAAACGTTTTTCATTCTTTCATGAAAAGTGGGCGAAAGCCACGCCCAAAATTCAAAAATTTCTTTTCATACACAAAAGTTTAAGTTTCTACTTAGAGACGCAAAATTTTGGCTTGCGGATTCATTATAAATACCGTTTATTTGCAAAAACAATTTTTTATAGTTTCTAGTGAAAAGTGGGCGTCAGCCACGCCTAAAATCAAATTTTTTTTGATTTCACACACAAGATGTTTATGTGCAAGTAATACCCACAAAATTTAATATTTTTCGCTTTAATATAACAATTGTTATTTTATAAAAACAGTATTGATGGTTTTGTATGAAAAATGGGCGTCAACCACGCCCAAACTGAAATATTTTTATTTAATTCGAAGAAAGTTTACCTAGAGCTTGCGTGTGCAATATATGCTTTTATCGTAACTGTACAAAAAACATAATTTAATTTTACAAAATTGAGGTTGTTCAACAAAAATGGCGATTGTGGGCGTGTTTGTGTGCGGATTTTACTGGTTCAAGAACTTAGCTTTGCTCTTGAACCAAAGATTATATATACCAAATTTCAGCTTTCTAGCTCAAAAATTGCGACCTCTAGAGAGTATACATACGGACGGACGGACGGACATGGCTAAATCGACTAGGCTTTTGATTCTGAGTCAGAATATATAGACTTTTCCATACCTAACGGTATTATTTCTCTATGTTACAAACTCCATACCAAATACAATATACCCATTCTATGGAATAGGGTATAAAAATCGTACAAGAAAATTGCAAGATTTTTTCAATAAGTAATTTTACAGTACAGAGGGGAAACAGTAATCGAGATTTTATTTATTTTTAGATATTTCCCATTTTTCGTAATTTAATAATGAAAAAACACCAAAATGTATAGAAAATGTCGTCGAATTAAAAAAAGGTTGATGTTGTTTTTGTTTCGTGTATATATTTTTGGGCTGCACGCCTCAATATCCGCGGACAAAATATTCGGGTCAAAATATCCGCGATATAATATCCGCAGACAAATATATAGATACCTACATAAACACAGTGCTAGTGCCCAGCATAACGGTGTATTAACAATGACCTATATGTAAGGGGGGCATGCTGACCCCCTGCGTATGTGTATATGCGGATATTTTGTCTCGGATATTTTTACCCGGATATTTTGTCCGTGGATATTGAGGCGTGTCACCTATTTTTGGGGCCTTTTTTCATTTTCAGTTTGATTTTTTTTTTTGCATTTTTGGCGCTTTCTTTCATAAACTTTATGGCCATTTTTACATTCAAAAATGGGGCGAATTTTTGTTTTTTTTTGCCATTTTTCATTTTGCTGCCAAGTTTCATTTTGTCATCTCTTCGTTTGTGCTGGTACTGGAAAGATAAAAATAATAATATAATAATTTTATAATGTTTTTACCACGTCAGCGCTCAACTTAACTCATAAAAAGTCAACTAGGTAATGCTTGAAAATATTATTTCAAACTAGGATGGTCAGCTAATTTTTAAATCAATAGTTAAGATAAGTATTTTAAAATGCTTGTTAAATAGTTTCAAGTATGCTGGTCATTTTTGTAAAAACCTAAATAATTTGACAAAACAATTGCAAAATAGATATTATGTATTACTATCTCGCCGTATTAACAATGAACATACAAATTATTTTTTCCATTTTCTTATTTATAATTTGTATTTAATAAAAATTATATCACCTCTTTAAATTACATAATTTTAATTATAATTTTTAGCTAATTTGCAACGCATTTTTTTTTTTCTTTTTAGGTAAGTGATTTCTTGGAGAAAAACTTTTAATATTTTGGACAACCGTGAGTAATTCTTGTATATTAAGTTTTCCTTTCCCTTATTTCAATACAAAAATCCTGATATATTATACCTACCATCCTACAAATTACAAACTCCTATGTTGTTGGTACCTTTCATATTTATTATATCTTGTTGAAGCATCTCAAAATATTTGTAAATTTGGATGTGTTTATTCCGAGTTCTTTAAAATTGTCCATTCCCCCTCTTCAAAGATGCGACCATTTTAACATCTTTCAATAATTTAAGGTTTAAGTCGATATTTTCGATTTAAACTTGGACTAGAAATTATTGATGTAGCAAAATTGGAATGTACATATTGTTATAATGTCAAACTATAGTGAATAAGAATTATATGGAATTTGGTTGCCAAAATGTCGACAATGGTACCGCGAAGAGTGGGTTGATCTACACTTTTAGCGTACAATTTTCAATAATTATTTTATTACGATAGCATTTTATGTTTCCTTTGTTCTTTTCCGTACCTGGAATTTCTACAAATATTGGTACAACCTCACTTAAAGTGAATTTGCTTTAATCTTTAATCAACTGCTGAATTCGAACGGCTATCAGATATGCACTTTACCCTAAGAGGATTTGTCACTCACAATTGGCAGTATCCCGGGACAAAAGTAATGTATAATCAATAATCGAACTATAGCCATATTTTAAGTTAGGGGCCAGTTATAGCGATACGGAAACCCAAACCGGAAACATTTTCAGATGGACAATTTTGTATGTTATAAATCGATTTTAAACACAAATGCTACACTGATCGATGCTAAATAACTCAGAGAATTTTTTTTTGCTAATAAAAGTTTCAATTGAACTAATATTTTTTTGTTAAAAATGTATTTATTCTTTTTTATGGTTAAATTTGGTTTTTCGCACAGCTGATTGACAATTCCACCAAAATGGAACAAATAGTCTTTGCTGTTTCAATCCAATTGTTTTCGCTTTCCACTGGAAGGTGAACTGTCAAAAAATTTTTTTCGTTGTAAATTGGGCCATGAAAAGTTTTTCGTTGCAAAAACAGAATTGACGCTTGAGAAAATTCAAATTATTGAAGTATGTGTGCAAATGTGTGTTACATTTGATCTGAAGTCCGATCTGGGGTCAAAAAATGATCCGACGCACGCACCAACAAAAATCACATAAGAATCGATTCGCACTATAATTTGATTTAAAATCATTTTTCTTGCTCACTCTCGCTCATGCGACTTCGTTTCTCCCCGAAATAATTTTTTAGTAGTTTTTTTCGTCTTTTTCTTTTTTCATTCAGAAACGAGCTCCGAACCGAGTTCGAGTATATCGAGTTCGCTCTGAACGTCCTCTGGACCAATTGTGTTCAGAGCGCTCTGAACAAATAATGAAACGAATTTGATATACCGTTAATTTATTTTTCTCATGCCATTTGAAAAACCTCAAGAAAAGTTTTTGTTTAACATTTAAAATACTTTCGGCCAATTAGTGTGGATGCTCTCTCATCCTTAATGCTTATTGTTATTACCACCGTTTCACTGGTGGCCATTTTAATTGTTTTTATTTCCAGCCGCCTCTAAAGACTTCTTTTTATCGATTGAATTGGTTTGGAAGCGTCTCACTTTTGACGTTTATATTTTTGTTCAGCTTTTAGCTCAGTCTACCCCATCTATTTATTTGGAGCTCGTAGAGCGCACTCTGAACACACTCTGAAGGAAAAAAGAAATACGAATTCGAAGCTCTGAACACTCTGAAGCAAAAAAGAAACACTAATTTTGTTTTGACAACTCAGGCTCTGCTGTGAACTAAAAAAGAAAAATGCCTTTTATTGAAAATTTCATTTTTACACAATGCAGGAAATTAATACACTGCGTGCGTGTAGATAAACGCCTGTTTTGTGAAATGTCAGAGTGAAATATTTTTTCTGGCATCGTTTTCTTGATCGCTATAAACGCTAAAACCGAAAAAAATATTATTTTCATCCCGTTCCACCTTTTTCGGTTTGGTTTTCCGAATCGCTATAACTGGCCCCTTAGGGTTTAGTTATAGCGATCATAAAAACAATGTCAGACAAAATATTTCTCTCTGACAGTTCACAAAACAAGCGTGTATCTGCAAGTTCACAATGTATTCATTGTTCAAAAATGAAAGTTTCGATAAAGATGCCCAACTGACGACTAAACAATGCGAATCAACAACCTGGCACCATTTTTATGACAGAATTGCCATAAATTGCAAGAATTTTTTTTTGACAGTTAGTTAATCAACCAGAGGAACACAAAAAAATAGAACGAAACAAGATAAACTATTTATTCCATTTTGATGGAATTGTCTGTAAGTCAGCTTACGAACGATAATTTTACGTGATAAGGAATAACCTTTCTACGGAACGTGACAATTACGGAACGTGATAATTACGGAGGGTGAGAATTTTGGAACGTGACAATTTTTCGTGCGTGCAGCCGGTGTTCATCGGTTTATAAGACGTTATCACGTCAAACAAATTTTTGATTGATACTGGGATTTAACTTCACATAAAAAAATCATCATTTGATTCAAAATAATTTCAAAATCGACGCAAAATCCCGCCTGCATTCTATTTGAATCATCAAATCGAATGAACACGTCAAAACTTTTCTCAACAATACCACTTGACGTGACGATATTATAAAAAAGTACATATTTTAAAAATTATTTCCAACCACCCCCCGATGAAATATTTATCTTTTGTTAAACAAAATGACACGGCATGTTTCCTTATTAACATAAAACATTTCTCGTTGCAAATGCAAAGTTTTTTGCCTTTCTACAAGTATTTCCATAAAATTGTACAACGATATGTGCTCCACTCCCCACCTCCCCCTATTTAACACTCTGTTGACAATAATAATGTGAAGTTAGTTCCATTCCAACTTCTTCACACGATGACACCATTGTACAATGTGCGGCTGCAAAAAAGTTGTACCACGCACAACAAGTTACAGACAGCAAAAGCAAATCTTGTGGATGCCAATTTCCAATGAACAAACGGAACGAGCTCAAAGTTTTCAAGAAAAGAATACAAAGTGTAATTTTATGTGTGCTATTACTTACTTACAGTTTGAATCAGTGTCTTAACGCTGCGAACGTTGATAAAGAGGTAGCTACTCTTTTGTAAGACTTTATAGACACTATAGACAGTATAGACACGCCTGCCTGACATGAATCTAATTTTGTAATGGAAACCAGAACGGAAAATCATGTATTTGAATGAGATACGGTGTTTCCTGAAAATCCTTTTATATGAATCGAAGTTTTTAATTAAAAATTATGATTATTTTGAAAGAGCGGGGTATGAGTATGTGCTTGTGCATACAAAGATATTAGAATACATCAGTACCTGTTTGTTTTTGAACTTTCGAAAGGGTATTTTTTTAAGAGGTATAGAAATATAAAAAAAAATCTAAACATCTATACATATTTGAAAGATACCTAATTTTTATATGAATGTGATTTTTAGCATATGGCCACCGCGGCTTGCTAGGATGTAGTCAAATCTTAAGGTCCAATTTTCGGTACCGCTTTGCTAAATATGGGGCCGTATATCGGCAATAACGAATGTTGTTTTTCAAGTCGTCAATCAATTCTGGCTTATCGATGTAGATTAGGGACTTCACATATCCCCACGGAAAATAGCTTCACGGTGTTAAATAGCACGGTATTAGAGGTAAACTCACAGGTCAATACCGCGACCCGAAATTATGCGCTCACCAAACATTTCCTTTAAAAAATCAATTATTATGGCACGAGCTTTGTCATTGAACATGACTCTATAAGGCTCAAATATGAGCTTCATCGCTGAAAGAAATTTTCTTGTGTAAATTGGGATCAAAATGGACGTAGTGTTCGATACGATGTACAATTTGCATGCGCTGTTAAGGCGTCAGTCGATAATTAACGAAATGGCGGACCAAACTTAACATTATAATCAAATGGCAGATGACAAAATGGATGTCATAAAAATAGTGCTGCCAGCTTTAAGTTCCAGCCGACGGACGGTTTCCATCAAGATGTAGCATTCCGAACTTTTGGAACAGTTGGGTTCCGTTTGGAAAGGAGTTACTGGAAAATCTGCACTGCTATCCTATAGAAATCTGCAAATAACTTACAGTCTTGTGCAAAATGATTGGGACATGTAAAATATTTATTGTTTTGTATTTTATTTTCTAATACAGTCAAACTTCCCTATAGCGAATTTGCACGGGACCAGAAAATTATTTCGTTATATAGAAAATTCGTTATACAGAAATTTTTTGTTTTCACTTTTATTAAAAGAAGTCAATGATTTTAGTTTGGATTACATTCTTCCATTTTTCTTTTTCAACAAAATCGTCTAATAAATTGAGAGATTCAAATAAATTAGTCGGTACGTTACTCTTCATTTCCGACCGGCTTGTAGCAAGTCTATGGCCAAAACAGGTTTGTTCTGGTCCATGTGTGTCAATGTGTGTTGTAGATAATGCCTTGGTCCATTGGCTGAAGTAAAGAAGTCATGTTGGGAGGAAAATAAACAAGCTCAAAGTTTTTCAATTTATCTTTTACATTCTAAGGATGCGCCATGCAGTTATCAACAAAAAAAAAGAACCTTCTTCTTTTGCGAAGCAAATTTTTTGCCCAACTTTAACAGCAATTTTGTAAAAATTTCACTTGTCATCCATGCTTTTTTGTTGAACTCATCTATCATCATCCAGAGATTTTATTCCCTTAAAACGTCTCGGGTTTTTGGCCTTCCTTATAACAAGCAATTTAAGCTTCTCCGACCCAGTCATATTGCTTGTTATAAGGACAGTAATTCTCTCTTTGCTCTGTTTTCTACCAAGCATTTCTTATTTTTAAATGCCAGCGCCGACGAGCGGCGGTTATTCATTTTAGCATTGCTTCATCAATATCCTCGAAAAGACATTTTCGAAGTCTTTTGCGTTTAGTGTTTAATTCCTCGTCTTCTACATTTCTTAAAATCACTGCTTTGTTTTTTAAATTTGTTGCTCTGCTCTGTTTTCTTAGTTCATCCTTAATTAATCAACAACTTTTTCTCAAGAGAAATGCTACTTCGAGACATTTTCAATTATATTCTCTGAAGAATGCTTGCATTTAAAATCTTGGGGAAATCCCTTTATAAGGTTTTTTTTCTCTGCATGCTGTTGTTTTTAACAGAAAATTATTATTTGAATAAAATCGTTATGTGGAAACAAAAACGTAT
The DNA here is from genome assembly GCA_916050605.2 of Platycheirus albimanus. Classification (NCBI taxonomy): domain Eukaryota; kingdom Metazoa; phylum Arthropoda; class Insecta; order Diptera; family Syrphidae; genus Platycheirus; species Platycheirus albimanus. Next base: position 298,212,223 of record OU696696.1, on the reverse strand, counting down.
GAGATTTGGATTTCCAGCAACAAAATTTGTTCGTTGTAGAGAAAAATTTGCTTTATGGAAATTCGTTATAAGGAGATCAAAACACACCAAAAAAGTAACCAAAAAGATATGTACTCAAAATCAATTCGTAATAGAGAGATCTTCGTTATATAGAAGTTCGTTATAGGGAAGTTTGACTGTACTATTAAAAAAAATAATATGTTACTTGTTCTAGTAGTTTATATGCTCCGCTTTGGCACCAACAACTTATTTAACATTGACGAAACAAGAGCTTCGCATATATTTTTGAATTCTTGGTCATGGAACCCTACCTCAATAACTCAATAATTGTCGAAATCAGCTTATTTTTTGTGGTGCAATCTTTTCTCCTGAGCCTCACTTTAATAAAAGCCCACTGCCCACAGATTCTAATTTGAATCGAGGTTGGGTGAGTTGCCAGGCCATTCCATAACATTAATATGGCATGGAGTAAAAGCTTGTCGAAAAGTTGGAAATAGTATATCATCATCCCAAAGTTATGTTTAAGGGTTATTTCAATCGACGGACGGCATGATGGGGTTTTTTGGGCATTGCAGCGGCGATCGGGCGTAATACGGTCAATTTGCCTGATAGTGTGTTGATCAGGAGACCCAAGTCCCTTGTGTATATTCAGATGTAGAAAATAAGTGATATAGCTACGATGACACTTCGCCCAAATAAAAAGTCGTTTAGCTTGAGGCCGTTACCGTAAGTGTTGTAGTACAGGGTGAGCCAACAAATCAAAACCAAATTAAATTTTTTACTTTTTTTTGTGTAGAACATATTTCCATAGTTCTAGGAAATACAAAAAAAAAACTTGACATCTTTCCTCTTTTAACAATTTAAAAGTTTTGAAATTTCACATGAAAAGACTCCCTTGGTATCTGTTTCTTCAATCAAAGATGAACGCATATGTATTTTCATCTAAACTTCTGTAAAAGTCCCTTCCCATGGCATTGAATTGGAAAAGGATTGCATGGTTGGTTAAAATTTAAATATAAATTTCTAGTACGAGAATGTACAAAATTGCACTTGAAACACTTCATCCAAGTTTAAATTTTGTTAAGAGCTGAGGTCAAACCCCCAATTCTGACCAAATAAATATTTTTGTGTAACCAAATGAGTCTTTCGAATACGCACTCTATAGATTTAAGCCATCAAGGTTTCTTCATGCATAAGGTCTAAGTCTTTTTAAGTGAAGTTTATACTTTCGTTCACGACATAGTGACACTTCTTGACAGTTTGTATATTTTTCGTTAACGCATACGAAAAACGTCACTTCGCATAATAAATATGTCAACTCAATTCAAATTGAAATACTCACTATGCCTAAGTCATAATTACAAACAATTAATAAAGTTGTGTAAAAAAAGCTACTTGACGTTTTACGTAATTATTTTTTAAACGTCATACCACCACCGACGCTACGCCACACGACACGATGACATATCCACTTCCATTTTTGCTCGGCAGGAGCACGCCGCAACGTAACATACTGTTGCACCTTAATTACTCTCGTAAAAATCTAAGAAGAGTTCCGTAATGAGGAGTTTCATATAAAATTAATAAAAAATAATATTACAACTATGACAAACATGTTTACAGCTCTTCAGGTAATTTGAGCCCCCTATCGGCTTCTCATGTTTCCATATTGAGTCAAAGCTGATTTAAAACGAAAAAAGATTCAAAACATCAAACCAAATGCTAATCCAATTAAAATCGAGACGAGCTGCTTGGGATTGTATATTCGGAACAAAATGCATTCATTGCATTTGCAATTCACATATTAATTGCAAGAGATCTTTGGCCAGGCGAAGCTAAGGTCTATATAGCCGTAAGAAATGGGCAGAATAGACAAAGCGACGCTTCACAGATCACAGTTCTGCTTCCAGGTTGCCATCAGTTGCCTCTCTCTATTCTAATATGTGCGGGTTGAAGTTGCTGAAGCCATTATTCGCCATGACTTCATTGGCTTCCTCCTACTCGGTGTGTCGCTATCGCTTTAGCTTGTCGTCGCGTCGTGTCGTGTCGTCGTCGTCACCGTCACCATATCACCGTGTCGTTGTATTCGTATATCACTTAGATACTTTTCCACACAAATAAACTCAAGCAGATAGGTATATCGTGCGCGCGTTCGATTGCAGTGACGCGCAGCTCATATAGTTAGCACAGGCTAATCAGAAAGCCTCAGCAGAGTTCGCGTTTCAAGCAAGATGGCCATATAAGGCCGTTCGAGCCATTTATGGTTGGGGCGATGTATAAAGTAGCCAAATGGCTAATACTCGTGCAAAATCTAAGTTGTATTTTTGTATATCTGATAGATAATATTATTTACAAGAGGGGAGCTCTATTTGATGATTGTAATAACAACCAACGAACGAACGGCTAAAAAAAGCAACAACAACACACACACACACAGGGTTGAAGGGTCTTTCACTTTCGCAGCGAGGCAACCAAATTTGGAGCCTACATCCGGGGGTGGAAGATCTGTTAACTGACCTCTTGTTTGTCCATTTTGTTTATATATACATATTTATTGACGGAACAAATGCGATGACCAAACTGGCGACAGTGACGATCAAATGTGGCGACAATAAATCTAACCTATACTCCATCTCCCCTGGACAAAGCTGTTCTTTATTTTTTTTTTTTTTTACAAAAGCCGAAGCGTTTGGGCGTCAAACAGACTTTTTTAAACTTTATTTATTGCAAATCTATTGAAATTATTTATTTTTTTTTTGTGTTTTGCTGCTTTCCTCGAACCTGGAATCAATTTTTTTGTTGTCATTGTAGTTTTCCATTTGACTATTAAAAATTTCTTAATATGGCGATATAATGATGTGGGGGCAGGCGCGGCGTGGCCGGGGCATACATGCTAAATTAATAAATTGTTTTTAGAGAGTTGAATGTCCGTCTTGACAACGAGGACGCGACGACGACCACGTTCTGTGATAAGACGAGCAGTGGGAGTTATTGGCAAAACTTAATTTTTATTTTTTAAGAAAAAGCAAGTGGTTTTCCATTTTTGGAGTTAAATGTTAAAAATCAGAATGAAATGTGAAATTTCGTAAATTAGAGATTAATAACGTTGATTGGATAATGACATGCAAATCACTAGATTTTTATCAAATGGTTTGTGTGTCAGAAAAAAAAAACGGAAAAAAAACATGTGACAAAGTTGGACATATTTATGTAACAAGATATTTTTCAAATGTTAGCCTTTCTAAATACTAAACTGACCGAAATGAAAGGGGAGGTTTATCGTAGAGACGAATTATAGCCCAAATGTTTAATTTTATTGAATTCAGTTAAGTCAGGAGATATTTGAAAACAATTTGGAAACCTGTTACATTTACATACCTATACATACTATTACAGGATTTCTGATGAATATTGCTCTACAAAGAAACTCAAATAATTTTATTTTAAGGAAATATATATTTTTTTTTCTTTGATACAGTTTAAAAAGATAATTAAATTTCATTTTGTTTATTTAATTATTCTTAAAAATAATATTTGTCAGGTGACCTCCACGCTCTTTGACGCAGGTGCGGTATCTTTTCTGAAGATTTTCCATGACTTTCTCTAGAGTTGACCTTGAAACTGTTTCAATTGTCGACTTAATGGATTGTTTTAAAGTCGTCAAATTTGTTGGTTTCGTCTTGTAGACTTCCGGTTTGCAATATTCCCATAAGAAAAATAAGGTGCAGTCAGGTCTGGAGAACGGAGAGGCTAGCGAAATGCAGAGTTTCTGGAAATAATTTTGTTGTTGAATTGTTGCTGTAACTCTGCCATTTCAGGCCCGGTGACATATGACAACTTGCTCCATCCTGTTGGAACCATACAGAATTGAAAAGAATTCTTCTCCTTCGTAGTTCTGGAAAAAAAAGAAAATTCCCTCAGCATTGTTAAATAACGGTCACCAGTGACCGTTACAGTCTGTCCGTTTTCTTCAAAAAAAATATGACCCGACAATGCAGCGTGCGGAAACTGCACTCAACACTGTGACTCGAAGTGGATCAAGTTAAGTCTCATGAAGAATTTGTGGGTTGGACTCACTCCATATTCGAGATTGGCATTTAAGTCAAAGACATACAAATACTGCTTAGGATGGTTTCGTCCTCGTCTACCGTTTGAAGCAGCTTCTGGCAAAATTCCAAGCGGGTCGCAAAGTCTGTGGAGTTCAATTTGCTTGTTATTTGGGTTTTACAAACAAATCCTTATGAATAATTGTTTGCAATGTCTGTCTGCTGATACCCAATTGAGCAGACACAGTTCTTGTGGAAACGCTTGGAGAGTCCTAGAAGGCAGCATCTGTAGCTGCAATTGTTTCCGCTATCCTAACTGAAGGAATTCGAAAATGCAACTCCGTTATACACAAAACGAAATTTTTACATGACCAGAAGTTACGGCAAAAAATTCTACAATGTCCCAAAGGCAGTAAAAACTTCTGGTCATTTGTAAAAAACGTTAAGAACCCAACGTCATCATCAGTTCCAACGCTCATCGTCGACGAAAAACCTATTGTCAGCTCTTCAGAGAAGGCGAATATGCTCGCAGCTCATTTTGCTGCAAGTTCTACATTGCCTGCAAGCAACAATGCCCCTCCTGTACTTGAGAACGTTAATTTTTCTATGGGACAGATATTTTTCCGCACTCGTACAGTAGCAAGAGTACTTCAAGATCTTGATATACACAAATCCGCTGGCCCGGATGGTATACCCCCTTTTCTTCTGAAGAAGTGTTCTTCATCGCTGGCAAAACCACTGCGTAAGCTTTTTCATCGCTCCTATCGTTCAGGAATCTTTCCTAGTAGATGGAAAACAGCATTTGTCCAGCCCGTCCCAAAAAAAGGTGACTCCTCCTCCCCCTCCTCCTACCGACCAATTGCACTTACGTCCCTTCTTTCCAAGGTCATGGAAACGCTGATAAATCGTCAGCTCAAGAAATATCTCGAAGATCGGGAGCTTTTAAATGACCGGCAATATGGCTTTCGCAGCAATCGTTCCACTGGTGATCTGATGGCATATCTCACCGAACAGTGGAACAAATCTTTGCACCGCTTTGGCGAAAGCAAGATTATTGCGCTTGATATTTCAAAGGCATTTGATAGAGTTTGGCATGAAGCTCTTTTATCGAAAATGCGTGCATTTGGAATCGATGATACTCTTATTCGTTGGATTAGAAGCTATCTTCTGGACCGTTCAATACAAGTTGTATTAGACGGTTTCAAGTCTGATCTCCACAAAATAAATGCTGGTGTGCCCCAGGGCTCCGTTCTGTCTCCGACTCTCTTTCTCATTTTTATAAATGATCTCTTGTCTGTGACTTCTAATCCATTAAATTGTTTTGCTGACGACTCAACCCTCAGCTTTTCATATACGTTTGATAATTCACGGCCTTCGCCTTCAGACGTGTTATTATACAACGAAATCGTATGATAAGCTCGTTAAACTCCGATTTAAACAGCATTGTGAATTGGGGTACTAGAAATCGTGTGGAGTTTAATGCGTCGAAAACTCAATGCTGTCTTTTGTCGTTGAAGCTAAACATACCCCCTATGCCATTATCCATGAATGGTACTTGCATCGAGGAGGCCGAAAAGCTATCAGTACTCGGTATGTGTATCAGTGACAATCTTCGTTGGAATGATCATATACTTGAGATTACCAAGAATGCTGCAAGATGCTTAGGCTTTCTTAATAGATGCAAGAAGTTTTTCACCCCTTCTGATCTGGCTTCAATTTACAAAGCGTTTATACGCCCTAAACTCGAGTATTACTCCCATCTCTGGGCAGGTGCTTCTCAAACTTTTCTCCACCTGCTCGACAGAGTTCAGAAAAAAGCGTTAAAATTGATAGGAGAGAGAAGCATTATGGAAACATTTCCATCCCTTGAACATCGTCGAAATGTTTCATTTCTTTCCTTATTTTACAGATTCTTTTACAAAAAATGCTCACTCGAGGTAGCCAGTTGCGTTCCACCCCTTAAAAATTTTCCCCGTAATACTCGTCTTGCTAGGAACGCTCATCAGTTTACACTTGAGCCCAATTTCGGACGTACCGTGAAATGTAGGGATTCTTTCTTTAGCCGTACAACACGAATGTGGAATGAATTGCCCGGCACAATTTTTCCTTGCCATTTTGATCTGCAAACATTCAAGATCAATGTTCATCGACACCTCCTTTCCCTTCCTTCCTAACTTCCTATCGCTCGCGCTGTGACTTATCATTAAAAGGGCTATAACAAACCCCTTGAGCGCGTGTGCATTTTTAAAAAAAAAAGGCCTTCGAGCGATTGTCCCACGCTCAGAAAAAGATTTTACGAATCGCTTAATGGTGCATTTATTTGGAGGCGTTCCGTGCCGAAATTCTCTTTGAACACAAATTACGGACCCAAGTTCATGATAATGTTGCACATCCCAAATGCGGTTTCCGAATTATTAATTTTTAATAAATCTAAATAACAATCCTAATTTTTTTTTTTTAATTTACATATTAAAAAAAAAAAATTAGGTTGATAAACTATTCCGAAAAAAAATTATTAGGCTTTTTAATGGTAGCACGGTTAATCAGCCAGCCTGTATAAAGAACTTGAAAATTAACACCATCGAATGTGGACAAAGTTTTTGAAATTTTTTGTTGTTGTGAAACACGATTACTTTTATCAAATTAAGGCCGAAAATTGCAAATATTCTGGTAATTTTCAGTTCTGTCGATTTGTCATTATGTATTTAAAATAAAAATTGGACAAAACGATTTTCCAAATTTTCCAAAAAGTTCTTTTTTACTTGCGATTATAGGTATGTACTATAAGGCAAGTTATGGATTCGTGCAGAAAAAAAAATTTGAGATAACAATCACACATGACATTACGATGATGGAGAAGTCGAAAAAAGTGGGTCTGGGAATTCCGTCCGTCTGTCTGTCTGTCTGTCTGTCTGTCTGTCTGTTCGCGCCTCTGGAGGCGCTTCAAATTTGGTATTTAGGATTTATTTGGCCGTCCCTCGGAACATATTTTTACTTGCGATTATAGGTACTATAAGGCAAGTTATGCATTCGTCGAAAAAAAAAGTTTTGAGATAACAATCAAACATGACATTACGATGATAGCGAAGACGAAAAAAGATGGTCTAAAAATTCTGTCCGTCTGTATGTCTGTCTGTCTGTATGTAGACCTACAGCCTAAACGGGTGGGCCGAATTGCATCAAACTTGGTATATAGACTTTTTTAGGTATTGTACAGAGGGGAAATTGAAATTTTTTTTTAGCTCAAAAAATAACGGTACCTGCCATACAACCGTTATTTTAAAGCTTATTTTTCTCAAAAAAAAATTTTGATTTAAAAAAATTAGTGTTGCTTTTTACGTACGACCAATCGTATGGCTGAAAAAAAAGTTTTAAAAAATGGCTAAGAACGGTACTTTCCATAGGACCGTTTTTTTTTGCTTTCGACTAACTCGAAAACGACTAAACCGATTCTTTCGAAATTTCACACACATATAGCTGTAGGTAGCTCAATTTGTATTGCATACCAATATTTTTGAAAAAAGTGTTTATTAAATTTTTTTCTAAAAATTTTAAATAAATGTATTTGCTGAATACCTATGAACTGGCGTTTTTGAATTTTTTTTGAAAATTTTTTTCAAAAAGTTTTTCAAAAAAACTTTTTTTCTCAAAAACCGCTCCACAGATTTTTATAAATTTATTCTCATAAAGTCAAATTTATAAAAGAAATAAAACGGCGTACTTTTTTTCAGCTCAAATTAGTTTAAGCATTTATTTAAGAATTTTGAAAAATTTATTTTTATCAAAATCTCAAGCCCCAAGACCACTGTCACACATTAGAGCATGTTCGTGCGACCCAGTCGTGCATTTTATTTTTATTTCGTCTTAGCCCGGCTCAAGCTTGTACCTTCCAAGTAACAGTTTTTTTCAATTTGGATTTTCTTGGAAACGGCTCTAACGATTTTGATTAAACTTAAAATTTAGCTAACTTTAAGCATTTCTAACAAAACTGCGTTTTTTGTTTTTGGCTCAAATGGTCGTAACGAAAATCAGGTTTTAACGGCTTTTTTTCAAATAGCCATAAGTTCACAACGGCTTGATTGAATCAACTCAAATTTTGTTTGACATAGTTTTTCATAGTGTTCTATAGGATGGTTTAGTAATTTTTTCACTGAAGCCTTTCTAAACGGTGGCTTCCATACAACGAGCCGTTGAGTTTTAGCCAACTTTTTTTGGTTTTTTCTAATTTTCTCGAAAATGGCTCTAACGATTTTGATTAAACTTTGTGTGTTATATTCTTTTAGTGTTTTTAAGAGAACTGCGTTTTTAGTTTTTGGCAAAAAATGCTAATAACGGAGATCTGATCTTAACGTCTTTTTTTCAAAAGGCCATAAGTTGTCAACGGTTGTATCGAATTCAAACAAACTTTGTTTGGTATAGTTCCTTTACAACAGTGGCGATTCCTCTCAGTTGGCTAGGTTGGCTGCGCCAACCCAAAAATAAATACATACAATTCATATTAAAAGTATCATGAAATAATATTTTGTGTACAAAATACCAACCTGATTGAGTTTTCTTAAAACCCATGTGTTTACCTAATTACAACAAAATATTTTTCATTCAAATAGAAATAACCGCAGCAATCTCGGGGCATTTTACTCCCATTCAAAATTTCTCGTCTTTCGCATGCTTTCTGTTTACGATCTAGAATGGCAATGGAAATAGCGCATTCACATTCTAATTCAAACCATATCCAAACTCCCCTTACCCTTCGTGTTCTGCTTCTTTCCACCTTTAATGCTTAAAATCGATGCTCAAAATAATAGCCATACTGCGAATGGCGAGTCAAAGGAAAACAAAATAAAACTTAGCCAGCAATCGCATCATTGGCAACGCACACGCAGGGTTGAAAATGTAAACATAGAAAAGGAAGTAGATTGCCAGGAAAATCTAAATAGGTTTGCAAAAAGTATTAAGTACTAAGTAGAGTCTACATTAAAATGAAATGCACGAATTTGTCGCACATACCTACTTGATCAGTGGGTGCCATAGATGGTTTTTGAGCAATAAAAACTACTCTTTGTTGTATAAAATATGCAACTAAGTTCAAAATATTTATTTAAGAAGTGTTTATTTCCCGCATTTCGAGCATATTGACAGTGTTATAAGATACATCAATTTTACCGTTATTTTCGTTATACGAAGACGAGTAATTGAATTAATTTGCTTCTACACATCAGATGTCCCTTACTTGAATTAAGCCCAAACATAAGAACAGTTTAGAAATCAAGAAAATTCTACCAACAAATACACACAAAAAGCTTAACACGATATCTAGAAAAAAAAATTAGAGCAACAAAATCTAGAAAAAAAAAATACTTAGAATTGGGAAAATCCAGAAAACCGAAAATCTAGAATACTTAATCCAAAATCTAGAAAAAGAAATCTAGAATGGACAAAATCTAGAATTATTAATATTAATACTTGATTTAGAATCCCTCTAAATTCAAAAAAGTCTAGAATACTTTTTTTCTAGATTCTAAACTCCATCTTTTCTAGATTTTATCTTTCTATATTTTTTTTTATAGATGTTGTCCTTTCTAAATTCTGACACTCTGGATAACGTCGTCGTGATCCCGCACACAAAGTACATACAAATTGTTTAAACCATTTTTAAGAAATTTGGTAAACATTTAAATTTTTTTTCTAAAACTCAAAGGTTCGATATGTGCTAGCTACAATTAAGCAACCGTTACTCCTTAAAACATAGGTGCGATCTTGTGGGTGCTATGAAAGATATATACTTTAGGAAGTGCGAACTATTTCGTTAATGTGGTTGTCCACTTTAATAAAACCTTTGAAACCTGTTTTCCGTAAATATCATTGTAGCCGAAAACTAACAAAATGAAGTTTTTTTTCTATGTAACAAAGTTGAATCAAAATCGTTCAAGCCTTTTTTGGGCAAATTAGAAATAAAATGCACGACTGGGTAGCACCAACTTGCTCTAATGTGTGACAGTGGTCTAGGCTCAAGGGGATTGAGATTTTGATAAAAATAAATTTTTCAAAATTCTTAAATAAATATTTTAAGTAATTTGAGCTGAAAAAAGTACGCCTTTTTATTTCTTGGATGAATTTGAATTGATTAAAATAAATTTATGAAAATCTATGGAGCTGTTTTTGAGAAAAAAAAAGTTTTTTTTTAAGAACTGTTTGAAAACATTCAAAAAAAAAAATCAAAAAGGCTAGGATTGTATTCAGGAAATACATTTATTGAAAATTTTTGAACAAAATTTAATAAGCAGTTTTCAAAATACGTATTAATTTTTTAAATAAAATGCTTTTTAAAATACCTACAATAAACATCTTTTAAAAATATAGGTATATGCCTTCTTGCAGTAATATAAATTAAGCTACCTACAACTAATATAACGAATATTTGTAGTATTTGTTGAGCCAGTTTTGAGATATCCAAAACAAAAACTCCTATGGAAAGTACCGTTTTTAGAAAATTTTTAAAAAAAATTTTCAGCCATATGATTGGTCTTACCTACTTAAAAAGCAACAGTGATTTTTTTAAAATTAAAATTGTTAGTGCCGTTTTTGAGAAAAATATGCTTTTACCATCGCCTTCAAAAATAGTATAAAAGTTTTTCATACAAATGAAAAAAATTAAAAATTCGTTTTTAAACGTAAATTTGCTTCTTTTTGCTTTACTTTTGGATCCTTGGTGTAGCCAACCTAATATTGGAGACCAGGAATCGCCACTGCTTTACAACTTCCTATCAGATGGCATTAATTTTTTTTTCAGTTTCTCTTTTTTAAATGGTGGCTCCTATACAAAGAGCCACTAGTTTTTTCCTTTTTTCTAATTTACTCAAAAAAGGCTACCCCTATTTTTATGAAACTTTGTATGTAACATTTATAGAATACTTCAAACAAAACTGCATTTTTAGTTTTTGGCTATACATGATAATAGTGGAAATTGCTTTTAACAGTATTATTAACTTGGCCATAAGTGGACATTTGTATCATTTATAACACCCAAAAGATAACGTCTTAATTTTAAATATTAAAGGTTTTTTAACGTTAGCTCCCGCATATCGGTTTTTCCAGTTTCAGTCAAATTTTTTTAAATTTTGCCAAATTTTTCAAAAATGAGTTGTTCTCATTGATCGAAAAGTTTGTTTTCATCCTACTATTGCACCCACAGAGCAAGTACGTGCGACCCAGTCGTGCATTTTATTTATTTTTGTTCTAGGTCCAAAAATAACGGCACCTGCCATACAATCTTGAAGACAAAAATTGATTTTCTCAAAAACGGCTCTAACGATTTTGATAAAACTTTCAGAATGCTATTTTTGCAAGAAAATTTATCTTTTGGTTTGAAATTTTTTTTTTCAAAATTTGTCTAATAACGGTACCTCTCATAGAACCAGTATTTTCAAATCAAATTTTCTCGTAAACTATACATTCGATTTCAATAAAATTTTGGCCACAGGAAGTCATTCATAATTTTATTAATATGGCATTTCAAAATTTTCAAAAACTTTTTTTTTTGATTTTTTATAATTTTTTCAAAAAAAATTTTGGTTTTCGAAATATGTTGGAAACAACGGGTACATTGATTTTTTTTTAAATTTTTTTTTCAAATGTAAACTCCAGATTGCCATATATTTGCATACTCAAATAAATTTCAAAATATTTTTTGAAAAAGTTTTTCAAAAATAACTTTTTAAGAAAAAAAACTGGTCCAACGATTTTCAATATTTTTTTTTCCTAGATTGACGTATAGCTTTGAAATATTATTGCATACTTAGTTTTTCCGAGAAAACTCTTAAACTAATTTAAAAAATAAAAGAATTTTCGAAATTATTTAATTTTTTTTTAATATCCATATATGCAGCCACTACGCAATTGCATATCATAAGAGCAAGTTCATGCGACCCAGTCGTGCATTTTATTCAATCATGAATAATGATTATTTCGATTGGAAAAAGATAAACATACGCTCGTATCAAATGCGTAAAAAGTGCATTTAACATTTGTTTATAATTCTGATGCCTTTAATGTCTTAAACACCAAGAGTTCTGAAGGTCCTCTTACTTATATTAAATAGTTCTGCAGTAAATAGCCCAGAATGCAGATTTTAATTTTTCAGGCAAAATGCATTTTTCGTGAAGTTAGCCGCAACTTTGAAATTTGTTTTGAATACAAACTTGAAATGCATTTATTTGACGTTTTAGGCCAGATTTTTCAAAAATTGGTATAAGGAACTGCGGAAGTATTGGTTGTGAACACATTTATTGCATCAGAACTCCTGACGGTGGTGACAAAGTTGCGGCTAACATTTTTTAGGGTTAAGAAATTTCAAAGTCCCGATTTTGATGGTTTTTTGCCAGAACTATTCAAAATTGGTTTGAGGAACTCCAGAACTATTGGTAATAATACCAGAACTCTAAAGAAAACCCAGTTTGGTTTCAAAGTTGCGGCTAACTTCACGCGAGTCAATTCGTAGCTTAAAATAATAAATAATTTAAAAAAAATCAATCTACTCGTTTTCGAAAACTAAAATTTTTGTTAAGAAATTTTTAAAAATAAAAAAAAAGCTTTTGAAAGTTTTAAAATATGGTATCAATAAGGTGAGCATCTGCATTTGGATCAATACTTCAGCACACTAGCAACCTCTTATATGTATGTACTTTCCGAGGGGTTAACATCAGAAATGCCGCTAGTAATGTTTCTGGTTTCACTACCTATTGGTGACCACAACGCTAGGCTGTCGCACACAGCTGAGAACAAAATTTATCAGCCAATGATACAAGCCAGAACCAGGAAGAAGTTCGGGTAGCGATATCCATGTCCAACAAAACTGCTGCTGCCGGTGGCCTCCCAGCCGGGCTCTACAAAGCAGATGTAGATGACTTGGTCGGATAAAAGATAAAGCATGGCAAATGGAATTTCTTTTATATCCACAAAAAAGGAGATACTCTCAACTATCCAAATCTTTAATGTCGGTTAAAATTAGAATGTCGGCTATTATGTGTGAACGCCTGAAGCGCCACCTATTTGGCCCTATCTGTGTGGTGTGCAGACCAAGTCGACCATCGATCAAACTCTCTACTCTGCAAGATTTTAGAAAAGACCCAAAAATTCCAGATCGATACTCACTATATTTTTATCGATCACGCTGCTATACAAACCGATGTTCGACTCTGTAGTGTGCATAATGACTATATAGAGAACTCGCGCTGCTCCGTTAAGGTTAGAAAGAACACCGTCGACTTATTGGGGTTCGTTGGCTATACAGCAATAATAACTTCAACAAAAGCTTAAAATACAGCGGCTAAATGGTTTGGGCATGTGGAGCTGATGGACCAACACGCACCATCCCGCTGGGTCTTCAATTCCAACTCTGAGGAACAATGCACAGCAGTGGGAGAGGCAGCGCCTAATGTATGTGCTTTATTCCCTGTCATATGGAACTGACAACCAGAGTTCATTTTTACCCAAACTAATTACTTAGACTGCAATTCGCAGAAAGGAGGAATTGTAATTTCTTAGTGTAGTTTGTTGAATTTAGCCAAGCTCTATCAAAGTTCAAAAATAACAGCAGTTCAAATCTTAAAAACAAAATTAATGCATCTCTTAGAATGGTATTCAAATAATTTGCTTTCAAACTGTTTTGGAATAAATAAAAGGAATATACAAGGTGTTTTTTTTCGAGGCATAGAACTTTGAGTTAGCAGAACTATTTTCATTGACAGCCATTTTGTCATCTGCAATGTTATTTATTTTTAGTCGGGTGTGTCATTTGATCATAAATCGACCGACGACGGACGCCTAAACAACGCATGCAAATTGTGCAGATTTATTTCGAAAAACATGGTTGAAAAAAAAAAAACACTGTTGATTCCGATTTTCAGAAGAAAATTTTGTTCAGGGATGGAACTCATTTTAAATTGCTACATCAATTAACGCATTTGGTGTGTAGATAATATAGATATAATAATAAAGATTGTTGAGACACCGCCACCGCGCTGCCGCAACGTCTAGGAAAACTGACAGTTTGATGTGCTTCATGGCTGGTGGAAATATTTGCTCATGACTTCTTTAAAAATAATGACTTTTTCGTTCCTGAATTTAATCGGGGGAGCTGTGGTTTCCACAAGGCGCAACATGTCTTACAAAATTGTTTGGCGAGCGCATAATTTCACGTGGCGTTTTGGACCTGTGAGTCGACCTCAAAGATCGTACTATTAATCACTGTGGGGATATGTGAAGCCGCTAGTCTATGCCAATGCCAGGAATCATTTTATTTATTTATTTATTACTAGCAGACCCGTGCTCGCGTTGCTTCGCAAAGTTTAATTGCGCTTTATTAACCATAAGTTTATTTATACATACTTACCATATATAAATGAAAAGTTAGATTATCTTTAATGGAAACATACAAAAATAGACTTTGTTGTTTTTTATAATTCTTTATTTCAAAGCCTCTGGATAAACAATGTTGGCAGTTTTATTATTTTCAGGAAGAAGTAAATACTGATTATTTTTTAAGCCAACTCTTGAAAGTGCAACATAAAGCTGACCATGGGAAAAAACATTTTCCCTTAGGTCAACCCCAACAAATTTAAATGATTGACCCTGAGCCTTGGTAATTGTCATGCAAAAGCATGGTTTGATTGGAAATCGTACCCGTCTGAATTGAAAAGGAAGATCTGTTGGCATCATTGGTATCCTTGGAATAAGAGCATATCGTCCTACTGCTGGCCCAGTTAGAATTTGAACCTTTATTATATTTTTGGAAAGTTCTTTGATTTGGAGTCGTGTTCCGTTGCATAGGTTTGGAGGACTTAGATTTCTTATCAGAATTATTGGTGTACCAATTTTTAAGTTAAGCTGATACGGCGGCAGACCCGCTGGGCTGAGTGAATTTAAAAATTCCTGAGGGTAGTGCACACTGTCATTATCATTTATAACACTATCAATGGCTTTATATTTATGTAGCTCTGTTCTTAAATTCATAAGCACGATTTGGTTGATTTCATCCACAGAGCAATTTTTTGGTGACACAATAGCTCTTTCGCAAAACCAAGAAAATGGTCTAGATTCTAAGGCGTTCAAGTCTCCATACACGGACTTAATAAGTTGTTGTACGCTATGAACAATTTGTCCAAAACTTTCGTTTAATTCAATTATGTTAGAATCTGATGAAGTATATTTTCCATTGCCTATTCTGAGGAGTAGTGATGCGAATTGGGAATTGTCACTATTATTTTCAATCTGTACTCTCATATTTATTTTGAGTTGAAGTTTTTGGGCATATCGCCAAATAGAAGATGATTTAAGGCAAGATTTGATGACATCTGCTCGAGTTCCTTTGGGACTCACTGGAATTATTTGTCTAAAATCCCCAGAGAAAACCATTGTGACTCCACCCATAAGCTTTGACGAAGATCTCAAATCGCTTAAAACTCTACTTACAGACTCAATGTGAGCTTAATTACTCATCGTGCACTCATCCCAAATAATAAGGACCGCTTCTTGGAATACTTTGGCTATGGCACTATTTTTTGAAATAGAGCACGTTGCTTCTTGGTATGCAATAATGTTTATTGGAAGCTTAAAAGTGAAGTGAGCAGTTCTGCCTCCATTAAGCAAGGTTGCTGCGATTCCAGAAGAAGCAACGGCAAGCACAATTTTACCTTCTGCTCTATATTTTGCTAGTAAGAGATTAATCAAAAACGTTTTGCCAGTTCCTCCAGGTGCGTCTATAAAAGAAGTGTTCCTTTTTAAAAATCAACACTTTTTTGTATTTGGTTAAAAGCCGTTTTTTGATCGGAATTAAGTTTTGTTAAATTTTCCCGCACGTACTGGCATAAACTTTGTTTGTCGTATTAGATTTCTCTTGTGTATTGGTGTTGAAAATCCATTTGATTAATCCTTGTTGGTTCTGGAAGGCCAAAATTATGAATTCGCTTATCAGTCACCACTAAAACTTTATCTTCTATCAAAACTAAACCTTGGTTGAAGATGTCATTTAAAAATTGTAGGTCGTTGTTTCTTTGCTCAGAACGTGCTTGATGTAATATATCTTCACACATATGTACTTTCTTTAAAATGGTCCCATAAGCTTTTAGGTTCAGTTGGCTGACAGAACATTATCAATATCGCAAACAAATCTCTTATTTGTGATGGTGACTGTGTTGCGGAGGCATCAACTAAAGTTTGTTTCCAGTGTTCATCATCTTCAAGAAGTCCCAAGTTTTTGCATGCTGCTTGGTATGTTTGTTCTATTTTACCGTTGACTGTTCTTAACATTTCGAAAGAAACTGGTCCAGGAACATTGTTAAGAAGAATTCGTAAAAAAAGCAATCACCGGAATTGGGGTGGATTGTATATACTCTACCTAGAGTATCGTCTCTTCTGATTCCTGGATGCCCTGGAACCAATTGTCCGCGCTTACGACGATTAAATTTATTGTTGCTCCAGGTATAATAGGACACACATAATCACTATTTCCTATCAAAATCTAATTTCTAAAAATTTTAGTTTTTGTCTTGTTTTGTTCAAATTGATCTGCAAGCTTAAAATTGAATGATGAGCTCATATAGTGATTACCCTGGCAATAAAATGTCTCAGCTGACAGCTGTGACAGCAGTTATTGTACATGGGCCAAACAAAATTTATTTTATTGAATTGTTCCCTGCCTGCTAAAGAAGAATTTTGTTTCCGATACTGGAACAGCGGCTGGCTGCGGAGGAGGCGAGCACATATGCATATGCATATACATATACAAAAATGTGGGGAATAGGGTATCCAACAGTTCGTTGCAAACGTACTGTATCTCTCGCTTATTTTTTTTTTATTTTGTTTTATTTACGTCTGAAGTTTCCTTGGATATTATTTCCAATTTATTACCTATTAATTTTTTTGTATTCCAGCCGTTGCCATGGATTTCATTTTGATCATGAGCATATCTGTACAAAAAATTGACAAAAAATAAGAACAAATGAAATATCTTTACTTACCAAACAAATTAAACAAATATAAATTAGCCCTAAACATTCTTCGGAAAACAAAGAATATTATAAAATTTGTTTCAAGTGAATCGGTGAAGTACTTTTCGAGATCATGTGGGCCAAACATTTTCTAGTTACGTCTTTATATAATAGTATAGATAAGCTTTTTATTGCGGTTAAAGTGTTAAACAATAGTGTTTTACAAAATGTATGTTTGATTAGATAATGATTCTAATTTTTTAAAATTTATAATAAATAAATTGTGGTAACAAATTTTAATTAAAAGTCGGTTAACTTTTCTTAACTAAACAATTTTTATTTATTTGCCGAGAACAATGTGGCTGCCGCTTTTCCAAGTACAAGAGAGATTGATTTTTCTTAAACAAAACATGTTCTATCTTACTTAAATGTTTGAGTTTCAGTGTACCGCGCACTAGGTGAGCGACACCTAGTCGCGATACCCTGCAACTCAAGCACTAAGGCAGTAACACACTATTTGTTATACTACATAATAATTTTATACTACAAAATAAATATTGACGAAACACAAAGAACAAATTAAAAGGACTAGCAATTTAAAAAAGTAAGACGTATATAGGTACAAAATTATTATAAATCAATCATAAAGTTAGATTATTCTGCATAAGCCTCCCCCATTGAGGTCCATAGATTTCGGTTTTTGGCTAGGTTATACCAGTTTAAATTAAACTGAATAAGGTCGTCTTCCCATCTTTTATTCGGCCGTCCAACAGGTCTTTTGTCGTTTGGAGTCCATTTCGTCGTTGGTTTGGTCCATCGTTGGTCTTGAATCCTTGAAATATGTCCAGCCCAACTCCATTTCAATTGTTTCGTTCTTCTGACTGCATCGGTTATATTTGTTTGCCTTCTTTTTTCCTCGTTCGATATTCTTTGAACAATTCTTATATTTAGCATTTTTCGTTCTATTTTTGTCTGACAGATCCTTAGTTTCTCGAGTAAGTTTGATGTAAGTCCTAAAGTTTGGAGTCTGTATGTAATAACTGGTAGTATCATAGAGTCTACAATATATTTAAGTGTGTGATTGTTCAAATTGTTCTCTAATATTTCTTTAATGTTCCAATATTGTTTCCAAGTGTTTACGATTCGTCTGTTTATTTCTTTCTCTCCTTGTTTTTCAAATGATTTTATTTGTCCTAGATATATATAATCGTCTACCTCTACATATTCAATTTCGGTTTGTCCTTGGAAGATAGAATTTTTAGTGTGGTTTGTTAGAACTTTGGTTTTTGTCAGGTTTATATTGAGTCCTAAGTTTTGCTTGCTGCAACAAGCTCATTGAGCATGACTTGAATGTTCGTAGAAGAGTCTGATATGAGAACAATGTCATCGGCAAATCTTAAGTTGTTTAGAAATTGTCCTTGTATTTTTATTCCATTTTTGTGTCGCCAGCTTAATTTTTGAAAAATATCCTCTAGGACTGCTGAAAACAATGGTGGTGACATTGGGTTTCCTTGGCGTACTCCTCGATTGATGTTGAACTCTCTTCCTAGTTTATCAGTTTTTATTTTTGCTGTGTTGTTTTCATATATGTTTTGAAGGGTTTTAATGTAGGTCGGGTGAATATTTTGATTTCTTAACGCTTTCCATATGTTTTCATGTTCAACTGTATCAAATGCTTTACTAAAATCAATAAAGAGCAAGTACAGTGGCTTCTTATATTCTTAAGATTTTTGTATTAACTGATTTATTGTTTGGAGATGGTCAGTGGTTGAATAACCTTCTCTGAAACCGGCTTGTTCTATTGGTTGGTTTTCATTTAGAGTTTGTTTTGTTTGTTTATAAATAATTTTTGAGAACAGTTTGTATATTGTAGAAATAAGGCTTATGGGTCTGTAGTTGTTCACGTCTTCCCTTGCTCCTTTCTTGTGAATAAGAATGATTGTACTTTGTTTCCATTGTTTTGGGATACATTGTGTTTTTAATATACAGTTGAAAAGATAGGTAAGAATAGGAGCCAATGCTTTCTTTCCGTACTTTAACATTTCTGCTTTAATACCGTCATTTCCTGCGCTCTTTTCGTTTTTAAGACTGGCTATTGATTCTTCAATGTCTGATAATTCTAAAGTTATAGGTTCTGTTGTGGGAAGATTGGTAATTTCAGAAATTGAATAGTCGTTCTGTGGATAATTAGCTTGTGAACTAAAGATTGTTTCGAAAAATCTTGTTGCGTTCTCGTTTATGTCTCCTCTTTTTGACGCATCCTTGTTCTTGTTTTTAAGAGATATGATCCATTCTTTATCATTTTTCAAGAATTGTTTTGTCTTTTTTATGGATTTTGTGTTTTGTAGTATATTTTTAATATTTGCTTCGTTGTAAGTTTGTATATCTTTTTTTGAATTTGTATTGATTAGATTCCTTAAATCTTTGAGTTTTTCAAATTCTGTTAAGTTTGTTTTGTTTCGGAAGCTTTCTCTTTTTAAAATAAGTTTTTTTGTTTCGTTTGACTTCCATGAATGTGGTTTCAGCTGTTGTTTTAATTATTTCTTCGAGTATGTTGTAGTATTTTTGGATATTTGTGTCTAAGTGATTTGTGTTTATA
The DNA here is from genome assembly GCA_916050605.2 of Platycheirus albimanus. Lineage (NCBI taxonomy): Eukaryota > Metazoa > Arthropoda > Insecta > Diptera > Syrphidae > Platycheirus > Platycheirus albimanus. The sequence continues at coordinate 298,192,592 of OU696696.1, read as the reverse complement.
TTTTTTTGTATCTCAATTTCTAATAATCTATTGTATTTTGTAATGTGTTCTTCTGAAATGTTTTGTGGGACTACGAATATTTGACTATTTCTGTTAAGTGTTTTGTGGTTTATTGTTATATTTGTTCTTACAAGTCTGTGATCGCTGTCGAACTTAAAGTTATTGAGAACAGAGACATCCGAAATGGTCTTCAGTTTGTTTGTAATTACGAGGTCGATTTCGTTTTTAGTTTTTCGGTCTGGTGATAGTCATGTCCATTTGTTTTTATCTTTTTTTTTTTTTTTGAAAAAATGAATTTGCAAAGTAGAGATACATTTGCTGTAGCCATTCTAGAAGCGTATTTCCTCGTTTGTTCCTTTGACCATATCCAAAACCACTTAGTTCTTTTTCTTCTATGTTAGTTCTTTTTCATAGTTTTGTGTTGAAGTTTCCTATTATATACATCAGTTCTGATTTTGTTTCTTCGTAAGTTTTTTCTAGAATATCGTAGAATACTTCAGTTTCAACTTCGGCGGCTTTTTCTGTTGGTGCGTAAATCTGTATGATCGTCAATTTCGTGTTTTGAATGCGTAAGGTTAGGCTGCATATTCTTTCGTTGATCAATTTTATTTCCGTTATATATGTTTTTAGATATTTTTTGATTAAGAAACCTACTCCGTATAATCCTTTTGTTTCTCCGATTTGACAAAAAATTTGCAAGGAACTATCTTTTAAATATGCCCAACTGTGGCAATTGCTATTTTTCTGTTTTTAATTTCATTTTATAGTTATTTACCTCTAAAAAAAGACACCCTTTATTTTTTTTTTTTTCTTAAATTATAAAAATAATAAATGCAAAATAATATTAATTAAAAGTCTTTTAAATGCATCTTCCACGGCCGGCGTGAGTGAGAAGATATAATAAAGAAAATATTAAGGGTTCATTAAAACAGTTGATTTGGAATAAGTTTATCTGTACCACGGACGGCATCCTCTGTACCATTGCCAACCGCAAATATAATACCGACATCATCTGTGTACTCCTTTCGTCTTTAATGCAAGACATTTATATCTGTCTCGCTTTTTAGTTTTCATTAAATTTGCAGATGGAGAAGTTGCAGAAACATGTAAGTCCGCCACTAACAAATGTCAGCTGCTGTCAGTTTTCTATATGCTTAACTTGAAAGTTCCTATAAAGATCCCTATGCCGGAGGCTGAAATTTTTCGAAACCAGAAATGTCTAAATAAGTTTCAGGGTTTTGTTAATCACTACATTTGAATCATCATTCAAATTTAAAACCCAAGAAAATTTCAATTTAATTCGAAACGTAACGTTACGTAAAAGCAATTAAAACTTTGCTGGATGCCTGACTATGGATGTCAACGTAGAGCAACGTAATTAACACCTCTTCTACTTAAAGAGGTAAGCTTAAATACACCCGTTTTGTGAAAAAAAATTATCTATATTGACAGATGTCATTTTGAAAAAAAACCGCTACTAAACCAAATGACAAATGATAAAAAAATGCACTTGCTTGTAAAACAAATCTTATATAATAAACTTGTCAAACAAAGAGGACACAATAATGGCAACAAATAAAACCAACAACAACAATAGTCAAACAAATCACATTCAATCAATTTACATGTTACATCCACTTTTGAGACTTCATCTGCAATCTCTGAAGGGAGCCTTAAAGTCGAAAAAAAGCCTGAAAGAAGTAAGTAAATACGAACATAGAATCGGAAGAAAGAAGCGAGAAGTGAGCACACGAGTGCCGTCATGCAAACTCAAGCCTATTACTCATTATAAGATACATTTTATAGAGTTGTTCGAATTGAATTGTCTCTGGCACAAGACGAAATCCGAATCCGACTCGCAAAGAGCAAAAGATACAATTTTTTTTTTTTCGATTTGATTATGGATCGCACGCGCGCAAGTCTTTTGGCTTGAGAATCGGTCTTCGTTTACATTCAATGTTCAACGTTCACAGAAGCGGAACACAGAAGCTGATATTTTAATGTAGGATCAAGATCCACCAAAATAATACTCTTGCAACTCTGGGCACTGGCTGAGGTTTCTTGGCAGGTTGACTGTCGTTAACAATTATTTATAATTCCCCCCAGGACCACGCAAAGTTGTAAACTGTGATCAGGTTTTCTCATTACCTCATTCAAATGTCGCTTGTTCGTTTTGGCATGCAAGCAGATTACTGCTGCAGTGCGGCTTCTTCAGCCTCCTGATGTTGTTAAAACTTAGCCTTTTGTTCTTGCCAAGCCATGCCAAGCCAACAGCCAAGTAGTAGGAAGGTATAAAAAGAGACGCAGTCGACTGCGAACGGTTGCAATTTCATTCAAAACAAGACTGGACAATACGAAAATAATTTTTGAAATAAATTATTGCAATTCGCCCGGGTGCCATCAGTCTAGTGGCGAGAGGCGGTACCGAAGGCGGCGGGCTGCAGGAGGCGGGAATGCGTGGAAAAGCGCTGAAAATCAGCAAAAGAAAAGAAGACCACAAAAACAATGAACGAGGACAGCGTGACATGAGGTTCGCTGTGCTTCCGCCCACTCCTCCCGTGCAAAGTGTGCGTTGTGCGCATTTGCATTGTCAACTCGCATCTGTTTGCACGTGCGTCGCGTCGGAGGCAATCTTTGGGGAGCTAGCTCAGGCGAACATAAAAGACCCATTTTAATGGAAATGTATGTTGATGCTGTGTGCGGTATACAATATAGGTACACCCAAAGCCGCTGCCAGGTTTCTCCTCTCCTTGCAGTGTCTCAAGTCTCAAAGAGAACAAGCCTTTGCGCGATTTCGATGGCACCTTTTTACTTTGCCGCCACCGCCCGTGGTGTATCCGATGGGGAGCAGCAGTCAAGCGGTCAGGTCACCTCACCAGTCACCACCACCACACGTTACTCCTACGCCATAGGTAGCAGCACTGTCTCAGACATCCGCTGACGCAGAACACTAATGCCGAGGAATTTCGCCTCCAAAAGAACAATAGGTAGGACCAAAGTAAGTTCGCTTCTCATGGAACAATTACACAATGAGTCGCCCGCCATGGGACTGAGGAGTCACTTTTTTAGCCCAAGTTTTACCGAATTCATCACTTCATCTGGAACAAAAAATGGACAAGGCAAAAAAAAAATGGAGTTGGCAATTAATTTGAAATGCAAATGCCAGCTGCACCGAACCAATCATAAATTATACAATTGTAGAGCTGTTTGTCTGCCTTATGCTTGGATCGGATCTATTTACCTGTGTTACATTCATGTAAGCTGTAAGCTCCTGGCAGCAGCCTACACACAATTGCCGAAGGCCCAAGGGACAGGGCCTTAACTGTAGTTGCTGTCATGTTAGAACGACCAAGGAAGAGCCCAGTTTTGTGTGTGTGGCATTGGCTTGGCTTGGCTAAACTGCTGCTGCGGCTTCTCTAGCTGATGGTTGCTGGTGGCGTCATCGATACCATCATCGATAGAATAGACTGTGACTAGCTTATTTGCCCATCGAGGAAGGAACCATGAACGTGAACTTGTCCCAAGTCGTGGCATAATCTCTAATAGTAATAACAATAATCTCCGTCAGATAGTCCATGTGCGTTCGTCGACAATTGAATGCCTCCTTCGATCCTGTGTGCACTGCGACTGCACAGAGGAGGAACCACCGGGATGTGCGACTAAGTTTAGGAATGCCAGCTATAACTCTAGCTTTAGCAAAGCAATGTCGCAGCCATTCTATATGTAAAAATTTAAATAAAAATTAAGAATTACCCGCTCTGATTGTTGTTCGTGCTTCTGTTTCACCGAACGCCAAAGATGCAATGGCCAGAAGTCTCGCATCTGGGCGGTAGCAATATTGCTGCTAAAAGGACATTCAACACGATTATTCAATCGTCGTCGTTGTCGACGACAAAGAGAAAGACAACAACGACCAAGACGAAGGCTTCTTCTAGGTATACCTACTATCAAGGAACCCTCCTATGTACGTTCATATAAATATCGATAGGACCAACCAACTAAGAGTCTTAGCGAAATATTGAAATTACCAACTGAATGATGCACCATCGCCAGCAGCTTTAACGGTGGCTGGAGGAGGGTGGGTAGGAGTATACCTCCTTTTATCGATGAAAATATAGGTATTTTCAATTTAGTTTGGAATGAACGAACCAACAAAGTGACTGCAACTGCGACAACGACGAAGAGTAGGAAGGTACACAACGACGACGTGACGCACGGACGAAGAGAAGAAAAGACATTTTCAATTTAATTAGCCAGAACCAGGACCAAAATCAGGAGCAGGAACTGAAACAGATATTCTTCTATTCCATTGTTCATTCATTAACATTATAATATATACGTTTTGAGTGTAATTTATATTTTTAAGTGCAATAAACTTTTGGTTTTTTTTTTGCAATCCTGCATCTGTAGCAGAAATGTGCAGTAATTGGGAGAAAGTGGTTGGAAACTTTGAAGAAAAACTTTTTATTCGGGAACAGAAAAAGTTTTTGAATTCAGCTTCAGCAAGTGTAGATACTATTTTAACAAAAACGAAATACTTGTAGCAAAGAAGCTTTGGGCCAATAAGGAGTAATTTATCGAGACTTTTACTGCATAAAATAGTTCTTTGTCTTTTGTTGAAAATCAGCTGCAAACGAAGTGTTTTTGATTCTAAAAATAGAACAAAAAATTATTAAATTAAAATCACAGGAAACTCTAGCATTTAAAATGTATACTTTATGTTGTGAATAATTTATTATAATGGGTCCATGGGTTAAGTTTTTTTAATCTCGGAGTGACTATTTTTTCTGGATAAATGATACTTGAAAAAGTGCGTACAGATTTTCATGATGAAAGTGTAAAGCTAGTATTACACAGTCATCAAAATCTGTCATTGCAATGACATTCCGGCGTCACATGAAAATATGTCATTGTAACGCCAGTACACTGTCATTTTTCAGTGTCATTGCTTGCTACAGTGACGATCACACGAATGGCGCCAGTCTGTCATCGGTGTCCCAAAATGCGATGAAGAACACAGCTTGTTGATTTTTGACATTCCGTGTCATCGCCATGACATGCAAAACAATGACGATCATACGACTTGACCCTTTTTAAAACTTTGAAAGATGATGGTGACCTGAAACCGAGAGAAGTCATTTTTCGCAATGTCAATCGCATGACATTCATAAATTGAGTCATCGTGACTGAAAATATTGACGTGAGCTTGTGAAGTGCCTCGACGACCAAATAAATACTAACTACCAGATTTGAAGTAAATCGGCCCATTCGTTCAGGCTCTAGAGGTGCGAACAGACAGACAGACGGACGGAATTCCCAGACCCGCTTTTATCAACTTCTCCATCATAGTTATGTAAAGTGTTATTGTTATCTCAAAATATTTTTTTTTCATAGGTCCTATTCAGCAAATACATTTATTTTAAATATTTGAAAAAAATTTAATGAGCGGTTTTCAAAATATTAATTATACCCTATTCCATAGAATGGGCATATTGTATTTGGTGTGGAGTTTGTAACATAGAGAAATAATACCGTTAGGTATAGAAAAGTATATTTATTCTGCCTCAGAATCAAAAGCCTAGTCGATTTAGCCATGTCCGTCCGTCCGTCGGTATATGTATACTCTCTAGAGGTCGCAATTTTTGAGCTAGAAGCTGAAATTTTATATACATAATCTTCGGTTCAAGAGTAAAGCTAAGTTCTTGAACCGGTAAAATCCACCATTTTTGATGAACAACCTCAATTTGGTAAAATTAAATTATGTTTTTTGTACAGTTACGATAAAAGCATAACGCTAAAATTTTGCACACGTAAGCTTTAGGTAAACCTTCTTCTAATCAAATAAAAGAATTTCAGTTTGGGCGTGGCTGACGCCCATTTTTCATACAAAACCATCAATATTGTTTTTATAAAATAACAATTGTTATATAAAAGAGAAAAACATTAAATTTTGTGGGTATTACTTGCACATACACATCTTGTGTATGAAGTCAAAAAAATTGATTTTGGGCGTGGATTACGCCCACTTTCCACTAGAAACTATAAAAAAATTGTTTTTGTAAATAAACGGTATTTATAAAGAATCCGCAAGCCAAAATTTTGCGTCTCTTAAAAGAAACTAAAAAGTTTGTGTATGTCAAGAAATTTTTGAATTTTGGGTGTGGCTTACGCCCACTTTTCATGAAAGAACGAAAAACGTAGTCTCAAAAATTTAAGGTATGTAGTTCCAATATTCAATTTAAACCTTTTTCCTTCCGCTCGTTATTTGAGAAATATATCTCTACATTTTCTTGTGTAAATTTTTTTAAATACGCCCATTTTTGAAGGCGTGATTTTGATAAAATACCTTTGCTCAGGTAAGATTGTTTAAAAACTATTCGATTCAGCTTTAGTCTTACACATATGCCTAAATACTGATCAAAGCTCAGTTATTGCTTCAAATTTTTAAGACACGCCCACTTTTAAGGGGCGTTTCCATCAAAAGTCGTATAATGCGTTAATTTTTTAACGTTTTTTAACTATCGGTCGCAGTTTTGAAGTAAAAAGATGAACACTTAGATTTATATTCCTTGGTTACGTAGGAGAGTGTGGTCCAAGAATTGTTAAAAACACCCATAATCGCTATTTCCATTCAAAATCTAATTTTTAAAAATTTAAGTTTTGTCTTGTTTTGTACAAATCGATCTGCAAGAATAAAATTGAATGTCACTGAGCTCATAACAATTGCCTTGGCAATAAAAAGTTTTAACTTTGAGCGTGGAGCACGCCTTTTTTTATTGTGCCAGCACTAATTGAACATCACACCACACAAAATTAATGTTATTGAATTTTTTTCTGTCTGCTAAAAAATAATTTTGTTTCTGAAACTGAAACGTCGGTTGGTTGCGGGGTCGAACGCATACAAAAAATAAGGAATAGGGTATCCCACAGTTCGTTGCAAACGTACGGTAGCTCTCGCTAATGTTTTTTTTTACAAAATTAAAAAAAATGCTTTTAAAAATACAAAAAAAAAAATTTTTTAATATTGGTATGTAGTATAAATTTAGCTACCTACAGCTATATAATATGTGTGAAATTTTGAAAGGATCGATTGAGCCCTTGGCTAGATAGTCGAAACAAAAAAAAAACGGTCCTATGAAAAGTAGGTACTGTTTTTAGACATTAAACAAAAAAATCATCAGCCATATGATTGGCCATACCTAAAAAGCTTTACTTATATTTTTAAATCGAAATCGTTAGAGCCGTTTTCGAGAAAAATAAGCTTTAACGTAACGGTTATATGGCAGGTACCGTTATTTTTTTATTTTTTGACCCTGTACAATACCTAAAAAAACTCTTCCAAACGCTCCGAAACCCAGTCAGAGAACAAACGGCGCGTTGTATATGGGCAATGAGCTTGAGCTCCTGGGTGAATTGGAACATGTACGGGCGTAAAGCCCAAGTCCCGTCACAAAATTTAAGTCGGCGAAAGGCCCAGCTCGGTTCGTTCCTTGAGCTGTTCAATCGTGTTACTTGGCATGGTGATTTGGCATTGGCATCGGTAACTAAATATGCTGTCTGGGGAAGCATACGAATGGTCGACAAAAAAAAAATTCGACTGGGTAAAATATAAATTTCATGGACTGTCAAAATGTCGACTGAAGTTTGATCAAGAAAAAAAAAAGTTGACAGTTTAAAATCCAGAAAATTTAAATGTCAATTAAAAAACCGTCCGTAGTAATGTCGACTTTTATCCAAAATACAGTAACTGATAAAAAATTTGTCGAGGATCAAAAATTTATAACTTTCTTTCGAAAAAGGAAATTATAGGAACACATTTTTTTAATTTTTTTTTTTTTTTAAATTGGCAAATCGTTCCCATTTGACAGATGACATCAAAAAAACATGGTTTCTAAAAGATATATCCAACAAAATGTTTGTAACCATTTCAGAAAAAAAAACTACATTTTTATAGTGCCTATACCTTAAGTTTTAAACAATTAAAAAACTCTAGAAAAATTGGTCAAAAAATGGTGGATTGAGAGTTAAGGGTTGGTCAACTCCATATAAAAACATTATCATCTAAAAAAAAAAAATTAAAACAAAATAAATTCCTAAGCCTTATGAAAATCCTTCATCCACACAAAACAAGCTCGTGTATAAATTCTCGAATAAAAATATAAATTGCAATGAAAACAGTGTGATTTGTTGGCAAAACCTTTTATATAGAAATTGTTTAAATCAATAATAAATTCAAGTGTCTTTGTCCATTTTGGTCAACAAGAATTTCCACCTCTTTGCTTCTGCCAATCTCTGTCTTGGTCTTGGTAATGCTGCAAATGTTGCGTTGCGTTTAAAACGCACAGCAACAGCAACAATATCGTGCGTAGTGCAGTGCATCGTCGCGTCGTCGGTCGGTCAGAAACGAAGAGATGACCAACAATGACTAGGACAACGACGACAGGCATTACAAGAGTATAGACAGAGGCTCCAATGCCAATACAATATACCTAACCTACAGAAGCGCGCAACATGCGTTGGAATCGGTGGTGGTGGCGGCGGCGGCAGGCGGTCAACCAGCCATCGAGTCGACCTGTCGTGCGTACTATACTATACGCGCTACCTTAGCTACCTTGGTGGTAAGGTATACCTGGCCGAGTATATCACATTCCAAGTTATTTATAACCACTTATTGCTTCAGTGGCAACTACAAAAACAAACAAAAAAAATCACTAAAATTACACAAAATGGCAGCTAGAGGGGCGATGGAGACTGCCATGGAGATGGAAAGTCCGAATCCCATAATAATTCGAATTCGAACCGAAAAGGACAAACTGGCTATGAAGCTTCAATTTTCACTCTTGTAACAGTTTGAGTGATTTATCATGAGCCGCTAGTCTGACAGCAAGTTCAGTTTTAGAAAAAAAAAAAAATATATAAAAATGTCAAACCACTGTGTGGCAGTTGGAATTTTTTCCATCCACTAATGAGAGAAGCTAATTTGATTTCATTGGTCGGCTGTCCCACTGTGTGACAATCCCAGGGGAGGTTGCCGGGGTTTATTTGACTTAAAAATTGAACCTATGTACACATTGTACTCGTACATGCGCGATCTAAACTCTGGCGGCCGGCGCGGCGGCAGCGTTGGCGACGACGACGGACGGACAGAAAATAATTAAAACTCGTAGTGTATTTCTAATGAGCTTTGTGGTTGCGCAGTGCACAGCAGCAACCACATCCATCGGATTGATTCGAATCTACAGCACAGCGAGCTACTATACATTCTACAATGTTCTGACATCTAGCACAGCAGCAGCAGCAGCAGCAAGCGCCTTGATTGATGGCGCGTTTGATTGACTGATTTGATATTAACAAGCCGACGGCATATGTCGGGATACTTTGGCCACCTGCGCTGCCACTTTCATCTGCATATGACACTGATTACCCATAAGACTTTTCAGATGCTGCACCTTGACATCTAGCTTCGATTGTGTCGATGTCCAATAGATCGCGGGTCGGATCGGATCTTGTCGCACAAAAGCCACTTGGATTTTGTTTTGTTTTTTGTTTATGAGCGGGACGGGACCAATGGGAGCTGTGTTTTTCTTTTTCTTTTTTAGGATAGAATCCATTTGAGCAGCTTCTGTGCATCTGCCGCCAATGATATATGTTTACCGCCAAGCTGCTGGCTGCTAAATCAATGTGCGCGCCTTGGCTTTCGATGAAAACATAAAAATAAAAATGCAAATTAAGTGTGCCCATTGCGTTTTTTGCTCGGTGCGGTCGCGGTGGTAGTATAGGCAGGTATAGGAAGGTGCCCAGGGAACGCTGAGCTAAAAAAGAACAACCAAGGAACAAAATATACAAAACCAAATCTTGTAACTTGTGCTGGCGGTAGCCGAGCGGCACACAAAAGAAAATCGAATTTCAATTGATCGTAGATCTGCATGTGTGGAACTCAAATCCAAGTCGTCTAAAACTGAAACCATGGCAACGAGCATCGGGATGGCGCGGCGATGAGTCAACACAACGGATGCTTCCTGAAAGCTAGGCCGACACTTGCGCAACGAAACTGATTACCCGCCATCGCATCGTATCGCCATAGCTCCCGCGCTTACCCGCACTATACATAGATAGATTGGACTGGATGGCTTTAGTTATAGGAGCTGGACTATAGAGACTGGACATGGACAATTGGACATGCGGACGACTCCACTTTACGCTTGTGTGTTCATGAAGTTTTCAAGATAGAATTTACACGACATTCGAAACGTAATGTCCTATTCACCTCATAAATTTAGCGGCTAAGGCTAGGCTATTGCTGTTGGCGGCAATATAGCGACATTTTGTTGCTGCAACGACGCTGACGGCGGCCGACGGCGGCGGCGGTGCCACCAAAAAGAGTGTCAATCGAATCGAGCTTCGTGCATCGCTGTGCTGGTGCTGGTGCTGATGGAGTTTTAGCTGGCAGGGTGGTTAAGTACGCAATTTGCACATAGAATCGGACGTGGTGGCGGTAAGATTTGCCACTTGAATAGTTTCGTGGTGGACAGACACATCGGACACAACAGTTTACGAGTGTCGCGTCGTCTTATTTTTTTTTTTTTTTATTCGTAACTCGATCGTCGCGTCTCGTCGTCGCGCAAGGATTAGCATTCAGATGGCCGCCTGATATGTCCAAGTCAAACTACAGTAGTTGTGTACATTTGTTGTTCAATTGTTCTGCCATGCAATTAGTTGACTTCAATTTGTTGCCACGATGCCTTACTACGCTGGTGTTCTGATTTATATTTCTGCAGCTCCAGGCTGTATATGTTTGGTCGTTGGTCAAGGTGTGGAGTGTTTCTCTTCTTAGTGTGGGGTCAGCCGTTTAAAAGCTTTATTGTAAAGGCAGAAATAAGGATTTAATGACTGAATCTTTTGAGTTGACATCAGCAGTGAGTGCTGGGTCTTGGCATAAAGGGAGATTCCCAATATCGGATGGCTTGAAGAATTGATGGAATCAAATTTTGTATTGATGAGTTTATCATGTATTTTAGTTTTAAAGACTCGTTATTCTGCCCGTCCGTCAGTCTATGAGGGTCATAACTTTACCGCCAAAATGCAAGATGATTAATTATTGGCTAGATTTAAAAACTTGGTCATTCTTAAATCCTCGTGAAATAAGATCTACAGTCTGGTACTGAGAACTTGGAAGGAAAACTTCTGGCAGACTGTTCAAAAGAGTCAACTATCGCATCGACCGAGTCGACAGATTTTAGAAAAGACCCAAGAATTCCAGATCTATACTCACCACCTTCTTATTGATTTTTAAGTCGCCTGGAGTAGGAACGAACTATACTTGACATCCCTGCTAAACTCATTCGATTGTGCAGGATGACTATGGAGAACTCGTGGTTCTCCGTCAAGGTTGGTATGAACACCATTACCGACTCATTTAATATCGAGAAAGGCTTAAGATAAGGTGACGCGCTGTCATGTAACCTCATCAAGATCCTTCTTGAGGCAATCTTGCTTGGCTATATGCTGATGATATTGACATCATTGGAAGAAGGATGCGCGCTGTCGGTGAACCATTTCCAAGAATTTTGGGGGATTCAAAAACGGGTCTGGCTGTAAGTGAAGATAAAACAAAGTACATATTATGATGTCCTCGGGTGCAGAACATCATCACCGTACGCTTGGACAGAATTTCACGATAGACAGATATAACTTTCAAGTAGTCAAGGACTTTGTCTATTTGGGTTCCACTATAGCCTCTCAGAACAACATCAGTGAAGAGATCAGTCGAAGAATCACTCTTTCCAATCGCTGTTTCTTCGGACTTAGAAGGCATCTTAGTATCAAAGCTCTCTCAAGGGACCAAGGAGTGACTTTACAAGACTCTTATTATGTCAGTCCTGCTGAATCAAAAGCGTTGACCCTGGCACAATCGGATGAAAAACGGCTGAGGTACATAGAGAGACAGGTTCTTGAAGTGATATTAGGTTCTGGATGTATCGACGGCAAATAGAAGAGAAGATTCAACGACGATCTCTAAAGGCCTTACAGCAATATTCGTCTGGTCAGAACAAAAAATAAAAATACAGATTAGATGGCTGGGCATGCGGAGCGTGTGGATAAATACGAACTGGAGGCAACTGGCTTAGGACCGGACAGGCTGTTACGGTATGTTGGTTGAGGCCGTGATCCACAATGCACTTATTTTTTTTTTGTATATAAGCACACGTGCTCAAGGGTTCCGGATAGGCCTTTTGATGTTTAGTCACAGCTCGATCGATAGGAAATTAGGGAGGAAGGGAAAGGAGGTGTTGATGAACATTAGCCTTGAATGTTTGAAGATCAAATGGCAAGGGAAAACTTTACCATGGTGGTACGGCTGAAGAAGGAATCTCTATATTTTACGGTACGTCAGAAATCTGTAAACTGATGAGCATTCCCGCCAAGACGAATATTACGGATCGGTAAAATGTCGAAAAGGTGTTGTAAAAGTTTTATAAAGATGTACTTAAGCGGGAAAATTTACTTTTTTATTTGCTTTTTTAAAAAGAATTTTTGTTCATAAAGAAAATATGGTTATCGTTGTTAAAGGTTTTTTTTATTATATGTGTATGAACCCAAATATATAATGGATACTCGAAGAAGACAACACTAGGTACCTACATTTTGTGTCGCTTCGGGGTTCCAAGGATTTTAACTCCATTATCGGGTCCTCTGTTCTGGCAGCACCGCTAAGGGTTTACGTTTGCGCCTTTGTCTGTAACACTAAGGTACATTTTAATCTCCATAAGAATGCAATATTTTTTGCAGTTTTCTCGAAAAACAAAAAGCCAATCAAATCATTTGGTTTCCAGCGTACGAAAAAAATCTTAGTTAGTGCTAAGCAAGTTGCAATACACTCAAAATTTCCATTCAATCATATACGTACAAACTTTGGTAAATTGCCAACTGTCATGCTGGTTTTGTCGCCAGTAAGCGACAAGTCAACTTACAAAAATTTAATGGTATTTTCCGTTGGTAACAATTAATTTTTTTTTTTTAATTCACATGCCTAAATTTGTTTGGAATACTAATTTACAAACAATTTTTCAAATTCAGTCAAGGGAAATAAAAAAAAGTCAATATCGAAGAGCAAAAAAGATTAGAATGGGTGAGGCTAATTTACGGTGTTCACTTCTCTGTAGGTTCAATTTACTAATTACAAGCCACTGTTGAATAAAACTTTCTGCAGTGGACAAATGCACTGGGCGAATTTCACGTATATAGTCTTTCTTTTAAAATGATTGTATGTTTAAAATAAATTTTACAAACAACAGATTCTAGTTGTTATATTGAAACAGGTCAGTTTTTTAAATACGATGTTTTTAAAATAATTACGTGTTTTTATTAAATTTTACATCAAAATAAAAAAAAAACTTTTCATCATTCCTCACGCATCTTTTATTTTCGGCAATTTTAAACTACAATGAAATGCGCACAGTGGGCTTTGTAACACAGTAAATTTTGAAGAAAAGCAAATTATCGTCCACCCCCATAGTGCCCAAGTGAAATGAATACAACAATGAATTATTGTGCACTGGGAATCATCTGGCTTCGGATCGAAAATACCAATGGAAAATGCTATTAAACGATATTTAGAAAGAGAGAGTTACCAGCAACTTGCGAGTGCAGAATTTGAAAGATAATACTTACAGCAACTTGCTTACCAGTATCTTGCCCGTGTGGACATGGAGTTACAAAAGAAACTTTTTAATTTAAACAATTTTACCTAAAATGAAAATATTTGACAATAAATTGAACAGTTTAAAGTCATATACTTGGTATGACGCTTTTCATATATTTTTTACTTGCGATTATAGGTACTATAAGGCAAGTTATGGATTCGTGCAGAAAAAAAATTTCGAGATAACAATCACACATGACATTACGATGATGGAGAAGTCGAAAAAAGTGGGTCTGGGAATTCCGTCCGTCTGTCTGTCTGTATGCCTGTTCGCGCCTCTAGAGCCTGAACGAATGGGCCGATTTGCTTCAAATTCGGTATTTAGGATTAATTTGGCCGTCCCTCGGAACAAATTTTTTATTTTTCCTCTAGGTCCAAAAATAACGGCACCTGCCATACAATCGTGAAGAAAAAAATTGATTTTCTCAAAAACAACTCTAACGATTTCGGTAAAACTTTCAGAATGCTATTTTTGTAAAACAATCTATCTTTTGGTTGGAAAATATTTTTCAAAATTTGTCTTATAACGGTACCTCTCATAGAACCAGTATTTTCAAATCAAATTTTCTCGTAAACCGTACATCCGATTTCAAAAAAATTTTGAGCACAGGAAGACATTCATAATTTGATTAATATGGCATTTAAAAATTCTCAAAAACTTTTTTTTTATTTTTAATAATTTTTTCAAAAAAAATTTTGGTTTTCGAAATATGTTGGAAAAGGGTATTGATTTTTTTTAAACATTTTTTTTTCAGATATAAACTACAGATTGCTACATATTTACATACTTAAACAAATTTCAAATTTTTTTTTGGAAAAGTTTTTTAAAAATAACCTTTAAAAAAAAAAACTGGTCGAACGATTTTCAATATTTTATTTTACTACATAGACATATAGTTTTGAAATTGTATTGCATACTTCGTTTTTCCGAGAAAACTCTAAAACTAGTTAAAAAAATAAAAGAATTTTCGTAATTAATTTTAATTTTTCTTTTAATATACTATATGCAGCCACACAAAAATTGCTAAGCATAAGGGCAAGTTCGTGGGACCCAGTCGTGCATTTTATTTAAATAAGGTTAATATTTAAAAAAAAAAATCCAAACTTATTTTTTCTTCCAAAATAATTAATTTAAATTAAAAGTACAAACAAATTTAGTTTTTTAATTAATGGCTCTCAAAAGCTTTAAACCAGGTTCGTAACCAGGGAGGTTCGGGGGCTAAAAGCGCAAGTTAAATGATCATAAGCTATATAAATTATCAGGAATTAACAATAATTCAGAAGTGTTTACCATGGAAGGTTATAGCGGCGGAGAATTCTACAAATTCAATTTAGTGAAAGCGAGATACACCCGAATAAATCGAAAAAAAAAGTATAACTACTTCTTTGTTGCTAATTTTGGTCTGGTGGAATCATTGGTCCGCAATACTTTTAAAATTAAACTTGCATTGCTTTCACTTTCGACGGCAGGACCTAGATTTCTTGTGGCATTAACTTGAACCAGATGGTATAGATACCACCGACGGCATTTAATTCCAGCGTCTCTATCTAGATGCGTATTTTTTCTAAGCAATTCAAGGATATGATTATATTAGGTAATAATAAGTCCTTTGATCAAAAATAGGTAAATAGATGTGAACAAAAATTGGGATGATGAATCTAAATCCGTGTCAGAGTTCCAGCAAGCTTACATGCAAATGTATACCTTCCTACGTTTGATGTGAGCCCATGACCTTTTGTCATCATCACCAGACGAGCTCTGGGAGAATGGTATAGCAATAAAGAACAATTATTATTTCCGACCTGATTGGAGAGGTAAAAACCTTTTACTTCATCTATTTTTAATTTATTATTTAAAGGTTTCTTTTTGGCGCCAGCCTTATAGTCCAATCGACAGGTTATTTTATGAGGAAAAAGCGTTGTAGAGATACTGCTGCGATAAAATTAAATACAAATGGATTTTGAACTGAAAGTTCTTGAAATTGTCAAAATTATAGTAACTACGATTGGTTGAGCGTACCCGCAGTTACAGCAGCGAAAAAAAGTTTTTGTTAGTGACTTGAAGTAGACGATTCAAAATCAAATTCCAGGAGAATTGCGTTCATTCAAATATATTGATCAGTTGGCATGCTGCCTCATCATTAGCTTATCTTAAAATTAAAGCCATCATTATGCTACGCAATCTACATACATGCCGCGAAACTATGCAAAGGAACCCGACTACTGATTTGGACAAAACTCATGATTGAACAATGTGAAAGTGACAAAGATTTTGAAAGGGCCGTTCAAAAGAGAAGAATTCCTGATCCCGCGAATTCCCTTTGCCATTCCAGTTCAAACGAATTCAGTTCCTAGTGATTGAATTTGTGATGACCATAAACAAGTTTCATCAAGGGCAGTCGCTGGAAGTGTGCTGCATAAATCCCGAAATATAATGCTTTTCACACGCGGTCATCATTATTCTTGAGTTCGGACACTATCCTCACTTTTCTTTTACCTACACTCCGAAGCAGAAAACAAAAAATGTTGTGTATCATGCAGCCTTAAATTGAATATATACTCGTACAATCAATGTTTCATTTTTTTTATCATTATAATTTAATAAATCAAATATAATTCAGTTAAATTAAATCATAATTATTTTCCGCCCAATATTTAACGAGAAGAAGTCCGTCGGGTCAGCTAACACGCGAAAACTCCGTTTAAACTCAAAAATAAGCCGAAAATCACAGTTTTTTGACATTTGCGCAAATCGACTTGAAGTTAGTTTGAATTCAAAAGTGATCGCTTACTATGTTGAACATAAATTTGTTCGTGCAACTTACATAAATTTAAGTATCACATAGAATTTATGTGAAACATAGCTATGAATAAGATTTATGTTCCAAATCAGCAAACGGGTCTTAAAGTTTTTATTATCGGTTAAAAGAACATTTCATGACATTTACTTCTTGAAAACGATATCATGTAAATGTTGGCCACGGCTACGTCGGAGGTGGTCCATTAGGAAGGTCCAATTTTGGGCGACTCGTTTGAACATAGCAATAAGTATCTCGCGACTAACACGAGCATTGTTGGCTTTCAAAGCGTCAATCATAGCTGGTTGAAGACCTGAGACTTTACATATCCCCAGAGATAATAGTCCAAAGTTGTGATATCGCACGATCTAATGCTCACCAAAATGTTTTCTCAACAAGTCCATTGTTTCACGCGCTGTATGGCTCGCAGTGCCACCGTCTTGTTGAAACCAGAGCTCATCGAGAACGTAGGCTTGAATTTCGAGAAGAAGCACATAGTTTTTCCAGAGCCAATTCATTGAAAATACGACACAAATTAAAGTCGCCTGGCTTCAATTCTTAAACTTGCCAAACAAAACTGAACAGAAATGACAAAACAGTTTGATACGATTCACGCATGATCTGACAAAAAATATTGAAAATCACCCGTTAGTTCATAACGGAGAAAATTTAAAAATGTTACAATTAACCCCGAATAAATGTTACAACTAGCCCATCATGGATTGAAAATAGGGAATACAATTATTTTATATGCAAATCTTGAGAAATTACTCCTTTTCCCTTGCAGTCTTTTGACGTTTTAATCCTTACTGGAGCTGTAGGGTTTTCCCTCAAAATTGTTAACCAACAACCCTCTAAAGATGAATACATTTAGTTCGATCATATAAACGGTGTGAGGTATTAACCAAATTCTTTTTGAAAGTAATATAACATGGTTCAAATGCCCAAATTTGTTTTCTTACGGTGGATCCGAGTTGTTCAGTTTTAAGATGGGGTGTGTTCACTTTTAAGACATCGGTCGATTGTAGTCTAATCGCATAGACCTGTGACTTTAATATGAGGCATTCAAACAAAAAAAAAAGTCTAGCGGGATCAGATCGCCCCTGAAATCGTTTATGCAGGATTCCAATCATGGCGTCCACTGTGTGGCACGTAACGTAGGTCGTCCTGCTGGAATTACATATCATCCAGGCCTATATGGTTTTATAAGAAATTGGTTATTATCGTTTTGTAGTGCTCGCCATTGACGGTGACCGTCTCACCAACGTCGTTATAGACAAATTACCAAATGGCCGCCCCGTCAGCCCAATCGGTTAATTGTCATCTGATGAACTTGGTGTGGTTTCGTAGCGTCCCATGTATAGCAATTTTGCTTGTTTACAAATCATTCATCCAAAAATATGCCACGTTGCTAAAGATGATTTTTGTGCCAAAATAAGAGTCTTCTCATACACTCATGCATATTTAGAGTAGAGTTTTATCATTTGGAGGTGCTGTTCAATCGTGTCATTTGCCGTGGTGATTTTGCATCAGTAACCTTACTGATTTGACAGGTGTCACGAAAACAACATGGCCACCACAAAAAGTATAAATATAATAAGAGAGAACAAAATAATGCCAAGTGGAAAGGACTTGTCTGTCCATTTCTTTTGCAAAATATAACTTTTTGCCAGGTCTCGTAATTTGTACTTATTTGGGTTCATTTCCAGGCTAAAATAGTTGCAAAAACAAAAGGCCACAATTTGATTAAGGTACCTTCTTAAGTCAATTGCAAGTTTCCTAGAGAGACAACGGCGACTTAAATTTTTGGTTCATTAAATAATTGAATAAAAAATAAGTGTAACGAAAAGTTAATGAACAGGAAACATTCTACTATTCTCATTTATAAAACAGAACACAACAAACGATCTGTCAAACATCAACATCACCAAAGCAGTATAGTTGTTCCCTTTCAGGAAGTAAGAGTTTAGAGCCTTCCCACCACAAATCCTTATCGAGCAACGTCACGTCTGCGTCTTTGGAAAAAGAAAACAAAAAGTCAAAGAAACATTCTTTCCTAACTCATCATCTATCGCCATAAAGTCTGCGCCTGATCATTGACCCTATTCCAAAGATGTCATTCATTTGCGATGGCTGATGGCTGGTAAGCCCCTTGATATGGTTGATGGAAGGAGAAATAGTTTACCGGCCGTCGCGTCGTCCGGCAGCGGGTGATGCCATCATCGCATCGATCGGTGGCAGCCAGCTCCGGTTACAATTCTGTCCTTTTTTGTGTTTTATAAAATACAACTTTGGCAAACGACTACACTGATTTCTGATCACTTCTGATGCTGAATCCTCCTTCTCGTTAAAATCAATTCGAGTATCGGCAAAAAAAAAAAAAAAAAAATAAGGAATCTCCGCAAATTGCCATTTTACTTTGCACTCGAAATGGTTTGATAAAAATTCTCAACCGCCAGTTGTGACAAAGCGTAAAAACGCGTGTGTTACATAAACTGAATACTGAACAGGTATCATCCTACAAGAAGCTTCCATCACAAACTATATCGCTGTCGTTGTCGTGTTGTCCGTCCCTATATCCGTCGCGTCGCTTCGGTCGGAGCAGTATCGCCTCGAGTCTGTCGTCACCTGAATTCAAGAACGCACTCTATATGATACGCGCTGATGAAACACCAAAAAAAAAAAATCAACATTATGTGTCGCGTTGGTTAGTTGGGTTGGTGTAGATCTATTAACTGGTAGATCCGTCGGATGTCTATTTAGGTGATCCACCTTGAAAAAGCCTTTTTCGGACCACGTCCATTACCGTCCCCACTATGTGGACAACACAACATATCTCTCGAAACATGTGATGATGATGCACCTTCAACCGCATCCCATATAGTTCTGAAAGAATGCCACTTGCAACCTAAGCAGCCAGCCAGCCAGCGCAGCGTAAGCGCGTAGTGCGTTGTTGCGTACAGCATTATTTGGATGTGGAATCTCGGGCGAGGAGTGTTCCTGCGGTGTGATGTGTGATTGTTATATTAATTTTATTTATGTTAAAAAAAAATCTCCAGAGAAAATGTTAGTCCAGCAAGCAGCAGCACCCCCTCTTTATACTATACCTTCCTACCATCTAGCTCCTCCTGATGGTTCATGGAAGACTATATACCAACTAACAATATGGATAATGCGGCTTCTGTTTTCGAAGCAATCGCAGTCGGTGCGAACTTGTTCTCAGCATATATGGCATTCGTCGATCATGCGAATGCGCCTCGCAAAAAGTGAGTTGTTTCCTGATCTGTGATTTTTCCTAGAATCTCTGATGCTGCTCCTGCTGTCACAATAACAAAAAGATACCAACAATAGCTAAGCCCCGACAACAAAAACGACTTAAGACACCACTTGGTTAGCGTATAGAAATAGCTCGAATTCTCTGAAGATGCGCAGTTAGAGAGAGGAATGAACAAACGGACGAGAACAAAATGAAAGAACCAAAAACCGAAGCCGAAGTCGAAGACATGAAGTCTGCCATTGCGGATGCCCGCGTAAATTACATTTATGGCATTGTGCCGGGAGGAACTCACAGTGATGTAGTGTGGCCGCACCAAGAATGTTAACTCTTACTATACCATCATCAGCCATAGACATGCAGTCTCTAGTTGGAAAAGTTTATACTTCTTGGATTTGCCTTGCAGAGGTCCTTGGGTGTCCTTAAAAATATTATTGACTCGAACATACATATGTCGGTTTATATAAGTAAAAGGTCGCAACCTTTAAAGCGATTAATAAAAGACTTATCTAGAAAATATTTCCTTAATATAAAATCCTCCCATTTTATACTGAGCAAACACTTAAAAAAAAAAGAACACCCTCATAGTCTCGTGGGGATTGAGGAGAGAACTCCTTAAATTTCGTTTTTATGTTGAAATTCCACGAAATTCAAATATTACGCTCCTTCGCCGAGGACTTGTCTGGCAAGGACTTATTGTGAAACGTATATTTTATATTAGTCATTCACACCATATTATTTGTTTGGAAAGCTTGTTTTGCGACGTAGCGCGCATCAGGACAAAAGAAAATGTCGGCATAAATTTAAATCTCATTGTTTTTTTTTTGTCAATAAAAAAACGGTTATTTATTTTATGTGTGTGTATCTGTGTGTTTTTTTTTAGGGTTATATTATTTCTTACAACAAAATTAAATTGCAATAATTTTTAGATCAATACGATACATATCAGCTGACAGGATATGATTTTGACGGATAAATCGGTTCCTTGGGAGCAATGGCACCGCACTGTGAGGCTGAACTTGTATTAAATCGACGGCACAGGACAGCAGTAAGTTGGGAGTTTCTTTGCTCTGGATACAGGTTAAGAGCTCTTGCTTTTTCAGCAAGATTGGCAAGAACATCAGTGACTCTTTTGATGTTTTTTTACCTATATTTCTGCAAGTATTGTATCGTGCAAGGCAAGGATGGATCAGGCTCTAGGTACTTATATGCTGTTACCGGGAACAGTGACATAGCTCGTCTCCTCTTTATATTCCAGTGCTTCTTGACCAAAAGTAAAGAAACAGACATTAAGGGTCAGTTATAGTGTCAGAAAAACCTAACCGAAAAAAACTTCAAATGGAAAATTTAGTATGTTAAGATTCGATTTAGAACACCAATGCTGTTCTAATCGATGGCAACCAACTCAGACCGCAACTTTGTTGTTCCGCTTATGGTAAGTCCAGTCCAGTCGTCTGGCAGGTGCCTGTGTCTTAATCAGTAGTTCTTGAGTGGCCCTCTCCAGGGATTTTAACTCCCATTTTCCGTTGCACACCCGCTCACGCAATTTCGTTGCTCCGTTTAGGGTATCTTCAGTCGTCTAGCAGGCGCCTGTGTCAACAGTTTTCTTAATCAGCAGTACAGTAGATGACGGATATAAAAAGTCTCATATAAGAAAAACACGCTTATATGACAGACATTCCAAAACCCCATGCACATTCCCATACAAAAACGTGCTAAATTTACCTCTTACAAGGTAGACGTTTATAAGAAAAAACACTGATATAAGAAATTCATTCTAATTCAAAATCTCATTCAATCCATACAAAATTATATGTTCATAAGAAATTTTCCCATGTAAATCCCGTGTAACTTTCAAAAAATTTCTGAACGCACCCTTATTGAATTGCCAAAAAAGTGACAGATCGATTGATAAGCGAGAAAGAAAAAAGCCCACACATTGACAATTACATACTCCACATATTATTTCTTATATATGAATTTTTATTTATATGAGAAATTTTCTTTCTTATATAAAATGATTTTATATAAGAAAACACTGATATAAGAAAGGAATTCTTTGGATTTTTTGACTTTCTTATATCCGTCATCTACTGTACTCGTTTTTTCGGTTGCACACCCGCTCACGCAACTTTGTTGCTCCGCTTAGGGAATGTCCAGTTATCTGGCAGGAGCCTGTATCAGCAATTTTCTTAATCAGCAATACTTAAATGGCCCGCGGGCCGCGGGATCTAGTTATTTTAACTCCCAAACAACAAATTCTAAAAAATGGCGGGTGGTTGAAGGTTGTGTTGGTAGGGTGGTTTTTGAGGAGGGTGTTGGGGGATGGGTAAGACAAAATTTACAAACATGGTGGGTAGTTGGTTGGGAGCTGGTGGTTGGTGTTTAGGGTTGGAAAGGGGGATAGGGGGATATTGACAAAAATAGTTGCTGCTTGGGGAGATTTTATGTGTGGGGGGGGGGTGTCAAAAATGGTAATGGATGTTTGGTTGGTGGTTGTAGATCGGCTGGGCGTACAGTGGGGGACTTGGTTTGGGGGGGGGGGGGAATTCGACACAAAATGGAAGGTGGTTGGTTGGTGGATTGGGCGGTTACAGGTGGTGGATATTTGACGTGGAGGGGGGGGGTGGTGAGGAAAAATTTGTTGAAAATGGTGGATGGTTGTTTGGTAGTTGTAGGTGGGCTGGGAGTATGGCGTTGGTGGGGGGGATTTGTAAGGTGGGTTGAGAAAAATTGTGTTCCTATGTATAAATGAATATAATCTGTTATTATAAAATATAAGCGAGAGCTGCAGTACGTTTGTAACGAACTGTTGGATACCCTATTCCCTATATTTTTGTATGTGTATGCGTCTGCCTCCCGCAGCCAGCCGATGTTTCACTTTCAGAAACAAAATTCTTCTTTAGCAGACAGAAAAAAATTCAATAACATTAATTTTTTGTGGTGTGATGTTCAATTAGTGCTGGCACAACAAAAAAAGGCGTGCGCCACGCCCAAAGTTAAAACTTTTGCCAAGACAATTGGTATGCGCTCAGTGACATTTTATTCTTGCAGATCGATTTGAACAAAACAAGACAAAACTTAAATTTTTAAAAATTAGATTTTGAATGGAAATAGCGGTTATGGGTGTTTTTATCAATTCTTGGCCCACACTCTGCTACGTAACCAAGGAATATAAATCGAGGTGTTCATCTTTTTACTTCAAAACTTCGACCGATAGTTAAAAAACGTCAAAAAATTTATTCATTATACGACTTTTGACGGAAACTCCCCTTAAAAGTGGGCGTGTCTTAACAAATTGAAGCACTAACTTAGCTTTGATCAGTATTTAGGCATATGTGTAAGACTAAAGCTGAACCGAATAGTTTTTAAACAATCTTACCTGAGCAAAGGTATTTTATCAAAATCACGCCTTCAAAAATGGGCGTATTGAAAAAATTTACACAAGAAAATGTAGTGATATATTTCTCAAATAACGAACGGAAGGAAAAAGGTTTAAATAGAATATTGGAGGTACATACCTTAAATTTTTGAGACTACGTTTTTCGTTCTTTCATGAAAAGTGGGCGTAAGCCAAACCCAAAAATTTCTTTTCATGCACAAACTTTTTAGTTTCTATCAAGAGACGCAAAATTTTGGCTTGTGGAATCATTATAAATACCGTTTATTTACAAAAACAAATTTTTAATAGTTTCTAGTGAAAAGTGGGCGTCAGCCACGCCTAAAATCAAATTTTTTGATTTCATACACAAGACGTTTATGTGCAAGTAATACCCACAAAATTTAATGTTTTTCTCTTTAATATAACAATTGTTATTTTATAAAAACAATATTGATGGTTTTGTATGAAAAATGGGCGTCAGCCACGCCCAAACTAAAATATTTTTATTTGATTGGAAGAAAATTTACCTAAAGCTTACGTGTGCAAAATTTTAGCGTTATGCTTTTATCGTAACTGTACAAAAAACATAATTTAATTTTACTAAATTGAGGTTGTTCATGAAAAATGGCGATCGTGGGTGAATTTTTCCGGTTCAAGAACTTAGCCTTACTCTTGAACCAAAGATTATATGTACCAAATTGTAGCTTTCTAGCTCAAAAATTGCGACCTCTAGAGAGTATACATACGGACGGACGGACGGACGGACGGACATGGCTAAATCGACTAGGCTTTTGATTCTGAGTCAGAATATATATACTTTTCTATACCTAACGGTATTATTTCTCTATGTTACATACTCCACACTACAATATACCCATTCTATGGAATAGGGTATACAAAATAATAAGACAAATGTATTGATTTTACTAAAGAAACACTAAATTATTAAAAATTATTTCACTCTATATATCTTTGAAGGTTTTTCAAAAATTATGAATTTTAATGTTAACTTGAACCTGCAATCTGCCGGGCGTCCCGTGACGGCTAATTTTTGTTCAATGTGTTTTTTCCACTGAAGGTGGTTTATATAACCCACCATGTAATCACCACTCAGGGGTAATGGCTTAGGCAGGGGATAAGTTTTGTTTGAAGACAGAAGACAGCGTTGAGTTTTCGAAGAATTCAAATCCACACGATTGATCATTTCGCATTGGATTGGATGATTTGATGACTGAAAGCAGGAGATTGGAATTGCTGAAGATAAGAACGACAGTTGGAGACAGATCTATTGAAGAACTTGTTCGTCCACAGCACAGTGCCTAACTCTGTCAAATGATTTTGAAATATCAAGCGTGGTAATCTTACGTTCTACAAAACAATGTTAAAATATATTCCATTGTTCAGTGACACATCCCTATTGCTTCTGTTTCTCAAGATATTCCTTGATCTGATTGTAAGTCAGTTTCCATGACCTTGTAATGAAGGGACGAAAGTGTATGCTAGATTAAGCTGAATGGTGATCCGCCTTTTATATGAACTGGCTCGACAGATGTTGAGACCTGTAGAATCTAGAAAATGAAAGATGAAAAAGCTTACATATAACGGGTGATTCATCGTGAGGTTTGATTTTCAATAGAATTTTTTTGACAGATCACGCGTGACTCCTATAAAATTGCTTTGTCATTTTTGTTCAGTATCGTTTGGCAAGTCATCATGTAAAGACTCACATCACAACAGCGTCTCTATTTTCTGCTCTGGGAAAACTCAAATTACCGTCAATGGCAACCGTTATCGCGCCATGTTAAAGGGGTATGTGCTTCCTGAAATTCAAGTTCATGGTCTCGGTGAGCTCTGGTTTAAACACGTCGGCGCTACAAGCCATACAGCACGTGAAACAATTTATACTTGTTGAGAAATCATTTTGGTGAGCACTTAACTTTACGTATATCTATGGTAAATTGGACGCCATCTCAGGTCTTCATGAATAAGCCAGCTTCGATTGACGCTTTGTTAGCCAACATTACGAGATTCTAGTCACTGTGCTCGAACGAGTCGCGAAGTCGCCCAAAAATGGACCTTCCGAAAGGACCACCTCAGACGCAGTCGTGGCCAACATTTACATGATATCATTTTCAAAAATTAAATGTCATCAATTGTTCCATTAACCGATATTAAAAATTTTTAAATCACTTTTAAATTTATGTGTTTTATTTTACTTTATAAATCAAACCTCACAATGAATCGCCCTTTATATTCATCCTCTCAATTTAGCGCACTGGTGTAGTACCACGATCCACGGCTCTCGAAAAAATATCTCAAACTCAAGGGAAAGGGTGAAAACAGTTCCTTAAGCACTGATGTTGTGCCAAAATTTCAAGATATCGTTAAGCTTCGATGTTTTTCAAATTTGCCTTTTTATTTTCAAGACCTTCAAATCTTGAAAACCTATCAAATTTAACAAAAAAAAGCTTCCAAGTTTTTTAATGTAACTTACTTAAGTATCAGAAAGTTCAAGTTCAGCTTAGTAGTACATTTAATTTGATTCCAATTGCTTCTCGCTTTGTCAGGTGTACACAACTTATAGAATAAACTATACCGACGATGATGATGATCGGATAGAAGATACAAAAGAGGACATAAGAGCTGATGCGTGTTGTCGTCTCGCGCGATTCCCATACAAGAACAAACGACAATGCTAGATACAAAAAAAAAAAAAAAAAAAAAAAAGTTTCAGAAAAAACCTCATGCAATATAAGGGCATCTTTAAACGGAACAAATATCAACTTATATCTTTGCCACAACAAGATTCTCGTTGGCAATCTTCAAGATAAATAAATTATTGATTATTTCTAAAGAGGTCTCGAGAATAGATCAAGCAGCGAAAACAAACAATAATTAGAGGAGGCCTTTGCTATGCTTGCTCGCTGGTTTCTTCTGATCGCAGCATGCTCCTGCTGTTGCTTGGGGAATCGACTGGTTGGCTAGCTGGATAGACTGTGTAGGAATCTATGAGGAGGCTCATCGCGTGGAATTTGATATCTAATTAGGATTCCAAACATCACTTTAAGCATGATGATTGCGGTTCGCCCCGAATGGCTATGCGCTGCATTGTCCGTGTAACTAGACTTTCTGACTACACGAAACATTTTTATTTTTATTTTATATATATTTAATTACATTTTTTTATATATATATTTTATGTCTTTGTTGCACGACACGGAGAATTTATTAGATTCTTTTTTTTTTTTTTTTGCAGGACGACCGATCACCGATGTCATCGGGGAATGAGTCCGATGAATCTTCAGATGTTGACTCCCCAGGACCTCCAAGCTTGAAGGCCACCCAGACCATCCTAACTGATTCTCCGCCAGCTTTGTCAACTGATGGACCATCAAACTCTCAAAGCAAACTCCAAGTTCAACAGCATCAACAAGTTGCTAATTCTTCGTCAGCAACAGTAAATAATGAACCTATCTTTTATGACGTATTCAAACCAGCATTGACGTCGTCATCGACAACGTCAACATCAACATCGAACCAAAACCAGCCTAGTAACATTGTTTATCCGGCATCAGCACTGGCAAACATACCCCAGGAGGTGCTCCTAGGCCTAATTCAGTCGGGCCACCTGCAACTGCACACCGAAGAAGGTAAGGAACAAATAATAATGATGCCTCCACCACCAACTTTTCACATTTAGCCGTGCGAAGTTCATTGAAACTGAAAGTAACGTCGTCGTTTTCATCGTCATCGTCATCGTCGTCGTCAGTTATAAATCCAACACTACTAGCGCGCCGCCGACGCCAAATTCGTTTAATAACTTAATCCATCGGCCAAATCGGGATGAGGTTCACACATCTTGAACTTCCATTTCAATCAAATTCATTCACCGTTTCCTTAAACATCTGCATATAAAAAAAGGCGCACGCGCACCATGTTACCGCCGCGCAATCCGCCCGGTGCCCGGTCGTTGCGTTCGACGGCCCCAGTTACGTAATAATGACAACGATCGGGGCAGCATATAAGGAGCCCCCATTGATCGATGCTCCTCCCGAAAGGCAAATAAGCGGACGAACTGTTCTGAAATCGCGCCCCAAAAAGGAACTCACACTGCGAGTCCGTCGCCGTCGTGTCGTGCGTCGTAGTCGCTCATTCAGGGGGGGTATAGTGCAGCTGTATTCTTCTACGCAGGCGCTGTTACAGGCCGTAACAGTAGCTCTTTTGAGTATTGAAATGAAAATGCACGCGTACGATGCCAAACGGTTCGTCCGTCGTCATATAATTGCATGCCATGCTTCTGCCGTATTGTGTCCACTTGTCCGTTTATCGTCCCGTCCGCATATACATGGTCACTGGTCACTGGTAACTGGCGTAGACGCTCAGATCGGATCGATGC
This sequence comes from Platycheirus albimanus, assembly GCA_916050605.2. Lineage (NCBI taxonomy): Eukaryota > Metazoa > Arthropoda > Insecta > Diptera > Syrphidae > Platycheirus > Platycheirus albimanus. The sequence continues at coordinate 298,165,040 of OU696696.1, read as the reverse complement.
TCCTTTTTGGTGAATTACACATGTCGGCGTGAGGCATTTAGTTTACTCCACCGACGAATACTTTATGTATTTTTAATCCGCAAATATGTCGAAGATGTCCATAACTTCTGTGCGTACTGTCGCCACCATAACTTGCATGGGTTGTGTCAGCGTGGAGCGGCTTCGACGGTGTATGGAACTTAAATCGGATCGATGATTGGTTGCGCAGTTGACATCTGGTTGGCCACCATTTTTGGGCCCAAATGTGATTGACTTTTATTAAGTTTTCTTTGACTTGGCTTTCGGTTTTTCCTTCCTTCAGCTGTGTTTTCAGCTTACTTCTATATCTTGATGGGTGTTATTTTTATTTTCTTTTTTTTATCTTTTCTCTTTAGATGGAAGTGGGCATCAATATATTACCATACCGCTTTCTATGACTGCCGCTGCAGCAGCTTCATCAACCAACAACATCAATAGCGGGGGTGGATTAACTCAGGTAACAGATCTTTCATCAAGAGCAAATACTTCCAGAGGAGACAATGCTCCATCATTATCATCAGCATCGACATCGGCAACAGCAGCAGCAGCAACAACATCATCCGGATCTGCTTCCAGCAGAGATGTCATTCGAGTTAAAAAGGAATTCAATAAATAAGTTAATTTTGTTGTTCGCATCTTTTACCTTTTTTTTAATTTTTTTTTTTTAACAATTTTTTAAAGTTTTCTCTAAAAGAGCCAAAAGAAACTGAAATATATATCAACGACAGTGTGAACTTAATCTGTTTGAAAATAAGAGTTCTTTTATTTTGTAGAAACGTCCTTTCATAACGGTTATTCCTCCCAGTTTGTATATGAATCAGGAATATGTAACAATCGCAAAGCCACGAATCAATCTTACAGATACAATGTTTTCTGTCTTGTATAACACGTGGAAACATCCGTAATTTTAATCCACACTCCACACATACAAAATACAAACAATTGATGAAGCGGTATCTGTCACCGATACGAAAATCGGCCGAAACCCTTTAAATTTCAAAAAAACCGACCGTTAACTCCTCCCCCAGTATTTAGTTTTGGCTCAATGCTATGCAAGATTTAGAATTAAGATTATGTATTGAGCTTGTTTTATTTTCTTCCTTTCCTTTTGATGCCGTTTTGATCTCAGATAGATCAAAATTCTCCCACTTCACTGCTTCACACTAATGATCCGCCTGAGGGGCTTGTCTCAGAAAGCGTCGGCAAACCTCCCGGTTTTGGATTGTTTTATTCCTTAGCCCAAGAAGAAGTTTTAGACCTGCTTTTTCTCTTCCTCCTCGGGATCGTATTGGAACTTTGTATAATATTGCCTTTTTATCGGGGTTCTCAGGATCTCTCCGACTAAGCCGATCGTTCTCTATTTCTTGCGAGTTAGTATTTTTGACGTTTTGTGCAATGGCGTTGAGTCTACCCTTTAGCTTAGATCGATGATTTATGTCGGCATCACAAGTTGCTATATGTCATTCCCAGATATTTAATCTCTTCACACTTGGGAATCACAGTTCCATACAAAAAAAATGTCTGGAAAAGATATGTCTGGATCAGAAAACGTACAGCACAAGTATTCAGTCTTTCCTGGACCTGTAGGTACGGTACCCATTTTGTTTCCAAAACGTCCACCCATGTGCTCGTTGCAGGGATGAAGGATCCTCGCTTATGATTTATGGACTTTGGTGTCCTTCTTTTAACATTGAAGCAGGTAGTCAAGGATTGCAATAAAAAGCAGGGGACTCATTGACTCAAGACGCTTACCTGGTGTACATCTAGATTGGCTTGGAAGTCATCGTGGCTCCAGCTGCAGCGTTAAACATACAATTCGTACAAAAGAATTGTCTGTTGTTGTGGCTTTGTTTGTGGCTCACTAGGTGTTCCTTCTCGGTGGAGCTGTGCACAAAGGGCGAAGGGGTTGAAATGTACACTCAAAAGGAGTATGTTTGTGGTTTTTCGCCTGTTTTTTTCTAAACTAGTCCACATTTTCAAAACAAGGTCTGAATAAAAGTTGTAGATAAATTCCCCTTCAAATGAGACTAAAACCAAATTTTGTGGAGCACCCGTTACCAAATTAAATTGGCTCAAAGTTGGACCAACTTTCCATATTTGTCATTTTTTTCTCAAATATCTTTGCATATAACCTCTTTGTCATAAAAGTAGCGCATATAAAAGTTGTATTAGAACATTGATTTCTGTGTGGAACAGGACCAAGATTTTTTTGACCTCTCGTCCTTTGTCAAACTATAGTGTTTCAGAGGTGCGCCATTTTTCAAAATGTAGGGTATTAAATTAATCTTCTTCGAGAATTACAGCAAATTACCATATGGGCCAAATGTCATACCAGTTTTCACAACCTCACTAACTTTTTCAGCTGGGGCATCGTGTATTTCTGTAAAGTTAATTGCAGTGCTTGCAAACTTTCTGTCACAACGTTGAAAAATTTCTTCATTTCGATAGGTTCCGACACAAATTCCTGTTCGGAATTTTATTTTTGATAAGGTTTGTTTTTGTTGACAGTTCAAAATCATGAATTTCCAATTATTTTAACAACATTTAATACGAATGGGAAGTCGTTAAAATATTTAAGAAATTGGAGTCAAATAAAACGGGGACGACTTAAAATACTTTTTGTTCACATTTCCAGATATATTTTTGGCATTTTTTAACTTGCCGAGAAAAGTGCAACTCATCTAGCCATACGGATCTGGTGCTGAATTCCTTCCATTTCTGAACAGTATCAACGCATACACACGAATGGCTCCCCGAAGGTGTGGGTATTTTTGCATACTTGTTTGAAAAAATTAGTAAAAAAAATTGGCAGTTTCAAAAGCTTATAGATATTCCTTCTAAAAACAATGTTTCTTTCATTAATATTACTAGAGCTTTTCTTAAAACCTTGTTAATGGAGAGACTCTTACTAAACAAAATTGGAGAGACTCTTATTAAACATGTCTACGAATTAGTAAAGACCGTGTATAGATACCCGGTAAGTAATGTCAAACTACTGTATAAAACCATTTTTCCAAATTATTGCTACCGAAGAAGAAAACACCCTTTATAGCTTTTCCCCAAAACAATTGAATTCTAGTAAATTTTCGTTAACAGTTTTAGCCAATAAAAAAGGAATTTAAAAGGGCCATTCATTTCGTGGTTTCAAGTTGCTGTCATTTGACACCTGTCAAACTCAGCTGTCATCTCAAGTGTCATAACTCATAATATTAGCTGAATGTTTGCCATTAACGCTAATGCAACGCTTAACAAACGAACAACGCGTTAAAATTATTCAAACTTACTACAAAATTGGGTGTTGGAACAACAGACAATAAACACAACACTTTCTTCGGCGATGATCCACAGTTCTCACTCGGTGGGTATGTAAAAAAACAAAATATGCCGCCGCATACGGGGCTCAAAGAAATCACGAGTGCTTGAAGAGGTGCCCTTGTATTTATGTGCTCTATGGTCGAAAGGTGCGTATTTCTTCGAAGACCTCAATGGGCAGACGGTTAGAGTCAATTCGGAGCGATATTGCCGAATGATGACCGATTTTTTTTTGGCCGGCGATTAAAGTTCATGTCTTGGACGGTAATGTGGTTCCAACAAGACGGAACAACAAGATACACAACACGATCAATTATGGCTTTATTGCGTGTGAATTTTCTTGGTCGCGTAATTTCAACGTTTTGCTGACGCCAATTGGCCAAAAAGATCATGTAATTTGACAACGTTAGAATTTACTTAGGCTACCCAAAAAACCGTGTTTACGTAAATAATCCCCTAGCTCTAGACGCATTAAAAACGAAAACCAATCAAGGTATGGCCAAGATACCGCTCGAAATGTGCGAAAAGGGGGTTACAAATTACATCGAGGGGGCCATTTGAATGATATTGTTTTTCACACTCAAAATGCCCAAGTCTAAACTTACCCTATATTACTTAACCCTCTTGTGTAAACATTTTTAAAATGAACAGAAACACTTAAATTCTTTTAAAATTATTTTTAAAAATCTTTTGATTTCTTAAATTTTTAAAATATTTTTTTAATAAGACCTTTATTGCCTTTTAGTTCAGATTTGTCAAAAAAAAAAATTGTTTAAATATTCGTACTAGTTCTTTCTTTATCAAACGAAAAGATATTCTACTGTTTTTAATTAAATAGATATTAAATTTTTAAATAACATATGACCTAATTAAAGAAAAGGAATACAACAAAAATATTATATAATATGTATACTATATACTCACAATTTTAGAAATTTGAATTTCTTATATAGTTGTAATTTTTAATATCTTCATAGCTATATGAACAGAAAGTTTTAAAATAAATTTTAAATTAATATTATTTTCTATTAAAAAAACAGACTTTTTACTCGAACCGATTAAATCATTTTTAAGATAAAAAGAACACAAAGCAAAAATCAGGTAAGATTGTTGTTTTTTTTTTACTAAATTTATTTCAATTTGATATCCGAAAGCCATGTTACCAAATTACCGTTTGAACATTCCAAAGACTCCCTCCATTCTGGTGTCATCATGCTATTCTCCACCCAAAATGGAGACATCGAAAGAACTAAAATATAATTAAATAAAAAGAAAACATTTCTTTGTTTCTTCATTGTATCAGGTTTTCATTTCGGATTTCCTTATTAAGACCTTGTCGCGTATGCCTGCTTCCTTCCTTATTTAGGTCGAAGTAGCGATCGCCTTCTTTGGGGTGGGCAGCAGCAGCAGCAGCAGCAGAGAGTTTATATTGAAACTATTTATCGCCAAGCGGTCCCCGCCACTTAACAAGCACATTAATGCAAATTTCAATACCTACCTAACCTTACTTTACCTACTCATCAAAAATAAATGAATAAATTAAAGAGTCCAGCCCGCGTGCCACTAATATCAACTAAGAAATCGACAACACTACCAGCACTATAGGTACATACTATGGAACTTCGCGTCGCGTCGCGTCGCGTCGGGCGCGTTGTGTTGCTCTTGCTTTATCATAATAGAAATGGCGACCCCGCAAAGGCATCTCACCTGATGACAGACGTCAAAAATAATGTAATTATGATGAAAATAATAATAATTATTGCTTTAATGTTTTGATTCTGAATTATTGTTGGACTTGAAGATGGTATCCGTATTATTCCTTCCGTTCTATGCAGCAGTTATGACTGACGACTGAAGACAGTAGCGACGTGACGGGGAAGAAATGATACCTCCTTCCTTGACTTGTGGTGGCCAGGCCACAACACTGTTAGTTTTACGAAACTGCGGAACTACCTAATTTGGTGGGCGATAACTTGCGGCAAGTTAATAATGTTAATGCTTACAGTGGCGTGGGTTTCTGTCATGTTTAATAAACGCGTTTGTGTGTCGTGTTATATTAAGACTTGACGAATGCACATATATGTTTCCTTATATATATTTAAAACTAAATCAGTAGGTATGGATTGTGTATATATGTATGTAATACAGAATGTGCAGCAGGTTAATAGTGTCAGTAGAATGACACACTTGCTATTGTGGCCATTGTCTGCAAGAACTATTGTGGGTGCGATTATCTATTTTTATACATTTTAAGCCATGCATTTTCTTTTTACTGGCGTAAGTCTCACTCTAAGATATTTGCTGACAAGAAGGCTTTGGATCAGGATCGAGTTGAAAGATAGAGAAGGTAATTTTATGTAACATCAATTTTGAAAATATAAACTTTTCCAAATCTTTGCAATATTTTCTACACATCTACTCGTAGGAACTTAGTTTCAAATCCTGCGCCTCTGGTTTATGGGGTTGCATCATCCTTCATGCAACACTGTTTGAGACGTTGAAAATATCAATCGAATAGAAACTGGAAATGTTTCCTATTTTTGGCCATTGGGTCTTTCAAGGCGAGTCAAATAAAAAAAAATAAGAATGGAACACCAACATTTGTTTTCCAGGGGTTATTAATACCCTTTACATGAGTTAACACAGTACGAGCGTTAAGGAAGTTTGGATAGGAGACCGAAACACATCAACACATGGGTTTTTAGCGCATGACAATCCGCTTCTTATCGCTTCACAGTTTGGACCATACAACTTCTTAAATTGGACAACGATTTTAGACGATCTTAAACAACAAACAAAATGGCCGCTTCTAGATCTTTAAAAAACCCGCACGTTATTGTCGGGAAGCCAATTCATCCACAGAGAATGCAAATTTGGTACGGGTTGTGGACTGTGCATTGGAAGGATCAATGGACCATTTTTCTTAGAAAATGGAATTGAAGACATGGATTTTCTCTGGTTCATGCAGGATGGTGCCCCATGCCATGCCACACAGCCTATTCTACAATCGATCATTTGCTCACGAAATTCATAAAATCGATTCATCAGCCGTCTTGCCGCTGCCAATCGGCGGCATCGGAACTGCGATTTGACCCCTTTGGACTTTTTTTTAGTATTGAACCTTGAATGACCGCTGTTATGCCAACAATCCTGTTCCATAATTAATGAAAATGTTTGCTCTTACTAATAAAGCCATTAAACATATGAAAATCATTTAATTTTGTTTTGTTTTTAAAAAGAAACTTGTATTTGGGCCACCCTGTACATTGGAATAGGCTCCAAAGAACCATGGTGACAGTCGAAAAACTATACCATTTTATACCAGAATAATACCATAAAGACTATTTTAAGAGAATAAGAATCACCCCTTATAAATTGGAAGTAAAATTCATTATAATCTTTGAATAAAATTTCCAATCAGTTAAAAAAAAGCATTTTTTACTTGCTTCCACCACCAACCGAGCCTTTTATGCAATGAAATTTGTTTTAAAAGAATTCAACCGGAAGTATTGTTTGTTGAGTATATCGAAGCCTACTCTTAGGTGCTACGTACGACGGATGGTTTTTTCCCCAGATGTTCCGAAAAGAAATGCATTGCATACCCAAAGGAGCGTGTTTAATATTTTGGCGCGAAATTATTTTGCCAAGGTGTGGTGAGTAAGTATACCTACTGCAGAACTGCAGTTGCTGAGCGCCTGGTGCTTCATGAAATTTTTTCAGTCAATTTCTCAAGTATGGTGTTTTTGCAACTCTGGTGAAAATGACGTAATGTAGTGTTTTCCAATAAGAGGTGTTATTTTGAATAGCCCGCTATTTCGGTAGTTGTCACTTTAAAAGCTGCAATTTTTTGACATTTGACAAGTAGAAACTACGCCATTTATTAAAATGGAACGATACATGCTTCAACAACGCATTAAAATTATTAAAATTCACAAATAACACATGTTATTGGAAAACCCTATACATTGGAATAATGATTGACTGAAGACATATTTAAAGGCATGCGGCGTGAGTTAAATCGAAAACTAAGGAAAATAGAAAACTTTAAACTACTAGGGGTCACTGATGTGCCGCGTGAACTAAACATTAGTTTCGATAAGCGCCATCACAAGGAATTTTGTTTCGCAGGATTGTCGTGTCTAGAGAAACTCTTGTTTCTGTACATCGGAGGTGTCAATCATTTTAAAACGAATAAAGCCTAGCCACTCATAAAATCCTGAGTTTTGTGCAGTGATGGAAGGGACCTACAATTAACTGCCGAATCCGAATGGCTAGCAGAGATGTCTTTGTTCGTGACAAAATGTATTCTTGGCGGATTTGTCACTTCCTAGCAAGAAATGACTTAGGGGTCAGGGATAGAGTCCAGGACTTTCGGTTTGACGGCACTTGTCTTCAGTAAGAGGGATACTACGTGTATCAATCAATTGGCAACCCGAAAAAAGTGAATAATTGTATGTCCAGGAGGAAATACGAAGATTAAGTATGGAAACCGTTTTCAAATTCATGATTAGAGAAACATTTTGATTGTGTACAGAGCTTACTGCAATATAGGTCATTTTATTTAAAAGCGTTTGAACTAAAATTCCCTCATTATTTAAAAGCATTAATTAGGCACCCGTTATTGATGGGCTTAAAAGAAAATTCGTTGGCCCTGGGGACTCGTTCGATTTTGCAGGATGACACTATTCACGCTCACATAGGCGATTTAAAAATCGATAAAAAAGTGGAGAGTATCAATCTTGAGGGAATTTTTGTAAAATCTGTCGAAGTGTGAATATTTGGACGATTGTTGACTTACATGACCTGAAACCTTACTGATAGCGTCCAATCAGTTTACGAGCGAAAGCGTTCAGCATTTCTAAGACCTCATTTAAGAGATTAATACATCTGTATCTAAATTTTGGATTTCATTTCGATTTTCTTAAAAGTTTTTTTTGAGCTAAACTGAAAATCAAGTTTTTGCGTTTCTATACTTACCATTGAATTCAAATATCCAATAAAGTCAAGAAAATAAAGTATAATGTTTCTTGAGGCATGAAAACTCAATTCTAAGCATCAATCGTTGTTCGATATACACCGAAATGCCATGAAGATACATCCGCATCCGTACGCATTTAAGATACACTACACAAAAAAGTACACAATCGAAAACCTTAATTCATGTTGACCCTGTTCCGATTCTATCCATTTAAATAAAAAATATAAAACCAATAAATCCCTTTAACCCAGAAAATCTTATCCAACAACAGAAAATTCTTAAACGCTTTTCCAAGTTTTGTGCAATTTAAATATTTAAAATTGTGAAGTACTCGTAGATTTAGAGGAAGATTTACATTTCTAAAATATTCTCACACAGTTAAAAGTGAATTGATGAGTTACTTTGCACTCAAAAGTTCCAAATCTTCATTTTTCCGCTGCATAAATCTACAAGTGTTAAGTAAATAATGCTTTTCGATGACAAACTTAAATTGAACTGGGAATAAAATGTACGAATGTGTCGCATAATATTGCTCAAAATACGTTTTGCCTTGTGACTTGAAATAAAAGAAAATTAAAAATTGCAAATCTTGAAGCCCGTTCACGTACAGTAAATGTCTAAGAATTTTAATTGCATCGTAATGATATAGGAAATAGTATAGAACGGGGCTCATGGTTTAAACCCCATTTTTAAAAAGAGAAAAGTAAAAGAAAATTCGAGCAAATTCCCAAACCGATATCACTCCCAGAGAGGAACAATTTGTTCAGATGTAAGTATGTTCATGTACGTTCCAGCATTACAGAGAAGAACTTGGACTATAGTTTTGGCGCAAGAGTAATTAATGATCTCGATATACATACACGAATCCGCTGGGTTGTTTTGCTCCCATAGTTATGAAGCTGGCCATAAGCCACTGCGTAAGGTATTTACTCAATATTTCAAATTTCCGATATTCATAAAATAAATGCTGGTGTGCCCTCAAGGCTCAGTTAAGTCTCCGACTCCCTTTCTCATCTTCATCAACGATCTAATATCTACGAGATTCTAATCCACTTAATTGTGCAGATGCAGGGTCCTTTTCACATGTATCCGCTTATCATTTCTGATTAAAATCACAACTGTCTGAACAGTGGTAATAATGGAATCGAAAGGACAAGGCCAGTTTCATGTGGTATAAAACATTTATTTTTTTAAACTTGCATATTTTTTTACCGAACGCACTACTTACCCTTGTGGAAACATTTTACTTTCAGCAAAAAATAAAAAATCAATAACACTATCCCCTTGCAAGCACAGACCAAAAGAAGGACGAAAAATAAAATTTCAAATATAAATACAGCTGAAAAAAAAATACTAGCAAAATTAGTTCAAATACAAAAAACCCTTAATCTCCTCCAAGCAATTGATTGCCAATTGAATTGCAAATTCACACTTTCATGCCAAACACGTTCGAAAAGCCATTTTGTTTAATTAATTAATCTACCTCAGCTCATAAGGGATGTTCGAATAACTGCATTTCAAGCCATTATTGGGTTCCGTACACCAACATCAATCAGCAAAAAAAAAAAAAACACTTCCGAGTCACACAACGCTGCAATTAAGCTTTTTTTCAAAATATGACGGAAAAAACGCTCAGGGGAACCATTGCAGCGAATTTGATGAAGTGTCGACTATTAGGAGGCGGAAAATGATGTCCTTGCAAATCCTTTTGCAGCTCATTATTCTGTATGGATTCGGATGGTTTTGATGTTTTTTTTTTTTCTGAGTTTGTTTAATCATCGACCGAGATGGTGTCAATAAATGAAAAAATTCCGACATCGCAGGGAGCAATAGTTCATCGGAAACGATAGTTCGTGTATGTAATGTGTTTGCCATTAGATACCAATATCTACACAGAAGTGAATTCGCAAGTTTTTGCCTTACTGAATTAATTTGCAACAGAATATTGGTCCAAAGCGTTTTTTATGATTGTTCCTTAGCGTGTGTTGATTGCAGAATGACTAGTAAAGTTTGAATTAAATTAACGGAATGAAATAAAAAATCCCTATCCTATATTATTACCACTTAGAAATGTGTTGTCTCTTAAGTCCGTCCAATCACTTCTGCATAGCGTCAATACAATGGTGGCTTGAATATTGGCTTCCAATGCTTCAAGAGTTGCTGGTTTGTCGGCATAAACCAATGACTTAACGTAACCCCACAAAAAGTAGCACGAACGAGGGGCCTGTTAACAGGACCACTTCTGGAATCTGGAAATAAAGTTGTCACCAGATTGATTTTGCAATAAATTGATGCTAGGCAAGTTGCGTCGTCTTGTTGGAAGAAAATGTCGTAGATGTTTAGCTGATTAATTTTTGGAAACATAAAATCAAACAGCATGGCTCGATACCGCACCAAACAGTAAATTTTATTGGATTGTATGGTGATTCGTTAATGGCTTTAGATGGATTGGCTTCGCTCGCAATTTTGCATATTTACGAAGCCATTTAACCAGAAATGAGCTTTATCGACTGTCAATTAGATTGACTAGTGACTTGGTTGTGTGTTTGTGTGGCTGTTCGAAATGTAAATGCATTTCAAGTGTGACAATGGCAGTAAAATACATTTTTTGTCCTCAACTTCAACTATATAAATTCTCCATATGGATCTGTAAGTTAAATGGTGACTAGGATATCAATATTCTCTTTACACCACCTTAATCCTTGATTCTTAAAATATATACACAAAATTTAATGCCTCCTATTGAGTCTTTAAAGGGCTCAAACCGGATGTTTTTATTTATAAATAGTTGAAATGAAATATCGTCCATCAATCCGAGTGATATATTGATGGTGGGGGGGGGGGGGGGGGGGGAGACAAAATGGTCGTAAAATGATTTATAGCTTATTAAAGAAGTTTCTTGGGTGGCAGCGATTAGATGTCAAGCATTATAACTTTGTTGGTAGGAATCAAACGAAAATTCTGAGTTCAATGCACTGCGGTTTAATCTTCAATGTATGTTTACAATTGGGAGGTTTTGAAGTTAGTCTTACACCCGTGCTTTTTTGGTGGTTGTCCTTTCCTGAAAAATAAAAAAAATTAATACTTGTTTTATTATTAGTGACACATTATTATTATGTACATATATATTTATTATATAAGAGCAGGTACCCGTGCGTTTTTACGGTTTTGCTATCCCTCAGGAGCAATATATTTCGGAATTAATATTACTCTATGTACTTTTCTGTACCACTGCGGACAATGTGTGTACAAAATTTTAAAATGAGCGGTCTAGCAGTTATATGCGCTAGCTTCTGCCCCAAAATTCGCCTCCTTGAGAATTGGGCTCAAAAAGGTTGCCAGTGTCAGGTTTTAAATAAAAGTTGAGGTTGAAATTCTGTAGTCTCATGACGTTTCAGAATTATTACCCTGGCTCATTAAAAAAATAGATAAACTTAAAAGGAATCTACCAATTTCTCAATGTTTCAGCGTCATAATAATTATGGATTTCCCAAATTTCATTCACGAAATTCGATTTTTGTAAAATGTGTTTTGAAATTCTACAACGGCGTCTGAAGGTCTGAATTTAGTGCCTGAGAAGAAACAATGAAAATTTTACGATCCGAGCAGGACGGGGCAAAAGATTAAATGGTGTAGCATTATTTTAACAGAATATTTTAATTTTAAATGTTATTATTTGAGTGACTACACTTTAGATAAAATATAATGTTTAAGTGATTAAATCATAAAAAGAAAATCAGTTGAAATAAACTACATTTTTATTTTATTAAAATCACATTAAAAGCGAAGAAATAATTCCACAACAAAATACAAAATGGTCAAACTCAAAGTAAATATACAAAAATAATTAAGTAAACAAACCAATAAATTCATAATTAAATGAATAAGTTTTTTTAAAGAAATTATCAAGATAAAAAAAAACAGTACGAGCACTTTTATTTTGTCTCTTAAAAAAAAATATTCAAAACAAAAAGCACTGTCACCCTGTTACATATAAAAATATCACCTGACTCAAGCCCAGCGCAAAAATTGTCGCCACTAACCTTAGACAATAAAAAGCCATTTCCTTACATTTTTCTGTTTATCTGATAAATAGGAGTGATTGAAAGTATCAAATTTTAATATGGGCAAGTGCGAAAGGTGAACTTCGAAACCGTAACTTTTTGTTCCTCCTTGTGATCGTCATCACACACTTTACATAATGCATTAAACTTTTGGCAGCAAATATGCCCCTACAATGTCTACCACTGCTTAAGGTGTTTCTTCTTCTAACCTCCCAAGGCAAACCTTTAAATTGAGATTTGAGAGCATAAAAGCATATGAAAATTGTTTCTATCACCAGGCACTCAGAAATAGCAGGAAAAAATTTATTGTTGCCGATAATTTGATAATGGTTGGAACCAAAGAAGATGTTGTAACGGAACCGAGGTGTTGTCGGAGAGGATTGCCGGATTGGCTTACAACGGTTAGGTAATATTACCAAGAAAATCAGTCCAAGTCAGGGAATCCTCAAACCTCTCCTTAAACCACCATTACAGCCCCATGTCTACAGGTACCTGAGGCTGATCCTGGCAGTAGGAAGTATATGGGTATGTATATGGGTATGTATAGGTGTATGTGTATGTGTATGTGTATGTGTATGTGTATGTGTATGTGTATGTGTATGTGTATGTGTATGTGTATGTGTATGTGTATGTGTATGTGTATGTGTATGTGTATGTGTATGTGTATGTGTATGTGTATGTGTATGTGTATGTGTATGTGTATGTGTATGTGTATGTGTATGTGTATGTGTATGTGTATGTGTATGTGTATGTGTATGTGTATGTGTATGTGTATGTGTATGTGTATGTGTATGTGTATGTGTATGTGTATGTGTATGTGTATGTGTATGTGTATGTGTATGTGTATGTGTATGTGTATGTGTATGTGTATGTGTATGTGTATGTGTATGTGTATGTGTATGTGTATGTGTATGTGTATGTGTATGTGTATGTGTATGTGTATGTGTATGTGTATGTGTATGTGTATGTGTATGTGTATGTGTATGTGTATGTGTATGTGTATGTGTATGTGTATGTGTATGTGTATGTGTATGTGTATGTGTATGTGTATGTGTATGTGTATGTGTATGTGTATGTGTATGTGTATGTGTATGTGTATGTGTATGTGTATGTGTATGTGTATGTGTATGTGTATGTGTATGTGTATGTGTATGTGTATGTGTATGTGTATGTGTATGTGTATGTGTATGTGTATGTGTATGTGTATGTGTATGTGTATGTGTATGTGTATGTGTATGTGTATGTGTATGTGTATGTGTATGTGTATGTGTATGTGTATGTGTATGTGTATGTGTATGTGTATGTGTATGTGTATGTGTATGTGTATGTGTATGTGTATGTGTATGTGTATGTGTATGTGTATGTGTATGTGTATGTGTATGTGTATGTGTATGTGTATGTGTATGTGTATGTGTATGTGTATGTGTATGTGTATGTGTATGTGTATGTGTATGTGTATGTGTATGTGTATGTGTATGTGTATGTGTATGTGTATGTGTATGTGTATGTGTATGTGTATGTGTATGTGTATGTGTATGTGTATGTGTATGTGTATGTGTATGTGTATGTGTATGTGTATGTGTATGTGTATGTGTATGTGTATGTGTATGTGTATGTGTATGTGTATGTGTATGTGTATGTGTATGTGTATGTGTATGTGTATGTGTATGTGTATGTGTATGTGTATGTGTATGTGTATGTGTATGTGTATGTGTATGTGTATGTGTATGTGTATGTGTATGTGTATGTGTATGTGTATGTGTATGTGTATGTGTATGTGTATGTGTATGTGTATGTGTATGTGTATGTGTATGTGTATGTGTATGTGTATGTGTATGTGTATGTGTATGTGTATGTGTATGTGTATGTGTATGTGTATGTGTATGTGTATGTGTATGTGTATGTGTATGTGTATGTGTATGTGTATGTGTATGTGTATGTGTATGTGTATGTGTATGTGTATGTGTATGTGTATGTGTATGTGTATGTGTATGTGTATGTGTATGTGTATGTGTATGTGTATGTGTATGTGTATGTGTATGTGTATGTGTATGTGTATGTGTATGTGTATGTGTATGTGTATGTGTATGTGTATGTGTATGTGTATGTGTATGTGTATGTGTATGTGTATGTGTATGTGTATGTGTATGTGTATGTGTATGTGTATGTGTATGTGTATGTGTATGTGTATGTGTATGTGTATGTGTATGTGTATGTGTATGTGTATGTGTATGTGTATGTGTATGTGTATGTGTATGTGTATGTGTATGTGTATGTGTATGTGTATGTGTATGTGTATGTGTATGTGTATGTGTATGTGTATGTGTATGTGTATGTGTATGTGTATGTGTATGTGTATGTGTATGTGTATGTGTATGTGTATGTGTATGTGTATGTGTATGTGTATGTGTATGTGTATGTGTATGTGTATGTGTATGTGTATGTGTATGTGTATGTGTATGTGTATGTGTATGTGTATGTGTATGTGTATGTGTATGTGTATGTGTATGTGTATGTGTATGTGTATGTGTATGTGTATGTGTATGTGTATGTGTATGTGTATGTGTATGTGTATGTGTATGTGTATGTGTATGTGTATGTGTATGTGTATGTGTATGTGTATGTGTATGTGTATGTGTATGTGTATGTGTATGTGTATGTGTATGTGTATGTGTATGTGTATGTGTATGTGTATGTGTATGTGTATGTGTATGTGTATGTGTATGTGTATGTGTATGTGTATGTGTATGTGTATGTGTATGTGTATGTGTATGTGTATGTGTATGTGTATGTGTATGTGTATGTGTATGTGTATGTGTATGTGTATGTGTATGTGTATGTGTATGTGTATGTGTATGTGTATGTGTATGTGTATGTGTATGTGTATGTGTATGTGTATGTGTATGTGTATGTGTATGTGTATGTGTATGTGTATGTGTATGTGTATGTGTATGTGTATGTGTATGTGTATGTGTATGTGTATGTGTATGTGTATGTGTATGTGTATGTGTATGTGTATGTGTATGTGTATGTGTATGTGTATGTGTATGTGTATGTGTATGTGTATGTGTATGTGTATGTGTATGTGTATGTGTATGTGTATGTGTATGTGTATGTGTATGTGTATGTGTATGTGTATGTGTATGTGTATGTGTATGTGTATGTGTATGTGTATGTGTATGTGTATGTGTATGTGTATGTGTATGTGTATGTGTATGTGTATGTGTATGTGTATGTGTATGTGTATGTGTATGTGTATGTGTATGTGTATGTGTATGTGTATGTGTATGTGTATGTGTATGTGTATGTGTATGTGTATGTGTATGTGTATGTGTAGGTGTATGTGTATGTGTATGTAAAGGTGTTTTTTTTAGATATGTAGTTTCAAGAAGAAATAAAACGCATATAATTTAATGTTATGGCGAAGAATTTAGCTTTATTATAAAAATAAGGGTTTGCCATTATGTTTTAAAAATGATTTCGGGCAAGTGGCCGCCGCGGCTGGCTCATATAAATTCCTGGGCAGTTATGTCGACCGAATATTATACGCAGCGCGCGAACTGTACCATTATTTTGGCAATCAGTTTGCACGATTTGCAAACGCTGTTCAAAAGTAAGTATATCCATTATGAAATGGCAAACCAAACTAAGCATATGTAAATCAAGTGACAGCTGTCAAAAAGACCAATTCCGAAAAAAGTATTGCCAGATAGAAAAGCACATGTCTAAGAAAAAAAACTGGCCACTGGTTATTACAACGGTTGATTCATCGTGAGGTTTGATTTTCAATAGGCTTTTTTTTTTGACATATCATATGTGACTGCTATCAAACAGCTTTGTTAAAACTAAAACTTAATGGGAATCCGAAGTTTTATCGTGAAATTTTGTTCAGCGTTGAAGTCTACTTCTGAATCAATGGGTGCGTTTCGCGCCATGTTAACGATATATGTGCTTCCTGAAATTCAATGGTCTTGTTGAGTTCTGGTTTCAAAAAGACAGCGCTACAAGCCATACAGGACGTCAAGCAATAGACTTTTTAAGAAATCATTTTGATGAGCACTAAATATCATGTTTTGCTACAGTAAATTGGCCGCCTAGATCGCGCGATATTACACCTTTCCACTATTTTTTCTGGGTATATTTATAGTCTCAGGTCTACAGGAATAAGTAAGCTACGATTGACGCTTGGGAAGCCAATATTACTCGTGTTATTCGCGAGATACCAGTCGCTATGCTCGAACGAGTAACCCAAAATTGGACGTTCACATAAAACGCTGGACAGGATCCTATATGCGATGTTTAAAAGACTTATGCCTCTATAGTTGGCGCGGGGTAGGCGGTGAATCTGGAAGATGGCTGAGATTCTATACATCGGGCATATTTTGCAGATGAGTTGGTCAATGCTCCTGACCATGTCATCTCCGTGTTTAAAAAGCTCCGCTTGTTGACCATCACATCCAGCTGATTTTTTCATTCCTAGTCTGATGATGGCTACTTTGGTTTAATTTTGGTCGGGCGGATATAGCTCATGGTCATCATCTAGATTAACTGGTACAAGTTGAACTTGGGCTCGATTTTGGATGTCATCGCCATTTAACAACTGGTTAAAGTAGTCTCTTCAGATGGCTTACATTGCCCGCGTTTCCACTATGGTGTTTCCATCCTGATCTTTGTAGGGCCCAGGGCAGCTTGTGCAACCTGATGTTATAGACTGTTTTAAAAAATCCCGAAACGATCTATGAGTAAGTAAATTAACCCACAATTCCTACAGGCCAATGTTGACTTATAGCTTATTTCTGACTCAATCATACTTACAATATAAGTTTAATGACACTCACGTGTCTATGTCTACTCAAACAATTGCACACTTAAAGTGTACACTGACAGTGCATCATTTGCGCTATCAAAACCCTTCCCCGTAGCCTTGCCGCAGGTCAAATTTCTTGAATGGCGTTCAAAAAATAAAAAGGATATTAAAATCTATAAAATACATACTCCCTACCATGCCAGCAGTGACCGACTAGGTGCTATATAATAGACAGAATGGACTATCCCAGGGGCATATTTCAAAGCATACATGAAATTATTTGTCCGTAATAAACAACAACACACAATTACTTTGGAACAACAAACACACACCAAACACAAAGTCCTCCTCGTCCTCTGCTATTAGCGTTTTCTTTCATATATTATATCGCGCAACAGCAGGGGATAAGCAGCAGCAGCACGCAGGATATAATAAATTGTTCTACCTCACACTCACACACAACCCCACTGACGGCAGGCATACCCAGTGATTGTATAGTTATCGTTCAGGAATCGCATTGGAGTATCCCTTCCCCCCCCCCCCTCCCACCTTCAACAATGAACAACACGATGTTGCATATCGAAGGGTAGTGGTCACTACCCCTTTTATCCATCCGATTGATGGAATCAAATAAATATCGTCGTTCATGCACAAGGATTAAGTGTGGGCGGTGGGGGGGGGGGGACAGCAACTCATATGGTATCCTGTCCATTTCATGAAGCGAGGGGTTGTTTGAAGAATGGATAAATTGACAGACAGTTCGTTTTTTATTTATGACAAAAAAAAAAACAAAAAAAAAGTTTATGTATGAACGAACAGCTCTTGGTGCTTGGTGCTTGCTGGCCAAGTCCAAGCTGTGTCCTTCCGCAGTCTTTTTTATGCTTGTAACTTCAGTTAAACACGGGACCCGTTACACACTCAATTTCAGCGGAAGAGCGGAAATTAAAAATCAGAACTCGAAGCTGTTTTAAAGTGTTTTATATCCTGCTGAAAGGAGGCTTATTGCGCGTTAGTTCGTATATACTCGAACGTATACGTAACGGGAATTTCCTTCATCAAAACAGGACTAGTATTATAGTGGATATCGGTATAAATCAATAGACAAGTAACGGCAGTTTAAAAAAACAAAAAAAGATACACTTTAGTCAGATTGAGATTTCCTGCAATTGGCAGCAGTGGTGCATGCAGCAGTCGTTGTCCTTCGTCATGAATGAATAATGTCCTCTCCTCGGATGGGATAAAAGAGCGGACATCTGATTACTACCTTTTTTTCACCTTTCCATTTGAATTCGAACCTAATGATGGGCTGTTCGTCATCACAGAGTGGAAGTGTGCCTCCAGGTGAAAATGTTGCTGGAGCTAGTGACCCCGAAAAGTTGGCGGCGGACATTGATTCGAATCTTGCAGCAACAGAAGCTTCTTCCGGTGACAAGTACCGTAAGTATTGATTTTTTTTTTTTTTGATTTTGTGTTAAAGAACAAAAACTGAAAGTGTGAATCTTTATAGTTACAATTTTTTTTTATTGCTTAGTATTCTCTTCTTTCTTCCTGTGCTCCTGATGGAATATTATCCTCATTTTTTGTTTGTATTTTTTTTTCTTTCTTGGTTTATGTCATCATCGTTGTGGATTGACATCGATTGTCATCGGGATGGTGTGTTGCTGCTTCGGTTGTTATCATACCATACACATATGTATGTGACCATACGACCGCACAATGATTCGAAACGACATTCATATCCTTTTTCGAATGGGCTGATATGTGGGTGGAATGGACTTTTCTGCACAAAACACACCCTTTTCAACGCTAAAAAAAAAAAAAAAAAAACTTCTGACAGCACCTGCGGAGGCGTTTGAAATCTCCTTGGATAATGTTGACAACAGCACCGACGACAACGACAAAAATGATAGCCTAATCAAAAAGCATCCTCCGAAGCGATTGCAAAAGTTGGTAGAACAAGCGGCAACAGCTGTTCCAGCAACAACCATCGAGCATTTGGAAGACAAACTTGCTAAAGCAGAAGTTAGACGTCAGCAGTACATTCAGCAGAGAATTGAAAACATCATAACCCTAACATCAAAAGGAGGTAATGTTGGTGGTGGTAGTGGTGATGGTGATACTGAGGGCATAGCCGACGATCAAAATGATAACTTAAAAGATGGTGAAGTAGCTGTCATGGCTTCTAGTAGGACCAGTAGCAGCAGTAGTCAGGATGCTGATGTCGTCATGCAACCGTCATCATTGTCGGATGAGGCTGCTGTAGCTGTGGATAAGCAGCATGCTGATGGTGGACATCATGATGGTCCAGACAAAAGCACACATCCTTAATGGCGAAAAGTTTATAGTTATTCTTTTTTTTTTTTTTGTATTAACTTTGGAATAAAATTTTAGAGAAAAGTGATGGACTAACGGTTTTACATTTTGTGCAATAAAATATATAGCTTTTAATTCTTCTCAATGTGCTTTTTTTATTTTTAAAGAAACTAACCAAATTTTGGTATCGATGGACTTATTGCATCAGATTCAGAACTTCCATGGATTCCTTTTAGCTTTGAGGGCATTCCGTATTTCTTATTGCTGAACTTCATTACAAGAAACGAGCGGTTAGATTAAATTTTTTTCATTGCCGCAGTACCGGCCAAAACAGCTGGTAGAGAAAATACGTTCTTTCATTCAATATAAAGTTTTCAAACCCTCTTGGTACAGACAAATGCAATGACATCAGGATTCGGACCATAACTTTTCGATTCTTTTCGGTACCGTTATGGTGTCAGTTAGATCAAAACTAGTGAACACAATACAGGGATTGGGGATCCCTTTAAGCTCTATCACGGTATCGGGATTGGAAGTCCAAATCCCGGGATTTTCGGGATTATAAGCAGGTTTTATTTGATGCTAAATATTGTATGAAAATAATTTGAAATATTGATTTCATTAAACTAAAACTGTCGCCTCTTTAATAACCAATTTTACAAGATGAAAATAGATTCGTAAAAAAAAGAAGATGTAAAAAGTATTAAAGCGGTATTGTATCGACGGAAGATTGGTGTCAGCACACTTATGAGAATCAATTCTTTCTATGGTGTACTGATTTACGCAGTGCATCAAGACTCTGGCGCCACCGTTAGAAATGTAAGGACTCAACCATGGCTTACACACGCATTTGTTAACCATGCTCCATGCATAAAACCAAAGTAGAAAGTGAAATAAGCATTACTTCCATAATTCAAAGATAAAAAGAAATAAAAACGACAGCACCACCAGTGAAAAGGAAAATGACTGACTATGTTTTACCAAGTGATACTCAAAGTGTTGCACTGGACCAAGCTTTTTAGCGTATGACGGCTTTGGATGGACTAGCTTTTGACACCTTTATCAATTCAAAGGACTTAAATTCTTTAAAATTCTGTAAAAATGTTATTCATTGAGTGACCATCCTAACTCTCATTTCACGTATAATTTTATAAACTTTCATTGGTAAAAAATTCGTTTCAAATAATTTGACTAGCTGATACTAAGCTCCAAAAATAATGAGCATAGGGCGATCTAATCGGTTGTCGGGCAGTGTATGTAAGCAGTATGTTAACAGTATGCTAACAGTATGTAAACAGTAAATGGTTCATGGTCACGGAGACTCTGGTTTAGTACCATATTTAGAAATATCTTATTGAAGTAAACGGAGACTTATTAATTATCGAAAGAATTTACAGCTCGAAAAAATATATATAAATGTTTGAAATTTCTATCAAAAGACCAACAACCCACCATCCAACGTAAACCTTGCGACAGATGTTAAGCAGACAGTTGGTCAAGAAAATACGTTGATAAGATTCATTTCTTAACTGTGTCAACTGATAGAAATTTTAAAGAATTTTTATAAATCAAAAGCAAAACCGGTCAAATCGAATCACCTTAACATTTGTAGAAACATTTCCTGGCCATGTTGTTTTTGAAACACATGTCAAATATGTTGTTGTTAATAAGTCAAAAATGTCAAATCACCATGGCAAGTAACAAAATTGAGCAGCACGTTCAAATGATAAAACCCTATCATCAAAATTAGTGTTCGTTAGTGCTATGTTGCGCCCATTTGATGGTAGACGTGGTGGCCCTTCACAGTCGAATTTTCAACGTTTGGTTGCCAAATTTGAGACAGCCAGTCCAGTTATCAAAGAGCCAACATTCGTACATTAGAATCAGCCAACAAAATCGCTGCGGTCGTACAAGTGTACAAAAGGCGCATTTTTGGATGACGGACTCTGTTAACAAGCAAAATTTTCTTATATGAGACGACACCAACATACCCGGCGAGGTTCACCAATCGACAACGCAAACTCAAGAGTCACCATTTGGCTTAGATACTAGGCCGGTGGCATGACATTGGTGAGGCAGTCAGCGTCAATGGCAAGCACTATAGAACGATGAAACGCCATTTTCTAATGGCCAAAATTGAACCGTTTGGATCTAGTTGACATGTGGTCCCAGCAAGACAGCCGGCGCGGAACATATAACATGCCATCACTCATATCCAGCCGGATGTATATGCGGAAGAGTCATTGAAAATCGGTCACCTCGGAACACTGCCACCGTAAGAAGCCTTATTGGCCTTATTTAAATAAAAAATAATTTTGTTGATACATCAAACACTCCTTGTTTTTTACTTGCTTAATAGGTAAATTATTGGTTACGTGCAGAAAAATATCGAGGTTTTAATCAAAAAAGGACATAACGATAAGAGAAGCCCAAAAAAATTAATTTCTTCCATGATTTCCCTGTGTTTGTCTGTGCTTCTGTGCGCTTTTTTAAGTCTAATAGACGGCTCGACAAACTTCATTTTATAGTAGTTTAAAGAAATAAAATGCACGACTGGGTCGCACGTACTTGCTCTGTGGGTGCAAAAGTACGACGAAAACAAACTTTTCGATCAATAAGAACAACTCATTTTTGAAAGATTTGGTAAAACCTAAAAAATGTTGACTGAAACTGTAAAACCCGATACACGGGAGCTAACGTTAAGAAACCTTTTAATATTTAAAATTTAGATGTCATCTTTAGGGTTTTATAAATGATATAAATGTCCGCTTATGGCCAAATTATTAAAATTATTAAAACCAATTTCCGTTATTATCATTTGTAACCAAAAACTTCAATGCAGTTTTCTTCAAAACATTCTATGTATTCAATACGAAGTTTAATAAAAATCGGTGGAGCCTTTTTTGAGTAAATTAGAAAATACTAAAAAAATTGGCCAAAACCTAGTGGCTCTTTGTATGGGAGCCACCATTTAAATAAGAGAAACTGAAAAAAATGCAATGCCATCTGATAGGAAGCTGAAAGAAACTATATCAAACAAAGTTTGAGTGAATTCGATGCAATCGTTGACAACTTATGGCCATTTGAAAAAAAGACGTTAAAAACGCTATTTTATAAGAAATATCTTACGTAAGTTAAATTCTGAGTTTAATCAAAATCGCTAAAGCCGTTTTCGAGCAAATCCAAAATGAAAAAAACCGTTACTTGAAAGGTACCAGTTTGAGCCGGGCTAAAACAAAATAAAAAAAACCTCGACAATGGTTTTTCTTCAAACTGCTATATACCAAGTTTGAAGAAAATCCGTCAAGCCGTTTAGGCTGTAGAATGACGTAAAAAAGCGCACATCCGCACAGACGCACAGACGCACAGACAGACCGACGGACGGTATGGCGAAAACCACTTTTTTGGGCTTCTCTATCATCGTAATGTCATGTTTGATTAAAACCTCGATTTTTTTTTTCTGCACGAAACCAATACTTGCCCTATAGAGCAAGTAAAAAGGGTTGCGGAGGCTTTCTACTTGCGGTACTATAAGGCAGGTAATGGATTCGTGCAAAAAAAAAAATTGAGACAACAATCATTACATTACGATGATGGAAAAGGCGAAAAAAGTGGAATTCCGTCCGTCTATCTGTCTGTCTATTCGCACCTCTAGAGCCTGAACGGATGGGCCGATTTGCTTCATTTTTGGTATTTAGTATTAATTTGGCCGTTCCTCGGAGTGTATTTTTAATTTTTGCTATAGTGCGAAAAAAAAACGGTACCTACAATCGTGAAGAAGAAGTTTGTTTTTCTCGAAAACGGCTCTAAGGTATTTGATAAAACTTTCAGAATATGTACTATTATTTAAGGCCAATATATCTTTTAGTTGGAAAAGATTTTTCGGAATTTGTCTAATAACGGTACCTCTCATAGAACAGGATTTTTCAAATCAAGTTTTCTCGTTAACTATACATTCGATTTCAATAAAATTTCGAAAACAGGAAGTGATTTATAACTCTATTGTTATGAAGTTTCTTAATTTTAAAAAATCTTTTTTACTTCATTTTTATTAACTACCTAAAATCAATTAGGTTTTCAAATTACCTTGGAAACGGGTAGATTGAATTTCGTTTTTAAATGTTTTCCCAGATAAAAACTAAAAATTTCTCAAAATGACAAGCTCAAAAAAATTTTCAAATATTTTTTCAAAAAGTTTTTGCAAAAAAAATTACCTTTTAAAAGAACTGCTGGAACGATTTTCGTGCATTTTATTTAATTTAATGTCCTTTAAACGGTGGATCCCATACAATGAGCAACTAGGTTTTAGGCAATATTTTTTCTAGTTTTTTCAAAGACAACTTAACTTAGCTTTGAAGAAAACTGCATTTTTAGTTTTAACCAAATTTCTCAAAAAAGGCGTAAACACATTTTATTAACAGTAATGGACATCTGTTTATAAACGACTTAAATCCATTCGAGGTCTAAGTAAAGGGTTTTCCAATAAGAGGTGTTATTTTCGCCCGCTATATCGGTAGTTGTCACTTTTGAAGCTGTAATTTTTTCACATTTGACAAGAATAAACTACGCCATTAATAAAAATATAACGATACACGCTTCAACAATGCATTGAAATTATTAATTAAATTATTAAAAATTTACTATAAAAATTATGAAAATTTGGCAGATACAGTTCGTAAAACTAAAACTTTTTTTCTTCGTCGTGAAGCACCTTGTCAATTGTCGCAATGCAGAAATTGGTGGAAAAATTTGAGCTGTTGGGACAAGTAAGCGATGTGAAGAATAAAACCCGTGCACGTCACTCAAGAAGTGTTGAAGAAAACCCAGGTTCCGGATTCCTTGATATGTATATGAAAATGATCCGGAATTTCATCGAAAAATCATCTTGACTGATGGTGCCCATTACCACCGCGGTGGCTACGTTAACAAGCAAAATTGTCGCATCTGGGGCTCGGAAAACCCGAAATTTATTGTTGAAAAGCCTCTCCATCCTCAACGAGTAACTGTTTGGTGCGGTTTATGGTCCGGCGGGGTCATTGGTTTTTCCTTTTCGAAAATGAGGCTGGAACAAGAGGTACGGTGAATGGAATGCGCTATAGAGAGATGAATTTATTATAATTTTGTATGGCCGGAATTGGATGGTATTGATCTGGAAAACGTTTACTTTCAACAAGACGGCGCGGCGCTACTTGCCACACAAGCAACGAAACCATCCATCTTTTACGAGAAAAGTTTCCGGACCGTGTTATCTCTCGAAGAGGTGATCACAATTATTGGCCACCGAGATCTTGTGATTTAACACCTTGCGACTTCTTCCTTTGGGGCCACGTGAAAGATAAGGTCTACGCCAATAGCCCAGCGTCGATTCAAGACTTCAAAGATGGAATTCGTGAAGCTATTGAGGGCATACACAGCGGCGGATTTACATATTCGCCGGTAGTAGGCTATTCAAATTTTGCCGCCCCTACTGACCTCTGCAATTCACTATTATAATGATATTATTTACATGTTTTTAATGTTTTACTTCGAAAATCAAAGACGATCGTTTTGAGGTACCAGGAACCCGTTCCGACTATTTTCAATAAGACGTCCGTGTATATGTGTAACTTATATTTGTCGTCTGATATCTTAAGAACAAACCGAGCGATTGAAATTTCTGACACGGCGTTCGGAAGGGTCTATTCAGAATTAGAGCTGAAAAGATTTTGAAGTCAATCAGTCGAGTGGTTTCGAAGATAGTCAAGAAATAAGAATTTCGAAAAAAAACTATCTTCAAGAGCTCAAAAACATAAAAACTAATTTTTGTGGACACCAAGAGCTCAAAAACGTGCAAGCTTGGAGCTTGCAATTATTAAAAAGTTTCAGGATTGGCCTGCAGGGTTTACCGCTTTTCTAATTATTTTTAATTTTTTTAAGATAGCTTTGACAATTTTCATTCAAACGATTTTTTTCCTAATATAAAAAAATGTGTGCTCGAAAAACTACGTTAAATGTCGCCAAGTGGATCAAAATCGAATTCAAAAAGCTCGACAATCCCAAGTGCCTACATTTTCGAGCGCTCCGAGCCCGAAAGTAGTGGGAAGCTTCAGTTATGGCCTGCAGGGTCCAATCGCTTTTCAGATATTTGTCAATGAGATTGCAACTTTATGATTTGTGCGCATAATCATCCGCATTAGATACATCAGCTTGTTCTCGTTATTAGCATGATCTTGCTCTAAAGGTTCCTCTTGTTTCTTAATCTTGGTTTCCAACCTAAGAAAAGCTCAATTACCTACCACGTATAAGGTGGGATAAGGTATGCCTTAAAACTACTTACACAATATGAACACATAAGGTAAAAATAGTTAGTAAATGTTTTTATTTCACTTATAGTTTAAAAAAAATAGGAAAAATATCCCTATCAAATTTTTTTTTAATCCGGTTGATATATTTTACATAAAATTGCATTGCCTTTTTGAGCGATTTTAAATTGGCAAAATATCAATGTAATGTCGTATGAAATCTTGTTCATTAGCTCTGATTCTATGCACAAAAGGGCTAATGCGTTTAGTTTCTCTTGACTTAAAGTAGATCGAAGATAATGTTTTACCCGCTTTAAGCAAGAAAAGCTTCTTTCACCTGAACAATTTGTCGCTGGTGTACACAAAGCCATGCGAAGTGCAATATCCAAATTTGGATAAATGCTCTCCAAATTCTGTTTTCTCAGGAACAAAGATAGACTTTTTAATGATCCAGAATCTCTTTTTATCAAAAGATTTTCAGAAGAAAGGTGGTATCGGAAGTGTGTGCATTCTTGAACCAAGTCAGTTTCTAAGTCAATAGAATAAATTTTGTCCAATAAAATGGCTTTTTCCTTCAAATTCGATGGTAGCAACTCACTAATTTTGGTTAGGAATGAAAACTTTTTATTAAATCCGCTGTAGGCTTTCTGCCGTTTTTCTAACTCGGAAACGAGTCTATCTATGAGGACGAGAAACGTGTTAACCCTGAAATGTTTTTTTTTTCTGTGGAGCTCTAACATACAGAGTTCTCCGTGAGTACCTATAATTTATTTTTTTTTTTTTCTAGAACAAAAAAATATTGTACCGAATTTGCCGCCCCCTAAAATCTGCCGCCCTAGGCTTCAGCCTACTCAGCCTTTTGGTAAATCCACCACTGGGCATACAGCAGCCACATTTGGCTGATGTTATTTTCCATTATTAATTGCAGAGTAGGTACATTGAAATAAACATCCGATCATTTTTCTCAAAAAATGTTATTTTTCTTTGAATATCAAAATAACACCTCTTATTGAAAAACCCTATATAACGAAATTAAGGGGAAAATTTAACGTATCTTATAAAACTGTCAATATGCTCAAAATGCGGGACGGAAGCATTACAAAAAAAAAAAAAAAATTGACCTTTTTTGTTAATTTTACATAACAAAAAGTAGCTGTTATCATCGTGCTATTGCACTCACAGAGCAAGTACGAACGACCCAATCGTGCATTTTATTTCATTCCAACATCCTAGATAGCTATATGATAAATTTTGTTTTGACAATGAACCCACTGATGCAAGAAAGTTGCATTAAAAAACAAAATGAGTCCAACATTACAAACCTGATTTCATTTCTCTTCTTGCCTGTCTCGATCATCTTACATCAACCAATTTAAAAAAAAAATACTTTCGTCCTGCTGCACAATATTGCGTGCTTAAAATTAAATAACCACAACATCCACACAGCCATAAATTTTATCCTTCAAGAGCAAGTTCATAAAAACGAAATGGCGCGCACGAAAAATTATTCACATCTTTTTTGAGATGCCAATGCCATTCAGCCAGACAAATTTATGTGTGAAAATTGCGTGCTCTCGAAGGACTTCTCTACATCGACTGTGATGAGTGTGTGCGTTGCGGTGCGGTGGCAAAATGCAGCACACCAATACCAAATGTATTTAAATAAATTTTAAATCTATAGTTAACGACCACACATATAAATTTGCTTGGGGGTAAAGCTTAAGTCTGTCAGCGAAATGGGACCATAACCACATAACATAGATAATGTGATTTTTTTTTTTACGATCGAAACGAATTATCCTTAAATTAACCTCAAAAGACAAGCTTATTTACTCTGTGAGATTGGTGAGAGTAATTTAATTTACATTACCAACCGACAACCGACTTATACATATTGATTCACTTCCAACCTAAAAGATAAACTTTTAAAACTCTTCCGTAGCCGTGTAACATATAGATATTAGATACACCTACAGTCCTACACACATAAGCATTGGAAAGGAAATATGATGGTTTATTTTTTTTGTATGATAAAAGATAATCAAGGACGTTGCAGGATGAGGAAAAATAAGATGTGTGGGGGATAAAAACTTCAACTACAGAGTGGAGACTGACTTTTGCAGATAGCGTCCCGCACACGAACTCCAGCAAATACATAATTCGATTTGTAAGAAAATATGGAAATCCACAATTGCATGACAGAAACAGGACAAAAGTGGCACTTTTTTTTTTTTTTTTTTTTGAAGATTGCCATGTCATGCGTCAGCGTCCGTCATCAACAGGAGCAGCGAGCAGGCCGCAGTAGGACAACGATGACAGTAAAAATGGATGAATGAGGCTAAAAATAAGACCACACTAAACTTGTGCGAAAAGCCATAGCAAATTTGTTACCCCGGTACGTGATACGTGCCACGAACGTGCTCATTGCTCAGCTCATGGCCAAGTCCTGCTCCTGTTGCAAATTGATTGCCTCTGCGTGTCTAAAAGTTGACACGGGGACACGGGTAACACCAAGCGACCGACGGACGGCGCGCGGTGATAGGTAATTACCCAAGTAAAAAAGGGTGGGCGGGCAGAAAAAAAATATAAAAAAAAAAATAAATCCTTCCATCAATGAAGAGAGAGGGAGAGGAAAACAGGAAAAGGATCCAATATGGTGTGAGGTGATATTTTCCTTATTGATTTACTCATACGAACGACCAAGACCTGCCATAAGTTGAAACTATGATAAAATCAGCAGTCAGCATTTCGTGCGTCTGTCTGGTTGTCATGTTCGGAATTCCTGTGAATAGGAGGATTTTATAGAATATAAGCTGACATTTGATGCGGAATGGGAATGAAATGTCATGCCTCATGCCAGGCATAGGCTGCGAGGCTTGACCGGTCATTGACTCAGACTCAGCAAGGCTGCTCGAGGTGGGAAATTGTTTATAGCCAAAATGACTACCAATAGACTGTGTGGATTGTGTAAAATGTCCCAAATTAATCCACCCTTACGTATTGGTAATTTATATTCGACACTTTCTCTCTGGTGTATTATTTTTGGACGACCGACAGGCGTGGTGCTGGTGCTTCAGCTCCATCACCATCATCACATCACCCACTGTTTATTTTGTTTCCATCAAATTTGGCTGATAAAGTGAATAAATTCAGGGTAAAAGTTGGGTGAAGGCTGAATTCAATTGATTGTAAATGTTTGAAATGTGAACAATTATTGTGGGACAATTTATATCGACACAATTGGTCACTTGGGTTTTAACTGTTGACGCAGAGTGAAAAAATCTATAACGGACAAAAAAAGTAATTTAAATCTTAAACAATTAAGTTCAGGTGATGGATTACTGAAGGCTTTGCTAGCGTTTTTCATGCGTTTTTATTTTAATTGAGGGCACAACAAAATGGCAATTAAATTAAAAAAGCAAGCTCTCATTCCAGTTGGGATAATTCCACTACCACCCAAATGATCTGTGGATGACACACTAACTACATTATGTAGCTTGGATGTGGATTATGCTTTCAGATTTATGATTGTGACAAAGGAGTCTGTAGATAGATACAAAATACTAAAATGTGAGAACACGTTCAAGAACTTCTCGAGAGTACATATAAGATGATTGCATACATGCAGATGGTATTGAGCGTCTGTTAAAGTAAACATAAGCGAGAGCTACATTACGTTTGCAACGAACTGTTGGATACCCTATTCCCCATATTTTTGTGTGTGTATGTGTCTGCCTCCCGCAAACAGCCGATGTTTCAGAAACAAAATTCTTCTTAAAGTTCAAAGTTAAAATGTTTTATTGCCAAGGCAATTGTTATGAGCTCAGTGACATTCAATTTTATTCTTGCAGATCGATTTGAACAAAACAAAAGACAAAACTTAAATTTTTAAAAATTAGATTTGGAATGGAAATAGCGATCATGGATGTTTTTAGGTATTCTTGGACCACACTCTGCTACGTAACCAACGAATATAAATCCAAGTGTTCATCTGTTTACTTCAAAACTGCGACCGATAGTTAAAAAACGTTAAAAAATGAATGCATCATACAACTTTTGATGGAAACGCCCCTTAAAAGTGGGCGTGTCTTAAAAATTTTAAGCACTAACTGAGCTTTGATCAGTATTTAGGCATATGTGTAACACTACAGTTGAATCGAATAGTTTTTAAACAATCTTACCTGAACAAAGGTACCTATTTTATCAAAATCACGCCTTCAAAAGTGGGCGTATTGAAAAAATGTACACAAGGAAATGTAGAGATATATTTCTCAAATAACGAACAGAAGGAAAAAGGTTTAAATTGAATATTGGAAGTACCTTAAATTTTTGACACTACGTTTTTCGTTCTTTCATGAAAAGTGAGCGTAAGCCACACCCAAAATTCAAAAATTTCTTTTCACACACAAACTTCTTAGTTTTTATCAAGAGACGCAAAATTTTGGCTTGTGGAATCATTATAAATACCGTTTATTTACAAAAACAATTTTTTTATAGTTTTTTAGTGAAAAGTGGGCGTCAACCACTCCCAAACTAAAATATTTTTATTTGATTGGAAGAAGGTTTATTTAGAGCTTACGTTTGCAAAATTTTAGCGTTATGCTTTTATCGTAACTGTACAAAAAACACAATTTAATTTTACCAAATTGAGGTTGTTCATCAAAAATGGCGATTGTGGGCGTGTTTGTGGGTGGATTTTACTGGTTCAAGAACTTAGCCTTAGTCTTGAACCAAAGATTATATACATATATCAAATTTCAGCTTTCTAGCTCAAAAATTGCGACCTCTAGAGAGTATACGTACGGACGGACGGACGGACGGACGGACGGACGGACGGACGGACATGGCTAAATCGACTAGGCTTTTGATTCTGAGTCAGAATATATATACTTTTCTATACCTAACGGTATTATTTCTCTATGTTACAAACTCCACACCAAATACAATATACCCATTCAATGGAATAGGGTATAAAAATAAAGGGTATTTGGGTTCGATAATCAAAATATGCAACTTGCAACACAACACTTCCGAAGCGATAATAAAATCACGGTTAATGTGATTTCGCTTGCTGGGTTCACCGGGTTGGCTTCAGAAATCGTTGGTTTTGGATTGTTCCGTTTCTGAGGCCATCTTATTACTAAGGACTTTTAAAACCTGTCGCTCCTCTTCCTTCATTGCGGTCTTATTGGAAAAGGTCGGAAGTTAATGAAACTTGGTGATTTCGTTCAGGCTTAGTTAATAATCATTTTGCTATTTTTTTGAACTAGAAGGCGCTGTGGAAAAAGAGGAAAAAGGAGGGGGACAGCAAATTTTTCGACCTTCCATCAATAACTTTTTTTTTTACGTCCTTTCGCAAAAGCTTTTTGGCTTTTTTTGAAGAACGTTAAATTTCCTACAATTTTGTTAGTTCTTCGGCCATTTTTCGAAATTCAAAAAAGGTGGGAAGTTTGTGAACATTTGGGATGTTATTCAGCGAAAGTTAGTTAAAATTGTACGAAATTTGTCAACGGCCTTGGCTCTGATAAAGCATCGCTTCCCAATAGATCAGCGAAATCAAGCATCGTTGCGCGTGGTTAGTAGTAAGATGAAGGACCGTCAAAACTAATAACTGCGAGCTGTTGACATATGTTGTTTGAGTGTTCTTCTATCTTCTGTTCTGTCTGTCTCTCTCTGTCATATTACTGTCTTGTGTTGTCTTGAGCCGAAGGCCTCAGTTGCCAGTGCTTGTAAGTGTGTCTACTCCGATCGATTCATTGACGGAGTTGATTGTATAATAATAATATTAATAATTGTACGAAATTTAGCACTGTACAAAAAGCCGAGTATGCTTTTGCCGTATGATGTAAGGAAATTAAATGCACGACTTTGTCGCACGTACTTACTCTGTGGGTGCAAGCACGATGATAACAAATTTTTCGAGCAATAAAAAATACCCTATGTTGCATAAGATAAGCAAAGAAGTTCAAATTCTTTGTTTATGAAGTGATTATGGAACGCATTTTGAGCTAAGATATGTTAATTTTTCCCGTTATTTCGATATTCTAAGACTAATATGAATGAAGTCGTTCATAAACACTTTACAGATGTCCGTTACTTATACTTTTTGCCAAAACTGAAGAACGCAGTTATCAATGAAATACTCCAAAAAAATACCCACAAAGTAATTCAAAATTGTTGAAGTCATTTTTGAAAAATTTGTTAAAAACTAAAAAAAATTGGCTAAAACTGGAAACCTCGTTAAGGAACCTTTCATATTCAAAATGTAGATGCCATTTTTTGGGTGCTATGAAATATATGTACATTGTACATTGTACATATATAAAGTCTTAACCATTTGGTTGATGTCGTTGTACAATTATGGCCCGTTTAATCAAACCGTTAAAACCGATTTCCGTTATTATCATTTTTAACCAAAAACTAAAAATGCAGATTTCTTTGAAGCCTTCTTTGAATAGGTATATAACTTACATTTAATACAAATTGTTAAGGCCTTTTTTGAGCAAATTAGAAAAACCGAAATAATTTGGCCAAAACCTACATAGTGCCTCGTTACATGGGAGCCACCAATGCAACGCTATTAAAAAGGAAACTGTAAGGAACTATATCAAACAAAGTTTGAGTGAATTCGCTACAACAGTTGACAACGTATGGCCCATTTGAAAAACCTGATTTTTGTTATGACCATTTAAGATAAAAACAAAAAATGCAGTTTTATCAAAAATGCCTTAGGTTTGTTAAATTTTGAGTTTAAGCAAAATGAAAAAACCGTTACACAGACGCATCACAGTAGCAAATACGCACATTCGCACAGACAAACCGATACGGACGGTATGCAGAAAACTACATTTTTGGTTTTCTCTATCATCGTAATGTCATGTTTGATTGAAACCTCGAATTTTTTTTTCTGCACGAAACCAATACGTGCCCTAGAGCAAGTGAAACATTTTCAGAGCCTCAAAATTTTTTTTAGAGTTTAAGAGTTTTTTTTGAGAAAACAATAATATTTCTTCGGTAAATATCTATTCAGGCAAAAAAATTTTGAAAATCGTTGGAAAAATTATTTTAAAATTTTTTGGAGTACCTACCTCCTATAACATTAAAAGAAAATTTGCAGTTTTTATCTGTGAAATTTTTTTTGAAAAATTCAATCCACCCGTTTTCAAAATATTTCAAAAACTAAATTTTTGTTAAGAAAATTATTCAAAATCGAAAAAAAAGCTTTTGAAATGCAAAACAAATTCAATTATAAATGGCTTCCTGCGTTAAAAGTTTTATTGAAATCAGAAAAATAGTTTACAAGAACACCTAATTCGAAAAAAACGGTTCTATGAAATGTATACCGTTATAAGCCGAATTTAGAAAAACCGGTTCTATAAGAGGTACTGTTATAAGACAAGTATCAAAGTACAAAAATAATATCCTGAAAGTTTTATCAAGATCGTTTGAGCCGTTTTCGAGAAAATCTGATTGTTTCGAAAATGTACAAATATGTATTTTTAATGTATATACATAGGTTAGATATTACTTAAATGTTTTTTAATAAATCCTTATTGACCGCAAAAGATTATGAGAAAATAGAGTTAAAAACAAATAAAACAAAACAATAATGTTAGGTGTAGTTATTTTCAACTTTATTCTCTTTTAACACGAATGCATTTCGGAAGGTATTGACCGACCATCATCAGCGCGATACGCGTACTAACTAAAAGCAGGAATATGATTATTCACAGATAACAGAAAATGATACAGAGAGTAGTACATTATACAAAATACACTGAGAGAAATAAATTTTTTTTTTTTTTTTTTTTTTTTTAAATTATTTAAATAAATAAAAACAAACATAAAATTATAAATATTAAATTATTTGGCAAGTGTAAATAAACAAGAAGATATCGGACTTTCATCAATGTTCATTAAATTGTTATTAATTTTAATATAAAGAGATTCGTAAGCGTCAAGTTTTGATGAATTTGTTACATTTTTAATTAATTTATAGTTTTCTATTAGTGGTTTCATGTTATGAGGTTCATCGTTGTTCAAATCAAAGGCATGAGCAGCAACAGCCTTTTGGACGTCTCTGTTGTTTATATATCTCTGGTGCTCAGCAATACGACATTCTACAGCTCTCTTAGTTTGGCCGATGTATTTACTACCGCAGATTGGACATATGATTTGATATATGCCACTCTTCTTGTTCATAGGTTTTTTGTCTTTCGTTGTACCAAGAGAAGAACCGAGTTTATTTGTGTTGGAATGCACAATGATCAAATTAGCTTTGTTGAAAGTGTGTTTCAGTTGATTGCTTATTCTAGGAACAAAAGAAAGTGCAACTCTACGGTCGGGGGTGGTGTAAGTGGCGTTTTGGGAGAAGAGAGTAGATGCATTATTTTTCTTTATTCTATTGGTATGTCTCTTAATCAAATGATCAATGAGTGACTTCTTGTACCCGTTGACTTGAGCTAGATGAATAATGTGCTCATACTCGCGTTTGTAATCAATGACAGATAAAGGTATACGACACATACGATATATCAAAGAGTTGAATGCAGCAGTTTTGTTTTGATAAGAGCAATAAGAATCAGATGTTATGTACCTATCGGTCGTTGTTGATTTCCTGTGTATGTCGAATTTGATTTTTTGGCCGAAACGTTTGATTTTCAAATCAAGAAAAGGTAATGTGTGCGTTGATGTATCCTCCAGTTCGTATGTGAATTTGATACTCTCGTAGCGGCTATTGATAAGGTTTAAAACAGAGTCGACATCAGAACTCTTAACAATAGCAAAGGTATCATCAACATACCGCAACCAAATTCTAGGGAAAAGGTTTTCTGCTCTTAGGTCTCTTTCGAATTTGCACATGAACGCTTCCGCAATGTATGGAGAAAGACTATTACCCATACTGCAGCCAAAGTTGTTTGAATAATATTTCTCTCTAAATTGAAAACAGTTGTATTTCATGCAGGTTTGTATTGCGGTAATATAAGCGTCGATGTGTACTGTTGAGATGTTGGCTTGCTGGAGGTGTTCTCTGATTGCTTCTATGGCTATATTGACTGGAACATTTGGAAATAGGGCCGTGACGTCAAAATAAATCATTGTTTCATCATCGGCAATGTCGATGTCTCTCACTTTTTCAATAAAATCAAAGGAATTTTCAACTGAAAAACCATCAAATTTGCCAAACTTTTTCATTTCATAAACAAGCCATTTAGCTGTTTTGGCAAAGGGATAATTAACACATGAAACGATTTTTCTCATCTTATCACCAGACTTATGGATTTTAGGTAATCCGTACATGAGTGGTATTTGTGGATTTGATTCTTTTAAATGATATTTATTTACATTAAACACATTATGTAACATATCAATGATGGATTTCGCGTCTTTTACCATTTTGTTGAGTGGGCAACGACATAATGTGAAATTATCTTCTTTTATAGATTCAATCATACGTTCATTATAATCATTTTTATTGATAACAACTACTTTGTTTCCTTTGTCAGACTTCATATAGAAAACATCTCGGGTTTTTAATGATTTGAGTGCTCTATTCCATTTAACTGTGTCACTATCCGGTTTGTTGTTGGTAGCAAAACGTTTTGTTTCAGATATGACCTCCGAAGCTTTGTCTCTTATTTGGTTTTTAATGTCAGAGGGTTTGTATTGAATCGCTGATTCAATGTCAGCAATCACGTCGATGAGTGGCAGAGATAGGGGTTTAATAGAAAAATTCAAACCGCGGTTTAACAAATTTAATTCATCATCATTAAAAATTTCATTAGACAAATTCACAACTAAATTTTCAACTTCTTTTACATAAGGTTTTGGTTCAATGGAAGAGAATTTTTGTTTTAGCAAGATGGCTAGTTTTTTTGATTGTTTTATTCGTTTTTTATGGAAAATGTTTTCAGCTCGGTTAATTATAATAGACTGCTTAGTTGTAAAACAATTGAAAATAATGTTGTTTCTTAGGTCTTTTGTCATTTTCAAGTGTAGTTCGTATATCTGTAGTTGTAAATCGTCTAAATTTCGATAATGATTTTCTATTTCAGATTTTAACCAATTGACCTTTGCAGAATGAATGACTTTGTCTGTACGTTTATTTAACAATGCACACGTTATTTTTATGAAGCGCGGGAAGACATTATTGGATTTACATTCTTTGAGGAAAATTATATCTGCTTTAATCCTTTTTATTTTAGTCAATAAACGCGAATAAATGTTCAGGTCTCGTTCGGAAAACATGATTACTCAAGGTTAAATTTTCAACAAGTTAATCTGTTGAATGAACAAATTTGTGGTCGATTTGTATTACTTAGATGTTTTTTAATAAATCCTTATTGACTCATGCCTTTGATTTGAACAACGATTAACCTCATAACATGAAACCACTAATAGAAAACTATAAATTAATTAAAAATGTAACAAATTCATCAAAACTTGACGCTTACGAATCTCTTTATATTAAAATTAATAACAATTTAATGAACATTGATGAAAGTCCGATATCTTCTTGTTTATTTACACTTGCCAAATAATTTAATATTTATAATTTTATGTTTGTTTTTATTTATTTAAATAATTTAAAAAAAAAAAAAAAAAAAAAAAAATTTTTATTTCTCTCAGTGTATTTTGTATAACTACTACTCTCTGTATCATTTTCTGTTATCTGTGAATAATCATATTCCTGCTTTTAGTTAGTACGCGTATCGCGCTGATGATGGTCGGTCAATACCTTCCGAAATGCATTCGTGTTAAAAGAGAATAAAGTTGAAAATAACTACACCTAACATTATTGTTTTGTTTTATTTGTTTTTAACTCTATTTTCTCATAATCTTTTGCGGTCAATAAGGATTTATTAAAAAACATTTAAGTAATACAAATCGACCACAAATTTGTTCATTCAACAGATTAACTTGTTGAAAATTTAACCTTGAGTAACATAGGTTAGAGTAGCTCAATTAATAACTGCTGCATTCCTTTATTTTAAATAAATATTTTGTTGTTTTTTAAAAACATTTCTCTTAATAATATAATTTAATATTTTGAAAACAGCTCATTAACTTTTTTCAAAAATGATTAGTAGTTATATGATAAATGCAGAATAACTCTTTATTGGGCGAATTTAGTTTCTTTTCTTTTTGAAAATGAATATTACGAATTTTTACGGTAACGCCTCTTAAAAGTGGGAGTGTCCTAAAAAATTGAAGCACTAACTGCTTTGATCATCAGTCAGTTTTTAAGCATATGTACTCGTATGTGTTAAACTACAGCTGATTCGAGTAGTTTTTAAACGATCTTACCTGAACAAACGTATTTTTATAAAAACCACGCTATGAAAAGTGGGCGTATTGAAAAATTCACACAAGAAAATGTAGAGATATACTTTTCATATAACGAACGGAAAAAATGTTTTAATTGTATATTGGTAGTACCTTAAATTTTTTAAACTACGTTTTTCGTTTTTTTTTCATAAAAAGTGGGTGTAAGCCACGCCCAAAATTCAAACATTTCTTTTCATACACAAAGTTTTTAGTTTCTACTAAGAGGCGCAAAATTTTGGCTTGCGCAAAAACGATTTTTGTATGGTTTCTAATGAAAAGTGGGCTTCAGCCACGCCCAAAATCAATTTTTTTGATTTCATACACAAGATGTTTATGTGCAAGTAATACCCACAAAACTAAATGTTTTTCGCTTTAATATAACAATTGTTATTTTATAAAAACAATATTGATGATTTTGTATGAAAAATGGGCGTCGGCCACGCCCAAACTGAAATATTTTTCTTTAATTGGAAGAAGGTTAGCCTAAAGCTTACGTGTGCAAAATTTTAACGTTATGCTTTTATCGTAAAACTGTACAAAAAACATAATTTAATTTTACCAAATTGAGGTTGTTCAACAAAAATGGCGATTGTGGGCGGATTTTGCCGGTTCAAAAACTTAGCCTTATTCTTGAACCAAAAATACCAAATTACAGCTTTCTCTAGAGAGTATACATACGGACGGACGGACGGACGGACGGACATGGCTTAATCGACTAGGCTTTTGATTCTGAGTCAGAATTATATATAGGTACTTTTCTATATGTACCTAAACGTATTATTTATCTATGTTACAAACTGTACACCAAATACAATATACCCATTCTATGGAATAGGGTATACAAAATTATATTTTATAGGCAATCAAAATAAAATCCAAACTGTTTGGATATTAGAAAAAAACAAAATATTATTACTTAAGCTGAAGAATTTTAAAAGTAAGAAAACTTTATTGTTCGTTTTTTATTATCCTAAAATTATAACTTTTAATTTTTAATTTAAGTCCAAAAATTTTCACTCATTCTAATACCAAAAAAAAATTGAAAGTTAAGCATCATTATGGACTATTGGCTCACCTTAGTGGGTCAAAAGTCCATGATCGATTGGCCAAAAGTCCACAGTAATTTCTTGTGTAGTTTTGGCTCTCTTGGGTGGGTCAGAAGTTCTTAATGCATTTATGGACTTCTGACCCACCCAAGTGGGTCAAAAGACCATAATGGAATTTTGGCCTGTGGACTTCTGACCCTGCGCCTTCGTACTCTAGTATTGGTTTCCAGATTCCCAACCACAAACTCCTGTTCTGCAATGACAGCAGATTTTGACAGCATTCTCAAGTGAAGAATTTATTAATCGTGGAGAACTTAATACTTCAAAAACTCAACGCTGTTTTCTGTCGTTAAGGGTAAAAGGATATCGTATCCTGCAAGCCACTTTCTATCTGCGTCACTTCCATCTACGATCCCGAAAAGCTTTGCATGTGTAACTGTGTCAAATACCATTACAAAAGACGTTGCCAACAATGGTGAGAAACTATCAAATTTCCTAAGATCATGCAAGAAATTATGTTCCCATGTTAGAACTGGTTTCGATACTCACCACCTCACGGTCACGGTTGTCGGATATTCCTTTGAAAAAGGTAAAGATTTTGTCTATTTGGTTTCCAGTAACCCTCAAAATAAAATCAGTGAAGGGATCAGTAGTCAGTCTAAGAAAACATCATAGCAATAATGCCTGCTTCACAACGACGCTTTGAGCTTCGCTTTGACAGAACGCAAAAGTTCAAACATAGGAATTCATGTATAAATGCTCACAATGAGGCGTTGAGCTTTAACGTTACGTTTTGATATAAAAAAGTAAGTACACAAACCACGTAGCATGAAGCGAAGCTGAAGCAAAAGTTGAAATATTTGAACATTTGCGCGCGTTTGTCGTTTTAAATTACTGTTTCGGCTTATGGAACATATTAATTTTAATTGTTTTCTGTGTTTTTTGCAAGGAAAAATCGAGGTAATGATATTAAATTTGTTTATATTAGTTAAATCTTAAATAAAATGTTGCTCTTCAGATGTCTTTCGAAGAAAATTTAGTAATTCCAACTGTGGAAAGTCCCATGCGGAACATCCATGCTAGTACTTGCTTAGTACTCCGCTTTTATTGAACAGAGAAAGGAGGTAATATACATACATTTGCGCAAGGAAAATCCTCGCACTTGGCTCAATGGGTGTTCTCATAGATTTTTTTCTAGGTGAGGTTCAACAAGTGCCCGGAGCAATTCAAAAGATTGTGGAGACATCCTCGTTATTTAAAAAAATTGTTCCGGATCTTTTTCTTTCATTGTTTCGAAGTTCAGAGCGAAGAATCCTTCTTCATCCCTTCTTAGATTTAACTCCTGGACCCACCAACGCCGATTTGAATCTTCTGTCAAACTCCTCGCATGCTAAAAAAGCAGTATAAGCCACTTTTCCAAAAACTTCTTTAATTGAAATTATATTTTCTGTTTCCATTGCAAGGCAAATAAAATATTTATTTTCTCAGAATTATTATTTTTGATTAGTTGATTACTCAAAAATCAAACATGTCAGCTTTCATCTCGAGGCGTCCGTAAAGCTTGTTCGACGTAACGTACGCGAGGCTGAGGTGAACGCGTCGTTGTGATTCAGCCATAAAGCCCACTCTCGAAGGAGACATTATATAAGACCTTTATCATCCCAGTCCAGCAACAATAGGTGCTTTGAGAGAAAAATTCATTTGGTGATATTCGGGCCAAAAGGTATCAAAATCGAGTGTGGAGAAGAATATGCACAACGCTTTAATATTGTACACGCAAGCTATAATAGGTATTTGAATGTGTAATAATACATGCATTAGAATCTATAAAAAAAAATGTTCCAACTAAACGGTACTTATAATAAATCAACACGCCCACATTTATGCGTCTCTTAAACTATAAAAATGTGTAAGAAAAGAAATTTTTCAATTTTGGGCGCGGCTTACGCCCACTTTTCATAAAGGAACAAAAAAACGTAGTTTTAAAATTTAAGGTACCAATATTCAATTTTAACCATTTGCGAAGGCGAACACAAATAAAAATAGGGAATAGGGTATCCAAAAGTTCGTCGCAAACGTACTGTAGCTCTCGCTTAGGTATGTTTTTATATTACAGTCAATGGATTCCACAAAATCAGGATATCTCGATTTGGCATATCTGGTGCCACCTAGTGACGTAGTAACGTAACGACAAAGCTTTAGCAAAATGGATTCCTTTCCTCAAACTTTCTCCTTGTACCTACTACTTGCTTCACAAGGACGCTCATGAATTAACCATCGAGCTTTATTTTCGACCTACTGTTAAGTCTAGACTTTTTTTTTCAGCCACACTACAAGAATGTGGAATGCTTTAAACTGATCGATTTTTTTCTTCACGTTATGATTCAGAACATTAAAAACCAATACGCTTCTGTGTCTCGTTTTACTCCTCCTATCAAACTTTCCTTTACATTCATCCTAGTTCAGGGTATACAAAACTAAAAGATTTCAATACAAATTTATACTTGCCTTTTAATGCCATTGTTTCTTACAGTTGCGTCCAAAAAAAAAATTCAGAGTCAAATTATAAAACAATTTTTTTAGAAAAACAACATTCTTTTATTAAACATAGATACATATATATATTTCTTTTGACTTTTTTTTTTTATTAACTTACCATAAAACCTACACGTACAAGAAATTCATTTTTATCGTATGCGTACGCGTACCCGTACGCCGTACTTGCATACAAATACTTCCACATTTATAAATTACTTTAATTATTTGCTAAATAATTTTGTTTTCTATTAAATTTTTTATTTCCCAAGACATAGTTTTATAATGTGTTTTATCTATTTTCTTTTGTTTAATGGAATATTATTTAGATACTATTTTTTCTAATGGTTTTCGCTTATATACCCGTATTTGTAATTTTTTATATGCAAATGTACTAGATTTTGTTCTATTATTTTTATTATTATTTTGTATGTAAAAAACGAGTGGTTTCACAAAAAAGTATATAACACACTGACTGACTATATGACGGGTCGCGCATTATATAATGTTTTAATTATGTAAAATACAATACGCAATAAGTAATCCGATGAGAATTTGTTTTATTTACTGTTATTTTTTTTATGAATTTCACATATTTTGAGTCATGGTTTAAAATTTTATTAAAGATTGCTATATGAATTATTTGTTTGGGTTTGACTTACAATTAGACTTTTCTTTTTAATATTAATTTTTTTTTTTGTTTCAATAATTCTTATATTTTTTTTTAACCATAATATAAGTATTTTGTTGCCTGTTAAAATTATTTTTTTCAGAAGATTTATATATCTATCTACTTTTTGCCTTGGTGGTTATTTTTAAAGTTTTTGTTTTATCATTTCAAATCAAATTTTTTAAGTTGCTATTTTTTTTTATAATCGAGGGATGGGTTCTAGTTAATATTTTTTTTTTTTTGGTATAAAAATTAAATCTTTATTTGCTTTTGATATAAAAATTAAATATTCACTGCACTAACTAATATGTAAGACGGTTTTCTACACAAATACATTTTTATTCGTTGACCAAGGCAAGGGTAAAGGTAATATCTCGAAACAGAAATGATGTTTTGACTTAAATTTATGTTAAGTCCAAGAACCTGGCAGGTTGACGAAATTTTAAGAACATAAAGAAAACCAAAAAATTATAATTTACATGATTGGACACTCGGGCGTATGTGGAACAAAATTGAGTTTTTATTGTAAAGCGTTTTTTTTTTTTAGAGTTATAGCACTTTAAGTTGGCAGCACTGTTTAAATTGATAATCACTGTATCATGTTAAATGTGAATTATTTTAAGTTTGGTTTTCCATTTGATCATGAATTGACTGACGCCTGAACAACGCATGCCAATTGTGCAGATTTATTTCGAAAAACATTGTTTTGTTCGTGAAATGCATCCATATTATGGTCAGAAAAAAAATTTCATTTTCGGTTTAATGGCCACTTTAATGAGAAAAACTGCCGCATTTGGAGTGAAGACAATCATCAAGCTATTGTCGAAACTCCTAACATCCAGCAAAATTGACAATTTGGTGTATGCTTTATGAGCTCGTGAAATCATCGGTCCTCACTTCTTTAAAAACAGATGACCGCCAGAGGGTTACAGTCAAGGGAGA
Organism: Platycheirus albimanus; assembly: GCA_916050605.2. Lineage (NCBI taxonomy): Eukaryota > Metazoa > Arthropoda > Insecta > Diptera > Syrphidae > Platycheirus > Platycheirus albimanus. The sequence goes on along the minus strand of OU696696.1, from coordinate 298,122,746 downwards.
ATGTTATAGAACCATGATCAATCAATGGCTTTTTCGATCCTGAATTGAACCGCCTTGATGTGGGGGAGCTGTGGTTTTAACAAGACGGTGCAACATGTCACACAGTGCGTTTCACAATTGAATTGTTGAAGGAAGTGTTTGGTGAGTGCATGGACCTGTGACTTGCCCTCCAACATCGTGTGATTTAAAACTTATTAAATGTCGACTGCACCCCATCGGTGGCGCACGTCTTGAGAGAGTTGTCGTCGTTGTCCCCCCCCCCCCCGGTCAGTATTGTGCTCTGTCGTTATCGTTACAAAACAAAAATAAAATTAGAAAACAAAAAAAAAAGTGTTAAACCATTTTCTGTTGGGGTATGTAAAGTCGCTGGTCTAATCAGATGCGATTAAAGACTTGGGAAAAAACATTAGCAGCGTTAAACGACCCCAAAGAGTGGACGAAAATTGGAACTCAAGATTGGACTACATCCAAGCCAGCTTCGGTGGCCATAAATGTCAAAAATCATATTAAAAATGGCAAAGAATTATCTGTCAAATAAAGTCAATTGTATGACAATCAAATACAACGTATCTGTGTTTTGTTTCATTTTATAGTTCTGTACCTCTTAAAAAAACACCCTTTATTTGATTCACTGAAAAGTGAAAACTTGAATTGTTTATTCACTCCTTTTTGTATTATGAAATGTTGGGCGCATTTATAAAGATTGTTTTTTGAATCTGCACTCGAAACTTTGCTTGTCAATCTAAGGTATAATTAGAATTCTCTCAACCATTCCTGTGTGTGCGTTGATATTCTGCAGGAATGGAATGGACCTACAATTTACCGCCGAATCCAAACGGCTAACGGAGAAGCAGTTTCCATGACATTAATTACTCTTGGAGGATTTGTCACTTCCTCGCAAGAGGCAGTACCCCGAAAAAGAACTTAGGTGGAGTCGTCAGGGATCGAACCCAGAAGCTTCGGCGTGGCAGTCCGACACACTAACCACTACGCCACGGGGTACTACAAAACGAGACACATAACTCATTGAATAGTTGAATTACTGCTGTGAGACATGGTTGGAAGATGAGGCTTGCGTGGTGCAGGAAAGTTGCTAAAATAAGGGGAGATACATGCAAAGCACAAAATATTGCAAAAGGGTTGTAAACAAAACTCAATGCCAATCTTCTTGCAATCGATTGGGGTGGTTTTCTTTGGTAACAATAAACGATTACACACAATTTCAGTTGAAAGAAAGAGAAAACAGTGTCATTATCGAACCCATCATTTAAGGAACCTTAATCCTTCAGTGATTGATTACAAATCGGAAAGCAGATGGAATTGAAAACATATCAACACTGATCCAGAAAGCTAAGATACTTTGAACAGTCAGCGTTTCCTCTATGATTTTAGAATTCTTGAAGCCATTTCAATTGGTTGATGGCGGCTGAATAAAAATTACTTGAAAATACGGGTAATTTTTTTTTTTTTTTTTAATTTACTCACACTCAAGGGGTTATTAATAACTACCCTTAAAATGTTAACACAGTGCGACCGTTAAGGAAACTTTTATAGGAAATGAGAGAAAATCACAATGGAAACTCGAGCCGGGTAAATTCCAAGAAATTCAGTCTCAGTACCAACGTCCGAATTTCTTACATTTTGCATTTTGCGGGATTTTTTTTGCGACTTCAAATGTGTGTCAATTCCACCGAAGGTGGATTCCTCATTGGAAAGTGGTTAAGGGATAGGTTATACATAAAATGCAGAAGACAACATTAAGTTTTTAAAGAATTAAATTCTTTGCGGTTGATATTTCCCATTGTATAATGCTTTCAAGATCAAAAATCATATTGCAGTTCCACATGCGACGAACAAGATTTTTAATCAGGAAACGAACATGAAAAGCTGAGAGTACTGTCGTCAGAAAACAATTATGTTCAGGAGGAGTCTTAGACAAGTGTACATTTATAAAGATTAGGAAGAGTTTCGGAGACAGAACGGAGCCCTGCGGCACACCAGCATTTATTTTGTGAAAAGCAGACGGAAAATCATCGAAAACAAACCCGCAAATTACACGGTTCGAAATGTAGCTTTTGAACCATGAAGAAGGGTTCGTTGATACCAAATGCACACATTGTGTACCTTTCGCTACGAAAACCATACTCCTGATCCTGGAAATTGCCACTTGTTCGTTCAATCTTATGGCCTGGACAAATGATGTTTACTATCGACTTGGAAAGAGACCACGAGCATGGGACTGTTGGGAAAGCTTACGACAGTGGCTGGGCCAGCGGATTTGTGAATATCGATATCTATAAGGACTCTTGCGACTCAACGAGTGCGAAAGAAGATTTTTCCCATTAAATCATTAACGCTCTCAAGAACAGGAAGAAAAGTCATTGTATTGTCGAATTGTGCTGTAATTGGGTCATCTCGAGAAAGATCCGATTACAAAGCTGACCAGGAATATTGTAATCGCACAGCAGTCTCCCTTTTAAAACGGGGTCCTAAAGAAAAGTACCCAGATACATAACCAAGAAGATCAAATGTAACTTTTAAAAATTCAGAAAAATGGAGCTCGTTATGAAATTAAAAGAGTGTCTCTGACTAACATATCTTGATGAAATAATTAAAACTGTAATCGCTTCACTAGCACCTCATGATACAACTACAAAAGTTGTGCCATTGCGCATGATAAAATGACAAACGTCAAATTCCATGTGTGTCCGTGACGTAGCGGAACGTAGAGCCCAGACAAAAACAAATACGCAAAGGCGATGTGTGTCCGTGACGTAGATGTGCAGAAGGCAACAAAAATGAAAACAAAAATGACGCCTTCTGTTTGATTGTATCATGCTAGCACCTAATGATTTGGCATTTAAACTATTAAATTAAAAATAAAATAAATCGATCACTTACTTTGTATGCTATATCCTGCATGATTTTTATTGTGGTGTTGGCGTCCTTAAAAGATCACATGATATCCTCAAATGAAATGATTTTAACCTTATTGCGATCGAATAAAAATGTATACCCTCCATCGAATTATGCAAACTAAAACTTGCTTTTAAACCGTACATTTTAAAAATAATATGCTTTTTTTATACAATTATTGGTTTTTTTTTTTTTGCTATTGTTATATATTATTGAACATTTTCACATTAATTTGAATTATGAATTTAAGTAGTAAAAACTTCTGTGTGCGCATTATTTTTCGTATAGTTTGTTTGTTTGTATTTTGGGTTTCCTTATAAGAACAGGGATAGTCTATTTGATTTTGTTTAGAAATAAAAAGTTTATTTCTTAACATATTTTTATATTTACATGTGAAAAAAAATTAAATTAATATTGCTAAATAACAATTAATGAAAAAAAATATATATCTACACATAATATTATTCAATATTGAAAAAATAACAAAAAAATAACTGCATTAAAAATAACTCATTTAAATATTTTTTTACTCATTGTAGCTTAAAATTTACAAAATATTTATAATATATTTATTTACTAGAATTATTCTTAATTAGATTAAAATTAATTAAAGCTCTTCTGGTTTTTTTTTCCTTTACAAATATATTAATACTTTTTTTTAATTTATTTTTTTAACATTACCTAATGAAAAATTAATTTTAATTTTTAATTATAAAAAATCTATCTCACTTAAAAAGATTAAACGGGGTTTTTTTTTTATGAATTATACACAAAAAAATATATCTCTTCGATGTTATTAAATTAAAAAAATATAAAACCTTAATCAATTCCACAATTATTTATTAATTTATTTATTTAAACCAATACATTTTGATTTTGATTGCACATAATTTATTATTATTATGTAATTTTTTTTTTTTACTGTGGTTTCTTTTTTCTCTCTAAGTACTTCTAGACACTTACTTAATTTTGTAAAATTTATTATTAATATTATTTAATATTTTTTTAAAAAAAAGGTGCGTTTATATTTTTTTTTTAAACACACTATTACTATGGAAGTGTATAACAATTTTAAATGATATTCGCTTCAAGTGCATTGCTTTTACTTCAATTATGTTTGCAGGATAATGTTGTTATTCCATGGGATATATAAAACAAAACTAAATTCTTTTAAAAATACACAGAAGTCCTGGTTTTCGGAACCTTAAAGGCAACATAAAGAAATTTCTTGAACGTAACACTTTTTCTTTTGCAGCAACCTGGGAAGCCACGGGAAAAACAGTTTTTGTTGGAAAATTTATTTGACAGACAAATGTTTTGACCAAATTTGAATGTCTTTTGCTCGGTTGAAGATCTACAAACGCATGGTCTTAAGTCGTGCTCATACGAAGAGGAATATCAAAGAAAGTGCACACTCATCCTTTTCTTAGTAAATCAAAAGCAAATGAACAAAACTTTTCCAACGATTTTTAATATGATTGTGCCACACCTTATATAATCAACACATTGCAAGCAGCTTGCACATGCCAAGTTTTTTTTAAACTAATCATACAACTTTCCACAACGCCCTCTATATTTCAGTTTATTATTAACTCATTAATTTTTGACTTACAATCTACCACCGAATAGGAATAGCTAGCAGAGACGAATTTTTATTCATTACAAGATTTACTCTTGGAGGATTTGTCTTTTCATCGCAAGAGGAATTCCCCCTAAAAAAACTTCAATGGAGTTAGGGATTGCACCGGGAGTCTTCGTCGAGTCTGTCTAACATTATAACGACGACACGGCACAAGGTACTAATTACTCATGATACTAGCACGTACTTTTAAAAGATTTACTAATTTTTTATAGAATGAAGTCACAATTTTGGCTCCATCACTTTGTTCCGTTCCTGCAGAACTTCAACGCACACACAGGGAATGTGTTTTTTTAATATTTTTTTCGCACTCAAGGGGTTATTACTAAAAACCCTTAAAATGAATTAATACAGTGCGACCGTTCGGAAAGTTTGATAGGAAATTAAGGGAGATACCGACGCACATTGGTTTTGAATGTCATGTATATCACAATGGGAAGTGAAAATCTAACAGGGTAAAGCATTCCACATTCTTATAGTGCGGCTAAAAAATCTTTCTTCATTCTTTACAGTGTTTCCGAAGTTAATTTCGAGTGTTAATCGGTGGGCATTCTTAGCAATGCTAGTGTTTCGGGGAATTCGTTTAAGGGGAGGAATGTATCTGGCAATTTCACAGGAGCACTGTTTATAGAATTAGTGATAAGACAGGGATAGACAAGAAACAGTACGTCTATGATTCGGCAAAGTTTCTTTCAATAAGGTGGATTCACATTGTAAGTCATAACCCTTGTTTATTTTGCATCGAAATACTTATATTTCCTTTTGTTTACTATGCCTGTATGCAAACTGCCATTTTTCTGAAACACTTGTGAAGTGAAATCCATCCATTTTTTTTCATCTTAAAATAATTTTGGTAAAGTTTTGAAGTCCTGTCGGGACTCTTATTTTGCTTGAATGAATGAATTACAGCAGGAAAAATTTCCGAAGGGATTTCTTCTCTGTGTAAAAAACATCTTAATGCAGAATGAAAATTCATTCAGAACTCGCAGCAAAAATATTTAGAGATTCGAAAACTGTCAATATGCTTCTAAAACAACATTATTAAGGGCTTTATCACTGACCACTGGCAGGCAGTGTCGTCACGAAAACTGACGTGGCTTTTACGCCAGTGAAGCAATTGCTCATCAGTGGTAAGTTGAGAAAAAATGGTTATCACACTTACTGGCAGGCCTGTGCCAGTTTGTCTCAAAAATCACTGACACCTCTTGCTAGTCAGTGAAACTTTCGGTCAGTGAACTGACGCCATAACACTGACACATGCTTCACTGACACACTGGCAAGTTTTGCTATCACACTACACTGGCAGCACTGACTATTGCGACAGCCAGTGGCTGTCAGATCCTTGTTTTTTTATTTGTGTTTTAATTTCGTTACAATTAAACAAAAAGTAGCGTGTGAAGTGGACACCCTCAGCGATGATGATCGCGAAAAGAGAGAGCGTCGACCGCGCAGTATTTGGCAAACAAATTGGCTGCGGCGCGCGTAGAGAGAAGGAAGGGTTTTGTGCCAAGCTGCTGATGGAATTGCGGGAAGAAGAGCCGGAGCTATATCGGAATGCAATGCACATGTCAAGCGACCAATTTAATTATTTGCTAAATTTAGTGAAGCCGCATATTGCAAAAGCCGACACAAGGTTCCGAAAAAGCATTCCAGCCGAAGTACGACTCGCACTCACGCTGCGTTACCTGGCCACTGGCGAGAATTTTAATTCACACTACTCAATGATTGATGCATCGCATTATATGAAAAATCGACTTTTATCTTTAAACGCGATTTGCGGCTAAACTAGACGTGCTAGAGGCATCAAAGATGACATCTTTAAACATGACTTGCGGCTAAACTAAAAAGTTGGTAAAAAAAAAGTTTTTTTTTCAAAACTTCCAAAGAAATACGGTACTTGAAATTTTCCAAACAAAATATCAAAAAACAGGTCAGTTCACTGGCACAACGAGAAATTTCGTGTGTTGCCATTCAATGAACACTCTAGTCAAACTCATATTTAAGGATCTCCTAAACAAAGATCCAAATCAAGGCTAAAAGTTGTCACGTCATAAGAAGATGAATGAATCAAAGTAGTGTCTTAGACGTTGTATCTATGAGTTGAAGAAAGCTCGGAACAGTTTTTGAAGACACATATCATTGTTCTGTTTCAAAAGATGTAAGTCCAGCACAAATGGTTTTAAGAATCCGTATTTTTCAATCAGCATTACCAAGTACAAGAGCGTGTGCTGCGGAGGAAACGAAAACGACACGCAACCACACCAACTTCACCAAATAACAATGCATCTTCAAAAAGTAAAAGTTCAGTGTGGATTTTGGACCAGCCGGCGTCTTCGTTGGTCCTTACTTTTTCGAAGACATCATTGGTGAGGAGGCCACCGTCAATGGCCAGCGACACAAAACTGAGATAACCAACTTCTTACGGCCTGATCAAACCATATGGACGAAGACGACATGTGGTTCCAGCAGGACGCCCGCCACTGCCGCCACGGTAAACATTCTATGAACGATTTGAGGGTATGCGTAACTCTCGCAGAAGTGATGTCAATTTGTCACCAAAGTCATGTGTTTTGACGACGATAGCCTTTTTCTTGTAAGGAACGAACCACAACTGGCTGATGCCCTTAAGGGGATAATAACACTGGCCATTGATTGAATTCAGCCAGATTTATGTCCAAGAGTCATTTAAAATCGAACCATTCGGATCCGTTCCACCGTTGAAAACCCTTAATGTCAAAACGCAAACTTCTTTATTGTGACGTCACAATCGTCTTTAAATTTTATTTTATTACTGAAGCTTAAACTATGTCAAGGTAAATAAAAATAAATAAGTGGTTTTATGAAACCACGATGCAAGTGAAACTTTTTTCCGGTTCATTGGCATGTTTATTTTACTCACTAGCTGTATCGGTATCCATCACGATCAAAGTGAACAACAAAATTTACATCAATACACTGATCAAACCACACACATACGAGTATATGTACGTCAGAGCACGTGCACGAATGAGTGAGGATATAAATTCTACACGTTCAGCTGACGCAACACATGAATGACGCTCCCAAATTGCGACATGCGACATTTATTTATTTTCCTCGTGACGGACGTCACACAAAATCAGAAATCTTTATACATTTTTGTATACCACAATTTCTACCCAAGTGTCTAATCGCTGAAAGTCAGTGTCTCTTCGCACACAGCAGTTTTACCAGTGTAAAATTTTCATGGCTGCTTTGCGGATATAAGGATTTTTAATCCATTTTTTTGAGGTTACCTCTATAATCACCGCAAAAGGTAGGTTTAGTAGTCTCGCAAGTGTTTATTCACACCTTCCCCAGAAACTGTTGACACTACTGCGTGTGAATAGACAGACGATTTTCCACTCGTCATAAGTAATGCTCTATGGCAAAAATAAGGAAAGTTAATAAATTTAAATCAAAATTATTGTATCTAAAAACCCATTAAAGACGAGTTCATATTTCGTTTGATGCATTCTTGGCGCAGGGAACAGTTTATTTACATTTCATGTTCGTTTGCAAAATGACTGCTTCATTTCAAAATTGAAAGTTCATTTTCAGAAGGAGGAAAAAATGTGAAGATTTGAAGCCAATTCACAGAAGTTAAACGCGAGTTTACAAACTCGTTTGTTCAAAACTTCAAGATGGCCTGACATTAGACCCAATAAAATGCTTAAAGAATTTGAATAGGTCACAATTAACCGGGGACTACACTGTTATTGAAAGGAACAAAACTTTTTGTCCTGTTTTTATTTTAGCAATTTTAAAAACCAATTGCTTCCTATTAAGCAAAAGGAAAAGTTGCCAATTTCAATTGGTAATCCGATTTCGTAGGAAAATTTCAAAACAAAACAACTTTAACTTAAATAGGCTTCGTTTAATATTAGCTGCAGTAGTAGCAGTAGTTGGTGGTGTTTAAGAAAGTGAACATTTTATGAACAAAACAAATCACACGGCCATTACTTTAACGGTCCAAACAAAAACCTGTTATAACAGAAAAAGGGCAGAACCCTTAAAATATACTGGGGAACTTAAATTTGAATAAATTGCTTCCATTTCAGATAGAAATGGTTGTTGGAATGAAAATAAATTTCTAAAAATCAATTCAGGATTGAAATTGACTGACTGGACCGACGACGCCGACGGACGAGAATAGGGCGAAGGACGAAGAGAATGACGACGACTATCATCCCTTTTAAAAAAAAAGCAAGCTAGAAGCCAGCTCCGTAAAGTGAAAATTGAGGAAAATCTTTTATTTTATTTTCTCATCTGACAGGCAGGCGGGCGTGTTGTGTTCGTGCGATGAATGAAATTGAATAGAAGAAGTTTAGCTGGCCTCAAAACACGAATATCCTTTTTGAATTCAAAATGAAATATGTAGCTCGACTCGACAACATGACTTCGACTTTGACTTCAATTTTGATGGAAAATACAAAAAAAAAAAAAACATCAAACATAAACAAACAACAATATCCCTTTCCCTACACACACATTGTATATAAGCTCTTATCAGTTGTACACACCTCGCACCATTGCCTCACGGTTCCTCGTATGCCATTTGCATGTCAAAATCCGAATGTAAGTTCGCCGGAAGGATGCATTGCACAGAGCATAGCACATGGGATTTATGGTGGAATTGATGTAGCAGAGGGCATAGAAAAATTCCCAAAGTTCGTCAGGAATGCAGTCGGCACAGGTTGTCAGGGGTTTGATCAGCACCAGGATATTATACGGGGTCCAGGTTATGATGAAACTTAGCAATATGGCAGATAGTGTCTTAGCTGCTTTCGACTCCTGCCGTTTCTCTTGGGATTTCTTCTTCTTCTTAGCTTGTCGGGCTGTTAAGGGTTGAACTGTCTTGCCCAGATGCTTTGGTATTATTTTGGCATTTAACGGTATCCGAATGTCGTGGGGTGCATGTGATAATCTTCGAACTACTGGCAAACTATATTCGGAGTCACGTGACGGTAGTTGTCGTCTCGGTGGTACTGCTGCTGCTGCTGCTGAAATTGCCGGTAAAGGAACATCATCTTGTATCATTTTAATAGATGGGGCATGTTCGTCGCCCGTTTTGGCGCCATCTGACGGCAAGCGTATTAATATAGTGTAGACGGAGTCTTGGCTTACAGATCGAGAGCCAAGACGATTGCTATTGTTTGTTGGTAATGAGCGTGAATCGCGTGGTCCCGAAATTTCTTGAAGTTGCGAAAGAGGCGTAAGCGGTGGTCGTAATGGAGTTGGTGAGACATCGGGTAATATCATACTCGGTGGTCGCACAGTAGCGTAAGGATCACGAATAACATTCATCGATGTGCATCTAAATTAAAGTAAAATATATGGAATGGAAAGAAGTTAAGATACAAAAATGAAATCGGTAAAATTTTTGAATTCAATTTTGTTTTTTTTGTGAACACGAGTACTCGTTTCTAACACTAAACAGCAGTACCAAGCCAAAACACAACGAAACAACTTTTTTTAAAACTGTCTTTTTTTCACTAAACCAACTTGAATTTGCAACACAAAAACTAAAGAACTAATTAAAAATTAAAAATTTAAGTGCGTTTATTATGGAATTTCTCGCAATTTTTATGATAAAAAGGTTTTATTTTTAAGATCAAAGAGAACTCTGACAAGTGTACCATCAGATTAGATTTACTTCGTAGCCTAATTTGTAGGTTTTAAAAATATGAGCAACTCAATTATTTTTTTAGGTGGCTTAATAAGTCCACAAATCTACTATGATGTCATCACCTACCTAGTGAGCCAAAGCTCTAAGCAACATATCTTTCAACTTTCGGCCTCTTAATTCTAGCCTTTCGTCCCTTTTACGAGGGTCAGGAATTCACATTATTTAATAGATCAAAAACTACTAACTAAACTACTCTTAGTATCAAGGATAAAGTTATGTTTACTTCAAATCGAACTTCTGTGAATTTTTTTTTTGAATTTGAGCAAATCAAAATCTTCCCCTTTAAATCAAAGACTATCTGGTGCCGGGAAATAAAGTCCATAAATAAACTTTGTCACCCGCTTAGTGTTAACTTAATTAACTTCAATGAAGTGGAGTTCTACTTGCAGTGTGAGGTTGCAATGTAATTTTCTAATCACAACTCCCAAGGAATAAAAACTAATTCTCACGGACTAACTTCCCTGTATCGACCATCTTGAATTAGATAGATTAAATTAGCTCAAAAATTAGCATAATTTTTTAATATAGTTTTTAAATTACGAATCATAATTTTTTTGATTTCAATCCAAAATCTAAAAAAGGGAAATATATATACATAGTTCTTATGCCCTTTTCCATAGAATGGGTATATTGTATATGGTAACGAGTTTCTAACATAATACCGTTAGGTATAGAAAAATACATATTTATATGTAGGTACGTATATTTTCACTGTAAATCTTCTCTAAATTAAATAAAAATATTTCAGTTTGGGCGTGGCTGACACCCACTTTTCATACAAAACCATCAATATTATTTTTATAAAATAACGATGCTTATATCAGAACAAAACACCTTAAATTTTGTGGGTATTAATTGTACGTAAGCATATTGTGTATGAAAACAAAAAAATGTATTTGGGTGTGGCTGACGCCCACTTTTCATTAGAAACTATATATCAAACTTATAATAAACTAAAAACCAATACATACCTTATAAACTAATAATAAATTCACAAGCCCAAATTTGTGCGTCTCTTCGTCGAAACTAAGAAGCTTGTGTACGAAAAGAAATTTTTGAATTTCGGGCTTACGTCCACTTTTCATGAAAGAACAAAAAACACAGTTATAAAAATTTAAGGTAGCAATATTCAATTTTAACCATTTTTTTCATTCGTTATATGAAAAATATATCACTTAATTCTTTTTTTTGTGTACATTTGTTCAATACGCCCACTTTTAAGGGTGCTATTTTTATAAAATACCTTTCTTCGGTAAAAAAAAAAACTACTCGATTCAGCCGTAGTTTCGCACATATGCCTAAAAATGGACTAACAATCAAAGCTCAGTTTGTGCTTTAAATTTTGTTTGCAAATTTTTAGGACACGCCCACTTTTAAGGGGCGTTTCCATCAAAAGCCGTAATATGCATTAATTTTGTTAATGTTTTTAAACTATCAGTCGCAGTTTTGAAGTAAGAAGATGGACATTTCGGTTTATATTCCTTGGAAACGTAGCAGTTTTCGGTTCAAGAATTGTTAAATACATCCATAATCGCTATTTCAATTCAAAATCTAATTTAATAAAGTGCACGACTGGGTCGTACGAACTTGCTCTAATGTGTTCAAATGGTCTTGGGGCTTGAGATTTTCGGAAAAAGGCATTGAAAAAATCATATGAAATTTTATTAATCACTTAAAAATCAATAGTTAAAACGTTTTTTGGAGAAAATGAAGTAAGCAATCAGATTTCTTTTGCTTTTTCAAAATTTAAGGAAATTTTTTTTCAAAATCGTTCGACCAGTTTTTTCAAAAAACGGTTTTTTTTGAAAAACTTTTCCAAAATATATACCAATTTTTTTTTGAGTATGCCAACTTCTAGAACTTTGTAGTTTTTATCAGAAAAATAAAATTAAAAAAACATTGATTAAACCGTTTTTGGAAAAAACAAAAAATAAAAAAAAAATTTTAAACTTTTTTAAAAAACTCAAAAAAACTTTTTTTGAAAAATTAAAGATTTTTTATTATTTCGTTTGTAATAGGGCTTCTACATTAAAAATTTCATCGGAATTCGTCCTCTGGCTTACGAGAAAATCGGATTTCAAAAAACCGGTCCTATGGGAGGTACCGTTATAAGACTTTTCCTGAAAAATTTATTCCAACCAAAACATTAAGTTTGCGGAGAAAACATCATTCAGAAAGTTTTATCAAAATCGTAGGAGCCGTTTTCGAGAAAAATTGAATTTTCACTAAAAGTCGTATGGCAGGTACCGTTAGTTTTAAAGCTAGAATGCTAATTCCAAAAACCCCTCTGTAGGACGTCATAATAATACTATCTACCAAGTTTGAAGCAAATCGGTCCAGCCGTTTAGGCTGTAGGTACCGATACAGACGGACGGACAGACAGACAGACAGACAGACAGACAGACAGACAGACAGAATTGTCGGACCCACTTTTTTAGGCTTCTCTACCATCGTAATGTTATGTTTGATTGTCCAAAAAAAAAAAATTTTTCTTACGAATGCATAACTTGCCTTATAGTACCTATAATCGCAAGTAAAAAAATTTGAATTATGTCTTGTTTTGTTCAAATCGATCTGCAAGCTTAAAACTGAATTTCCCTGAGCTCATAGTAATTGCCCTGGCAGTAAAGTCTCAACTTTGAGCGTGGTAAACGCCTTTTTCTTATTGCGCTAGCACTTATTGAACATCGGCAACACAAAATTTATGTTATTGAATTGTGTCCTGTCTGCTAAGGAAGAATTTTGTTTCTGAAACAAGAACAGAGGCTGGCTGCGGAAGGCGAACGCATACACATACAATAATATAGGGAAAAGGGTATCCAACAGTTCGTTGGAAACTGTAGAAGTTGTCTCAATCGAGAATATATGCTTGAGAGACAATTATTGTAAGCTACGTTTTTTTCGGTTTTGTTTTAATATTTTAATGTTTAAAACCTGGGCGAAAATGGATATCTCGCAAAGGCATATAAATTAAGAGGCAAAAAATTGTTAATCTTGCAACTAAAGATGGCAAAATGTCAAAATTCAAAGTTAAAAAATAAAACTTCAAATAAGTCTCACCAGAGAAGATCTTGTTCAAACCTTAGCTTACCATTTAGCAGATATGACTGCTAAGAATCTGTGATTACAACTTGATTAAAAGAGATGGAAAGTTTATATCAAAAAATGCTACCTTTAGCAGGTTCATAACTAGAATTCGCGAGTTAAATGGCTTATTTATATATAATGAGAAGTTGAGGTTTGTGACAACAACCTCAGTTTGATATTTTGTGTTAAAAGCACTTGACGCAAGTTTCAAGTTTTCTTTTTTTTTAAATTTCGCTGCTAAAAAAAAACTTTTTCACTTGGGCGCCAGTTAAAGGAATATTTACCATAACGGATAAACCCTAATCTTGATATTGATTTTTGTTAAACGCCGTTATATACAAAGAGAAAAATCATCAATTAAGATTAAGATCATTTAAGAGACAAACCTATCGTAAATCCACCAAGGGAAGTTGACATTATTTCTATCATTTTTGTGAATTAAATGATGACAAAAATCTTCTTTAGGTTGTTCATTTTCATATTCACGCAACTTCTTGGAAACTCAAGTTTTCCACTTCCTGCCAACTGTTAAGAATTTGATAAAATGTCAAAATACGATGGTTATGATCAATGCGACAGTTTAACAATGCACTGTTAGATAATATGACTTAATTTGCGTGTCATATTTTTGTCATTCGTGTGAATGTAAAATAATTTTCTACTAATTAAAAGAAGTGCAGAATTTTTTAATGTTGCTATTACCATGTCGAATGAAATAAAGTTCCACTGCACTGTTGCATCGAATCGGGCAAAGTAAATATATTTGTATTTGTAGAAGGTGGTTCAACTATAACGAACGATTTCAATTCTGAGTGTCAAACCATCAAGGTTTTTGCCCAACTTTATTTGATATATTTCTTTGTTTCAGTCAAATTCAACCATGGAGAGGTACACAATTGAGCAGAGCGTTAAAATAGTTAAAGTGTTTTATGAAAATGGACGTCAAATCAAAATGCCTTTACGGTCAGCATAATTAACCAAATGTGTACACAACAGGGATAATTGTGAAAAAAATTTCCGTAAACCGGGTCAGTAGAAGATGTGAAATGTGGGCTGGCGGTATAGAGTTGTAAGGGAATGCAGTATTTTGGAATTGTATTCTGCAAAGTCCCAATCATTTAACAGATTCTTCAGGAGTGCAATAGAATTTATTATATCAGTCTTTTTACTTAAAAAATCCATTTCGATTCCATTTTGAAGTCTAAATAATACAATCATCAAAAGCAGCCAAAAGACTTGAAATCACAAGATTGCATTCTTTCTTGAACTACATGTAGTCTTTGAAGTCTTCGGAAAGTCTTTAACATTCTTCGGAGTTTTTAAGTCTTTTGAGAGCATTTTAAAGCAGGAAAAAGGCTTCAGTACCTTGAATGCATTCAAAAGTCTCCAAGACTGCCAAGAATGTAAAAGGCTTTCCAAGGACTTCCAAAGACAAAAACTACATGCAGTAAAAAAAGAATACATTCATGAATTGAATTTGTTTGTCTGCTTCAAAGTACTGAGGTTAAATCAAAAAACTTTAAGAAAAATTTTTTTCATTAAATTAACTGCAATACTCCAATGTCTGCATTCTTTTACATCTCTGGCTGGCGGCAACATCGGATGGTTTTTCTTTGAAAATGAGGTCGGTCAAGCAGTTACCGTGAATGGTGTTAGCCATCGCGACTTCTTGTGGCCAGAAATTGAGGATATGAAACTGGACGATTTGTGGTTCCAACAGGACGGTGGTCACTTGCCATACAGCTAACGAAACAATTATTTTTTTGCGCGAGAAAATCAATGGCCATCTTATCTTACGTCGTGGTCAATTGGCCGCCACCAGCACCGCGATCAGAAGATTTAATGATACTTCTTTAGTATCGCTGTGATTTGAAACTCGACTAAACGGAAATGCGCCATTACACATTTCAGCAAATAAATATAAATGATAAGTGGTGCGATCTTTTTCTAACCATAGTCAATTATTGTTAACAATAGTGAACAAAAAAGGGTTCCTTTAATCCAAATTCGTAACGATTTGTAACTATAACAACTCAAGTTGTAGTGTCAAATACAAAGTAAAACAATTTGTATTTTTTTCCCACTCACCTCTATGATATGAGTTGAGATTGTTGATCTGTCAAATTGGACTTCTTGTTTTAAACAATTCAGTCTTTATTAAAATCAATTAAAAAAAAAAATTGAACGTGAAGGCGAATAATTTACTTAGTTGCTCAATATACAAAAAAAAATGTTAAAAGTGGTCGTTTGACAGTTTTACAAAATCTAACAAAAATCTATCGTTCCTAAATGGTTTGTAAAAAACCCAATAAATAACCCTAACTATGACACTTCAACAAATTTTTTTGACATAACAACAATTGTTGACTATATGGTTAGAAAAAGAACGCACGAAAGGCTGGCGAGAGAATGAGATGGAATACATACATTACATAGTATTTTATTTTCTATCCCATACCAACCTTAAGAAACTGAAATTGAATATGGTGGGCTTACACTGAAGAGTTGTTTTGGAGAATTTTTAAATTCTATGTCTTCTCTACAGCAGAGTTAAATTTTTGTAAGAAGTCCGTTTTCAATAACTTTTATAGGGTTTTCACGCCGAGCCGAAAACCCGGTTTTCAGCTAAAAGTTTACGAAAACATGAAAATCATTCACACCGGACTTTTCAAGTTTTCGTTTGACATTTCACTTCATTTTTACAACTGACTATCAAATTTTGAAATGAAAATATTTTCGGCTGCTATGATTGATTATTTTATTTTTGTAGTTTATGTGCTTTTTAGGTGTGTTTGGAAAGAATCACAACAAACTTAGGTGTGTTTGCTTTGTATTTCAACAAGTTTTCGACAGGTTTTATATAAAACTAATTGTTTTCGAAAACTTTTGTTTAGCAAAAATGTATGGTAAAACTTGTGTTTTCGTTCCGGTTTTGGGGGTTTTCAACGAAAACCGTGTTTTCAGCTCGTGTGAAAACCCTTAAAACAAGACGACAACGAATATTAATTTATTGATTATTCTTAAAAATGCAGTAAGTGGTGCATTTTCCCACGTAAATTAAAAAATTGTGTGGTTTTATGAAACCACGATGCAAGTGAAACTTTTTTTCGAATCATTGGCCTTTCGCACTATTCTTGGTTATTCTCTTGTTTACTGCGGTTTATTTGACTGTATCGGTGTAAATCACGACCAAGTGAACGACAACATTTACATCAATACACTGATCGAAACAAACACATATGTACGTCAGAGCACGTGCACGAATGAGTGAGAATATAAATTTTACATGCGAGCCATCGCCGCCGCCATATTACGACATGTGACAGATGAACGAAAAAATTTGAGGCGACGGAAAAAAAGTTTCACTTTAAAAAAAACCCTAAGCTATACACGTTAATCAAAAACCTTCATAGAAAATGATATTAGGAAGGTTCAGCATCAAAAATGTTCAAAATCAAGCTGAAAAGTCGCTTGATGTAACATATCTTAAAGTAAGGCATTTCTTAATTTTTTCTCTTTTGAGTGAAGATAACATTTTGTAGGTCAAAGTGTGAAAGATACATCATGTCAATTCATTTTTAATCTTAATTACGCATAACCAAAATCATAAAGCAAGTGCAAAATTCCATATAAAATTGTAAGTGCATTGTGCGCTAAAATTTGTGCAGTGTGCATTTTTTTATTCAAGAAAGAAAATCATTTAATTTTAAAAAGGAAACAAAAAACATAATTAAAGTCTCCAAATTCACTGAAAATTCCAATGAAAACGAGAAACTAAAAGAATTTCAATCAAACATTTAACGACGACAAAAACGATCGCGCTACAAAATTTTTTTTAACACCTTCAATTATCATAAACTTTTTTTTTTGTTGTATACTTTTGTATATTATATACAAAAGCAAAAACCATCAGAGAACAAATAACAAAACAAACAGAATATACAAAAACAAAAACAAAAAAATTGTGTTATTTATTTTGTATATTTTGGCTTTTACTACCTGGATACGGAGCTTTGTAAAGGAGTTTCTATGGTTACAGGTGTTGCATACCCTAAATCCGAGGGATCCTCATGTTCGTAAACAAAATCATCAGAATCCTCACGGCCAGAATGCCACCACGCAATACACCATTCTTTGATGCCGCCAAAACATTTATGTGACTTCCGCATATTGCTGCCACTTTTTATCTGCAACAAAAATATAAACGAAAACTCGATCATAAAAACCTATTTGAATGCTTTTCATTTCTGTCCGTTTCAATAAAAATCGAAAAAATTAAAAAAAAAAAAATTGAACAAAAACGACACTTATTGGTGGTGTCGGAGCCATTTATCACGTCCGAGTCCGTCAGTTACAAAAATTTCCCACCGCATAGTATACAAAAGCGCTGACTAAACACTAAAAAACCATAAAAAACTAAACAAGTATAAGGAAACTATAAATCGTCCTTGTCGTCTATCACCAGAGCGAGCACCACCACAAACTAAAAGCCATTCAAATAGTATCGTGGGGTTGTGGAAAGGCGCAAAGGATGAATGGGCATGGGGTAGGTATAGGGTAAACATTAAGGACAATCAGCTCCCGAATTGTCATTATACTTTTTGGGAGGAATCCAAAAAAAAAAAACAAAAAATAAGAAAAGGTTGGTTACCACCAGACCACAAGAACCAAAACATAACCAAAAAAAAAAAGAAATTGTGACTGAGTTCAAATGAGGGTACTTACACTCGATCTCCGCGAATGGATTCCATGAAAGCCCGCATCAGATAGAACAGCGTTTGTCATGTAAACACTTTCGGCATCGGCTGATGACTCAGAGCGAGGGCGTCGCCAGTTATCGTGGTCATTCCCTCCAACATGCGAAATGGACATCATGCCATGGTGGTTAACCGCCGTATTCTCATCGCTTAAACGAGATAGAAAAATAAAGTCAAAAATACTTTCAAATGAAAATCCCCACAAAAAAAAATAAAAATAAAAAAGGATTAAGCTTTTTCCTATAATATGGCCTCAACCCCCCCCCCCCCCCCCCCACCCCCCTCCAAAACAAAAAAAAAACCTTGAGCAAATATGAATCGAATTGAATCCCAGCTTAGCGAGCTCTTGCAATTGACTGTCACTAGTGTCACTGTCACCCACTTTGTGTCTAATGTCTGTTCTAAAAATCCCTCCTCTAATAGACATTCCCAAACGAACAATAAAATTCCATGCCATCCGCGATGACAACCATCAAGCCAAGACCAGTTTATCTGTGCTTCGACTACGACGACGAGATATTTTTTTTTTTTTTCCATTACGGAAGGATCACATTCAGTCAACCGGATGGTCTGTCAATGGATAGCAATACCAAGGGTGCATATATTTTATCCACCTTGTAGTAGTGTCATTGGGATTAATTTCCCATTTTTAAGATCATTGCTTTTCACCACGGCCACCGCATCACTGCCGGGCCGGCCGTAGCGTCGCGTCTCCTGTCGTCCTTTTACGATTGAAAATTTTCCAGGAATTTATGATTATCGTTTGTTTTTCTTTTAGAATTGCTTCTTCTATTATTTTTTTTTTCATTCTTGGCAAGAGAAATGTTGAAAGAGGATAATAGATAGAATGTCTAAGAAATTTCAGCGAAGTGGAAGACCATTCTATCACCCGGGACCCGCCAACTTTCCTTTGCCTCTTTCCGCGGTTCTAGATTAAATTGAAAAATAGTCTCTTGATGAAAAATCTAGAATTATGATTATGTGCACGCTTAGAAGGAGCTCCATTTTGCATAGATATAAAACCCAACAAAGTCTATTGTACTTTCCAAGTATCTAGGAATTTCATACCAGGATTAGTTTATAATTGACATCCAACCAACCCGAACCCGCTTTGAATGCGTGCCAATATCACTATGGAATTATTAGGCTAGTATGGTTTTAACGTTTTAATTCCGTTAACAGCATTCATTTAAAACCAAAAATATGAATCTTAAAACAAGGAGTGCCTTGCCTCGCCACAATCAACGCCGCGCCGCGGTGCGGCCGCAGGCAAATCACAAAGGAGAAACGACATAAAAATGGATAAGACAACGAATCAACGACAGGGACGACGACGACGACGGCGGACGTGTCCTTAATATTATTTTGTCCTTGCTGGTCGAGAGATCAAAAGTGGGATTTTGTTAATGCAGGAGCGGCCTTACACACAATATAATCTAAATTGCCTTTAGGTGACAGAAGCGAGAGAGAGCTTTATATTGTTTATTTATACACATTTTTATATATTGCAAAGAGGAAAGAAAAAAATCTCTTTTTTGTTCCATTTTTTTTTTTTTCTCTATAACATTGACAGGTCCTTGGAATACTTGGGTGGGTGTAAGGAAGACATGCGGAATGCTGCCTTCAGTATAACACTTGATATTACTGACCCATCACCATCTTGAAAATTTATAAAGATAAAAATTATTTTCTATATCTACTCCTACGTGTTGGATTTATCCTTTTTTTTTTTGTTAAAGGACATAATAGTATAGATTCTAAAGGAAAACGGTAGTGCATTATGATTTCAATTAAATTGAAGGGTCATATCTTATAGGTTGAAAGGATATATATTTAGGCACGATATCAAGGAATCTAGGAATAGAATTTTTTGCACACACAATTTTCAGTACATATACTAATAATTATGATATCGAACAAACATTACAAGGATAATAATATGAGTTAAGCCTTCAATATTCCGAGAAGCAACATCTAAAAGTGAAATCTAACGACATAGCATGAGGTTTTGGTTTTTACTGAAGACATTTTGATTTAAATAAGGATCAGGTTAAGGATATATTGACGTACTTAATACAAAAGGGGACAAAGTTTGGGGTTAAAACCCCTGAAAACAAACACACTTTGAACCAATTGGAGTTTCTTACAAAGCGCACAAGAGGATTAATTCCCCAATTCATATTAGTTCATCAATTTCATTGAAAAAGTATTCTCCTTAAAATATTTTCCGTCTACAAGCAAGCACAAGGCAAGTAACGGGTTTTTTAAAGGCATGTAACGGGTGCTTTTAAATAAAAATTAAGGATCTTTTTTAAAAAGGTAGGTATATAACTTTATGTTGGCCACACTGTTTTAAGTGGCGGCCATTTTGTCAGCTGTCAAGTAGTGTTTTAGTTTTAGCATTGTTTAGCAATTCAATATTTTTAAATTTATTTTGAAAATCATGGTTCTGTTCGAAATACGTATCGCTCACTAGGTACGTCCATTTTACGGTCAACATAACCGTTCATCACTTTTGGTTGAATGGATACGTCAATCAACAAAACTGCCATTTTTGGAGTGGATAATCCTCAAGTGTATGTTGAGACACCGTTACATCAACAACAACTGACTGTTTGGTGTGATTTATGGGTTGGTGGAATGATTTGTCCGTACTTCTTTAAAAACCGTTAAAGAGCCATGATTACTGACTTTTTCGTTCATCAATTGAAAAACCATGACGTGCAGCAGCTTTGGTTTCAACAAGACGGCGCCGGCGTAACATGTCACACAGCTCGTGTTACAATTGATTAGTTGAAGGAAACGTTCGGTGAGCCCATGAATTTCGAGTTTTGATCCTGTTAATTGGCCTCCAAGATCGTGCGATTTAACGTGGGGATATGTGAAGTTGTTAGTCTACGCCAATAGGCCCCCAAACGATTGACCACTTGGAGGACAACATTTGCCGCTATACGGCCACAAATATTGGAAAAAGTCATCGAAAATTGGCCCTCCAGATTAGACTACGTCCGAGTCAGCCATGGCGGTCGCGGTTATATGCCAGAAATCATATTTAAATTATAATGCCAGAAAATTATCTTCCGAATAAAGTAAATTTTATGTCAATTGAAAAAAATTATCTTTGTTTTAATCCATTTCAAAGTTCTATCCCTCTAAAAAAAAAACACCCTTTACAAGACAGAAATATTGTTGAAATGAATTTTTTTCTTATTATAATCTAAAAAATAATTTTTTGGTATTTATTTTTGAAATATGATTTCCGGCGCATGTTCGCCGCGGTTACGAGTTTCATAGTCCATTCTATCAGTTCAATTTTTCACTACTTTGTCCAATAAATCTGGCCCTATGGCTTTAATGGTATATTGCATATTGGCTCCCAATGCTTCAAGAGCTGCTGGTTTGTCGGCATTAACCAACGACTTAATATAGCCCCATAAAAAGTTATCGAGAGGCGTTAACTGCCTGAACACAATGGTGTAGCTGCAGCTGTAGTACGTAGCACTGTCAAAGATAATGTCAAACAAAAGTAGCGCACTAACCAGCATGCATGAATATAATGTTGTAGCACTCAACTCAAACAAAAATAATGTTCGTCATTTCGTTTGTTGTTGTTTTGCAGCGCAGCACGTTCGTGAAGTTGTACTTCAGCTACTCTTTGTGCTGCAGCTGCTACTTCACACTGTAGCCTGGAAATACGATTTACGAATGGACAGCGACGCCCCAGCTCAAAAAGTCTTCAGCGCCAAACAAGAGGGAGTCAGAAGCCAAGGTAGACCTCATCTTCGACGGAGGGACTAGGTGGTGGGAGACCTCCGACAACTTGAAGTGCAAAATTGGGGACGGCAGGCTAAAGATCCAGCCGACTGGAGGGGCATACTAGGCAAGGCCTTAAGGCAACACGCTCTAGTGGAGCCAACATAAGTAAGTAAGTACCACGATTTACGTACATTTAACTTCGACAGTGCTACGTACTACTGCTGCAGCTACACCATTGTGCTCAGGCAGAAGTCACACGAACGAGGTGGCCAGTTAACAGTAGCATTTCTGGAAAAAAAAATTATCACCAAGTTGATTTCGCAATACATTGATGGTTAAACGCGCTGTGGTGCAACTTTCGTAATGTTGTTGGAAACAAATGTTGTGGATATTTAGCTGATAAATTTTTGACTAAATAACGTCTTATAAATCGGAATATATGGGCAGCACGCACGAAAAAGAGTCGCAGTCACAGTCACGTTATATATCTGCTTTGAAGGCATAGAAAGTCGATAAAGGGGGAGTGGAGAGTGTTGAGTGGTTGGTGATTGTAAGTGGTGGTGGTGGTGGGGAGGGTGGTATTGAAGAGGATGTGTTTAGGGAGAGGGGGGGGGGGCGGAGGGTAGTGTCGGGAAGAGGAAAAATTGTCAAAAATGGTGGGTGAGTGGAAGGTGGTTGTAGGTGGATTTGGCAGGGGGATTTGGTGTGGTGGGGGAATTGTCAAAAATAGTTGGGGTGGGTGGTTGGCGGTGGTGATGAGGGGGATGATTAAGTGTGGGGGGAATTGTTTACAATTTTGGGTGGTTGGTTGGTGGCTGTATGGTTGGTGTTGGGGGATTTGGTATGATGGGGTGAGTCAAAATTGTCAAAAATGGTGGGTGTTTGGTTGGTGATTGTAGTTGGGGTGGGAGGTTGATGTTCGGGGGGAAGAGTTGAGAAAAAAAATTCAAAAGATACAACCTACACAAGAACTGTTTTTTGAACTGGTTATCACGTACAATTATCGTCCGTAAACCGACTTCACAGACAACCGCGCGATAGCTCTCGACATTCACTGTAAAGGCAGCTTCTTCCTGATTTCGAATGAAGCAAGGACCAATGATGCAGCCAACGTGTAAACCGCACCAAACAGGCAATTTTAATGGATGTTATGGTGATTCGTTAATGATTGTCTTTGCTCCATATACAGCAGTTCTTCGGTAAAAAATGCTTTATGAACTTCGCGAACAGATTTTTTGTTCAAAGTAAATTTCCACAATTTGGAAGCGTTATTTCGGCGTTAAACGATTCACGATGAATTGCCAAACCCTACTGAACCGAAAAATGTCAACACAGTTTGACATTCTCAACTGTCTAAATATAGACAACAACCATCGACACTTCTCATGCTGCTAAAAAACACCATTTTCTTCAGAGTAACTTCAGGGCAACCAAAGGCTTAGAAAAGAACAAAGAATTTTTATCGACAAGGAAAGTTGGATTTTCAAAAATCGATTTTTAGAGACCCCAGGGAATCTGCAAGGCTCAAGGAACACAATAATTATCAGTACATTAGCAACTCATAAATATATGTATATGTACATACTTCATTTTGACTCTCCTTTGTCCCGTTCCCTACTACATACTTCATTTTGACTCTCCTTGTCCCGTTCCCTACTGTGAATTTCTACAAACCTATCTGTAAAAGGCTTGAAAATGGCAGCATTCACAGAAATTCACAGCATTAACCGAATGGCATTTTTCTGGGTTAAGTGTCAAATTAGAAAGAAAATGGACAAAGACATTTCCTGGAACTCCCCAATACTTTTAAAAATATCATGTAAATATACATATCGTTTAAAACCATTTTTAAATAGCAAGTTGATTCAGGAACAAAAAGGAGTTGTTTTCCTCCGCGTCAAACTTTTTGATATTGATTTCATTATTTTTATTCAATCTCAAAGACGTTGTATGAGATTTTTGTCTTGTGTATGTGTGTGCCAAAGAGTTGGCATTAATATAAGCTTGAACTTTCACTTTGGTATTTTTTTTATTGATTAAAAAAAGATATTAAAAACTCATCTAGAGTTTCCTTCTAAGGTGCCTTCTTTCCTAATGAAACAAACTAAATGTTACCAAATATTCCTCTTTCTACAAATCAAATATTATAAATTTATTGTAATGGGCCGTTTTATGTGAATTACACCCTTAAATCAATTTCTGTAAGTGCTTTCAATTTGCCCCAAACGCAAAATTCCATTCCTTCACTCTTTATAGGAAAGTACATTTTTCTTGAGTGGGTGTTTATTAAAAAAAAAAAAAAAAACAAAAAATACAAAAAAAAACAAGTCCATAAAGAACATAAAATGGACTATGAATATAAATATTTTTCCAGAGCAATTGGAAGGCTGTGGGGCAATATGAACAAGCTGATTTACCTAAATGTTTTTTTACCCAGAATAATTTTGAGAAAGCATTGAAAACGGTTTTTGGTTTTTGGAGAGATTTGGTAAACAACTTTTGTTTTCGTTTTCGTTTTGTTGTGTATTAATTTAATTTTGGTGGGGGGAAAATTTATGAGGCTTAGTACAAGCTTCAAATGTTAATTATCTAACTTTGGACTATAACGTTGACGAGTTTTACTTAAAACTAAAAACCGGAGAACGAAGGATGGAAGTTTAAGCCAGGTTCTTCTCTTCTTTTTCTTTTAGTACCGTTCGGCACAAGTCTCCCACTTGTCTGCTTCACAGTAGTGATCCGCCTCTAGAGTTTGCCGGGTTAACCTCAATAAGCGTCAGCAATCCTCCCTGTCTTGGATTGTTCCATTTCTGAGGACAAACAAATACTTTCGTCGCTGGATTTATTTGAACCAGGAGTTCTTAGGCCTTCCTCATCATCCCACCCCGCGATAGTATTGAAATGTTGTATGATATTGCATTTTGACGGAGTTCTCAGGATCTCTACTTAGACCGTGACAATACCAGCTGGTTTTTGCAAGATGGATCCCTCTGATTTTCGTACTTCTATTATATAAACAAACTTTGTCACGGAAAAAAATCTTCTGGACCAATCAATACAAGTTGTATTAGACGATTTCAAGTCTGATCTCCACAAAATAAATGCTGGTGTGCCCCAGGGCTCCGTTCTGTCTCCGACTTTCTTTCTCATTTTTATAAATGATAAACTTCTGAAGATAAGAAGCAGCCTTGTTGAAATTAATGCAAACATTAAAGTATTAGTTCGTGATGATAGGATGTATATAGAAAAAAAAGTTTTTCGTTGGAGTTCTTCGCTGGGACTTTTACAAAACAACAACAATGGGGTTTTGGTGCTAAATCAAATTTACCAAACAAATGTCAGCGACCAACTGGGTCTCAACGTGGAATCGCAGATGACAGAAGATGACAACAACAGAGCTGAGCCAGTAGTGACACCTACATTTCAAAACTCTAACTTAGCACGGACACAATCCAATTCTTCATCTATGTTCCCATAGGGTATAACTGCCGTCTGCCAAAATAAAGTTAAATTAGCAGAAATAAATAAAATAAAAATATTAAGCTATAATATCAAAGGCCTTATTAATAAGTCAATTCAAGTAGGATTTTATGAATTTATAAATAAATTTGATATTATTTTTCTGTATGAAACATTTTTAGTAGAAGAAGATCATAAATTATATTTAAACCATTTTAAAAACTTCGAATTCGTTTGGATTTCCGCTTTAAAACAAAATGCACGAGGAAGAGCAAGTGGAGGATGCTTCTTTGGATACAAAAAAACAATTTAAAAGCAACATATCCTTTAAATTTGAATCTTTTAATGAACTAAAACTTTTGAAAATATTAATAGAAGCAAACAAGCTATATATACTACCAATTTATATCAATTGTAACAACTGGGAGAGAGATTTTGGTGCGCTAGTTGAAGCAATCGAACACTGTAAATACGATGATATGATGATAATAGGTGATCTAAATGCCAGAATAGGAAAAGAAGAGGGAAGAGAAAATAGATTCGCAGGTAAAGTGAGAAAGTCAGAAGATGGAACAACAAATGCAAAGGGAGTAAAATTGTTAGAATTATGTGATTCTCAAGGATTTCGTATACTAAATGGTACAAGCAGTTCAGACTCCAATGGAAAGTATACGTTCGTAGGACAACAAGGATGTTCAGTCATAGATTACTGCTTGATACGAGGATTATGGATATCTTTAGTTAATGACCTTGAAATTTTGACGCAACAGTACTCAGACCATATGCCTCTCGTTGCCCAGTTTGGTACGTCACCGAAAGAGATAGATGATACAAGAACGATACAACTTCCTCAAAAGCTGGTGTGGAAACAATCAAATGCATCGGAGTATAGACGAAAACTCGACCTCAACTTGCAGACTGGCGTTCAATTAAATATAATGGATATCGACAATTTAATCAAAATTTCTTATCCACCACATACACAAGCTTATCAAAAAAGATACATTTTTAAAGAAAATTGGTTTGATACTGAGTGTGAAGCAGCGAGAAGAATATCTTTTGGATGGCTAAAAGTTTTTCGAAAATTTGGAGATCAGTTTTTTAAAAGAATGTACTGCCAAACAAATACAGCCTTTAAGCTTATGTGTATAAACAAAAAGAAAAGATATTTTGAAAACGAAGCCCTTAAATTAGTTAATTGTAAAGACACAAAGGAGTTCTGGTGTGCTATTAAAAAATTCAACTGTAAAGCACCCCAAATTGGTACTCAGCTAGACGCTAGGACACTAATGAACCACTTTCAAACGCTGTTGAACGCACAAAGTAGCATACGGCCGTTTCACTACGCAAAGCCATTAATTGAAAACGATATATTAGATGCACCTATCACACAGGGAGAATTATACAACGTTTTGAAAAAACTTAAAGACGGAAAGGCACCTGGAGCGGATCGTATACCGATTGAATTTTTTAAGTATGCGACAAGTAATTTTATCGGAAAAATAACGGAAATTTTCAATGAGATGCTGGAAACAGGTAACTTACCGCCACAGTTCAAACAAGCCATAATATATCCGATTCACAAAAAAGGCAATATAGCTGAACCAGCAAATTATCGTGGAATATCTTTCCTTAACTCATCCTATAAGGTCTTCACAAAACTTCTAAATGAGCGTATGTCAAGTTGGATCGAACGCAACCGTTTGATCAAAGAATTCCAAGCAGGATTTCGGAACGGTTATTCGACCGTAGACAACATTTTTGTACTGCAAAACATTGCTGGAATATTCCTCGAACAAAAAAAGAAATTATTCGCCTTCTTCGTTGATTTCAAGGCAGCCTTCGATAATATCGATCGAAGGTCCCTAATATTCAAACTTTATAACGCTGGAATGAGCCAAAAGTTTGGAAAGGTTATTGAAAACATATACGAAGACAACCAATCGAGTGTGTGGAGCGGGACCGAAACATCAGAATGGTTTGAAACAACAATGGGAGTAAGACAGGGATGTACACTAAGTCCATACCTCTTTGCTTTATACATCGACGACCTCACCGACTTTTTACCTGGCGGAATAGAGATTGCAGGAAATTTAATAAAAGCCCTTTTATTTGCAGACGATGTGGTTTTATTTGCATATTCACCAGAGTCCTTACAATTAATGATTAACCGTCTTGATTTGTACTGCCAATTATGGAATCTTACGGTTAACCTTACAAAATCAAAAATTATGATTTTTAAGAAGGGAGCTGGTAGAGAGTGCAGAAATGAAAAATGGAATCTTAACGGACAACCCATTGAAATCGTGAAAACGTACAGATATCTTGGTGTGACTATATCTAGTAATCTCAGTATGGAACCTCATTTAAAGGAAAGACTGGTTAAAGCAAAAAGTGCCATATCGGCTACATGGAAAAGATGTTTTTCAAATCAACTGATTGACCACAGCGTAAAGTACAAGGTTTTTAAAGCTGTATCAGAATCCATTATGATGTACGCAGCGCAATCTTGGGGATATTGCCAATATGAAACAGTAGAAAAACTCCTTAGATACTACATAAAACGATGCTTCGGCTTACCAAGTACTACACCAAACTATATGATCAATATCGAAACAGGACTGTCACCGCTTTTCATTAAATCATTAAAATTGCATGTAGATTATGTTATGAAGGTTTTAGAATTGCCGGACCATAGACTTCCAAAAATTATTGCAAAGAAAGTAGTCGCAAGGAATACGCTTTGGTATAAAAAACTCGAAGAGCTAGCTACGTACTGCAGATTCGAATGCAATTTAGCTGATGGAAACGAAAGATACCATAAGGATATGCTTTGCAATCTTATTGCCAAAGTAGATGAACAATACAGAGCTGATTGTGTAAGTATGGCTTCATCGTCCGTTTACCGAGCAACATACAGCATTTTAAAACACAATCTGTCCGACAAAAATTATTTCCACAACGACAACAGCAAAGAACTAATTTCGGCTGTTTTTAAGATGAGAGGCGAACTTATACGCCTTAACTATATCCCACATCGTCCAGATTTACCGATTTACTGTAGTCTTTGCAACTTATCTGAAAGAGAAGACGTTATGCATTTCATCGCAAGATGTCCCATACTTAAAGAAATAAGACGATACTTTCTAGGCAACGACACAAAATCTGAGGAAGAAGTTATAGCCTATCTAAACTGCGAAGGTGATGTTAAGCAACTTTATTACTTCTATAAAGCAGCAATTAATTACCGTAGTAAAATTATTTCTGAGAATTTTTAACCAAGAAAAAAAAAAAAAAATCCAAATTAGTATACAATTTTTTACTTTTTGCATTTTTACATATCCTTATACCTTTTTTTAAGAAATAAGATTACATTATGTACATTAAAACAAACTTTTTATTAAATGTTTAATTCCATGTCAATCAGGCAGACGGCAAAGCCATGCTAAATGATTTTTGTAAAACAAATTTGTATTATAAACAAGAAAACAAACAATAAAAATCTAATCTAATCTAATCTAATCTAAATCTATAAATGATCTCTTGTCTGTGACTTCTAATCCATTAAATTGTTTTGCTGACGACTCAACCCTCAGCTTTTCATATACGTTTGGTAATTCACGGCCTTCGCCTTCGGACGTGTTATTACAACGAAATCGTATGATAAGCTCGTTAAACTCCGATTTAAACAGCATTGTGAATTGGGGTACTAGAAATCGTGTGGAGTTTAATGCGTCGAAAACTCAATGCTGTCTTTTGTCGTTGAAGCTAAACATACCCCCTATGCCATTATCTATGAATGGTACTTGCATCGAAGAGGCCGAAAAGCTATCAGTACTCGGTATGTGTATCAGTGACAATCTTCGTTGGAATGATCATATACTTGAGATTGCCAAGAATGCTGCATGATGCTTAGGCTTTCTTAATAGATGCAAGAAGTTTTTCACCCCTTCTGATCTGGCTACAATTTACAAGGCGTTTATACGCCCTAAACTCGAGTATAACTCCCATCTCTGGGCAGGTGCTTCTCAAACTTTTCTTCACCTGCTCGACAGAGTTCAGAAAAAAGCGTTAAAATTGATAGGAGAGAGAAGCATTATGGAAACATTTCCATCAATTGAACATCGTCGAAATGTTTCATGTCTTTCCTTATTTTATAGATTCTTGTACAAAAAATGCTCACTCGAGGTAGCTAGCTGCGTTCCACCCCTTAAACATTTCCCCCGTAATACTCGTCTTGCTAGGAACGCTCATCAGTTTACACTTGAGCCCAATTTCGGACGTACCGTGAAATATAGAGATTCTTTCTTTAGCCGTACAACACGAATGTGGAATGGATTGCCTGGCACAATTTTTCCTTGCCATTTTGATCTTCAAACATTCAAGATCAATGTTCATCGACACCTCCTTTCCCTTCCTTCCTAACTTCGTATCGCTCGCGCTGTGACTTATCATTAAAAGGGCTATATAACAAACCCATTGAGCGCGTGTGCATTATAAAAAAAAAAAAAAAAAAAAGGAAACCCAAGTTGCTTGCGCCTGTCAAATCTTCTGGGATTTGGAATTCTTCGGTGGCTCCAGCTGGATATCTTACCTTTTCACTGCTCCCTCGTACGGGAAGGAACCATGTCTTCCGTAAGCTTTTTGAACGCAAAACCAAGTAGCAAAAGTATTCGGCAAACATCTCTCTGTCCTGCTTTCTCGATAAAAGTGTTGAGGTTTTCCTCTTCGCCGGTTATGGCTTTTATTCAACCACACTCAACCAGTTTCCGAGTTACCCGGTTCTGGGTGAAAAGGTGGCTCTGTGATAAAAGTTTCGAACTTATGGAAGCATGGATGTGCCTATATTCCACCTCCTCGTGGTCTTCCGGGAACAATATAAATGAGAGGGAAATTTTTACGAGATTATAATTGCAGCTGTATTTCCTTGTCTATTCTTATATTGTTTCTTACGGTAACGTATGCAGTGAAATGCTGCATACGGCTAAGAGAATAAGGCTTTATGGTTATATGTCAGCTGGTTAGCAGCCTTCTCGGTCTGTTAGCTAGACGCATATAATCTAGGGATGGAGGGCCCTGGTTATAGGACCAAACCTCAAGTAGTTGTCATTATTTGGCTGCTCGAAGCGTGTAAGCTACGTAAAGAAAAGCTACCACGGGGTTACAGTTGCCCACCTCCAAGAAAGGAGGTTCTGTAACACTGGGAAATGGCGCATTTTAGCAGCATCGTGGGGGCTGTGAGTGGGACTAGATAGAAGTTGTTAAGTTTGTTGCCAAGGTTAGAAAGCCTATATTAAGTGCATATGTATGAGGTAAGCTTTATCTCAACTTCAAACTTCTCAACTTAAGAAAAAGTGATCATGCCTATAACATGATTCACTAATGGAGTGTAAACTCTAAAATCCGTTTCACCAGGATTTCTAGGTGACCGTTTATGTGGATAGGTCCACCGTGAACGAAAGGCTCACTGCCAGGTATTCACGTTAAACCATATTTATATATCTGCTCCCTCGTACATGTATATGACCATCCGCTCATTTAGGTTTCTGGAACTCCTCTAGGCCGCTTATTAGATCTCGTGGTTTTCTATTAAATGCTTTTTCAAAATCAACAGAAAATGTACATATATATGTAAATCCTCAAAGGATCAAAGGAATCCCGATGTTTTTCAATAAGGATGCTAATACTTTGGATTGGATCTGTTGTTGACAAACCCCCAATGGTCATCAGACAGCCGTATTATATTTTGACGACGCTTATATCCAAAACTCGCTTAACGATCTTCATGGTGTGTTTGGTAACAGTTATCATCATAGCTTAGATTATCCCCTTTTCCTTTGTACATGTGGAGAACTTAACTTTTTATCCATAGTTTAGGTATCCGATCACCTCTTTGAAGCTCTGGGATGAGAATCATGAGCCACCAGACCCCGATATGACAAAACTACTCGTATTTTCAAAACTTAGAAGAGATCTCGTCTGGCAAAATCGCTTTATCTTTTTTACAATTTTTAATCGCCTTAACAACTTTTTCGATTGATACTCCGACGCCGGGTACATCGGCAGAGTTAGGTCCAGCAATTGGAAAGTATAGCCGGGGGAACTATACTTCTAAAAGTCCATCACAATATTGTCGCCGCCTATACAATGTTATCGTTTTCCGCAGAAGTTGCCCTTGAGCATTTTTAATGAACTTTGGCGAACAAATCTCTATATAAAAAGAACGGCTGGGATGAAAAAAGAAAAGCTGGGGTTAGTTTTGTAAACAGTGAAGGGAACCCGAGCGGAATCGATGAATGAAGAGAAGCGAGAACATTTTGAAGAGAATGTCTTCAAAATTTCCCACCTTTTCAAAAAGGGACACGCATCTATTGCAGAAAATTAAAAGTGAGCTTCAAGCTGATTTCCGTTCTGGGTACTCGACGTCTGACCAAATATTTCTTCTGTCATAGCCGAACATAGTCGAAACATACCTACATCGTGGGAAAAAACTCTATGCCTTCTTTGTGGACTTTATAGCAGCCCTCGACAGTATCCATAGAGATTTTTTTTTTTTTTTTTTTTTTTTATAATGCACACGCGCTCAAGGGGTTCGTTATAGCCCTTTAATGATAAGTCACAGCGCGAGCGATAGGAAGTTAGGAAGGAAGGGAAAGGAGGTGTCGATGAACATTGATCTTGAATGTTTGAAGATCAAAATGGCAAGGAAAAATTGTGCCAGGCAATCCATTCCACATTCGTGTTGTACGGCTAAAGAAAGAATCTCTATATTTTACGGTACGTCCGAAATTGGGCTCTAGTGTAAACTGATGAGCGTTCCTAGCAAGACGAGTATTACGGGGGAAATGTTTAAGGGGTGGAACGCAGCTGGCTACCTCGAGTGAGCATTTTTTGTAAAAGAATCTGTAAAATAAGGAAAGACATGAGACATTTCGACGATGTTCGAGTGACGGAAATGTTTCCATAATGCTTCTCTCTCCTATCAATTTTAACGCTTTTTTCTGAACTCTGTCGAGCAGGTGAAGAAAAGTTTGAGAAGCACCTGCCCAGAGATGGGAGTTATACTAGAGTTTAGGGCGTATAAACGCTTTGTAAATTGTAGCCAGATCAGAAGGGGTAAAAAACTTCTTGCATCTATTAAGAAAGCCTAAGCATCTTGCAGCATTCTTGGCAATCTCAAGTATATGATCATTCCAACGAAGATTGTCACTGATACACATACCGAGTACTGATAGTTTTTCGGCCTCCTCGATGCAAGTACCATTCATGGATAATGGCATAGGGGGTGTGTTTAGCTTCAACGACAAAAGACAGCATTGAGTTTTCGACGCATTAAACTCCACACGATTTCTAGTACCCCAATTCACAATGCTGTTTAAATCGGAGTTTAACGAGCTTATCATACGATTTCGTTGTAATAACACGTCCGAAGGCGAAGGCCGTGAATTATCAAACGTATACGAAAAGCTGAGGGTTGAGTCGTCAGCAAAACAATTTAATGGATTAGAAGTCGCAGACAAGAGATCATTTATAAAATTGAGAAAGAGAGTCGGAGACAGAACGGAGCCCTGGGGCACACCAGCATTTATTTTGTGGAGATCAGACTTGAAACCGTCTAATACAACTTGTATTAAACGGTCCAGAAGATAGCTTCTAATCCAACGAATAAGAGTATCATCGATACCAAATGCACGCATTTTCGATAAAAGAGCTTCATGCCAAACTCTATCAAATGCCTTTAAAATATCAAGCGCAATAATCTTGCTTTCGCCAAAGCGATGCACAGATTTGTTCCACTGTTCGGTGAGAATGCCATCAGATCACCAGTGGAACGATTGCTGCGAAAGGCGTATTGCCGGTCATTTAAAGCTCTTTACGCTTAGGGTTATACAGAATGTTTGGTATAAGGTGTGGCAAAAGGCTAGAGCATGTACATAGCTTGGGTTGAGATAAGACAAAATTCGTATGGGAGGGGGGTCTATTCACCTCCGTTTAGCCGGGAGGGGCAATTTTCGAAACAATTGACTTAAATTGGAAACAAAATTATTTAAAAATAACGGTAACTCCTACAATGCCTTGTCATACCTTCTTGTAAAGCCAGAAACCTCTTCTTTTATTGCGTTGTTAAATAAAGTTACATATTAAGTAGACCGTTTTCAAAATATTAACTTTCAAACTAAACATTTTAAAATAAAAGTTTGAATCCTTTTTTCAAGCTATTTTTTTTCAAAATTTTCTGTCAATAAGTATGTATTACTTTTGTTGTCAAAATTCATTGCTCTTAGTTCTAAGTCCAACACTGAAGGCCGTATGGCTCGAAGATTTTTTGTTGCCAAGCTATTCAAAAATAAACAAACCTACTTCCTCACAAAATTAAATACATTCTCTTAATTAAATAAAAATATTTTAATTTGGGCGTTCCTGACGCCCACTTTCCTACAAAATCATCAATAATTGTTTTTATAAAATAACGATGTTTAAATTCGAGCAAAAAACTTTAAATTTTGTGGCTAGGTCTTAGTTTTACGTGAGCATTTTGTGTATGAAAAAAAATTGATTTTGGGTGTGGCTGACGCCTATTTTGCATTTTGCTGCACTAGAAGTTACTGAACATCGGCCACTCAAAATTAATATTATTGTATTTTTTCCTGTTTGCTTGAGAAGAATTTCGTTTCTAAAACTGGACAGCGGCAAGCTGCGGGGGTTCGCCCCGCATACACATAAAATAAAATGCACGACTGGGTCGGACGAACTTGCTCTAATGTGTGACAGTGCTCTTGGGGTTTGAGATTTTGGAAAAAAGCATGGAAAAATTATATGAAATTTTACTGATCACTTAAAAATCACTAGTTAAAACGTTTTTTGGAAAAAATTAAGTAAGCCATCTAATTTAGTTTACTGTTTAAAATTTAAAGAATTTTTTTTTTTTTTTTTTCAAACAAAACAGTTTTTTTGAAAAACTTTTCGAAATAATATTCCAAATATTTTTTGAATATGCAAACTTTTAGCAATTTGTAGGTTTAATCAGAAAAATAAAATTTAAGAAAAATAAATTTAACCGTTTTTGGAAAAAAAAAAAAATAAAAATAAGTTTAAATTTTTTTTTTTTTAACTCAAAAAAACTTTATTTGAAAAACTTAAGATTTCATATTATTTCGTCTATAAAAGGGCTTTAAAAATGTCATCGAAATTCGTCAAGTGGCTTACGAAAAAATCTGATTTAAAAAACCGGTCCTATGGGAGGTACCGTTATAAGACTTTTCCTGAAAAATCTATTCCAAGCAAAACATTAAGTTTGCGAAGAAAACATTATTCAGAAAGTTTTATCAAAATCGTAGGCGCCGTTTTTGAGAAAAATCAATTTTCCCCTAAAAATCGTATGGCAGGTAGCGTTAGTTTTAGAGATAGAATGCTAATTCCGAAAACCCCTCTGTAGGACGTCGTAATAATACTATCTACCAAGTTTGAAGAAAATCGGTCCAGCCGTTTAGGCTGTAGGTAACTATACAGACAGACAGACATACAGATAGGCCGATACCGGGTAGCGCTTTTGGCAGCTCTGGTTTTGACCTGCAGCATTGCCAAGTGAGTTTCGTTCTCGCAGCTGTGTGTGCCAGACTGAACTCATCATCGAACCAGGTGTTTCGTTGTGGTCTCCGAGTGAAACGAAGAACATATTAGTAGGGACATTTCTGATGTACAGTTCTTGCAATGTTGCCACTATTTCTCTGGGTTTGGCGCAGGTGCCGAGCTGGTCGAGAGAGGTAAAAGGAGACACGGTTGTTCTAAAAGTTCTACTTTAATTCAAACTGTTTTTGTTGCCTGCAGTAAATTTCCAATAATCTAGCTGCAGCATTTTATTTTTCTACGCTCCAAGCCTAGACTAAAAGTACGTGAAACATGAGTTGATAAAGATAATTTCGAACATAAACTTAAATCAGATCCGCTATAGCTATAAGGAACTTCAAACTTTTTCCCAAAACCTTAACAAATTTCGAAAATGTTACTCAGAATACCTTTAAGAACAAACATATATGTACGTTCCTTTATTTATATACAAAAGAAGAAGCATAGTATCTCAATTACTGTGATGCCACTTCGCATTTTATTCTGCCAATAAAAGGGAACAAAAAGCTAACGCAATCCAACGTAAATTCACAACTCTTCATTAATTAGGTTCATTTATTTGAAGAAGGCGAACGTTATGGCCACAGGCTGAGTTCTTTCTTTCCATACACTATAATACCATTTGGCAAAATGTTACCAGCTATTGGGTCTTGTATGTCGTCAATCCATATTAGGCACATAATTTATCGCCCTCGAAGATAACCTTGATTCCGCAGCACTACGCCGCCGACGCCGACGCGCCGCTCCGCTCATTCTGGATAATAGGATTAGGATAACAACGGTTATGTTGTATAGGCTCAACGCTCAAAGCAGCTTTATGACTATAAAGTTGTCATATAAAAATAAAATTTATATAGAAAGTCGGGAGTTTCTTGAAAATTAACTATACTTTTTCTTCCCACAAAGTAATCCAGAAAAAAAATAGACGCCATATTTGATTTCTAAAAGTTTTCTGGAATATTTAAGAGTTGCCTCGCCTTGGGCTTATAGGATGTTGGAATGTTGGTACTATACCTACATTAACGAGGACCATTTTTTTTTTCTTTCTTTTACTCAAAAAGACTACCATATCCTGATTCTTGAGAACATTATAAACGGTCCTCCTCTGTGTCATCAACATTAAGCGAAATCACTTCTCTATTTTTCTCATTCGGGGCTTTTTCTGCTTTCATCAAAGACGTCATGATGACGTAGGCGCTGGTGCTGGTGCGGGTTTTGTTCTCCTGGAATACAAACATGACGGCAATTCCAAATGGGTATCAAGTGTTTTTTTGTTGAAAACATACAGCATTTCAAAGTGAATATAAAAAGTGCGCATCGTGGTCGCATTAATTTGCTCACAGTATAAGATTGTGACTAGGAAATAATACGAAAAAAAAAAACCAAAATCATTCAAAATGAAATCGTTCGGAACTTATTTTGACACCTAAAGAGGGGTAAAACCCCGTCGCGTAGTGGTTACTGTGTCGGACTGCCACACCAATGGTTCTGGGTTCGAGTGACTCAACCTTAGTTTTTAATTGCGATTAAGGCAAACATTTGAGATAACAATCACTCATGATATTGCGATTATGGAAAAGTGGAAATAAGTGGATCTGGAAATTCCGTCCGCCAGTATGTCTTTCTGTCTGTCTGTTGACACCTCTAAAGCCTAAATGGATGGTGGCCTATTTTCTTTAAACTTGGTACCTAGAATTTATTTGGAATTCGCTCGGGGGTCTTTTTTCATTTTTTTAGGTTCAGAAACAACGTTATCTACCTCTCATACAGTCATAAACAAAAAGTTTGATTTTCGAAAACGGCTAAGTATCATAACGGTCTTCTTACAGAACCGTTTTTTTTTTTTTCAAATCGAGTTTTCTCGTTAACTGTTCTTCCGATTTCAATCAAAACTTTAACGTAGGAAGCCATTTGTAATTGAATTTATGTTGTATTTCAAAATTTTGAAAAGAAAACTTTTCGATTTTTAATAATTTAAAAAAAAAAATATTTTAGTTTTCGAAATATCTCGGAAATGGTTGGATTTTTTAAAAATAATTTTCGACAGTTTGTCGAAAACTCTTAACTCTTAAAAAAATTAAAGATTTTTAAAAAAAAAATTTTTTTTTTTCAAAATACATTACCCCTAACCTAATATCTAGCGTAAGAGCAAGTTCGTGCGACCCAGTCGTGCATTTTATTTTCTGGGTACTGCTTCTTGCGAGGGAGTAAACTTTGTCAGGAAAAAGTGCTTCTTTGCTAGCCGTTTGGATTGGTTAGTAAATCTTCAGGTCCCTTCCATTTCTGCAGAATACCTATATGAACGCACACACTGAAATGTTTGAAGAGTGTAAGTCACAGGCTCTGACCCCGCTTGGAGCTTTCATGCCAACACTATTTTTTTCGAGCTACCCTTTAAAAAACTATCATATCAGCTATCAGCTAGAAACTAGCAGCTGCCTTGAATACTAGTTGGCTCACAAGTTGAGGAAGCAAGTGTGCGTTCATGTTATGTCATGTCATGTTTGATTATTATTCAAAGTTTTTTTTCCATTTTTTTGTATGACCGCATAACTTACCCTTATTGTACACATGTACACACCCATAACGTCGCAAGTATAAAAGGCAAACCATCAAATTACACAGCGTTCCACCTACGCCTTCGAGAACCGAGAGCAACCATTCCTCACTGTTTTGGCCAAACAAAAATTGAAAGGATCCTAACGGTAATGTGTGCAACTGTTCAAGTGACACTGTCGGAAAGTGGAAGACAATGGAAGCCATCAGAAGGCAAAAAAGACGAAAGGAAGGAAGGTACGATGACGGCAAGCAACGCGTAGAAAGTGGAAAGAAAGAAAAAAAAAAAGAAAAAAAAAACCAAAACAAAATATAAAGAGGAAGGAACACTGACAGCATCCTTGTCAAGCTATTCCAACCATCACCCTCGTCCTTAGTGAAGTTAATAACACAAATAGTATTTACCTGTTTATCTTGAGAGCCCGTATTTCCAGTGCTTTTATTCACCTCACCACTGCAAGAAGCAAGCGGGAGTTTGTGATGGCAGGACAGAGGGGCGTAGGGGGAGGAAGGTTGTTCTTGTATTATAAAGCTCTGGGTTGTGTGATATGCTAGCACAATGCAACAGGATGTCTCTTCTTACAGGCAGCAGCGGATGGCAATATTTCCGCTATAGTATCTGATTTCAAGCTGGTGCTTCATTTCTAACTATGACCTACATACACAGGTTCCTCCTCTCCAAGTTGGCCGCCAACTTGCCTCCAGGTAAAAACAATATGGAAACACATACACAATCGATGTTTTGCGAGGAGGCAAACATTATAAAGAAGATAATAAAAGCCCATAAAGATGGTGGTCTGGTATGGCATTGGCATGGCTAAGGGTGTCCATACCTACTTTACGGGGTTGGCTTGCGAACTCATTAAAACAGTCCAAAAGGGGAGTGCTTTATGAATTCTTTTTGGCTATTGTTTTGGGTGCGGGTGCGGGTGCGGGTGCGGGGTATACTCAAAATGTGCCAAAGGGTGACTCATGAATTATAGTGTTTGGACCAGAATTTGTACAGTTAAGTATCTCTGGGTGGATTAAGTAATAACCCTTAGGTGGAAAAAAAGAGAACTTTGTGTTGGTGGCTGGTTTAGGGATTCTTTTATTCGTTTTGTGTGTACCTACATTCATATAGTGAAGCAAAATTAATGGAGCTGCATTTTTTGTAGATTTTTCTTCCCATGGCAAGGATTCATTTTATTAATGAAACTTGTTGGACCAAAAAAAAAAATGAAACATAGAAGGCGTAGATTTATTTTGAATTAATGCCAACACAAGGGGAATTTGATTTTCAAGGATTTTTCGAAAATACATACTATATCAGAAAATGAAGGACTTTTTGAAAACTCAAGTATAAGAAAGATTGTATTCAGGTACCTGATGGTGGGTAGTTTTTGCTTCAGGTTAAGTTCAGAGTTGAGAACCTTTTGTACGGAAACTTGTATGGATGATGAATATAGAATGTGTTTTAAAGAAAAAATCCAGCTTCCCATCACGGACAAATATATTTGAAAAATCAAATCTTCAACGAGTGAAATCAAGCAGTATACAAGTACACCCGCACTATGCCTTCGCCAACAGTGACACAAACTTATAACGGGTGATGCATCGTGAGTTCTGATTTTCAATTATAGCTTTTTTTGACAGATCACGCCTGACTCCTATCAAACTGCTTTAATATTTTTGTTCAGTAAGTACGTATCGGTATCGTTTGGCAAGTCATTATGGAAGAACTCACACCACAACAGCGTCTCCAAATTGTTCAGCTGTATTATTGGAAAAACTCAATGAAAACCCGGTGTTTTATCGTGAAATTTTGTTCAGTTATAAAGCCCATTTGTGGCTCAATGGATACGTTAATAAAAAATAATAGCCGAAGTATACCAACACCTACCATTACACCCGTTGAAAACAACGGCTGGTGGAATCATTGATACAAATTTCTTCAAAAATGTGGCAAATCAGAATGTTACCGTCAATGGTAACCGTTATCGCACCATGTTCACGGACAATTTTCTTTGTGAAATTCAAGAACATGGTGTCGGTGAGCTCTGTGTTCAACAAGATGACGTACGAGCCATACTTGTTGAGAAATCATTTTGGTGAGTACCTAATTTCACGTTTTGCTACGGTAAATTGGCCGTCTAGATCTTGCGATATCACATCTTTAGACTGTTTTCTCTGGGGATATGTAAAGTCTCAGGTCTTCAGGAATAAGCCAGCTACGATTGAAGTTTTGGAAGCGAGATACCAGTTGCTATGCTCGAACAAGTCGCCCGAAATTTGACCTTTCGAATGGACCACCTCAGACGTAGTCGTGGCCAACATATACATGATATCAAATCAAAAAGTAAATGCCATGAATTGTGTTTTAAAAAAAAAATGTTTGGCTCAACAGCTCCAAGCGGGGCCAGGGCCTGTGACTTACACTCTCAACCATTCTTGTGTGTGCGTTGATATTCTACAGGAATGGAAGGGACCTACAATTTACCGCCGAATCCGAACGGCTAACAGAGAAGCACTTTCCATAAGGATTTGTCACTTCCTCGCATGAGACAGTACCCCGGAAAAAAACTTAGGTGGAGTCGTCAGGGATCAAACCCAGAACCTTAGGCGTGGCAGTCCGACACACTAACCAATACGCCACGGAGTACTATTGTGTTTTTAACCGATAGTAAAAATTTTAAGTTTACTTTCAAACTTCACCATGAATCACCCTTTTAAGATAGTTTTCAAACAATTGATTAGTTTTTATCTTCCAATTGCTAAACCTAAAAAGACGTTACAATCGAAAAAGTTAGTAAGGTTGTTAAAAACTCAAAAAAAAAGCAAAGAAATTGCAATCACAGTATTGGTGTGCATCAGGGAAGCGTCTTGAGTCCCCAGCTCTTTATTGCAGTCTTTGACTACCTGCTTCAATGTTAAAAGACGGACACCAAAGTCCATAAATCATAAGAGAGGATCCTTCATCCCTGCAACGAGCACATGACGTATGGGTGGACGTTTTGGAAACAAAATGGGTACACCGTATACGTCCATCCCATTTCTAAGACATTCATTTGAATGGAATAGTGATTCCCAAGGGGGAAATATATTTAAATATCTGCGATTCGTGGTAAGGCGGCTGGTGATGACAACATCAATCATCACGTAAACATGGGTTTGATGATGTGGCGGGGAAACTTCGCTATCTTCTGTGACCGAAAAATTCCTTCTAAGCTGAAGGGAAAAGACTATACACTCATCAATTTTTTATGAGTCCGGCACTCATATACTGCTCTGAACTTTGAACCAAACAAAGATTTGGGTGTAAGTAAGCAGCAGCTAAGATTTGTGTTTTCACGTCGAAAACACTTCTGACATGTATTGTCACGTTTGAAGAATATACCCGATAAACCCCGTCAAAAGGGCAATATCTTACAACGTTTCAATTCAATCGTAAGGGAAGAAGAGGATATGCAGGCCTACAAACCTCTGGTATAATGAAATGCATCGCCCACCAGTACTTAGTTGGCTTCAGAAATGGAACAACCCAAAACGGAATCAACCCTGAGGTGGACCAGGAGTGTGAAACAGACAAGGGGAAAGTTGTTGGAAATATAAAGAAGAAGTCTTGTTTGTCGTGTGGAAAAGGAAGGGGGGGGGGGGGGGTTGCAAATTTTTCGACGTTGCTCCGATTTTCCCTCAACTACTTTTTTTTCCATACTTTTTATAGTATAGGTAAAGTGGCTGTCAGGTAAAGACTGACACACTTTGACCAAATACTAGGTTCATTGTGATACCACGTATAAAGTGAGGCACTACATACTTAATTAATTTGAAAACCACTTCGAACATTTAATAAAGCGATGGAGACAGTGTATGTCTGTATGAGTTAGATCACTAATATCGTTGTGGAAGAATTCTCCTAAATGCAACTTTAGTCTTTGTGAGAGAGCATGGCATGAACAAAGAAAATGAGTTATT
This sequence comes from Platycheirus albimanus, assembly GCA_916050605.2. Lineage (NCBI taxonomy): Eukaryota > Metazoa > Arthropoda > Insecta > Diptera > Syrphidae > Platycheirus > Platycheirus albimanus. The sequence goes on along the minus strand of OU696696.1, from coordinate 298,081,291 downwards.
GTCTCCTCTTCTTCTTCGTCCATGCAACTTCTACAGAAGTCGGTCGAGAAACCTCCCAGTCTAGTAGCATGTCAGCCTTTAAGACAGTGTCCAATTATGACACCGATTGAGTAGCTAAGGTGAGATCTGCCAAGAAAAAAACAAACGTTCTACAAAAAAAATTAGTATGCTTTTGCTATAGAACGTAAGGAAAAAAGTTACTGAGGGAAAACCGGAGCAAGGTAGAACAGTTTGCAATTTCTCCACGCCCCCCTCCCTCTTTTTTCCACAGCGCCCTAGAGGGTAAAAACTTAGCAAAATCACTAAGTTTCATTAACTTCCGACGTTTTTCCACCTAAACCCACTTTTTCCGACCTCCTGACAGGACTTGACTATGACTCGTCTTTTTTTTGCAGTAAATTATTTTGCAGACTACAATGTATCCTTTTCTTCGGATGTGACAATGCAACGACAAATTATCAAAAGCTCCCATAACTCCAATTTTAAGAATATTGCAGCAAAGGGTATTAATACCCTTGTGGAATTTATTGCTGTTTTCAAACCTAAACAATTCCACTATTCATAAGTTACCCTTTAATCGCCAAGTCAAAATTTTTTCCAATCTAGGAATGTCTTGGAACAAAGTAACACCTATTTGATCATTCGAAATACTGGTATAGGTAAAAGCTCAAAAAAGGAAATAGATTGGGGATCAGGAATCGAATCAGAAGAATTAAGTTTGGAAAAAGTTCTCCCAACAAATATTGTAGCAAACTAGACACAAACTTTTGTAGTGTTTCTTAGACAAGAGCAATATTTACTCTTTCAGGATTCAAAGTATCCCAAAAGGTTTGATCAGTAGGGAGAGAAACATAATACTTTGGGCACTGAATAGAATCAAGCTTTATGACTCTGCGGTACCTTCTGAGCTACAAAAGCCTTCGGTTACTATATTTCCTGAAATTTTATGAAAAGCTTATTAAAACGGTCAACATTTTTCGTTTTGTTTTTCCCATCGAAAGCAGGTAAAAGCTCCCAAACATCTAGAAATGTTAAGTCTATCATCATTATATCTTCTACAATCCATCCCAAAGACGTCCAAGCTGTATCCATCTACGCAACAACATTGATACCAGCCATTTATCTCATTGTCTCAGCATGCTTACGTAACATGCTAACATTCACAATGGTGGCTTTCCATGATGCTTTTAACAACATTATCTGCAATTTCGAATTGAGCCTCAAGCCTTATGTGTTAGAAGTTAGAAGAGTTAATCAAACAAAACTGATGATGTGATCCCCTCAAATCTGGTTGTAACATCTATAAAAATGGCTGCTGGTTCATGTCCGGTAAGAGGTCTTATTTTATACCAACTCCTTTTATACTAAGTGGTAACCGAACTGCAAACGGGAGGAGGAATGATTCAGGGTGATTGCTTGTTGATTCCGAATATTTTTTTTAGCCGCACTGCAAGAATTCGGAATGCTTTTTCCTGCCATCATTGTGATATACAGACGGTCAAAACCAATGTGCATCAATATCTCTTTTTATCTCCTATCCTAACCGCTCGCACTGGGCTAATTCATGTAAATGGCATTAATAACCCCTTGAGTTCACACATATTTAAAAAAAAAAATGCGTGCGTACAAAGTACACATGTCAGAAGTGAAACTTCTTTGGCAAACTAATTTTTAGGTCTCGTTATGCGTTATGCGACAGAATTGCCATCTAAAGCTCTAATATTTTACTACTAAATGAATACCTACATCAACCAATAGAGTATTTTTTCTCGATTTCCCTTACTCCCTCTCAATCTTCCTCACTAGTTTTTTAAGAAGCATTACACGCTCACCCAGCGTTTGGACGATTAATATTCCCCACCATTAAACTCAACTTTTTTTGGCACCGCATCAACCGACCAGTGCAGCTTCTCAAGGCCGCTAACCCGCCTAACACATTTAATACTATACACATCACATTTTTCATATCAACCTTCCAGCGCTCATTTAACCACACACAAAGTCACCTGACTGCCTACAGTGGATATACGAAACACTTTTGTCTGCTACACACCGTTCTATTTTTAACCATCAGCCGCCGACCTACCCACAGCTGATATGCAGAACCAGTTTATGCTATTGAAAAACAAACCTAACCTAACATAGGTAGTATTCCCACTTGAGTTGCGCCATCTATCGACGAAAAACTAAGCTCTAGAATACCATGGGATGCAACAACAACAATTTCCACCATTTTAATTGTTGTTGTTGCTTCCCATGGTATTCTCGAGCTTAGTTTTTCGTCGATAGATGGCGCACCTCAGGTGGTAGTACTATAGTTTATATATACAATGCATACAGCTCTCTATCCCCATGGAACTGTGTGTGATGCGACGTTCGACTATCGACCATCGACTATCTCACTCTCTCTCTCTCTCGGTCTTTCTCACTTGCTTGCTCCCTACTCGCGCTCTATGGCTATGTGCTTCATGCTACGTTCGCCCTTTCTCAGTCTCCGTCAATCGGTCTCAATCGCTCTCTGCATTTTCTGGGACGGAAGTCGCGCTTATTTCCGCTTCATAAGTAATAAAATGCACGACTGGGTCGCACGTACTTGCTCTGTTGGTGCAATAACGATGAAAACAAACTTTTCGATCAATGAGAACAACTCATTTTTGAAAGATTTTTTAAAACCTAAAAAATGTTGACTGAAACTGGAAAACCCGATATACGGGAGCTAACGTTAAGAAACCTTTTAGTATTTAAAATTAGGATGTCATCTTTTGGGCTTTATAAATGATATAAATGTCCGCTTATGGCCAAATTATTAAAATTGTTAAAACCAATTTCCGATATTGTCATATGTAGCCAAAAACTAACAATGCAGTTTTCTGTGAAATATTCTATATAATGTTACATTCAAAGTTTCATAAAAATCGGTGGAGCCTTTTGTGAGTAAATTAGAAAAAACGAAAAAATTGACCAAAATCTAATGGCTGTATAGGAGCCACCATTTAAAAAAAAGAGGCTGAAAAAAAAATCAATGCCATCTGATAGGAAGCTGAAAGAAACTATACCAAACAAAGTTTGTGTGAATTCAATACAACCGTTGACAACTTATGGCCATTTGAAAAAAAGACGTTAAGACCAGATCTCCGTTAATAGCACTTTTTGCCAAAAACTAAAAACGCAGTTCTCTTAAAAACACTAAAAGAATATATCACACAAAGTTTAATCAAATTCGTTAGAGCCATTTTTGAGCAAATTAGAAAAAACTAAAAAAAAGTTGTCTAAAACTGAACGGCTCGTTTTTCCATTTGGAAAGGCTTCACTGAAAAATGTATAAAGCCATCCTATAGAACACTACAAAGAACTATGCCAAACGAAGTTTGAGTCAATTCAATCAAGCCGTTGCGAACTTATGGCCATTTGAAAAAAATGGCAAGTCGGTTGGTATCAAAGGAATTCTTGGAATGGGAACTTCTTCGCCTTTGAACTTGCCTTTGATTATTGTCGCTTTGATGACGTTGTTCATGAGTTTCTTCACTGTCAACTTAGTTCCATTGCATAGTTTTGGTTGGTTCAGATTGTGCAGCATTTTGATGACAGAGCCGACTTTGAGTTGCAAATTGTTTGGTGGTAGACCGGGAACATCCAACGAATTCAAAAACTCAATTGGATAGTTTGTTGCTTCGTCATCATTTGTTATGCGGTCCACCGATTTGAACGAATGCAGTGGAGCTGCGATTTTATTTTGAATGATGAAATTCAAATCATCGACGTCCTTATTTTTCGCAGCTAATATTGTGACCGAGGTTAGGGAACACTTTGCTAATGAGTTCTTCCTTCTATGATGTGAATTCACAATTCAGCGGGAATGAAATCAGGCCAATTCCCAGTTGCAGCATCAACGGTTATTCGACTATTTCCAATTGCCAATTATTTTTTTGCAAAATCATCGGCTGATGGATCGTTCTGCAACGCAACTCGCATGTTCGTCGTCAACTGCAGCTTCTTTACGTATCGCCAGAAATACGATAATTTTAGGTAAGCGTTGAGTTCATCTGCAGGCGTTGATCGCGCGATTACTGGTAAAATTTGACGGTAATCACCGGCTAGCAATATCTTTGCTCCTCCAAAGAGTCTCATATTGTTCCGTAGATCTTTCATTGTTCGATCAAGAGCCTCCAATGCTCTCTTGTGTGCCATTGTGCATTCATCCCAGATGATAATTTTGAAAATTTTCAACACTTGTGCCATAGCTGAATTTCTTGAAATATTGCATGTTGGTTCGTCATTCAACTGCAGATTCAGTGGCAATTTTAACGCTGAATGTGCTGTGCAACCACCTTCCAACAACGTGGCCGCTATTCGAGAAGAGGCAATCGCAAGCGCTATGTCGGATCTTAACCGAATTAAAGTACAAATCAACGAAAGGAGAAACGTTTTGTGAGAAAGTGTTGCGTCCCAATGATTGTCGTTGGCAAACAAATTCATCCGCTGACAAGCTTCTCTAAATGTGGCACACAGTACACCATCAACAGTCCGCAGGTTCTCGTACGAAGTTTGACCAGGCACATTGACTAAAAGCAATCGCAGATAGAAGCAGTCGTCATTTTTTGGATGAACAGCATAGATACGACCAAGCGCATCAGTTTAATACACACCCGCACGCTGAAATTTTTTGTACGGTGCATTCCAAATATAATAGCGAGGCATTTCCGAGTAGAGCAGCTCTGGCGAACGGGTCACCTGCACAGGTGGAGAAGAAACTCGTTTGCTTTTGCAAGTGAAAAAAAAATTTAAAAAAAAACCCGCTCCGTTGTGTGTTTACCTGGTTCAAATCAAATCCAACAAAAAAATCCTCATGCAAATCGGATAATATTTAGCCAAGTTATGCTTGTACAAAGAACAAAGTCATAATCTGTCGATATTTGTTCCGCAATTTTGTGTTTTAACGATTTTTAAAAATTACCGTCCAAACTTTGAAAAATTCGGCTCCGCTATGTATTTACCTGGTTTAATACAAACCCAACAAAAAAATCCCCATGCAAATCGCATGATATTCAGCCGAGTTAGGCGCGTACAAACAGACACCAATTCATTTTTATACATATAGATATCTTAAGTAAGTTAAATTCTGAGTTTAATCAAAATCGTTAGAGCCGTTTTCGAGCAAATCCAAAATGAAAAAACCGTTACTTGAAAGGTCCCAGTTTGAGCCGGGCTAAAACAAAATAAAAAAAACCTCGACAATGGTTTTTCTTCAAACTGCTACATACCAAGTTTGAAGAAAATCCGTCAAGCCGTTTAGGCTGTAGCATGACGTGAAAAAGAACATATCCGCACATCCGCACAGACAGACCGACGGACGGTATGGCGAAAACCACTCTTTTTGGGCTTCTCTATCATCGTAATGTCATGTTTGATTAAAACCTCAATTTTTTTTTCTGCACGAAACCAATACTTGCCCTATAGAGCAAGTAAAAAATTTCACTTAAAAAATACACTCACTGCCTTCTCTTCGTAAGAAATGTAAACTGAGAATGACAAACGATAGCACAAAGACATTTGGTTGGCTTGACCTCCGTCCAAATTCTTAATATTTCGATGGTTCCATCGAAATAGCAAATTCCAATTTCTTTTAAGACCATGTGACCGATACTCCCAACTCCAGAATTATCCATTAGAAGTTCTGGTAATTTTAGATTCCTTCTTTAGCCACACAACACGAATTTTTCATCTTCACCCAATCCAATTTTTTGTATCTTAAATCTAAAGCATAACAGTTTTTTCAACCAAGACCACTTAGTTTAAACGGTATGCACCTGAGTTTTACATTTTTTCAACACATAATCTTAGCCTGGAAGACGCTACTCACTCGCCATATTCGCTCAAGAAATTTAAAATTAATTAAATCATAAATAAATATATTCCTTTCCAAATCAAAACTCAACTCACCTTGAATTCGAGCGCTTCGATGAATCCTTCTTGCCCGCTTGCAAGTTTGGCAGATCCTTTTGTCGTTTCTTTGTCTCCCGCCATATCCGATAATACAGAAAGCACATTATCGTCACCGGAAAATAAAATGCCGCCAGTGCAGTCCCAAATGTGATGTACTGATTTGTTTCAATAAACTGTATATAACACTCGTTCTCCGGCACCGTTCGTTTGCCCTCAATATAGGGCCAACTATAAATCCATGGCGGCCACAGCAACAAACTGATGCCCCATGCAGCGCTAATCATAACAGCCGCCCGACTAGTGGTACGCTTTGCGCGATATGTTAATGGTCTGGTTACACTAAAGTATCTATCAAAACTTATAATAAGCAAGTTAAGCACAGATGCATTGGAGGCCAAATAATCGAGAGCCAACCAAGTGTCACAGATGTGCGGCCCCAATGGCCAATATCCAAGTATAGTCGACAAAGCAAACAACGGCATCGAGATGAGACCAATAGCAAAATCCGCAATGGCCAGCGAGAATAGGAAATAGTTGCTGATGGTCTGCAGCTGTTTATCGATTTTAAATGAGATCATGACCATGAAGTTGCCCGCCACTGTCAAAATGCTCAGTACTGTGGCTATGATGGCCAACAGAACCATCTGTGGTATTGTGTAGCGGAGGCCACGCTCTTCGACGTGCGTAGCATTTGTGTGATTGGCTTGGCTGTCTTCGAACACCAGGGCAGTGATGTTCTCCAAAAGGACGAGAGCCGCCTGTGTCGTGGCAGCTGTTGTTGTTGTTGTCGTCGTTGTTGTGGTGGTGCTGGTGGTTTTCATGAGGGTTGGCGATAATGGGGCTAAAATCGATGGAGGGGCCTGCCCTCCAAAGCCAAAGCCATTGTAAGTGACCATTGTGACAGGAGCGGTCCAATGCGCTCTCCACAGATGATGACAGTGATGATAATGAAATGTCTCTAAGCCTCTTCGATGAATGGCCTAGACCAAATAATGACACTTTATGAATGACTGCAATGATGCTCTGTATAACGGTGCTGTAACGAGAAAGATTAAACAAAATGGCATCAGAAAATGGTCGTTTCTCTGTCATGATGACAGCTGTGACGAAAGCGCGACGTTGACGTTGACGTTGGTGTTGGCTTTGATTTGTATGCGCTCCTACTCTCACACTCACATGCATATGGCAATGGCATAACGGTAAGGAAGCATAAAGCCATAAGCCAACGCCAAGCCAAGCCAAGCCAAGTGTGATGAATTAACAACAATAACAATATATAGAAATTAATAACTACTGATGATGCTTTGTGCCGCTGCTCCTTTTGAGCGCATTCTTTTACTTGTATGAGATGATGGGAGGAGGCTTTGTTTGCAATGGCACTCAGAACGTAGTATACAAATAAACAGCACTTCGCCATTGCTACAGTCAAGTAGTGCCCCAGCACCAGCTGAGGGCTTTTCAAGTTAAACATGCAACGTCAACAATAGGAAAGACCCAAGACGATGTTGGAAGAGGGCAATATAGGAGAGGTTGGTAGTGGCCGACGGCGCACGGGGGCATGGACAATATTAAAAAGTTTTTCCCTGTGAAATGAAAAACACACAACAATTACCTTTTTTCTCACAGCATCAGCTGCAATTTTTTATATTTTGTTTTTATTCAGCAGAAATGTCCTTGGGATGTGATTGTGCAAGAAAAAATTATAATGCACTACTTGATGGTCGTGTAAATCTACTCAGAGGTGATGATTTCTTTACAAAAAGATCATCTTTACATGATTTTTGTGTTTAATTTTAATTTTCATTTGAACTTTTGGCGAATTTAGTATTTTAGTTACATTGCAGTCGAATGTCCATACATTCCGAGGAGCGAACATCGACTTGGACCACTATCCAGTACCTAGTCGGTGCAAAACTCAGAGTACGGATCTCAATGGAAGCTCTTAGAAAATTCAATGTTGGATGACTTCAATCGGAAGAAACCCGCCCGCTGCCTTTGACGACCGCGTATCAATTAAACTTGGGAGAAATCCTTCGCAAGAAATGCAGAGCTGTTTTTGCAGAAAAGATGTGCGAAACTTCTACTGAAGGGTGGCACAGTCTACAACAGGTTTCATAATCCGCCTTGAGCCCTGCAAAGATCAGGATGGAAACACCATAGTTGATACTCAGGCGATGTTAACCATCTGGAGAGACAACTTTAACCAGTTGTTAAATGGCGATGACAGCCAAGATAACGTATACGATCAGCTGGTACCAATTAATCAAGATGACGACCATGAGCTACATCCGCCCAACCGAAATTAAATCAAAGTAGCCATCCCAAGATTAAAAGTGAACAAAAGCAGCTGGATGCGATGGTCTAATAGCGGAATTTTTTAAACAGGCGGGTGATAACCTGGTCAGATGCATACACCAACTCATCTGCAAAATATTGTCGGAGGAAAGTATGCCCGATGAGTACCATCTGCCCAATTCCCAAAAAAGAAGACCACCTACTCTGCGCCAAATATAGAGGCATCTTTTAAAAATCGCCTATAATATCCTGTCCAGCGTTTTATGTGAACGTCTCAAGCCGTTTGCTGATGATCTAATAGGTCCTTATCAATGCAGCTTCAGACCCGGAAAATCAAAGACCGACCAAATATTCACATTACGCCAGATCCTGGAGAAAACCCAAGAATACAACATCGATACCCACCACCTGTTCGTCAATTTTAAAGCAGCCTACGACAGTGTTAATAGAATTGAATTGTATCGTGTCATGTCGGCTAACTTTAGAATCCCTGCTAAACTTATACGCCTTATCGGGACTCTACTGAAACCTAAGAAACCACCAGAGGGCTAAGACAAGGTTACGCACTGTCATGCGCCTGTTTTAACATTGTGCTTGACTTGGGTTCGGGGACGACATTGATGTGATAGGAAGAACAAAACAAGCAGTAACCGGTGCCTTCACTACCATGTAGTCAGCAGCAAGTAGAATAGGACTGAAAATAAACGAGGACAAGACGAAGTATGTGCTTACATTAATAAAAGCCCAATCCCACCACCGACTTGGTCAGAACGTTACCATGGATAGGTTTATCTTCGAGGTGGTAGTCAGTGATTTAGTCTACCTGGGTACTGCTGTAAGTAGAGGCAACAACATCAGCGCCTGTGAGTAGAACCAAGGGGGCACATTTATAGAAAACTCATCATCGCGGTCATCTATATGGTGCAGGAGCATGGACTCTCTCCCAATCGGATGCAAAGTCACTTTGATTCTTCGAGAGAAAAGTTCCGCGTGTGATTTATGGTCCTGTCTGCGTTAACCGAGAAAACAACATTTGGCGAAGAAGATACAACGACGAACTAAAAAATTCGAATTCAACGACTAAGATGGCTGGGCCATGTAGAGCGAATGGACATCGGCACTCCAGCTCGTTAAGTCTTCAACGCCAAACCACATAGTCAGAAGCCAAGGTAGACCTCATCTTCGATGGAGCGACCTAGTAGAGGGAGACCTCCGACAACTTGGAATGCAAAATTGGAGACGGCAGGCTAGAGATCGAGCCGGCTGCAGGGGCATATTAAGCAAGGCCGAGGATCACCACGCTCTAGTGGAGCCAACATAAGTAAGTATCTACTTGCAATGCAGTCACCGTCAAAAGAAAGAAACAGATCTATGAATTTCTTTGACGCATCTCTCTAAGGATTCATCCACATTTTCAATTGAAACTATTGAACAATCTTATTCTGAAAGGCAAAGGTAAGGAGCTGACTAGACTGGTTTAAAGATCTTATAATGAAGAAGTGCCACGTATTCGAAAACAGAGAGGCCAGACGCTGTCTACAACCTGTGACACTGCATTGACAGTGATCGTCAATGCTTTAGAGTTTTCAATTGGCGCGGGAATATTTGTGCAGCCTTTGGAGGGTGGAGGCCATTTTGTTTTGGCGACTACTGTCAAATCTGTTATTAATCAGTTATTGGTGGCCGTTCACAGTCTACACTTCAACGTTTACTGGCCAAATTTGAGACGACCGGACAATCAGCAAACGATCAGCCAACGATCGTTAGTCAAAGGAACCCAATACCATGGTCAACAGTCCAGAGCATCTCCGCGGTCTGTGAAAGTGTACAGCACAACCTGAAGCAATCGATTCTTCGCCGTGCACAAAAACTCTGCCTTTCGCACACTTCAACTTGCTCAACAATCAAGACTATAGACAACGCCGTTTGTTCGCTGACTTGGCGTTTAAAAAAGGATCCCGATTTCCGTCGAACAGCATTTGAGTATTACAAGACCAATTTTTGGCCTTCACGGCGGCAGGCGCGTCATTGTTCCGTACTTTTTAAAAACGTGGTTGGTTTGGCTTTCAGCATCAATAACGAGCGCTACGGAATGATGATAACAAAAATTGAACCAAACGTACCTATTCAATATGTTGTTGTAGCCGGACGACACTACATGAATGATTTCAGTGTTAGCTTATCTCTCGCAAAGGTGACGTGAATCGGCCACAAAGGTCATGCGATTTGACCCCGCTAGACTTTCCTTGTTGTGTTTTTTCGGAAGTCGCAGATCTATGCAAATACGGCCGGTCTTACGGCCGACGTGGAAGATAATTTAAATCGTCATTCTATCCTGTATCAGTCTAAACTGTTTAAAAAGAGGAAAGCTTCGATAGGAATGGATCCGCTGAAAGTTACTCCTTCAAAATATTCATCGTTGGGTTAGTAAGCCACAAAAATGCGTCCATTGGTATAAAGGACCTTGTTGAAAAGTGACGATTGGTGTTTTGCGCAATCCAATACACAGGCACTTTTTCCAATTTGATTTTGGGCAACGTCAAGGTAACCATAGTTACCCTATGGATGAGGGCCATGAAGCAAGTCACCTTTATCATTTCTGAGCAAAGTTGGTTGAAATAAAGGTAGGTATTGATCCAGCCGGATGTCAATGTACTTCACCATAAACCTTTACTGTTCTAAACACGATATTGGAATTGCTTAGTTGGAAGTTTGTTTTGAACATCAAGCCATCGCGATATTAGTGAATGTTTTCGAAGTCATGTTGCAAGCCAATTCTGATGACTTCGACTTTTAGAATTTTGTGCACCGACATGCGCAGTTGCATGAGTAAGACTCCCTATCAGATCCCTTGCGTAAATTCTAACGAGGATCCATTTATTTTATCGAATGTTGTGATAGAAGTCTCATAGACAGCAAAATTACTACCATGGAGATGGAGGATGTCATAAGGCATAAGGAATGTACTATAATGGTTTACTATTGCCAAGTTTGGTGGCAATGGTACAGTGGATGTAGTGCTTGGTTGCTCAACCTGAGAGCTGTGCGTTCAAACCCAGCCGAGGGCAGCAATTTTTATTTATTTCCCAAGTTTCAACTGGATGCCACCCGTGGAATTTCCATGAGATAATTATCACCTAAAATCTCAAACCACTGTACCACCTTTCTTTCCTATCTCTCTATTCCTTCTCTTTCCTCGCTCGCACATGTTAATTCATTATAAAGGTATTAATATCCCTTTGAGTGCGAGTGCATTATAAAAAAAAAAAAAAAAAAAAAAAAAAAAGTCAGGTCAGTTTTGTTCCATTGGGCACCAAGGACGAGCAGGGACTTGCTTTATGTTGATGTGGTTTATTTCCTTAGAAAGATGTCGTAGTACAATATAGGGTCTACCATCGACTCCTGTTACCTTCTTTTACTTTAACGATTCGGAGATGAGCCTGGAACTGAGCCCATTTAGCTCGGCGATTGTGGCGTTAGACAGTTTATCATTTCTTAAATCTTTTAAAACCTTTGTTTTAAGACCGAAGATAAGACACCTGCACACATGACTGTGTTCTCAAGATCACGGTTCGGGCGAACTCTAGCATTCACCGTATTCACTTCCTGAAAATCAGCCCCTACTGCATCCACCTTTTCTTGAGGATCTTCAATCACAAAGAAGTTTTCATCACTCATCAAGGATGGAATTCTACGGATCTATACCTCCAATTATTATAAGTACGTCTTTAGTGTCCGTATTCCTCCTAGAGAGTTTATGAACTTGAAGCTTGTTCGGAAGCTTTATAACAGCGACGAGTACACTGTGGTCGCTGTCGTACTAAAGCGTCTTAACTGGCTGTGCAAAATGGTGTAGCTGCAGCAGTAGCACGTAGCACTGTCAAAGATAAATGTAGGTATACGTAAATCGTATTGAAGTTGCAACTGCAGCACAGAGAGTAACTGAAGTACAATACCGACTCGTCTCCAACCTTACGAACGTTCTGCGCTGCAAAACAACTTCAAACCAAATGACAGACATGAATTTTGTTTGAGTTCAGTGCAACACCACTGTATTCGTGCATGCTGCTTCGTGCGCTACTTTTTGACATAAGCTTTGACATTACTACGTACTACTGCTGCAGCTACACCATTGTGCGCAGCCAGTTAACAGTTTCTTGTTTGACCCACTGAGTCAGTGATCTTCTGTTTCGTTGCTGTGTATATCTATGCAAATTTTGTTAATCCTTATGTCATAGAATTGACATTAATAATCCGCTGTACGGAACCGAGTTGTGAAACAAATATGGCGGTATATCATATATTACGTTCTGTCATGTATAAAAAGATATACTTAACGAAGTGGTATCTCTAGGTCTTCAGTGAGAGTTGAATAATGAATTGTTGTTCCAAGAAACCTATATGGAATCCATTTTGTGCAGAACATTTTGCAAGCGATAAACTGTATAAATAAGCATACTTTGTGGCGCGCACAACACCAACACCACTACGAACACCCTGTTAAATAAATTTAATCCCGCATAAACCATCTCGTGAAGCGAACCACCAAAATGCGCAACACTGGCCAATTGCTAATCCTTTAAAGCTCCGCTCCTTTGTATATTTTATTTTTTTAATCGTTCATGCTTAAGATACGCACACACACACACACACTCTGTGAGAAAATGAATTATTTAATTCTGCTTTTATGTGCGGATAGATAATTATTCATAAACTCTAGACTAAATATGACACTAGAGGGTGTTTGTGCGGGAAGAAGAGGATACTGGGCTGAATTGGGCTAAAACTGAATGAATCTTTTTTCTAATCGATTCTGCAAACAGATTCGTTAGGTGGCCTGAGACAGATAAAGACAGAGAGAGTGGGAGTGAGAGGGTTTGATGATGAAGATGAATTTGCGTTGTTGGCAAATAGCTTTCGGCAAGGATTATGTTGCATTCATTCAGGATATTTACGATAAAGAATGCACACAGCATGATGTGTGTGTTTACTCTAACTTAATCCTAAGCTATAGGACAGAAACAGAATCACCCTGAAAATGGATTTTCTTTTAACTATACGTTCGTACATATTATATAGAAACGCACAAGCACTCATACATACTTATATGTATATTATATCAAATGGAAGTTCCGGTTAGTGTTAAATGTGTAGATTGTATGTGTTTGCCATCAGGATAAATGAGAAAGTAAATATCCTGTCGAATTCAACGGCACCCACATTACTTTCTAAATTAAAGACCCATTTACTCAAAACGTCCGTCACGTCGCGTCGGTCGTCAGTCGAACGAAGAACACTATACTACTGTCCTTGTCCCTTTGCAACGTATACATAGTTGTTGTTTCAGATGATTGCATTTCAAATTTCAAGGCATTATTTCAAGAGATCATGCAATAGCAAGAAGCTTAAAGGAATTAAAAGCACAAACATAGACCTTAAAAGAGGACAACCAAATTGAGTTTACTGATGCAGCTTGAAAGCACTGAGACAGGCATCTGAGAGACTCTGAAAATCCAAAAAAAATTAAGAAAGACAAAGATTTTTCCCTTACGACTGACTGAGCAATCTTCTTATCCCACACACATACATATGACAGTTTTCTTCCTCGTTGTCCTTGGATTAATTGAAGGAGAGGATTTATTGAAGAAGATGCACAAATGTACACACAGTTTTACATTCCTTGATGAGAAAAAAGATTTAAACTAAAATTATTACATATACACATGTCCTGTTCTGCAAGAGCCCTCATGTGGGGATCCTTTAATATCTTTTGCAAATGATGCGAAAATTGTAAATAAAAGATAACATATGCAAGTGTAGGGTATGTTTGTATCTATAATTTGACGACAGGATTTTATTTGATATACCTTTATTTTCCATCATGATGTCGTTAAAATGTAATCGGAAACGCTTCATAAAACAGGATAATTTGATACATAAGCGACAAGCGTTGCTATATTTTATGTGTTCATTTTTTTTTTTTTTTTGTCTTCTTTCATTTCGGCATAATGATGGGGATATATGAATTTTTATTTTTAGGAAGTGCAAAGGATATCATTGAAACGCATTTGTGAGTATCTATATATGTATGTGTTTATATTAATATATATTTCTCTTGACTCGAATATAGTTCATTTTTATTGCATAATCAAGCAGATTTCAGATGATATGATATTCGCGTTTTTATAGGAAAACTTTGAAGAGGAGAAATTTCATTTTTATGTCTTTTGCTTTTATCATCGTTTTAAGGACCAAAGGTAAAATAAAATTAAGGAAGCTTGTCAATAAAAAAACAAAACAAAAAAACTATTGCCAAAATGGAAACTATAACTTCTGAGAGCTTTTGAAAGAGAAGCTATAAATTATATCACCTTAATAAATCAGGAAGGATCTGGACTGGAATGCCCCAGGAATGTGACTTTTCAAGAGACATGGAGATGACATCATTTAAAATGAAAATGAGAAAAACACAACAAGTTTTGTATTTGTATTAAAATACGTTTTTGGTTGGCCTTTTAAGGCTCGTTCGTCATAATTGATATTAGAAAATATTGGAGGTCGCTCACCCACAGGGTTTTTCGCATATTTAGCGCGCTCTTCATAGGGTACAATTTGAGGGTTCAAGAGAGAGGGAATAAAATGAGACCGATGCACATTGGTTTTGAATTCGTGGATATATAGCAACGGGAAGTAAAATTGAGCCAGGCAAAGCATTCCCCATTCGATAGGAATACTTAAGTTAATAGAGACGAAAAGAAAGGGCGATTACCTTAAAAACGCCATAAAACATACGCGAGAGCTACAGTACGTTTGCAACGAATTGTTGGATACCCTATTTCCTATGTTTTGTGTGTATGCGTTCGCTAGCGCAATAAAAAAAGAAGTGTTGGTACCAAGCCCAAAGTTGAGGCTTTTTATTGCCAAGGCACTTATTATGAGGTTTGTGACATTCAATTTTAAGGTTGCAGCTCGATTTGGACATAACAAGTCATAATTTGAATTTAAAAAATTAGATTTTGAATGGAAATAGCGATTATGGGTGTATTTAACAATTCTTGAACCACACTCTGCTACGTAACCAAGGAATACAATCCGAAATGTTTATCTTCTTACTTCAAAATTGCGAACGATAGTTAAAAAACGTTAAAAAATTAATGCATTTTACGACTTTTGACGAAAACGCCCCTTAAAAGTGGGCGTATCTTAAAAATTTGAAGCACTAACTGGGCTTTGATCATAAGGCAGTATTAAGGCATGTGTTAAACTACAGCTGAATTGAGTAGTTTTTAAACGATCTTACCTGATAAAAGGTATTTTATCAAAATCACCTTTAAAAGTGGGCGTATTGGAAAAATGTACACAAGAAAATGTAGAGATATATTTTTCATAAAACGAACGGAAGGGAAAAAGGTTTAAATTGAATATTGGTAGTACCTACCTTAAACTACTAAGAGACGCAAAATTTTGGCTTGCGGATTCATTATAAATACCGTTTATTTGCAAAAACAATTTTGTATAGTTTCTAGTGAAAAGTGGGCGTCAGCCACGCCCAAAATCAATTTTTTTGATTTCACACACAAGATGTTTATGTGCAAGTAATACCCACAAAATTTAATGTTTTTCGCTTAATATAACAATTATTATTTTATAAAAACAATGTTTATAAAGCTTACGTGTGCAAAATTTAAGCGTTCTGTTTTGATCGTAACTGTACAAAAAACACAATTTAATTTTGTCAAATGGATATTATCAAAATCAAAATTTCTTGCTCAAAAATTGCGACTTTTAGAGTGTACTGTACATGTTCATACGGACGGACGAACGGACATTTCTAAATCGACTCGGTTTTTGATTCTGAATCAGAATGTATATACTTTTCTACATACCTAACGGTATTATTAAATACAATATACCTATTCTATAAAATACGGTATAAAATAGGGAATAGGGTATCCAACAGTTCGTTGCAGACGTACTGTAGCTTTCACTTATGTTTATATTTTTATAATCTGATAGATAGTTTTTCATGGATAATTTTGCCAATAAATCTGGCCGTATGGCGTCAATGGCGGCTTGAATATTGGCATCCAATACTTCAAGAGTTGTTGGTGTGTCCGCATTAACCAATTATTTAACATTTAAGTCATTCATGCACGTGCTCCGCGGTATTTGTGTTTTGCTCAGTGTTATGATGTAAAACCGTTCAACAAGTGAAAAATCAAGAATAGTTCGACGATGAATTAATTTTAGGCCGTAAGAGAAAGGCAAAAGTTTTCATGTTTGAAGGGAAAAAAAGCTCTTGGTGAGCTAATATGATTTTTATAGTGAATTTATTAGAAAGAAAAAAAACATGGTTGTCTGTAAAGTCGGTTTACGGACGATAATTTTACGTGATAACCAGTTCGCAAAAACACTTTATGTGTATAGATATCTCTCCAACCACCAACCACCCAACCTACCTACAACCACCCACCAGTTTTTAATTTGTTTCACCCATTGAACACCAACCTCCCACCCCCACATACATCAACAAACCAAACCACTACCAATCACCCACACCAACTACAACCAACCACCCACTATTTTTGACAATTCCACCCTCCCGCCCCTACACCAAATTCAACCACCCACTCCACCTACAACCACCTGCTACTCACTCACCCCTTTTGACAATTGCCCCCAACCACCGCCACCACCCACCACAACTATTTTTGTTAATTCCTTCTACTACCCCCCTCCCCCCAAACCCAAATACCCATTCCAATACAGCCACTGGCCACTCACCCAAAAATTTTAGCATTCCCCCCCAACACCAAATCACCCCCAAATATTACTAACCACCCATCACATCTACAGCCACCAACCAAACACCAACCATTTTTGACAATTATTTTGCCCTCACCCCCTCCCAACACAAAATCCCCCAAGTCCAAACAATTACCCCACCTGCCACCACCTTCCACACAGCCACCTTTTTTGACAACTTTTTCATCGCACCTCATCAAATCAACCATCCCCACCACCAAAACTGCCAACCAATTAACCCACCTACAACCGCCAACCAACCACCCACCATATTTGACAATTCACTCTCCCCCCCGCCCCAACCATACCAAATCCCCCCAACACCAAACACCCATCCCACCTACAGCCACCAAGGAACCACCCATTAGCTTTGACAATATTTATCTCACCACCCAAACCAGCTACAACAACCCACCATTTTTGACAATTTTTCCTCTTCCCAACACTACCCTTCCTCCCCCCGCCTGGCCCACACACACTCCCACCACAACCAACCAACCACCCAACACCCTCCCCTCCCACTTTATCGACTTTCTAGGTATCTAGGTATCGTTAACTTTGACATTTTTCCGTGCGTGCTGCCCATATATTCCAAACCGATTTATTAGACGTTATCACGTCAAAAAGTTTCACTTGCATCATGGTTTCATAAAACCACAAAAAGTTTTTCTTTCAAGGATCTTGCTGAAGCTGCACTCAAAGGAGATTGGCTTGAATCCACAGACTTTTTTGTTGTTCCTTTTGACTTCCTTGTGTATGTAATGCACGCAAATTCAAGGGGTTATTAATATTTTATACCGATGTCTTCAACTAACACAGTGCGCGCGATAAGGAGACAAAGATTGGAATGATAGTAAAGAATTTTTGGTGGTATAGGCAGATGTGACATAAGAGTCTGTTGTGCACAATGCTCATCTCTATTCACGAGGATCATAGGCGACTTTAAATCGATAAGAAGATGGTGAGTATTGATCTGGAATTCTGGGTTATTTTCCAACATCTTCCGGAGTGTGAAAGTTTGGTCGATAGTTGACTTACAGAGGCCATCTTCTTGGACTTAATTTCAGATATTATAACTATTTGCTTTTCCTTAAATCTCTTTTGTAATACATTTATCTACACTTTTTGGTGGCATGGTTGGTTTGTTGGCAAATAAATGTCCTCCGAGCGCATTCCTTAATAATTTAACAAACAAATATGCTGATTTGTCTATCAGCCAATTGGAATTATACAAAACACTCATTGGCTTCAGTCCCAAGTTAAAATTAAAAAAATAAGGATTCACTCCCTGCATTTACGGTTTTGTAATTTCATACTCTAAAGCTTTTATTACAGTATGTATAGAAAAATACAAAAAGTATAAATTATCCTTGACACTTGATTGATGTTGCTTTAAAAGTTAAGCGAGAGTGGTATTAGTTGTTCAAACATCTTTCATCGCAGTCTTAAGACTTCTTATCAAATAAAGAATAGGATCAAGGCTGCTATCTCAAGGATACGTTTATGTACTTAAATAAGCTTTTTTAATGCGATATTTTGCTTCATCGAATGTACCAGTACCTCCTCGTATTTCTTGTTTGTGGTAATAGCAGTTGGTTTTGTGATATAAAAAGTATTTCATTGATAAAATAAAAAGGATGTATATGTAATTGATGACAAACCCTACTGGAATGTGATCGCAAAATGTTATTGAACGGGTTGTATTTTGTATTATGTAATATTACAGCAGTTTGTCCTTAAGATTCTCCAATTTCACTAAGTAAGTATATTGGTGAGGTATATGTATTTACTATACTCGTAAGTTCAAATTTATGCGTTCTCAAAGTGCTTCTTAATCCAGTTTATTGGGTGGTTATTTATAGGCTTCAATCTGAGTTATTCCATTACCGGAGCGGAGAAAGGTAAATAATTTTATTTAGCTCGGATTTTACGAGTGGTAATTTTGGGGATGGAGAAGAAATGGTTTTATTGTAAATAATATATTCAATGAATGATTCAACTTCTATTTCACTTAAACAAATAACTAATAACAATGAAATTAAAACCGATACTTTGGAAGATCCAAGTTTGATAGGGTTTGTAAATAAATGACTTCACATGGATTCAATGGAACTTATTGCTGATTAAGGCTGAACTGCACTTTAACCACTTTCATTGGATTCACTTGGTTTCCTGTTACCGCAAGATGTTTAAGTGTGTTGGCATTTTGTTAATGAAAAAAACCATGACATAGGTAGTCTTAAGGAGTGTTCACATGAGAGCGACCAACGAATGGACGAATTGGCGAAAAAATTATATTTGTAAAGTGACCTCGAATTCAACCGATTACTCCGAGTGGTTACACCCGCCTGATAAAACAAGCGGTGAATCTAATCGAACGAATAGAAATTTTGTGTACAACAACCGCCAATTTTAGTCCAAGTGTTGCGGCTTGAGGTGCATAAAAAAAGTCAATTAAGGTAGAGAGAGAGAAAAGGGTAGATCGATAGCGTTTTTTGACGTGAAGATCTCACGCTAAAACGACCGGCTTATTTTCGGCCGGTATCAGAAGTATACGGCATCTGGGAGACTGACACACTTCTGATCTAATCAAGACAAACACATTCACATGAGCACAGCATCCAACTTAATAAGCAAAATCTTTGCGTTGAGCGATCGAAAATCCAACTCCGCTAATGAGAAAAAAGATACGCAAATACTTCTACACAACAGCTTGCATTCCTTTTTTAGAAAATATGTTGGAAGAGAGGAGAGGTGTGATGAATAGTTCAACCTTTTCACATCAGCATAACCAAACAACTCCTAGGCGAAGAATGGTGAACCACAAGTCAGAAATTTGCCTAAAAAGTTCCGAGAAGACGGCACTGGCATCAATCAGACTTTTAAAGGGTGGAAATACGTTCAATATAAAAGCATACATTCATCCAAACGCTGCATGCCATGAAAACTGCACATAATAAACAACATGAACCACTAACAACACATACAAAACATATCAGCCGTGTACTGCGCGACATCAATCAGACTATTTTCGAATGAGAAGTTTTCAAATTAAAGAAAAATCTTTTTAAAAAAGAAAACATTTTTTTAATTTCAATTTAATGTGTTCTTAATATTAAACTCGAGTTATGTCATTCTGTCCACCTTTACATGTATTTACAGGGTAGGCTATTTAGTGGGTTCTTTTTAAATCATAGGTTATTTTGACACTGACAGGTGTTTCCTACTCGAAATGTTGACAGAAAGTCAGTATCATACCTCCGGGAACGAAATGAGTCGCATTTACACTTGAAAAACGTTATGAAAAATTGAAAACTAATTTATAGGCTGAGAACAAAGTTTTGGTCAACGGTGGTCGTTACAGAGCCATATTAACGGGCCTTTTTATACCCTATTCCATAGAATGGGTAGGGTATATTGTATTTGGTGTGGAGTTTGTAACATAGAGAAATAATACCGTTAGGTATAGAAAAGTATACAATTCTGACTCAGAATCAAAACCTTAGTCAATTTAACGATGTCCAACCCAACCATCCGTCCGTACGCCCATATGTATACTCTCTAGAGGTCGCAATTCTTGAGCTCGAAAGCTGAAATTTGGTATATATAATCTTTGGTTTAAGAGTAAGGCTATCTTGAACCGGCAAAATCCGCCCACAATCGCCATTTTTGTTGAACAACCTCAATTAGGTAAGATTAAATTATGTTTTTTGTACAGTTACGATAAAACAATAACGCTAAAATTTTGCACACATAAGCTTTAGGTAAACCTTCTTTCAATTAAATAAAAATATTTCAGTTTGGGCGTGGCTGACGCCCATTTTTCATACAAAACCATCAATATTGTTTTTATAAAATAACAATTTTTATATCAAAGCGAAAAACATTAAATTTTGTGGGTATTAGTTGCACATAAACACTTGTGTATGAAATCAAAAAAACTTTGGGAGTGGCTGACGCCCACTTTTCACTAGAATTTATAAAAAAAATGTTTTTGTAGATAAACGGTTTTGCGTCTCTTAGAAGAAACTAAATAATTTGTGTATGAAAAGAAATTTCGGAATTTTGGGTGTGGCTTTCGCCCACTTTTCATGAAAGAACAAAAAACGTAGTTTTAAAAGTTTAAGGTACTACCAATATTCAATTTAAACCTTTTTTCTTCCACATTTCTACATTTTCTTGTGTATATTTTTTCAATACGCCCACTTTAAAGGCGTGATTTTGATAAAATACCTTTGTTCAGTGAGATCGTTTAAAAACAACTCGATTCAGATGTAGTTTTACACATATGCCTAAATACTCTCTAATGATCAAAGCTCAGTTAGTGCTTCAGATTTTTAAGACACGCCCACTGTTAAGGGGCGTTTCCGTCAAAAGTTGTATAATGCATTAATTTTGTTAACGTTTTTAACTATCGGTCGCAGTTTTGAAGTAAACAGATGAACACTTGGATTTATATTCCTTGGTTACGTAGCAGAGTGTGGTCCAAGAATTGTTAAAAACACCCATAATCGCTATTTCCATTCAAAATCTAATTTTTAAAAATTTAAGTTTTGTCTTGTTTTGTTCAAATCGATCTGCAAGAATAAAATTGAATGTCACTGAGCTCATACTAATTGCCTTGGCAATAAAAAGTCTCAACTTTGGGCGTGCCACACGCCTTTTTCACTGTGCCAGCACTAATTGAACATCACAATACACAAAATTAATGTTGTTGAATTTTTTTCTGTCTGCTAAAGAAGAATTTTGTTTCTGAAACTGAAACATCGGCTGGCTGCCGGAGGCGGACGAATACACATACAAAAATATAGGAAATAGGGTTAAGGCTAAGTTAAGTGGGCTGTAGGTCACTTAGCCTTAACTCAGTTTAAATAAAACAGGTCACAAAAACAAAAACAATTATAGGAAATAGGGTATCCAACAGTTTGTTGCAAACGTACTGTATCTAGCTCTCGCTTATGTTTTGTACTGAATTGAAGACATAGAATTGGGCAACCTCTGGTTCATGCAGAATGGCACGCTGACACAGCGGATGCTACAAACGATCTTTTGCGCAACAAATTCCCGAACTGTGTTATCAGTCGTCTTGGCCATATCAATTGGCCGCCTCGGAGATGCGGTTTGACCCCTTAGAGTTTTTTGTTTTTTTAGGGAATTTGGAAGGACCGATGTTATTGCAATAATCCGGAAAGGACTCACTTAAGACTACAGCCCGAAACCATCAACAAGGTTTTGGACAATTAAAGTTACTGAATGCGCTACTGCGAAGCCAGCCGAAACAGCCATTTGAACGACTCTGATTCATATGTAAAGGGAATCTTTGTTGTTATTAATGGGTATTTCTCCACTAACTGGGCAACTCAGTGTCTCGCGTGATTTTTTAATCGCTTTTTTTTTTAAATATTGTAATTTTGATCTCAAATATTAATACATATGTATAATGATTTATCTACGTGCATGTTATGAGATTTAAGAAAATATTTCTCTCATCATTTTTTATTGATTTTCTAAGTACCGAAAAAACAGTCCCCTGTATGTGTTTTATTAAACATTATAAATCACACCTCACGATGAATCACCCGTTAGTACCCCATGAATATTTTCCTACCATATTTCGTTTAAATCCGTTCAGCCGTTGAGGCGTGAAAGTGAAACAAACACACAAACTTTCTAATTTATAATGACAGTAGGATATAGCGACATGTCTATTGACAACTGCTACTGCAGAGTTTAATGTCAAAGTTAGGTTTGCCTTTCAAACCGAAAACGACCTTCGAGCTTCGATGATGATTTTTTCCAATGTCTTCGTACGAAATGGTATACCTCTTCAAAATTGTACCTAACCACATGACCTGATTTAAAAAAATTATAAATCAACATTCTAAATTTCAAAAGATTTATTTTACAAAGCAAAAAACATATTTGCTGCTCCTTCATAAAAAAATGTTGGAGCATGCATTTCCAGAGAAAAAAAAAACACCCAAAAGAAAAACATAACCCATAATTCATTCCAATTCGATGAGCAAACACAAACCGTATTTTTGAGTAAACATTTCTTTTGCGGGTGATAATTTTTTTTTTTTGAATATGAACCCAGGCGAGAGACACTCGCCCTCAATAATTTCAAATGGAAGAGAAAAAAAAAGAAAAATCAAAGGAAGGCATCCAATTTAAGAGTTAACTCTTAGCTCCATGAATGTTTTATTCCTCCAGAGGCAAAGATATAATGAAAATAAAAAAAAATTAACCTCACTTTCAGCTGTCAAACATTTAACAACTCAGATTTGTATACAAAGGCTACCTTTCCACATGACTCTGCCAGAAGTCATACAAATTTTTTAAAGAAGGTACATAATATTTTAAAATCTGAAAATTAAAAAACTTTTCTTGATTTTTTTTTCTATCCCCAGCACCAAGAAGCGGTATCGACATTTATTCAAGCCATTCTCAAAACCGCTTATAGCTTTTCGGATAGCTTGAATTGGTTGCCATCAAAAAAGCAGTTACTCATGTGTCGGGTTTCAGAGCTCCCAAGAGCGTTGCTCGCGCGATCTACCAGCAACAGAGGCAGAGGACAGAGCAATGTTCGAAATATCTACCAAAGGGTAAATCACTCGTCCAGGGGTACTTTACAAAGCAAGAGCGGAAGTCTTTAAAGACGAGGTGGGGAATGTCGTAGTATAGATGCGCAGTTGGTACTGACAAATTATGCAGACTCCGGTAGATGGGTGCTGTATGAATAGGGTAGATTCTTATTGGTATCAACTTGACGATGCAGCAGTTCACCTCAACGAGCCCGTCAGAAATCAAGCGAGCGGCGGAAGAGCTCCAATTAAGTGAACCAACAGCGACGCTTACAGTCAGCATGATAGGCACCCCATTGAGCTACTTCGACATATTCGGAGCTAAGGTCATTGGGTCTTTTCAATATTATTAGTCAGTGTAGTGAAATATAGAAGGTAGCGGATGAGGCCTTATAGGGCCATCGGTAGCTCTCGCATCCCCGTAGTGAGTTACTAACTCTGGATCTCTCCAGCTCCTTTTGTCCAAGGAGAGCAACAAAGGGCCTGGTCCCCCAGGTTGGGGGTTGTGCGTCGGGGTAACTTCCCTACCAAGTAAAAAAACTAATAGTTCCGAAACAACCAATTGCCTCGGATATGGATACTGATGACGACCCTAGCAAACGAAACAAGGACAACGAATTTCGGTTCTGCACGTGGAATGTCCGCACCCTTAACAGACCACGTGCAGCTGAACAATTAGTGGAAGCCCTAGATGGTGTCAAAGCCGACATCACAGCCATTCAAGAAGTGCGATGGGATGGTGAAGGCACAAGGAGGATGAAAAACTGTGACATCTACTACGGCAAGTGCTACAGGACAAGAAAACAGCGGCTATTTGGATGCGGATTTGTGATAAGAGGAAGCCTTAGGCAAGAAGTCTTGGGGTTTTGTGGCATAAGCGAACGCATTGTCACAATCCGCATTAAATCCAAATTCAGCAACATCTCGCTGATCTGCGTCCACGCCCCCACGGAGGAAAAAGATGACACGACCAAAGAAGAATTCTACGATCTTCTAGAGAAGACGTATGATGAATGCCCGAATCACGACACTAAGTTTATTCTTGGTGACTTCAACGCCAAAATCGGAAAGGAGGGTAACTTTGGCTCGACAGTCGGAAAGCATAGCCTGCACGACAACACTTCCGGTAACGGACACAAGCTAATCGACTTTGCTGCGTGGCGAAGTGTCATCATAGCTAGCACATACTTTCCACGCTTCGATACACAAGGGGAATTGGAAGTATCCTGATCATATTAAACCGTCAACCAAATTGATCATATTGCGATCGATAGCAGACATGCTTCCAATATCATGGATTTACGCACTTTTTGAGGTGCCAACATAGACTCGGATAACTACCTTGTTGTAGCTAAAGTGCGAATGCGGATTTCCACCAGACCGCAGGATCGAGCATCCACTGTGAGAAAGTTCGATGTTGCGAAGCTACAATCGCAAGAGATCGCCACAACCTTTGCCAACCATGTCTCCTCTTATCTCTCGACAAGCCCGGCGCCTGCGCCAAACCCAGAGGCTCAGTGGCAACATTGCAAACTGGCTATCAAAAACGCAGCTACTGATGTTACGAAGCGTATCAAGCAGTTCTGCAGGCCAGAACTAGTGCTGCCAAGAGCGCTTCTCGTTCGGTATACGGTATATAGTTACAAAGCCCGAGCCGAAGATTGTAAAGACGGGGGTGGGAATGTCGTAATAGATACGCAGTCGGTTCAAAGAAATTGGAAAGAACACTTCTGTGCAGACTGTTTAACAACGAAGACAACCAACTAATCGCTGTCAGGCAGAATGATCTCTTCGATTTAGACGATGATGAACAAAATTTCCGTACATACGACCAGGGAGAAGTTCGGTTAAAGTTAAACTACAGTCCAACAAGGCTGCAAAAGAAAATGGCCCCCGCGGGCTAAGCTCTATAGCATAATAGGATTCATCTTTACAATCTGAATGGATGAAAGTGTGCTTGACGATTGGAACCCCAGCATCGTGTGGCCTATCCACAAGAAAGGAGATACTCTAAGCTGCACCAACTACAGAGGTATAAGTCTCCTAAATGTCGTCTATAAAATCCTGTCGGCCATTCTGTGAACGTTTGAACCCTTTCGCACGTGTGCTAATTGGCCCCTATCAATGGCCCGGTAAGTCAACCGTCGACCAAATTTTCACTCTTCGACAGATTTTAGAAAAGATCCAAGAATTCCAGATCGATTTTTACCACCACCTTATCGATCAGTCGCCAATGACAGCGTGAATAGGAACGAGCTATACAGAGCCATGTCACAACTTGGCATCCCCGCTTAACTCGTGTGGGTGTGCATGATGACTTTGGAGGATTCGAGCTTCAGCGTCAAGGTTGGTCAGAACACCACCGACTCCTTTGATGTCGAGAAAGGCTAAAGACAAGGTGACGCCCTATCATGTTACTTCTTCAACATCCTTCTTCAGGCAATCGTACACAACTCGCATGTCAACACCAGCGGTACGATTTTTATAGAAACCGTGCAATTACTTGGCTTTGCTGATGATATTGACATTATCGAAAGGGTGCCGGCCGTGAAATAAGACCTAGTGAAAGAAGTCCAAAATTTAACTTTGTTAAAGTGAAATAAGTCCAGACAAATAAACTCATTCAAATCAAAGTGAAGTAAGGCCAAATCAACTTGAAATCGGGTCTTCCCGTTATATGATGAAAAACAAGTTTTCTTTCTTGTCATTCGCATTTATAGTTTCAAAGGCAACGTGACAACATGGAACATTCGGAGAGTCTCATATAAATCAAATTCAAAAACGTGCTAGCGATATATTTGTTATAATAAAGAGAGCAGTGCAATCATAGTCTTAGAAACAGCGTTGCCATATTGGGCTATTTATCGTAAATTTGGCTATCTTTTTTGTAAATTTCCGACAACAATTTCAAAATAGAAGCCCAATCACACTTTGGGCTATAAATCGGTAAGAGTTTACGATATTGTACGATATTTTTTCTTGGTGTACCTTTATTTAAAAACAATCGTTTGCTCTAAGGTCTAAGCATACTTTTAAACAACTTGAACAAATTTGCCACTAGGTATTTAACTTTATCTTCGTTGAATGCAATCATTCATTTTGACATTTGACTTCAACCGCACCGAACTTCATTTGTTTTCTAGTGAAATCAGCCAACAAGCGGTGCCAATTTACCATTTTTGAAATAAATAGCAACGAAAATGAGCTGAAAATTGTTTGTTTTGGGAATTCTTTTCCAAACGCTCAATATGGGAAAATGGGAAAAAATACAAAAAATATATAAAACATAAGCGAGAGCTACAGTACGTTTGCAACTAACTGTTGGATACCCTATTCCCTATATTTCTGTATGTTTATGCGTAAGCCTCCCGTAGCCAGCCGATGTTTCAGTTTCAGAAACAAAATTCTACTTTAGCAGACAGAAAAAAATTCAATAACATTAATTTTTTAATTTGTCTCTAATAAATTTTAATATTCCTCAAAGAAACTTACGGAATCTACCTAGCTGCATAAATGTCCCAAACTGTCGTACTAATTATGAACGATTTTCTCCCTTAAACAAAATGTTTGGATTATTTAATCTTCTCAATAATAGATGTAATAACTTATTTGACCAATCGTTAAATTTTTCATCTAAATTTCAGTCAAATTTGTATTCAATTACATAATTGTCTTTAGCTATGTAAATAAATAAATTTCGTGTGGTGTGATGTTCAATTAGTGCTGGAAAAATAAAAAAAGGCGTGCGCCACGCCCAAAGTTAAAACTTTTTATTGCCAAGGCAATTGGTATGAGCGCAGTGACATTCAATTTTATTCTTGTAGATCAATTTGAACAAAACAAGACCAAACTTAAATTTTTAAAAATTAGGTTTTGAATGGAAATAGCGATTATGGGTGTTTTTAACAATTCTTGGACAACGCTCTGCTACGTAACCAAGGAATATAAATCTAAGTGTTCAACTTTTTACTTCAAAACTGTAACGAGTAGTTTTTAAACAATCTTACCTGAACAAAGGTATTTTATCAAAATCACGCCTTCAAAAGTGGGCGTATTCAAAAAATTTACACAAGAAAATAAAGAAATATATTTTTCATAAAACGAACGGAAGGGAAAAAGGTTTAAATTGAATATTGGTAGTCCCTTTAATTTTTAAAACTACGTTTTTCGTTCTTTCATGAAAAGTGGGCGAAAGCCACGCCCAAAATTCAAAAATTTCTTTTCATACACAAACGATTTAGTTTCTACTAAGAGACGCCAAATTTTGGCTTGCGGATTCATTATAAATACCGTTTATTTACAAAAACAATTTTTTAATAGTTTCTATTGAAAAGTGGGCGTCAGCCACGCCCAAAATCAAATTTATTGATTTCATACACAAGATGTTTATGTGCAAGTAATACCCACAATATGTTATGTTTTTCTCTTTAATATAACATTTGTTATTTTATAAAAACAATATTGATGGTTTTGTATGAAAAATGGGCGTCAGCCACGCCCAAACTGAAATATTTTTATTTAATTGGAGGAAGGTTTACCTAAAGCTTGCGTGTGCAAAATTTAAGCGTTATGGTTTTATCGTAACTGTACAAAAAACATAATTTAATTTTACCAAATTGAGGTTGTTCAACAAAAATGGCGATTGTGGGCGTGTTTGTGGGCGAAATTAACTGGTTCAAGAACTTAGCCTTACTCTTGAACCAAAGATTATATATACCAAATTTCAGCTTTCTAGCTCAAAAATTGCGACCTCTAGAGAGTATACATACGGACGGACGGACGGACGGACGGACGGACGGACGGACGGACGGACGGACGGACGGACGGACGGACGGACGGACGGACATGGCTAAATCGACTAGGCTTTTGATTCTGAGTCAGAATATATATACTTTTCTATACCTAACGGTATTATTTCTCTATGTTACAAACTCCACACCAAATACAATATACCCATTCTATGGAATAGGGTATAAAAAGAATGCGAAGTACTGCCACAGTTCAAGGGTAAATTTAATTTTTTGATTCATTATTTTATAAAAACCGACCTTTTGCGAAAATTATGCTTTTTGCAAGGTTTGCGAAACTGATTTACGTGCAAAAGTGCGATTTAGAAAAACATACGACAACAAAAGTCCACAAAAATAATTTAGAAAAAGTGCACTCAAATACAAAGTGCTTCAAACTAAAAGTGGCATATTATGTAACTTCCCATTCTTCTGTACAAAGCGTTGATCATTGGACGTGATGCTAAATGTTCGTGTATTGATTTGTGCTCCAACATTAAAATTCACAGAACAAAGTGCAAAGTAGATGAAACAGTATTATTATAAAAGTTATGTTTCTTGTTTAAAATAAAATATATGAAAATGATGATCCAAATTTTGGGCACCGATATTGGACTACAAGAATTTTGAAATTGAGCTATCAAAGTGTTTCAAGATATGGCAACCCTGCTTAGAAAATGAACATTTGATACGTGTCCCAAAATCAAGTGTCACACATAATCAGAATCACCCTACAAATGAAAACTTAAGAAAAAAAAATGAAATTGATAAGTGAAATAAAAAAAGAGTGCGCAAATTTTTCATTAAAAAGAAGCGGGTACGGGGAGTATTCGACGAAGTCTGTGCGAAGGACAAAATGAAAGTTCTCTGCCAGGTAAGATGACCAATGTGCTTTTTTGAGTGCAGTATATACTGTTTGCATGAAACGTCATGTTCGACAAATAAACTTAAAGAAATATTTACATATGCAATAATGCATAATATTTATTGTAAGTATGTAAATAAAGTGTTCAACAGTATCTGTCAGTTAAGTCTTTAGTATTTGACTTATGCACGTGTACCGTTTTTGTGAAATCTTCTCTGGTGTGATTTCAAGCCTATTTTTTAATTTTCCATTAACAAATCTGAATGCCTTATTCACAGGTTCAATTCGGAAAAGTAAGAAGACAGCTCATAAATATTAGGAATCAATCCATTTTCGGCAAAAGAGATATCCGATTTATTTAAGACCAAAAGCATATTGGATGATTTTGGAAGGTCACTATACGAAAATGATCCATTTTATCGCGGCTACAAAATGTTTGTCCTTTGACAAAATGCACTACTTGTTTGTTTCACTATTGTCAAACTGTTAGAAGAAGAGCTTTTTAAATATCAGCGTTTGTGGGATCCTTGAACAAAAACAAGGAAGCCAAAAGTCTGTTCCGTAAGTTTTAAATGCTTCTACTTTTGATGCCTGTCGACAAAATTGATTTTAATACCTATTTTGTATACATATATATATGCAGGAATTCCCATCAGCCATTTCAGTTTTCGATGCTCCGACGAAGACAAAAA
Organism: Platycheirus albimanus; assembly: GCA_916050605.2. Lineage (NCBI taxonomy): Eukaryota > Metazoa > Arthropoda > Insecta > Diptera > Syrphidae > Platycheirus > Platycheirus albimanus. Next base: position 298,051,320 of record OU696696.1, on the reverse strand, counting down.
ATGCGCTTAAAGGGTATAACAGTGGGCTGAGCCAAAAACTAGCAAAACATGGTAACTTTTTTAAGTTCTTGGATTGCCTTCTTAACGAGGAAGAGGATAGGATATAATCCAGAGAGTTCATCATGTCCATAGATGGAGCTTTTGACATTTTCGAACCACCTTAGAAACGCTTTAGAGACAGGAAAACACACATTGAAGCAGCTTTGACAGAATTAGATATGAAAATCATTACCATCAGCGTTTTCTCAAATCCGATGACAAACGATAGCAACAATATTTGTATCGAAGATTCTGACCAAATCGTAGTCTGCGGAAATGAAGACAAAGTTTTGAAAATTTTCTTTTGCGAAGTGGCTATTCACAAAATCCGATCTCAGACTTCCATCATTTCCGTAGTGTTTTTCGATTTGTTGTGTTAAGAACTAAATGAATTAAAGATTAAAATGATACACGTTTTAATTTGATGACCGTCTTGTTGAAGAATTTTATTGAGACTGATTCTTAATCTAAGAACAATGAGTTAGGACGCCAAAGAAGTTGGCTACTGCAAGTTGATATTTGTATGCACAGTATGCAAAACCAAACCAAAAGATAAGAAGCAATTACTGTGTGGAAATAGATGACAAAGAAGTTGTCAACTCAACTTAATTTTAAATGGAATGAAGAGTTTATCTGAGTGGTCATATAACAAAGGAATGAATACTTATGTGGGTGGTCATAACAGTTGTAACTATCCCCTCCTTCCGATTCTGACAACGCTTGTTTTTAAAGCAGACGGGACGAATTGGTTTGTAATGACTCAGAAACTCCCCTGGAAGCGGCTCTTAAATTCTTAGACAGTGATTTACCTATAGTCTAGACGAAGAATGTGATCATAGACTCTAAACTTTATGCAACCTAGGCAAGTGACTTCTTTGTAAGGTCACATTTTTGATGCATCAGAGAGGTCGTTCAGATTTGGTTCGGTTTTGCATCTCTTCTAGAATCATAACTGCGCACTGCTGTAGAAGGACTGGATGGGCTAAACACGAGATGGACTAAAAACTCCCTTGGAAATCGACTCAATCTGTCAAGACTTTATACTACCAAGGCAGGGTATACAGCGGTTCTGTCAAAGAGTTGGCTCAGTTAGCGGATTGGGCTTACTTTTATCCAAAGAATTATAGCCCACCACAGAGGCTAGATTAATGTTTCTTAGACTAATCCTCTGCCAATCCTTTGATGGCTTAGGTCACAAGAGGGTAGTTCTTGAAAAGTCACTTTGTCACATCGAGGAAGGTGGTCAAATCGTTGATCCTTTTATTGGACAGTTCTTCTAGGTCTACACTTCTACACTAGCTAAAGCAGACAGTGAGACAGTTAACAGACAACAATGTCCTTCTCTGTCTCATCCCTACAAGATAGTATTTATCACACACATTTACTAAATTAAAGGTTTTTTTCCAGTCCAATCAATCTCGTCCTATATTGCCAGAGTGCCAGAAAAGACTTTCATCTTGTGATCGCACTTCAGGCCACCAGGCCTGGCACTCTTTTTGCTTTTAATCCTTTTAGAGACCTAAGTACGGCTGGTGGGCAAATGCTGTACCCTTGAGTTTAATTGTCGTTGTCTTAGAGTTAAAAACTTTTTTTTTTTTTTGTATTCTTTACCTACTCATTGTACTTTAAGTCTCTGTTGCCAACTACTACAATAAGTTGGTGTGCATCTGTTACAACAATAACGATGATGACGACGACGACGACAAGGAGGAAGATAAAGTTCGTCTTTTATGCAATCATAAGTACAAATGAGGCACAAACAATGCTAGAGAAGTTCTGCAATAGTCCCTCAGGCTGGTTTAAAAGGACGAGAACGGAGGGAAGCTTTTATCATTTCGTTTTACCCTGTGTCTGCTTTTATCGCAAAAGACAGTAGCATTATGTTCATTCTCAAGTCCTCTTTTCTTCTTGTTCTTGTTCGTCTTCTTCTTCTTTGCATGGGGCTTCGTTTATTATCTTCTGAACTCTAAGAAAATTAAGTGTGTTTTTTTTCTGATTTTTTCAGATTCACTTCTCGATAACAGTGAGGTGGTAAAAGATTGACATTTAAAAAAAAAAAAGTGGAATCAAAGACTCGGCGGGGCGGGTTGGTCCAATTCCGCTCATATTAACGAGGTGTCTCAACTTTCTAAGCAGCTAAATTTTCAATTTCGATAACATCGACTTTGCTGTACGCCTCAAACACTTCATCTCCTCCAAAGTCGGCCTCAAAGCACTCCCGCAAATTTTTTACCGATACTGACAGGACCCATGCTTCTGCCCCAAAAAGTAGAGCGTGATAATGTTGGTCTTGTAAAGGAATGTTCTTGAGAGCTTTCGGGACCTCGACAAATAGTGACTGCGTGTTACTTAAAAGTTCAGCCTGGAAAAAAGTTTTGAATGTCTCCAAATTATAAATGTCTAATCCTGGTGAAAACATTAACTTGAACTTATTGATGGAATTTGAACCACTCGCTGGACAGAATAAACATCAAAAAATAATGTTGAAGAAGTTACATGACGCAGCGTGATCTTGCCGTACGAATTTTCCTACATCAAAGAAGTTCTATATTTTAAAGGCTGAAGCCTATTCTATTTATTTAACTTCCAACCACATTAAGTGATAAGAAGAGATAGACTTTTCTAAATCATTCTTAGCGTGCTTGAAAAAAAATAACATCAAGCCCAGGCGATTAGGATTCTACGAGGTCACTTAGACCCATAGGACTGCACCACTTAGTCATCAATAAGCTACTCGCAACGTATCATTTCTGTATCTTTTTATTTTATAATACCGATGTTTCATCTGTTTTTTTATCATCGGGCGTTGATTGGCTCCAAGATGAATTAAAATCCGTGAATCCTGATGAAGAAATAAAGCTATCTAAAGTATCACTTCAATAAAAGAGTATCTTTATTATTCCATTCAACTATTTAATATGAAATGAAAAAGTGTAGGTCCAAGAATTTACCCTTGTAGAACTCCATTTTTCTTTCGTAATTGCGTTCTTAACTACACACTTAATGTATTGCTTCTATTCTTCCGGACTGTTTAAGACTCGAATTCGTTGGAAATCAGAAAACTGGTCGGATAATATTACCTATCTTGCATTGCAACACCAACAGAGTGACACATTAAGTGAAACGGAAGCAGCCGTTAACAACATCATCAGAATAAAAAAAAATGCACAAATATTAATTAATTTGTGAAAATATTTATCTTCACAGCACTGTGTTTGTATCCTCAAATAAAGACGTAACTCTATAAACATTCCCACAAACACTGATAAGATAACGAATACACACAAAACAAAAGGAGCGAGAGGATAAAACGAGCTGGGTTATCCTTTCTAGGAACTATTAAACGAATCACTCTTTTCTTCTTCTTTTTTTCTTTCTTGTGAGAGTGACTCCTCATAAGCATATTGTTATTGTTATTCTATGAAGGGTAAGATAGGGGATGTAAGGATATGCATTATGTGTGGGTGCACATTTTGTGCATTACCCAACAACAAAACAACAATCTGAGAGCTTGTGTTCTTAATAGGACAAACAAAAGTATATGACGATGTAAGGAAAATTACGCACGAAGATACTGCAAAAAGAAATAAATAATATGTTTTTAAGCATTCTCCTTTGTTTCTGTTGTAAATTAATAATTACAGTTTTAAGGAAAATCTGTGGCACGATGGGATTTTAACCGTAAGTTAGGGAAGATGAGTTTTTTATTACGGTTATTGAAATCGGTTTCTCTATTGGTATTGGTGCTAAGGAGCTAAAGATAAGGAATCAATGCCAAATATGGGTGTTTTTGACAATTTGTGGAGCGCTTTTTGAGAAACATTTTTTTTTTGAAAAATCTTTTGAAAATATTTTTCGAGAAAATTTTAAATACAACAATTTATAGGTATTCAGAAAATACATGTACTTATCATTATTGAAAAAATATTACTTACTTACTATTTACAACCCTATTAATATGGTATTTAAATTTACCATACATGGTATTATTATTGAAAATTTAAAAGTTTTTCAAACAAAAAACAAAATTTAAAAAACTGGTAATTTTGTAAACACGCTTATGAAAACTTGGTCAGAAGCATACAGCAACTCATCTGTAAAATATGGTCGGAGGAAAATATGCCCGATGTGAAGAATCAAAGTACCATCTGCCCGATTCACAAAAAAGGAGTAGAGACCGCCTACTCAGCGCCAACTATAGAGGCGCTTTATGTGAACATCTCAAGCCGTTTGCTGATGATCTTATAGGTCCTTACCAATGCGGCTCCAGATTTGGAAAATCTACGACCGACCAAATTTTCACATTACGCCAGATCCTGAAAAAAACCAAAGAATATAACATCGACACCCACCACCTGTTCGTTAATCTTAAAGCAGCCTACGACAGTGTTAATAGAGTTGAGCTGTATCGTGCCATTTCCAACTTTAGAATGCCTGCTAAACTGATACGCCTCAGTATGAACTTGGAAAAAGCTCGTTGTTCCGTAAAATTTGTTAGGGACTCTACTGGAACCTTCGAAACCACCAGAGGGCTAAGCAAAGGTGACGCGCACTGTCATGCAGCTGTTTTAACATTGTGCTGGAAAATGTCATACGGAAAACCCATGCCAGCACTGCTATATGATGCAGAAGCATGGACTCTCTCCCAATCGTATGAAAAGTCACTTGGAGTCTTCGAGAGAAAAGTTCTGTGCACGATTTTTGGTCCTGTCTGCGTAAACCGAGAAGACAACATTTGGCGAAGAAGATACAACGACGAACTATACGTGCTGTACAGCGACATAAGCCTAGCCAGAAAAATTCGAATTCAACGACTAAGATGGCTGGGTCATGTAGAGGGAATGGACATCGAGTCTCCAGCTCGTAAAGTCTTCAACACCAAACCAGAAGGAGTATAAGAAGCCTAGGTAGACCTCATCTTCGATGGAGCGGCCAGGTAAAAGGAATTCTCCGAATACTTGGATTGCGTGATTAGAGACGGTAGGCTAGAGATCGAGCCGGCTGGAGGGGCATATTAAGCAAGGCCTAGGCCCTAGGTAATTAAATATCAGCCATTATGTTTGCTGCTTACGGTCGGTTTCACGGATTCGAATGGTACACTTTTCAATTAATCTTCCACACGGATCCGACTGAATTTGAGCGATGGCCTGTGTAATGTTCACCTGAAGAACATCGGCCCATTGTGGTTATTTGCATAGAGATGTGACTTCAGAAAACCCTACAAGAAAAATTCTAACAGGGTCCCTCAGTTCAAAGAACGGACCAATTTGGATGTCATTCAGCCAAAAATGTACTTGGTCGCTTAAGATTATTTTTCATCCAAAATTCAAAATTAGGGGCCTCTTCCAATCGCTATGAATCCGAGTCAGCAAACAAATGGCTTTGTCTTTGAGCATATAAACTTAGAGCTCTGGGTCAATTGGATCTTGTACGGATGTAGGCCCAAAATCGGATGAAAGAGAAAGATTTTTCGAGTGATATTCGGTCCAGTTCGTATCAAACGAGTTCTGAGGAGAAGATTCAAGGACAAACTGTACTGGCTAAAGAGTTGACATTAACCTGGTGAAAAAGAAAAAAGTAGTGTGGCTTAGATGACTGAGGCATGAGGAGCGTACGGACGAATACGCACCAGCCCGCCGAGTCTCCATGACTTATGGAAAAGACCAAAACTAAGGTGACGCGATCAAGTTGAGGAAATACATAACTTTAACCAAATTGGTGTGCGCAACTGGAGGCCACTGAATAGGGACCTGACTATCCGACGGAGTACACATGTTGGTTGAGACCGTGGTCCTTAAGTAACGTAGGTAATATTCTCTGCCGATCATGCGTTCCTTTGACGTACGAATATTGGCTGATTAATTACCGAACCGATCATCTCAAATCGGGCTACCAAACGTTGGAGAGCCGACTGTGAAGGCCACCACGTCTACCCTAAAATGGGCGCAATGTTAGCAATTAAGAACACTCTCATTTTGACAGTAAAGTTTTATCATTTGGAAGTGATGTTCAATCGTGTGACTTGCCATGATGATTTGGCATCAGTGATTGATAATAATAAACAACAGATTTGACAGATGTCACCTAAAAAACATCATGGCCACCAAAATATCCCCACACCAATTGAAAACCCCTTTATATGTGAATTCGAAGTGAAAATTGACAATTTTTGTGTGTTTCAAACATCCTCAGCTTGAATTATATATCGATAAAAGTAACACGAAATTTAATGTAATCAGGACATCAAAACTTTAGCGCCACCTACCGAAAAGGGCAAAACAAAGTTTGACGGCTGGCTGGCTGGAGTGTGCTAACCAAACATTTTAAGAAAAGCTTAAAACACCAACTTTTTTTGCAAAAAATTATATTGCGAGCATCACAAACTTATTCATACTTCAAAATATGTATCTCAATGAATTTTCGCACACATCGCAGGCTGATTTGATAAAAAAAAAGGCTTCGTCCTTGGCCCTTTGCGAACGAACATCTAAAAAAAAAGAACGTTTGTTTATTTTTACAGCACATAACGTTCACTTGTCAAGCTGTCGATTATTGATTTATTTGGCATTTTATGCTTTCATTCTGGAATGCTATCTATCTAGTTCATGTAGAACAATGGCCGTGATATGCATTAGAAACAGAATTTGAGTGTGCAGAGTGGATAACCTACATTCTTGATAAAATAAAAAAAAAATTAAAACTTGCGTATCCAGGCAGAGGGATGCATACTGCACAACCAATAGATTGTTTTTTTTTTTTTTCATCACATCAGCAGTCTTGGTTGATGGAAAATCCATCCAATAGATAAAATATAGGCATCGCAGACGCCTGTGGGTAGAGAATTCATGTTTTTTTGTTTTACTAAAGTTAGATTGGTTTGCTAAGACCCGTTTTCAATTTTCAAAATTTGAGCAATTTTTATATTTTCGCCATCACCACTGGATTGTCGGGAACGGAAGGTAGGAATGGTGGTTTAGGGATCAGTTGCAAGCGTCGTGTCGGTCGTCACGTAGGTTAGTGGTGATAGTATGCTTCACTGACCATATTTTTGTATGGACTGCTTTTGGACCAAATATTGGTTATTGTAAGATAAGGCCATTAAATTTTGATATTGAATAATAAGCTTTTATTTCATTATTTTCCAATGAAGTATAGATACGAGGTATGACCAACGCCAAGTAAGGTTCCATATAGTCACCATCTGGCAGTTCAAGCTCGTTTGTGTATAGTTACTTCAAATTAACTGATTCCACATCTGATCAATTGAATGCCTAATTCAGTGCGGATCTTCCATCCCATTTTTAACACCATCTAGTGCTAATGAGATATGAGTTCGATTCCTTAATTTTCTTAAACGACAGAATAGGGGAGCTATTCGGAAACGAGAGTCTTAATGCTTGCAGTCGCAGCCCAACCAGAGCCGTCGTCACTGGAAACAGAGAAAAAACATTCAGGTTTTCGCCGCTGCGACGGAAAGTTTTAAAAAATTTGGAAAATGTTATTCAATGCAAACTTGATTCTATGACGGCTCAACGAAAACCTGTCTTTTGGGTTTATGATTTCTATTGATGAAAACATATTTTTAGGAGCAGCTGGAGCTGATGGATTTTTACACACTGGAGAAAATTTGTTCAGAAGCATGCACCAAACTGGTCTGCGAAATGTGGTCGGATAAAAATATGCCTAGCCTATATTGGTTGGAATCTTAGTATTCTCTGTTCATCTACAAAAAAAAAAGGAAATCGTCTGATCTTGATCAACTTATGAGGAAGTAGTTGTTTAAAAACCCGATATAAGATCTCCTCCGAAGCGTTTTATGTGAGCGTCTTTAACCATTTACTGATAATCTTATCTGTCCTCACCAATGCGGCCTCTGACTTTGAAAATCGACCGCCGCCAAAATGTTCATAATGCCCCAATTCTATTTTTGATACACACAATCTGCTTATTGATTATGAAGGAGCTTACGAAAGTGTTACTACGGCAGGAAAATTAAGTAGTGCCATATCTAGCTTAAGAAAACTTGCATCACGACCAATAAGTACACCTTATATGCAAGAAGTTGGGGAATGCTCTCTGTCCCATTTATTAGGTAAAACATGTGCTAAAAGTGTAGAGAAACAACGGAAACAACCACTATACAATAAACGGAATTTCCAAAACTGCCATTCGAGAGAGTGGCAGACGACATATGGGAAGTATTGTATTCCTTTGATTACCACAACGAACGTTATAAATAGCTGAAAAAGCAATTAGAGTACGGTGTCTTATACCTGAAATTATTGTCGTATCAGACTGTAGAGCTAAATTTACCAGCACAATACTCCAAAGATTGGAACTTCAAGATCCCAATGAAGCATTTGTAAGGCACTTTGTCAACATCGCACAAAGGCGTTTAGCGAGAAGACTCAGAACATCGATTCCAACAGCTGAATCCAAACAGGACGAATGGTTTTTCGAACACCTTTCATCAGGTTCAAGCATTTTGAAAAAAGATGGCACACAATAAAGAAGGAACGCCATCAAAATTAAGAAAAGAACTTAAACCGTGGACAAGAATAACAAAAATACAAACGAAACACCGAGACACACTACATCTAAGGAATTGGGCATTTAGATTCCTGAGAAGAAGGACAAGAACATTGAAAACTAAAAACATCAAGAACAACCGAAATGATAAATAACAAAATGAAGAAAGTCCAACAACAGTGATAGAAATAATTCTTACGAATCAACATTATCGACAAGAAGTATATTTCTTAATAATATAAAATCGTAGGGGGAGACGGGGAACATTGATACATGAGGCACATAGATACAGTCTACATTATTCGAAAATTGAACGTAACAGGCCACTCATCTACGCATACTATGCAGCATGTCAATGAACGCAAACACATATCTTCCTGAAATCCGGAATTCAGGAAAAGCTTTGCGACAAAAAAGGAAAAATCTGTTTCGCGACTCCTCAAGTAAATTTTGCTTATGATTTCAAATTATTTTATATGGTGAATATAGTTGTTAATAATGTTATATTTACTTAAAAAATTGTTCTGAAGCGTTGTTTTAATTGCATTTAATATTTTTTTTCTGTGAGGTAAGTTGGGGCACATAGACATAGATACACACGACTTTGGGGTGATTTGATACGTATCAATGTGCCCCACAAACGAGAAAGGTAGATCAAGTATATACACATATACTCCAGAAAAGACAAGAATAGAAGAACCGACAGAGGTCTAAACATGAAGAAAACATAACAAAGAACAAAGAAAACGCTCTTAAAAGTGCTCAAATTCGCTGGGCATAGTTGCAAATCTCATAATAAAGTTAAACAGAAATTCTCACATGACTATGCCAATGTAATTAGATTCTTCATGCCCTTCCAGAGAAATTAAGCTACGAGAATCCATCGACTACTAAGAATCATTCGATTCCAAGCAACTTTATAATGAACTAGCAGTACCGATAGACGTTGTTCTGCCCTTCCAAGCAGTCTCTGAGTTTAGTCCTTGCAAACAAACTAATATAGAAGCTTTTTAAGGACCCGACTTGTCTTTCTACATCTTGTGGCCAAACCACATGTTCGGCTTTGACAAAGCCTTACAAAACCTGTGCTTTTTGTATGTGATTGATATTAGTAGCCGAAGAAAGGCTTTATTTTGTTAATATTATTGTAACGTAAACTGTGTGCAATCTTAATTGATATAAGTATACTAAAAAAGTTTATCCTTATTGATCACACTGTCTTTTTCAAACTAAAATAAAAACCCGAAAGTTAAATTTACTTTTTATTGAAATTACCTTGGACGCGTATTTAGATGCATTTGTTGGCGAAGAGTAAAAGCTAATTTTACACCAATTGTTATTTAGTTTTATTTATTTCTTGTTAAAACTAGGTTAAACCAATGTTGACATGAGTTAACAAATACTTTAACACAGGTTGTATTAATATACATAATGTTAAAAAAATAATTAAAACTCGTTTTATTAATAGGTTTTAAATAAATACTGATTATTTGGTTATGATTAAAGAAGCCTCTGTCATGTACCAATGTGCCCCGCAAATGGAGTAGTTTGATACAAAATTCACGACTTAGTAAAAAGGTCCTTAATTCGTTTTGAGTGGATGGTAGATTAAATCCGTTTAAAATAAGTTAGGTAAAAAGATAATGTTCCCATAAAATACATATGTAAACTTGTTATTACTTTCAATATGGTGAAATTTTTTTGAATTTAAATGAAAATCGTATCAAGGTGCCCCAACTCCCCCTAATCATAATAAATTTGTTTCGATTTCCTATAAGCAACTTATTGGAATATTATGCTGAACTGACCCTAATTTTTGTCACAATTTCCAAGATTTGAATATCCGCAATATGTTGAAAACTTATATGTATATAAAGGGTGAAGCATTTAGTGGATTCTTTTTAAATTATAGGTTATTTTGACACTGACAGCTGTTTCCCGCTCGAAATCTTTACATAAAGTCAGTGATGTCGTTTAACGCAGGGCCCGATCTAGGGGGGGCGCGCCGGGCATTTGCCCAGGGCGGCAAATTTCAAGGGCGGCAAAATTTTAAAGTTGAGGATTATTAAAGCTATGTCTTTCCAAAAAATGTTTACTTGTTTCCTTCTAATTAAGATAATCATGGGAGAAAATATATAAATCAGAAAGAATTTTGATTTTTCTCGCACAAGTGTGATGTGTGTGGGGAGCTGAAGTAAATGTAGACTCTCAACTGTCAAGTAACCGAAGAAACACAAAACATTTTATCCGTCATCAGAAAAATATTCATATTTCTCTACCTTCGCAGTCCCTTTGTTCCCCTTCTTCTTAAAAAAAATATCCCATATTAGTTAGTTTCGAAGGTAAAACAAGTTCAATCCTCAGTTGTTTTAACAAAGCTGTCATTGGTACTTTTGACAATTGGTCCGATGAAGACTAAGGTCTATTGTCAGCGATATGATCAATAATAATCGAGAACAACAGCAATTTGAAAAGAGTTTACTTCAGACGAGACGAAAAAGCCCTTCTATAGTGATAAGAGAACTGCATTTCAGAATTTTTGAAGTTTTATTGAAACAAGTGATAAAACTAAAGATGATGCAAATTTTTAACTTTCTAAATTGGAAGATTTTTATAATAAAATAAAAAACAAAATTTTTAATGCGCAATTAAAAATTGAATTTCTTAACAAAAGATATGAATTTCTTTCACTAATTTCTTTTTTATACCAATTTTTTTTGAAAATAAAAAGGAACACGAGGTTTCAAAACACATTTCACATTTCTTTCTAACGAATTTTATAATTTTTTTATTTTTTGTTCCCTTGAATGTTCGCTATAAAGAATTTTGACTGTATATTATGTCCGTCAAAAATATAAAGTGGAAGTATTTTATTAATCATTTAAAAAACGCTAGTTAAAACGTTTTTTGGGGAGAAAAAATGAAGTAAGCCATCTGATTTCTTGAACAGTTTTGATTTTTTTAGAAAAAAAAAACTTCTCGAAAACATTTTTCCACATTTTTACTTGCGATTATAGGTACTATAAGGCAAGTTATGGATTCGTGCAGAAAAAATGACATCACATTACGATGATGGAGAAGTCGAAAAAAGTGGGTCTGGGAATTCTGTCCGTCTGTCTATCTGTCTATCTGTCTGTCTGTCTGTCTGTCTGTCTGTCTGTCTGTCTGTCTGTCTGTCTGTCTGTCTGTTCGTGCCTCTAGAGGCTGAAGGAATGGGCCGATTTGCTTCAAATTTGGTATTTAGGATTTATTTGGCCGTCCCTCGGAACATATTTTTTATTTTTGCTCTAGGTCCAAAAATAACGGCACCTGCCATACAATCTTGAAGACAAAAATTGATTTTCTCAAAAACGGCTCTAACGATTTTGATAAAACTTTCAGAATGCTATTTTTGCAAGACAATAATCTATCTTTCGGTTAGAAATTTTTTTTCAAAATTTGTCTAATAACGGTACCTCTCATAGAACCAGAATTTTAAAATCAAATTTTCTCGTAAACTGTACATTCGATTTCAATAAAATTTTGGCCACAGGAAGTCACTCAAAATTTTATTAATAAGGCATTTTAAAATTTTCAAAAACTTAGTTTTTTGATTTTTTATAATTTTTTCAAAAAAATTTTTGGTTTTCGAAATATATGTTGGAAACGGGTATATTGAGTTTTTTAAAATTATTTTTAAAATGTAGACTACAGATTGCCATATGTATATTTGAATACTCAAATAAATTTTAAAATATTTTTTGAAAAAGTTTTTCAAAAATAACCTTTTAAAAAAAAATCTGGTCGAACGATTTTCAATATTTTCTAGATTGACGTATAGCTTTGAAATTTTATTGCATACTTAGTTTTTCCGAGAAAACTCTTAAACTAATTTAAAAAATAAAAGAATTTGCGAAATTATTTAATTTTTTTTAATATCCTTTCGTGCGACAAGGTGCGACCCAGTCGTGCATTTTATTTTTTCTTTTTTTGAGAATGCACTTTCCAGCACCTTAGGCGTTTTTCTGTTTTCATTCAGAAAAGAGCTCTGAACAAAGTTCGAGTTTATCGAGCTCGCTCTGAACGTCCTCTGAACCAATTGTGTTCAGACCGCTCTGAACTATTAATGAAACGAATTTAATATCCCATTAATTTCCTTTTCTTATGCCATTTTTTTTAACACTTAAAATCAATTCGGCGGCCATTTTATTTGTTTTTATTTCCAGCCGCCACGCCTCTAAAATATCGATTGAATTGGTATTGGTTGGTTTCGAAGCGTATCACTTTTGACGTTTATATTTTTGTTTGGCTTTTAGCTCATTCTGCCCCATCTATTTATTTGGAGCTCATAGAGTATATTATATGTTGTCATTGCAAAAGGACGGCAACATAAATGTTTGCCCAGGGCGGCGAAAAAGCTGGATCGGGCCCTGGTTTAACGCTCGAACAACGTTGGGAAATATTGAAAAATTATTTCCAAGTAAGTACTGTGTAGCCCAACCAGTGCGTTTTTTTTTAAAGAATTTTTGGAGTTATGAAAAAAGTTGGTTAGACTGGTATGCTAGTGGACAACACTCATGGTCCCCGTCATGCGTCGTACGGGTGCGAACACACGAGAATGTGGCTGCTGTAGCCGAGAGTGTGAGACTCAATTCACAAACACAAACTCCCCACCGATCTCAACAGCTCAACATTTGTTTGGAGAATTTATAAGGTCCAATTGACTCAGCAATTGAAGGCGCATGACTATCCGCTACGATATTGCTTTGCAATTTGGGCCTTAAAGCAGCTTGAGTTATTGGACAACGATTTTGTGCAAAAAATCATCTTTTCTCACAAGGCGCGTTTTCATCTCGACAGCTACGTTAACAAATGAAATTGCCGCATCTGGGGCTCGGAAAATCCGCACGTTGTTGTCGAAAAGCCAAAGCCATGTCCCATGTTACCCGGACACCATACATGCCAGCTACTGGTAAGACAGTTGCAATACACTCAAATTTTCTCACACAGACAAACTTCCAACTGAAACATAAAAAGGTATCTGACAATTTATTTAAAGATACATGCACTAACTTGCTTGCCAGTAGCTGGCATGTGTGGCCGCAGGGTTAACCGATTTGAAATTGAAGACATGGATTTGGACGACTTCTGGTTCATGTAGAATGCCGGGCCTGCCTATGACACAATCGATATTTTGCGCACCAAATTCCCAAATCGTGATATCAGCCATCTTGGCGATGTCAATTGTCCACCTCGGAGGTGAAATGCCGGTATTTGGCCCACCTTGAAAATGAATCGATTCGTTTTGCGGATTTATATTGAAGATTTATAGCTGAAAAGTTAAACGGCTGGGCAACGACATATTTGAAATTAGAAGAATTCAAAATATTTTGTGTTGCATAATTTTTATGTTTATCGATGACTGACCCTAGGTTCAAGGCACATTCACAAAACATGGGAAACTCCTGCCAAGCACTTCAATAAAAATGGGTTTTTCAATGAAGTTTTGGTGACATCTGTGAAATATTTTGCTTATTATTCAGTCTCTGATTCCAAATAATTACGGCAGTTAAACTATTGAACATCATTTCCAAATGATAAAACTGTCTGAGCTTCGGAGTGTTTGGACCCCAATTTCCGCCGAAAAATCATCTTTACCGACACGAGGGGAATTTTCGGACAACAAAAAATTTGCCGTATATGGAAATGGAATTACCGCATTCCACACGAGCTTCACCAGGCGACAATACATCCTTTTAAAATTATCGTTTGGTCTGGATTTTGGGATGGGACCATTATTAACCCATTCCGTACTTATTCAAAAACGACCTTGATGAGGCATATGGACCTAGACCACATGTGGTTCCAGCAGGAGCGCGCTACGTGCTACACAGCGAACACCACGATTTACATTCTTCACAAACGTTTTGAGGGTAAAATTTATCTCTCGCAGAGGAGAGTTTTTTTGAAATTAAAGTCATGTCCTTTGAACCCTCTCGAATTTTTGCGGGGTTTTCTGAAGTCGGAGGTCTATGAGAATAAACCGAAATTTATTTTTGCCCTTGGTTTACTTGGTTTGTCGGAACACGTGAAACTTCCAAATTTCCATTACAGAACTTAAGGGCTATCCATAATAATTAAAGAATGGGTACGTACGTTGCCTTACGAAACAGTAGAAATACGTACATTTGATTTGTATACTCAACTCGAAAGGATATTTTGATAAGTTTCGGCAAGTTTCGTTCACTTTTGTTTCCGAACGAAATGTGATCTTTCAGTCGTATTCACGCCCGAAAATCTGACATTTCTTTTTTTTTTTCTAAAAGCTATGATGGCCAACTGATATATTTGACAGATCGGAAAGAAACTAAAGATTCGTTAAGTTTTGACATTTGCTTTCTTTTTCTTTCGCATAGGTTGGGCCTATAGATTAAGCAGCATATACACTGGTCAAAATCTCATCAAGCATGTGAGAGTGTGTGCGTCATGATTGATGAAAAATCAAAAAAATTTGATTTTTCTTAAAGCATTCAACGTATACGTATTGCACACACTCTCACATGCTTGATGAGATTTTGACCAGTGTATGTGTCGCTTTAAACATATCAGTAAAAAAAAAACTTTCTCTCGAGGACTGGCCTGGCTCCTGGAACAAGCAAACGTAATACCGTCGTTAACATTTTGTTGCTCTCAAACTGTCCCAATAGCAGAAGCTCACAGTCATACATCACTTTCGATATTTTAATATGTATTTTCCCATTAGTTTTGTATATGAACATACTACACAATACACACATGCATTATATGTATAAATATATAAGGACTTACCTTATCATGTATCCAAATGATGTCTTTTTTTCCAAATGTTCCATTTTCTTAAATAATTATACAGCATCGTAATGAAGACAGAAATCCTGATTGTATATAACGCCGTTGCTGTTGTGATGGCTGCTCGAGCTCGTCCTTTCTTTTGGCACCTTTTAAGTGTTCACTATTCAACACATGTATCTGAATCAAATGCATTGCTCCTTATTACCCAAATCTGTCAAAATATTTTGCAAGAATCCCAGCATAATCCGCAGCAAGGACTCCAAACTATAAGAAAAATTTATGAAATAGAATTAATCACTTCCATTCGAGTATAATTTTCATTTCATTTGATTTTGAGTGAAACAGACAGAGCACAGAGGGTGTTTTCTAGTGTTGCTATACATGAATTCAAAATGTTCATATTAACACAAACAAGCTAAAAAACTGAGTTTAATTAACTCTAATGAACGGGACGGGTGTGTGTGTAGCTTTGTACATATGTATATAATTTGTAATTATCGTGAGCCTTGTTAATGACATCCTAATTAAGTGTATTTAGAATATCACATTGATTTGAATATGACTTTTGATTTTGAAATTATTTGGCGGATGATACTTTCGATAATAATGGAATTTTTGATGTTTTAAAAATGGACAGGGATTTCGTTTGATGATAATTAAAATTATAATAATATTAGCTTTTGCATATTATAATAACGGGTTTGAATATTGTTTTTATTATTAGATTTGAAAAGTTTTCAGATATATAATTGGCTAATGTTTTCTATAGTGAGGGAGGAGGAATAGCACTGTCGCTGGATAACAGAAAGTTGATTTTAATACGACAACTTAACATAACATTCATTTTAACGGAAATGAGTTTTCGTCAGTAAAATCTAAATTTTAGTTTTGTGCAAAATATACATTTCCGAATCAATATTATCTTTAAAATTAAATTAATTTAAGTTATTCGTCACCGATTTGCAGTTATTTTTTGTTTCAAAACGCATTCAAACATTTTAAATATTGCAAAAGAAATTTTTTTACTGATGCGTTTTACTGATAGCTATAACCGGCTTCTATGCCTGAGTCATATAAAGAAGTCAAATTCGAATCGGGACCACCCATTTTACTTCAATTTAAATGGTTATCGAATTAAATAAAGTGCATGACTGGGTCGAACGAGTTTGCTCTAGTGTGTGACAGTGGGCTTGAAGCTTAATATTTTTAAGTTTTAAGTTTTTTTTTTTTAAGAAAAAGTAAACATATGATAAGGAAATTTTTTTCAAAATCGTTTGACCAGTTTTTTTCAAAAAACAGTTCTTTTAAAACTTTTCGAGGACAGATTTCAAATTTTGTTTTTTGAGTATGCCAACAACTGTTGTAGTTCTTATCGAAATCCATCAAGTGGCTTAGGAGAAAATCTGATTTGAAAAAAAGTCCTATGTGAGGTAAATAGATGCCTTTATAAGACCACCTCAAAACCTTAAATTTTAAGAGTTTTAGTAAACATCTTAGGTATGAAAACAAAAAAAATGATTTTAGGTGTGGCTGACGCCCACTTTTCAAAAGAAACTATAATAAACTTATGTTTGCAAATAAATAAATAAATACTTGACCTAAAAAAAAAGTACGCCATTTTATTTCTTGGATAAATTTGAATTTATGAGAATAAATTTATTAAAGTCTGTGGAGCTTTCAAAATATTAATTTAATTTTTTTTTAAATTTATTTAAAGTAACAAAATTTTTGAAGTGAAACTTCTTTAGAATCGTTGTGATTTCAAACCGGATGCAACGAAAAAAACGACAGGCAAGAGACACAAATACAAAAATGTGTAGGATGAAGCTAGGAAAGAATGAGACAAAAATATACATACTATTTTTCTGACGGAAGTAACGCTCAGTATTCCAATATGGCGGCACCGATGACTTGCATTAGCTCACCGTGTGCACGAACGAGTGAGAATATAAATACTATAATCTTACTCATTCATGCACGTGCTCCATGGCATTTTTGTTTGTTTTGATCAATGTAGGGATGGGCAAGTAAAAAAATATCGATATTTATCGTATCGATATTCTTTAACAGTATCGATAATTATCGGGGGAAAAAAATCAATATATCGATATATCGTCAGTTTTCTCATGATTATTCATACATATTACGAAAGCATTCAAAATTCGTAAAAAAGAATAGACATGCAGAAAACAGTATGTTTTTTTTTTAATGTTGTTTTGGCTAAAAATACAAATAACGGACATCTCTGTTTATAAACGACTGAATTTAATAAATAAAAATGCGCAACATAAACACAAGAGTTTTAACTTCTTTGCTCGGAAACTGTGTTATGTTTCATCGTATGCATTTTATTTTAAGTTGCATGAATGAATTAAATTGGGGAAAAGCGCACTGCGACCTTAAAGATCTATTGTGCCCCTTTTAGAGCTGGATGAGGATACTCGTCCTACAGCACTTCCTCCAAATTGGTTTCTTTTAGGAAGGTTAGTATTTGAGGTATTTTTAAAGAAGGTAATCTGCCCTTATTTATCTGGTAACTCGTAACTACCCAGGTTTTTGAAGTGAAACTTCTTTAGAATCGTTGTGATTTCAAACCGGATGCAACGGAAAAAACGACAGGTAAGAGACACAAATACAAAAATGTGTAGGATGAAGCCAGGAAAGAATGAGACAGAAATATACATACTATTTTATATTATCGGTCTCTCCTCTTTGTCCCATACTTCGTAACGTCCCCACTCCCGTCTTCTAAGCATAGTCGCCTGTAATTTGTGAGCCAGAGCGAGGGAGCAGATGTCGGTGTGTATGTATATTGCACACTGTTTAATACGTGCTTGTATTTGAGCATTACACGTGTGGGTGGATGTGAAAACTACGTGAGCTACTGTACACTGTATGCGGCTGCGTATTACAGCTTTTTAGTAAGATGTCAGCGTGGTGTGTTATTATTGAAGTGAAACTTCTTTAATATCGGGGTAATTTGAAACTCGACGAAACGGAAATGCAACATGACACTTTTAAGCAAATATGTAAATCAATTAAAAAAAAAAAAATATATCGCAACAAGTCTGAGAGAGAACGAATGAAAAAACAATTATGACACAGTATTTTATATTCTAGCTCTCATTTTCTCCTATCATACGTTTTGCCTCTCACTCAGGTCTACTAAGCATAAGCACTATGTTAAACAAAAGCGACTTTCAAAAATAACCGAACCTACTTCTTCACAAAAACACGAAACAATTGGCTAAATGATCACTTGTGCCATCCCGTAAGGCTAGATTTTCTCGTTTTCGTGAAAAAGTAGGTTCGGTTATTTTTGAATACCTTGACAACAAAAAGTTGTAGAGCCATACGGTTTTCAGTGTTGGATTAAAGATTAATGAAAGCATTGAATTCTGAGAACAAAAATTATACTTAATTACGTAAAATTTTGAAAAAAATTAGTTTTAAAATTATTTTTTCAAATTTTTTTTTCAAAATTTTGAGTTTGAAAATTTATATTTTTTAAACTATTCGTTAAAACAATTTAATTTAAAAACAAAATGAAAAAAAAAGTTTTTGGCTTTCCAAAAGGTGTAACACGCTGTTGTAAGCGAAGCCGTTGATTTTAAATATTTTTTTTTACAAAATAAGTCAATTTTTCAGAAAATTGCCCCTCTCGCCTAAACGGGGGGGAATAGACCCCCCTCCTATACGATTTTTTTCATGTCTCAACTCAACCTGCACACTCTAGCTTTTTGGCACAACGCTCGTGAATCACCCTGTATATCAAGTTTGAAGAAAATCCGTCAAGCCGTTTGGGCTGTAGCATGACGTGAAAATGCTCACATCCGCACAGACGCACAGACAGACCGACGGACGGTATGGCTAAAACCACTTTGTTGGGTTTCTCTATCATCGTAATGTCATGTTTGATTAAAACCTCGCTTTTTTTTCTGCATGAAACCAATACTTGTCCCATAGAGCAAGTAAAAACCTTAAAGAAGTACGTACCTATTATCGCAAGTAAAAAATATTTGGAAAATGTTATGATAGTTTTGAAAGCTGAATTTAGTTAAAACAATTTTGACCCCAACCCCAAAATCACACCTTTTCTAATGATAGATATTTTAATTCATGACTGTTTCTCACATACATACATATATTGGAAGATCAATTATAAACGGACATATTTTAACAATTTTTCCATTCATACAACATTCACTCAAATATTTGAACCCTTTTGAATGCAGCCATCGGAATCGTGGGAAAGTTTAAAAAGTAACCATTTTTATTCATTTTTATTGTATTGATGTATTCCTCAATAAACATTTGGAATTATTGCAAATTTATTATTTAATAAAAAAATAAAAAATAAGAAAAAAAAGAAAGTGAAACCTTTTGTTCAGACTAAGCTCGAGGACGTAACTACCATAGTTTTACTTTTCTCTTGCTCTCTCGGCATTACCTTTGAGATTTGTATCTTACTAAGAGGCCATGTTACATCTAATAAGAGAAATGTTTTTATCAGAATTAATCAGTTTTCAGTTGAAAAAAATAACACTGCCTTATTGTCTTGAAATCTGAATTTACTCGCTCCAGTTAAGTTTTGAAAAAAAAACTTCTTATAAATATTTTGACTTGGACCTTTTTCAGGAAAAAGTAGACATCCTTTAAAAAGTTTTTGCAACCAAAGTTTTACTAAATTCAATCCCGCTTTTTAAAAAGCATAGTGTGTGTGATACAAGAGTAGATTACACTTTTAAAATACACGTGACAACTTTGAATCGCGTGCAGCCATATCATCCTGAACAAAGCGAAGATTTAATTTGTTCTTTTCTGTTCTAAATAAAATGGCAGCCAATCCCTGCGAAGACATTTCAAAACAAAAACAAATCAATATGCACAGAGATGTGGGATAGGTTTTGCGATTTTATTTCTTTCAAACATGAATCGATACCAAATCGTTGGCACGTGTTAGTGTTATATACAATGGGACAAGATAAACTTGGAATTCAAGTTGTCGCATATAAGTTTATTGGTCCCGTGTGTGTGGTTTTGCTAGTAATCCAACCCCAATGGGGGCCTGTTCAGTGGTGGAGTGCTAGGATGATAAAAAATGCGCGCCAGATTTCACAGATAACGAGGAAATCAGAAACTCCGGGGTGAACCGAAATCTAAATCAAACGGAGCTTGTACTTGGAATTCAAATAATATCCCTAGCCGTCGGAATTATGAGAACTTGGCCTTTATCTTAAAAGGCCAGTATCATTGCAGGAAAGTAGCATTATGTAAGCAAATTTGAAAATTTAGTGGGTATACTTTCTTTTTAAGGGGCCTTCTGACAGACAGAGACTTCTGTCAAATGAATGGATCTTGAGAACTTAAAACATGTAATGAGGATTTTCACGAGTTTCATGAGGCAATCAGCATTTGTTGAATCGTGTGTTTTTGCACGCTACCGAGATGGTTCAGATAACCACCAACTTGTATTTGGTCTTCCATTCTAAGCACCAGAAAGGTATAAGCAGGTCGAATATAAAATCTCTTGAGTAATTGAAAACAAATTGAGAAGAAGCTGGATACGAGTATACTGTAGAATTAGGCCTTGCGAGAAGTATGTACAAATGGCTCAGAGGCGGAAGATAGATGTTTAATAGGGTTTTCACACCGAGCCGAAAACCCGGTTTTCAGCTTAAAGCTTACGAAAACCTGAAAATCATTCACACCGGACTTTTCAAGTTTTCGTTTGACATTTCACTTCATTTTTACAACGGACTATCAAATTTTGAAATGAAAATATTTTCGGCTGCTATGATTGATTTTTTACTTGCGATTATAGGTACTATAAGGCAAGTTGTGCATTCGTCGAAAAAAAAAGTTTTGAGATAACAATCAAACATGACATTACGATTATAGCGAAGACGAAAAAAGATGGTCTAAAAATTCTGTCCGTCTGTATGTCTGTCTGTCTGTCTGTCTGTCTGTCTGTCTGTCTGTCTGTATGTAGACCTACAGCCCAAACGGGTGGGCCGAATTGCTTCAAACTTGGTATATAGACTTTTTTAGGTATTGTACAGAAAGAAAATTGAAATTTTTTTTTTAGCTCAAAAAATAACGGTACCTGCCATACAACCGTTATTTTAAAGCTTATTTTTCCCAAAAACGGCTCTAACGATTTTTTATTAAAAAAATCAGTGTTGCTTTTTAGGTATGACCAATCATATGGCTGAAAAAAAAGTTTTAAAAAATGGCTAAGAACGGTACTTTCCATAGAACCGTTTTTTTTTGCTTTCGACTATCTCGAAAACGACTCAACCGATTCTTTCGAAATTTCACACACATATAGCTGTAGGTAGCTCAATTTGTATTGCATACCAATATTTTTGAAAAATATTTTTTTGTATTTTTAAAAGCATTTTTTTAAAAAAAATTTAAAAAATTAATATTTTGAAAACTGCTTATTAAATTTTTTTAAAAAAATTTTAAATAAATGTATTTGCTGAATACCTATGAACTGGCATTTTTGAATTTTTTTTGAGAAATTTTTTCAAAAAGTTTTTCAAAAAAAACTTTTTTTCTCAAAAACCGCTCCACAGATTTTTCTAAATTTATTCTCATAAATTCAAATTTATCCAAGAAATAAAATGGCGTACTTTTTTTTCAGCTCAAATTAGTTTAAGTATTTATTTAAGAATTTTGAAAATTTTATTTTTATCAAAATCTCAAGCCCATAAACCACTGTCACTCATTAGAGCAAGTTCGTGCGACCCAGTCGTGCATTTTATTTTTTTTACGTTTACGCGCTTTTTAGGTGTGTTTGGAAAGAATCACAACAAACTAAGGTGTGTTTGCTTTGTATTCCAACAAGTTTTCGACAGGTTTTATATAAAACTAGTTGTTTTCGAAAACTTGTGTTTAAAAACTTGTATTTTCGTTCAGGTTTTTGCGGCTTTCAACGAAAACCGCGTTTTCAGCTCGATGTGAAAACCCTATAAGACTCGATGGTGTGTGTATCATGTTCACTAAGGTATCTATTAAAGGCTTAATATTTTGAACAGTTGTGCAGTATTTCCATATTTCGACATCAAATAATAAGTGGGATTCACTATTCATGCAACGTTCGTATAAGGTGTAAGTTTACAACCAAATGTCAACATCTGTATTGAAAGTTTTGTACACAAACGGGTTCGTAAGCTTACATACATAAATTTTAAATTTAAAACAAATTGTCATTTTTATAATTGTTTTATTTTTTTGTTTATATTTGACATTGCGACACATGAAATTATAAAAGACACTTTTTTTACAGACAAATATTATTTAGCACTGTCATTTTGAAGTTTCGTTTCAAGATTTAGCTTACTTTTATTCGCACCCATTTTCACGAATCATTTCGTGCATTGTACAGAAGGATTTCGTGAATACACAAAATATTTCGTATAATCTACGAATATTTTTTCCGAATAATTTAGAAAAAAATACGAAAGTTTAGATTTATTTACTAAAGCATTCGTAATTTTTATTTGGAAAAATTAATTCAATTACGTTAAATGCCAATGTACTAAAAACATTCGAAGTTTTGGGCCACGAAACTTTCGTACAGTGAAAGAAAGTTTTAGTAACATACATATACTAACTATATTTTTGGGTGTATAAGTACAAATCGTAATAATTGTTATTGGTATCACTTGCTTAGTACTGCCATGCCGCGTGGTGTAGTATTTAGTGTGTTAAGACTGCAGGTTTCAATCCCTTATTCCACCCAAGCTTCCCAGCTTTTATCCGGTGTACTGCCTCTTGCGAGGAAGTAAAAAATCCTCTAAAAACTATTTGAGAACAAAAATGATTCTTTCATAGCCGTTCGGATTCAGCGATAAATTGTAGTTCCCTTCTATTAAAGCCTAGTATCAATGCAGCGGGACCGTTGAGAGTGTAAGTCACTAAACCTCTACTCCCTGAAGCTGTTCTGCCACAAAATTGTATCAATTGGTAAAAGTCTAAGATTTAAATCTTTTGTAAAACTATTTTTATATGTCAAAATATGGAGTAGGAGAAACAATAGTGAACGAGATATACAGCTACATTGAGCTGGTAAAAAAACAGAAAATACAGCGGCTTGGATGACTGGGGCTGTGAAGCGCATGGATGAATATGCATCATCCCGATGAGTCTTCAATTCAATCCCTGAGGGCCAACGTAGTACTGAAAAAGATCCCATCTAATTTGGCGCGATCAAGTTGAGGACGACCTCGACCAACTTGGCGTGCTTTTTAAGGAGCGGACTGCTGTTTAATGAACAGTGATTTAAGTTGAACTAAAAAAATGCTCTTGATTCTTCAAAAGATCAGACCCAAACAAACAAAGTAAAGATAAAGTATACGATATGACAGTTCATTGTAGGTACATATGTACATATCTGCTCATTGATACACACAGAAAATTGTTTTCCAAAAAGCTTAACAGTTGATAAAAAATAACATTTTATCCACTTCTTCAAAAAGCGATCACTTTTTAGAAATACACTTGGGTAATTGGTTAATCACACCTCACACGCAAAGAATGTTTTTTTTTTTTTTAGAAAAAGATAGAGAAGTCGAATAAAGTAGGGCGGGAAATTCTATCCGTCTGTCTAGTTTGTCTGTGATTGAGCTCTTGCATAAAACTTTGATTTGTGTTCATGTCTCAAAAACGACTGCAACAATTTTGGTTCATAATACGAAACTTGACGTACCTTATACGCCAAAAAATTATGAGCTTCATCTGTTAATTACATTATTGTTAAAAGTTAATTTAACACCAAAAACTACTATAAGTGAGAGCACACATTTTATTTCTACCGAACGTGACAATTACGGAATGTGACAATTACGGAACGTGACGTTATTATCTCAAAACGAGTACATAAAACATAATCTACAATTCCAATTTTTTATTTCCATCAAAGATAGAAATATTATACTGCATATCAGTGTCAGTGGAGTGTTATCTTGCAATCATGTAAAATGGTTGTAAATGGATTGGAAGATACGACTACTTTACAGTTTTTCAATATTCTGTACATTACCAACTTCAGTAGCCAATTTTAAGCGCTTTTTTAAAGGATCAAAAATAATCATCGTTCCTAGACGAAACAAGTATTGGCTATAGGAATTTATGTATGTAGTTGAATGCCGTGATCAACATTTTTGCTTCCGCCGTGTCTAATTTTGGGCTATGCAATTGTTTTAATATATAAAAAAATACCAAAGTTTTTTTCCGGGTAATGCCTCTTGCGAGGAAGTGACAAATTCTCCTAGAGTAAATCATGGAAAGTGCTTCTCTGTTAGCCGTTCTTATTCGTCGGTAAATTGCAGGTCCCTTCTATTCCTGCAGAATATCAACGCACACACAGTAATGGTTGTGAGTGTGTGTAAGCCGCAGGTCCCGGCCCTGCTTGAAGCTGTTGTGCTAACAGTTTATTTATTTCATTTAAGTTGTTTTAAAACATAACGGGCTCTTGCATGGTTACCACCATTATTCCGAATTAAATAAATTTTAAGCGGTGCCATTACATTACATGCAATTTCGAAGTTTGGCCTTATGACGCTTTTGTAAAGCGTCATAAGAATATACTCGTTCATATGGCCCCTTGACACATTACTAAAGTGTCATATGGCCATATGTTTTTGTGACATAGGGCCATACTAAAAACAGCAACTGACAAAAAAACGTTGTAGGTAATATTCGCCGCGAATTTTAAGCTATTATTTTATTTTTATCAAGTGTGGTTGCTTTTGTAATTGCAAATTCTTGTAACTTTTATTACCATGATCATGAGCTTGATAAAAAAAATATATCTTTAAGTTCAGGTTCCAAATTCTTGTAACTTTTTTTTATCAAGCCATTCCATTATGGTAATAAAAGCGAGCTTGACCAAAAAAAAAAGTTTCAAAGAGAAAACGTAAGTGACATACGGCCATAATGCTCGAATATGGCCTTGTGACGCTTTACAAGAGAGGCATGTGGCCATATTTTGAATTATGGCCTTATGTAACATGGCCTTATGTTATGGCACCTTTTAAGCATATAAGACACTTCAATTTATATTAAATGGTACTGGTGGGATAGTTTTCCCTTTGGTATCTACCAATATCCTAAAAAAAACCTGTTGTTATGTGCAGGCTGTCTTAGAGTGTCCTCGAAAATTAGAGAACACACTGCAAATGAAGATTCAGCAATGCAAAAAACTAGAAAAAGGCTTTGTACAACATTTTATAACATTTAAAATTAAGAAAAGAAGAAGAACATTTAACAAAATCTTTACAGCGATGTTGATGATCAATTCAAAAAGCTTAAAATTCAGCATTTAAGCAGATAGTAGACTGAGGCGCTCACTTAGCCCTCCAAGTCTTTGATTCTATACTTCTTAAAATCATGAGCATGAAATAAATTGATTGCTCCAAGCGGGGCCTTGACCTGTGACTATGCTCTTATTTATTCCTGTGAGTGCATTGATATTCTGCAGGAATGAAAGGAACCTTACCACCAAACCTGAACCAGACAAACACTTTTGTATGACAAAATTTACTGTTGGAGGATTTGTCACTTCCTCGAAACATGCAGTACCCATGAAAATAAACTTAGCTGGAGTCAGGGATCGAACCCAAAACCTTTGGCGTAGCAGTCCGACACACTTAACTACTTCGCCGCAGGGTACTTCTGGTAATTCAAAAGAGTAAATTAAATAATTCATGGTTCTAAGAATGTCCAGTCCGTTTATGTTAGCGGTTTCTTTAGTCAACAATACCAAAGTAGTTCTCCTCACGGAATCCAACGATTTTAACTCCCTCTTCGAACCCACGCAACATCGTTACTCCACTTGCAATATGTGTCCATTGGTCTGACAAGAAACTATGCCAATAGTTTTCTTTAAATGCAACGATTACCGCATTCAGTTGAACTGAGACCTGAATCAAACCGAGATCGGACGATATTTTCTGACCACACAAGTAAGCCTTTAGAAATGAAATAAGGTAAAAAAAGGACCTTTCTTAGGAAGTCGTACGAATGGTCGACAAAAAAAATCGACTGTTAAGATGTCGATTAAAAATTGATCGACAAAAAAAAAGAAGACAGTTTCAAATCAAGACTATGAAAATGTCAATTGAAAAAGTGTCGGTAAAAATGTCGACTTTCATCCTGAGAAAAAATGTAGTTCTTTTGATTGCATCGACAGTTTAAATTTTTAATTATTTTTATAATTAAATTTTATAATCGACAGTGGCAAAGTGAATGATGGCGCCACATATGCATGTGAACATCACCCACTTTGCCACTGTCGTCCTTTTTGCGAGTCGATATTTTCAAAATCGATTTTATAAGAGTCAACATTTTGATCTGGAGGTATTTCTACCAATCGACTTTTCGAAAGTCGACATTATGACGATCGATTTTTTCAAATCGACATTTTAAAATCGACATTTTAAAAATCGGCAAATCGGACCCAACCCCTTTTCTTCCTATGTTAAGATACAAAAATTCTTCGTCAACGGAAAAGATGGATAGCAAATTTGAACCATGTCATTTTTACTGTACAAATGTGTTTACAAAAACCGTTTAAAGCCCTTTTTTCGAGGCATCTTTTTTTTTTTAAATAAAGTCATAAGCCAAAGCTCAATGGACTGGAAAATACCATCAACACACTAGCCGGATGAATATCTAAAAACTCATGTGTTTTGGTCTTAAAAGAAGCATGGGGAATAATTGCATTCTGTTATTTTTGTTCAAGATTCTTAAAGGGATCACCACGGGATAGTGGCCCATGTAAACCATGGTAAGTCAATTATGTATCAATTGAATAACCATGGTTTACACGGGCAATAAAAAAAATATTTTTTTATTTTAAATATTTTAGACATTGCTTCTTTTAAGGATGTCAGCGCTCTTTCTCCTCAAATGCTTTTTGATGTGAATTTAAGAATGGATGATCCGGACCTATCTTCACAAGATTTGTATGACTTTTATGGAATTTGTTTTTTTTTTTTTTTTATAAAATACAATTTTAAATTTCAGGGAATACCTTGTTTCTATCCTTTATTCATAATTTGGTATATGTGTATATCGATCGGGACTTGGTAACACAGAAATTGTTGTTTTTTTTTTTATCTCACAGATTTCACTCTGGAACAGGGAAAACGAGATAGGATAGGAGTAACAAAATTCAACTCTTATTGTAAAAAAAAAATTAAACCAATTCAACAAAAAAAATCCTCACTCCCTTCCTAGATACAAATAGTCCTTTGATTTCTCAATAAATGTAGTGTAATCTAATTAAGCCGCTTTTGCACGACAGCTTTTAAAAAAACTCAATAACCGTGTATAGTATCAAACACAAAAAATAATGCTTTTACACAACGAACGAATACAATGAAAGAAGAAAAAAAACCCCAAATCCTGTGAGTATTTCGCGAATATGCTGTAAACACTTGTCACCAGACTAAAATGTATCTATGAAGTAAAAGATATTAGACGGGCAAGTTAGCACACAAATAAACATGAAACAAAATTAATATACTAAATTCCAGTCTCATATAGCTCCACACACACACACACCAAGATGAATTCGCATGCAGACGCGGCGGGCGTGCGATAAACAAATGAGAGATGCTACTAAAGGATTCCAGGAATGTGGTTTCCTTTGGTCCACTGTCCACTTACTTTTTGTTCGTCGTTGCTTCCTCGTCGTCTCTATAATAATTCGTCGTCCGACTATAACAGCAGCAACACAATAATGGTGTGTATTGGTGGGTGATATCCTTTTTTCTCTTATTCTTCGATTATATATTGCTCGTAGTGTCTCTATGTTCTATTCCTTGGGAGAGTCCTTTTTTAACATCCTTAATTTTTTCACGGTTTTATTATAATTTTTTTTTTTTGTGAATAAGGGTATGGAAAAAAAAATTTCAAAATAAAAAAAAATACACTTCACACCTTGATATCCTTTTGCTTTGAGAAGGATATTTTTCTCCGATAACTAAAATTTGGCATAGAGATTCACATTTTAATTTATTTTTTTTCTCAATTTTATTGCTCTATCCCTTGAAATATCAGTAAGGACTCGCTTATCCACACACACACAACACACGACACTCGCGAATACCTACACAAATATTAGCACGCCCACTTCACATAATTCACTTTGCATCAATCAAGTCGAGAAGCACAGGATTTTTTTCACTCGTTTCTAATCCTCGCACAATACGATATTTTTTTGCAAAATATACACAAAATTTGTTGACTATATTTTTTCTCGTTATAACATATAATTTTGTTTTTTTTTTTTTACAAACTAAACCGTTAGATTTATAAAAATGATTTACATAATCAGTTATGTATAGGTATTTGATGGTTTTGTTTTAACTATTTTCACAACACATACTGAAAATGCTCCTCACTAAAAGATACAATTTAAATTTTTCCAATATCGCGATGAAAACATCCGTGTGCCGAAAGTAAGGAGCTTTCGATGCAGATTCTCGTCCGGGACTGAATACAAACAACAAGGATAACAGAGATTCTTGCTCTTAAAGCATCAGCACAGCAGTAGCAAAATATTATACACGATACCATACATTAATGGGAATATGGTTAGGATTGGAAGGATGCGCGCCGCTCTCTCAGTTATTGAGGATGGTTTTTTTTTTTTGTTTGTGCTCGCTGTTCACTGGAGTGTGATTACTCCTCTTTGGTATTCGGTCTCTGGTCTTCGCACTAGCTACAGGGTTCTATGTTTCCTTATGAGTGGGTGGTTGGGTGCCATTTACCCTTTTGTCAACGTTTTTACAAAGTAGAAATATAGGTAAAGCAAAACGAAAAAAAAGAACAGCTATATGGAAGGGAATGAAGGACACTGACATAGATATTGCTGCTCCCTCACAATGGACCTGCTCATGTGTTGTACGTTGACCTACTAACTTAGAGAATCTTGTGCGAGGAATAAATGTGATGGTTATCGTGGAAATCCTTATGAGTATAAGTATAAATGGACAACTGAAGAGAATTTTAAGGATTTATTTTTCTATTTAGTCCTTCGGTCGGAATGAATTATTTTTTTTTTTTTTTTTTTTAATTAATTTAACAAATAAAAATTTGAGTTACAAAAAAAATTAATCTACTTTGTAGTCTGTTTTCGGGCGCGTCAGGCGTGCGCAATAACTAACTAGGTGAAGTCTTGAAAGTATGCGTTCCACAATCGTCTCTTTTTTTTTGAGAAATAAGGAAAGGAGAGCAAACATAAGAACTAAGACAAAAAAAAAAACAAAAAACAGCGGAAGCTGGAAAGTGTGCTGTGTGTGGAATTTGGAATTGGCACTCTCCCATCATAGACGACATCAAAGATTGGAATATTTATCAGTTGTTTTCAATTACAATAAACTTGAAAGTTGAAACATTCTTTATGCGATGACGAGTAGATATAGTATCTAAAGCACAACATGAGTTGCCTTCTCTTAGTCAATCATAAATGTTTTTTTTTTTTTTTTGTTTTTTTTTCAGGACTAGATTGATTTGGCTTTGAGGAAACCTTGCAGGTTGATGTACTGTTGAAGTATGATAGATTGTATTTGAAGTAAAATCCTTACGGTACATGCGATGGTAACTACAACAGTGAATCCCTCAGGTGTAAATATAGTGTGGTGTTAGTGTATGTTTTCCATGGATCCATTCATAGAACGTGATTTACTACGCTTGGAAATTAATTTATATTTGCGCAATAGCCCGTTTTGTGTTCCTTTGGATCTTTGTGAGTTTTGAATGGGCCGAGATTTTCATTTTCATAAATAATATGAAGACGATTTTTTTTTTTTTTTTTTTTTTAACGTGTTCAAGTTGAATGGACTTTAATGTTTGGTGAGTTTGTTGTGTGATTGAGAGGTTATGATTTGTTCTTTGTATAGGCGGCGCTCTTATGGTTGAAATAATATATTTCAATGGAACTTTTACACTTTCAAGGTGTTTTTTTTTCTGCTTGATTTCAATTGAAATGTTTATTTGCGCTTGAGTTACATTAACTATCTTTATTCGTTAAGTGCGTGCTTTAAAATCAGTTGCAAGTTGATCGGAGGAATTTTAATTTTTTATTTTGCTAATATAGTCTGTGAATTTTTTTTTTTTGTTCCACATACGCCCTAGTGAACTTCATTTAATAAGGGCTTGAATTTCAACTTGACATATACATATATTCAAACTCGTGTCAGAAGTGATAAGATTATTGAGATTGGTAAGTAGGGTAAAAAAGATTGTATAGAACTCATTTGGAGCTTAAAATTCAACTTAATTAAGCAACTGAGTTACCATTTCTGCTTTTTGAATACCTGATGTAAGCTAGCAAATGTGTTATTTTAGTTGAGGGAAGGCCTTAAGGTAGAAATTTTGAAGATATAATTTCAATTCAGGACTTTTTTTGGCCTCAAACGAAAACAAGCTCACATTACATTAATGGATTGCAATAGTTATTGCTCTGTAGTAACCATAACACTTGTATTTTTTGTTTTCTTTTAGAAAACAACCTCTTTGCTTGAATAAAGAGTGTTTTTTTAAGAGGTAAACAACTATTTAATGAAACAAAACTCCAATAAATTGTATTATTTGCCATACAATTGACTTTGATTGAAAAATAATTGTTTTGAATATGCAGTGGCGTAGTGAGGGCGGCACTTTGCTAGGTGCGGTAATTTGAAACGGTTTTTTTTTTTTTTTTAATATAGAAAATTTACAACACGGATTCTTTTTCCAGTCCAACGAATTTATTTAAAAAGTTAACCAGCATTAACACTGCTTTACAGTAATTAAGTTGGTTAACAACAAAATCGCATGAAAGCTGCTCCCTAGTATGCAACACTACATATTATCAGAAGTGACAACCCTCTACAGCGCACACAAATTATAGCACAGTAGACAACATCTGCACTCGAAAATATTCGAATGGTGGATTTACATTGCTCTGCAACATCTTGATCTGCAAATTTCAAGAAAAGTAAAGCGGGAGAGAGCTAGGTATACGTAATTATATAGAAGAGTGAAAAGATAAACACATATACGTTTACGTACTCGTCAAGATGAACATGTTTGTCTTGATCTTGATTTCTTCAACTTCCTATAATCTTGAATTATAAAGATGTTCTGGATTTTTATCTCCCCTCTCTATCGAACAAGTATGTTGTATCCTTCTTTTTGCAGATATCAAGATGTAGAATAGTGTAAATCGACCATTAATCTTTTCTCACTAGAAGTTGATTGTGTATGCGTATGTAACTGTAAGCTTTGTTTAGTTGCAGTGGAGACTGGAGTTCGTGCGAATAAGTAATTTTTTTTTTGTTAGGGTATTAGACACCTTCAATGAGTTGAGCTTGTTGGTGCTTATATGTGGGGCTCTTTAACAATCCACTTGCAGAGCCTCACAAACTAACTTAAGCCAAAAGCTTAAACTACATGTGGATAGATAGATAGATAGATAGATAATTTCTTTATTTAAAACATATAAATAATTTACAATATTTTTCCTTTAAGAATAAGGACATGGCTATTCTGCCGTCTGCCTGAATGACATTTCATTACAAAATACATTTTATATATAAAGAAGTTAAATTCAAATAATAAACATAACATAAGTTAATTAATTATAAACAGTTTAATTTATATATATATATAGCAAAAAGATATATCAATTTTGAAATGATTTGAAACACAAAAAGTAATTCATCAATTTTAAAATGATTTGAAACATAAACAAATTATTAAGCAATTAGACACATTGTTTGGAACTTCAAATTGCAATAACTGGTTGTAGAGCTATAGAAAACTATTGCGATAATTGAGAGCATGTTTGCAGTATCTGTAAACGGTTGACCATCCCAGCGCTCCATTAAGGATTTCATAAAGCCGAGTTGGGGGAAGATAGCTCAATTCAAAGTGTAGTCGTCGAATCTCTTGAAGTAAAGGACACGTTGCGAAGAAGTGGGTGATGTCTTCTGGTTCTCCTCTATTACATAGGCTACATATTTGTGTGAGATCAGTTCGATGCGGCATAGAGTTAAGATTCAGGACTTCGACTCGGGCTCTAAATATGTAACTTATGGCTTCAGATGAAAATTTGTTGCTGAAATAGTTAGCCTGCGATGTTATTTGGTGGTTGAGATACCTGTATACATTTCTTGATGCTGTTGTTGAGGCTCTTGATATATGTTGTCTGAAAATATTTTTATCAATTCTGGCTATAACATCATTGAACATATTGCGCCAATTATTCAAATTGGACTCCATAAAGGATAGATTACTGCCATTTGCAGAAGCTAGCTGGTTCCATTCCTTAAACGGGGAGGCATTTGTTTGCAAGAGCCTTGCCATAATGGATTTGTGAAGGCTTCTTTCATCCCTCCTCATAACTTGCAATATGTAGTCTGAATTGGTTTTGAGGTTTGTAATGAAAAGAGGCGTTAGACCAGACTCCACATATATAGCATAATTGGGCGTTGAAGAAGGCAATCTGAACAAGCGTTTAAAAAAATATCTCTGCACCGCTTCAAAATCCTCTAGTTGTAAATAACCAAAAATTTGGGTACCGTAGCACATGCAGCAGTTCACTGTTGCTTGAAAAACACGATATTTGGATGCATGATCAATTTTTTGGTTTGAGTAGAACTTAGGCCACATTACGTTTAAAGCTAGTTTGGCTTCGTTGCTTTTCTCTTTCACGTGTTTTGAAAAATTCAAATTGTACGACAGCAAAACTCCAAGATATTTGAAATGATGAACGACTTCGATAGGCGTGTTGTTAAGGGACCAGTTTTCCTCTGGGAGCACGGAAAGAATTTTTAGATCAGATCAAGAAAAATGAGCTGCAAATCACGAAAATCTTATGCAGTTTCTCACCCTAGCTCGGGGTTTTGTAAATTACGACTCCTTGTTCGCAATTTTCAAAATTGAACGAAATGAAGATATTGACACTCAAAAATAGCAAATTATCACTTTTTTGGGTCAATAATTCGATCCTGAGAAATAAAACATTGCCATCGCGAATCGAAAATTGATCCAAATTTGTATCAATTTTATATTTACTCGATTGTAAATTGCAAAATACTAGTCGTTGATTTCCATCTTTTTGTTTTGAATCAAAAATATGTTTTTGAAAAAATGAGTGGTAAAGTCGTAAATTGCAACCCCATTTTACTCAATTTGTAACAAATTATATTGCTTTGAGAGGAGCAACGTTTTCTATTTATTGAAAAGCATTTATTATTTTTTATTGAAAAATGTAACTTTTACTTACTTGGCTGATTCTAGGAATCGAACTCGAGACCCTCTGCATACCAACCTAGCACACATCTACTAGGCCATGGTGATGCATCCAAGTCGGATATCAAAATTAATAATAAGAAGCAACCTGAATATGAGTTACATTTTAGGGGTGTTCTGAATTAAGATTATGTTTTATTGGCGAGAAAAATATAGTCGTCTTATTTTGGACGTCTAACCTCTAATGTACAATTTTTTGTGATGATCATTTAAATAAAGGTAAGAAATTGTATATAATGTGTAGTTGAAATTCAACCTTGTACTCCCTATGTACATAATAGAACTACAAAAAAGGCATTATTGGAGACACAAGCGGGGCCAGGGCCTAATGACTTATATTCTAAACGATTCCTGTATGTGCGTTGATATTCTGGTGGAATATCATTTCTCGCTGAATCCGAATGGCTTACAAAAATCCACTTTTAATATTAAATAGATTTATTTTTCGATGATTTTACATTTCCTCAAAAGAGACAGTACCAAAAAAAAAAGATAATTATTAGTTCGAGGCAGGGATCGAACTCCGGACCTTCGACGTAGCCGTCAGACACACTTGATTTGAATTTAATACTCAGTGATTGTAAATCACGAAAAAATTTTAGCAAATCCAGATTGGTAAAAAGTATAAATGGAATTATTCCCTTGAAGTAGTAAATTGCGACAAAAAGGTTGTAATTTACTTTGAAGGGCACAAGCTTGAATTATAACTTTTAATTGTAAATCTCAACTCAGGAATTGTTGTAATTTGCGATGAATTGAAAGTTAAATTGCCAATTGTTCTATCAGTTTCGAATCAAAGCGCCGTGATTTACAAAAAAAACATGTTTTGTAAATTGCAACTGAATATTTCGCAATTGGTGATTTTTCAATTCTCTCCGTGAGCCTTCCTCTCTGACGTGGTTCAAATATCATTATTTTTGTCTTATTAGTATTGACACATAAACTCCAGGATTTACAAAAGATATTAAGTTTGTTGATTTGCAGCTGAAGGGTAGATGGACTGTCTGTCAATAAAACCAAATCATCGGCGGGCGTAGAGCAAAACCTTGACTTGTATATCGGCAAAGAGTATACATGTGGATAGGGTCCACAATAGTGGGAGTGCAACGATTACTTACTGCTCCACTTCTACTGCCCGTCTCGAGCTCGAAGAGAAACAGCTCGGTTGATGGTGCATCAGTGACTTACGATTTCAACGCTAGCCGGGTTCAGCCTCCATCGAGCTCTCAAGAGATTTTTCCCTGAGACGGTGGTGAAATTGGGACTTATAATTATTGATGTAGACAAGCGACTTCACATACTTACCCCCACAGGAAATAGTATAGCGGTGTTAAATTGCAAGATCTTGTAGACCAGAGAACTGCATGAATACATTTATTTGCACTTGTGAATCATCCCCTATTTTACGAGCCGCACACAAGCTCGCACTCAAAGAAAAGAAACGAGTTTGAATCGTGTAGGACATGAACACAACACTCGCGAGCCTTAGTGTGTTTTACTGCTTGCTAATATGAATTGAGAGTGTTTTGTAGACTCTCACACCAAAGGCTCATAGATTCATATAGCTCGAATAAATTGTGAGTGCACTCTCAACTTTCCCGAGCCAAAAAAAAGTAACAAAGCAACGCCAACGATTAGTGACAATGGTTTTATGACTTATTTTATTAGCAACAATTTAAATACACCCTTTTAAGTTTTACAGAGTATAGAATATATACACACACAGTATTGTAGAGATTCACGATTTGAGAGCCACTCTTAAATTTGTGAGCCACTCGAAATATTCGCTGCCTTACTGCTGGAACACAATAGAAAAACGCAGCCGGAACCGCAGCCGCAACCGTACCGCATGCCGTACGTACCTAATTAGAAGTGCCCACAATGGAGTCGTACGTACTCCACGTTTTTTTACAATTTCCACTGAGAAACATACATATATATGAATATAAAAGATGATTAAACATATATCGCATCATGTATAGTCTTTTCAATAAATTTTTAATTACCTGACCTAATTTCTAAAAGGATTTTATTAGCACGTTGCTTTTTTTTTTTTTTTGTATGGAATGTCAAAAATACGCACGTATTTATTAAAAGTTGGCCAACTCGTCCGTCGCGGTTTGCGGCTGCGGTTGCGGATCCGTCTCGTTGTGTTCACAACATTGAATTCGTGTGTATTCAATATTTTGACATGCGATACGGCTGCGGCTGCGGTTCCGGCTCCGGCTCCATTGTGTTCCAGCAGTTATGCAGTATTCAAGCACATTCCAGTATACAGAAAAGGAATCACTGTCTGAATCTCATTCGCAAACGAATATGAGCTCGGGCTCGGCTCATTCCATTTTAGCGAATACATTGCTTGTATTGCCTTGGGTGAAATGGAATGTGCTGGAATACTGCATTAGGCAGCGAATATTTCGAGTGGCTCACAATTTGAGCAACTCGTCGCAGTTCCCTGTTGTAGACCAACTCACAGGTCCAAAACTCGAAATTATGTTCTCACCAATCGCTTTACTTCAACAAAGCAATTGGGGCACGTGCTGTGTTACATGTAGTATACCATCTTGCTGAAACCACAGCTACCCCACATCAAGGCGATTCAATTCAGGAACGAAAAAGTCATTGATCATGTGTCATGTACAATTTGCATGCGTTGTTCAGGCGTCTATCGATTCATGATAAAATGGCAAATCAAAATAAAGATAAATCACATGGCATAGACAAAATGGCTGTCAATGAAAACACAGCTGCCAACTTAAAGTTGTATACTTCTTTTAAAAAAAACACCCTTAAGGAATACCGCCCGTAGCTGATTTCTAAGCTTAAGCTTTGCTATAGGAACTGTATTATAATTTTCAAGCAGTCATTTCTGTCGCAATTGCTGCACGATAGATAGCGCTGCTATCTTCTTTTTGTATCATAATATATGCTTTTAGAAACTAATTCTAGTGCACCAGAGGGTAACACAGTAACAGAGTACCATGAAAGTACTGTAGATTCGATATGCAATAATATAAGGTAAGCCGACATGTAACCTCTGACGTCACTTTGATCCGAGGCAATTGTACGTTAATCAGGTATATGTTCAATGGTGGCAGGTTTGCACGACTATTTAAAGTCACTAATTGAATTGCAGGACCCATTGGCTAGTCATTACACAACATATTCTACTAATTTTTTTACAATTTTTGTTTCCTAATATTTGTCCAAAATCACTAAAAATTCATTTCAGTTTAATCACTTTTTTAGTTAATGCCTACCATAAAAGGGGCTGAATACAACATAAGAATCTCTATATCTCAGATATGACGATTATAAGAAAAAATGTCTGAAACAATTTTGTTAGGTGTCGTGTAGTTGGGTCTAGGCTAATTCACTGTGCACAATTCACCGTGCACAATTTACTGTGCACAATTCACTGTGGCGGACAATTCACTGTGGTGGACAATTAACTGTGTGCATTTCATTGTGGTGTACTATTCGCGCGCGCGATATAGTACACCACAATGAAATGAACACAGTTAATTGTCCACCACAGTGAACTGTCCCCAATGCCTAAATCTTAAAACGATTTAGTATTATTCTTTACAAAGTTTTTTCATTAAATCAATAAACAGAGAACAAAAATCTAACAGATTTTGGTTCCGATTGTAATAATTTGTTCAGTTATTGAAACAAATTGAAACCAGGTCGAAAATTGTCAGATGTCGAAAACTTAAAATTTTTATTAGTTTCATAAGGTCATATTCAGAAAATAAAACGAACACAACATAAGCAAAATCATCTTCCATTTGATGTATTTCAATGTCTGCTCATCACTGTAGAGGTGGAATTTATTCAACTTTTGCCACAGTGAATAACCCCACCACAGTTGTCCACCACTGTAAATTTACTGTCCATAACAGTTAATTGCCCGCCACAGTGAATTGTGTACCACAGTGAATTGTGCACAGTGAAGTGTCCCCACAGTGAATTGTGCACAGTGAATTGTGCACGGTGAATTGTGCACAGTGAATTAGCCGGCTTCGCGTGTAGTTCCATGATCAACGTTTCCGTTTCACCTAATTTTATGATAAAACTTCAAAAAATTTCTAATATACAGGGTGAATCGCATACGGTGTGACAAAAAACTAGAGCGTGTAGGTCGGGTTGAGACAAGAAAAAAATTGTATGGGAGGGGGTCTATTCCCCTCCGTTTAGTCGGGAGGGGCAATTTTCTAAAAAAAAACGACTTAAAACAGAAAAAAAAATTTAAAATAACTTTACTTTAAGACGTACAATGCTTTGCTATATCTTCTTGTAGAGCTAGAAACCTCTTCTTTTCTTAAATTTTTAAATCAAATAGTTTTAGTGGACTGTTTTTGAAAAATAATTTCAACTCAAAACTTTGAAAAAAAAAATATATTTTTTTAAGCTAATTTTTTTTTCAAAATTGTGTGCTTATTAAGACTATTTTGTTTTTCCTAAATTCAATGATTTAATAATTTTTAATCAAAAACAGAAAACCAGATGGAAAAACCCTTTTTTTTTGTTCTGGACTTGTAGGTCAGTTCATGAATTACAGGATTAATTATCCTTTCACTATTTTTAAATATTCAGCATCTAATTAGCCTACAATAAAGTCATTAAGTACTGGATTAATCCTAGTTTCTCCCTTTTTTTCAATCATAACATCTGAAAATTGACCTACCAATTAGCAGATGATCGTTCTCTCCTTTGATACTCTAACACTCCTTGATCTTGCAGAATTGCGTAGTTGGATTCTTGAGAAAATTGTACGACTTGGCCGCTCCTGTTGGGATATCGTTCCGTGTAAAGTCTTTGGGCTTCACGATCTCCACCATCAGCTAAACCGTAGCAGAAGTGCATGTCCGCTAAATCTTCTCGGGAGTAGTTTGACGTCGTGATGTGTTGACAAGTTAGTATGTATTCAAATTGGGAATAATAGTTTAATACAAATTCCAGGCCTTTAATTTTTTGACGTGATAACGTCTAATAAATCGGTTTGAAATATATGGGCAGCACGCACAGAAAAATGTCACAGTCACAGTCACACTGACGTTACCTAGCTGCTTTGATAGCCTAGAAAGTCGCTAAAGTGGGAGTGGAGGGTGTTGGGTGGTTGGTTGGTTGTGGTGGGAGTGTGTGTGGGGCAGCCCGGAGGGGGGGGGGGTAGTGTCGGGAAGAGGAAGTGGTTGGCGGTGTTGGGTGAGTGGCAAGTTGTTGTAGGTGTTATGGGTGGTTGGATTTGGGTTGAGGGTGTAGTGAAGGGAATTGTCAAAAATAGTTGTACTGGGGAGGGGGTGGGGGTGAGGAAAAAATTGTCAAAAATGGTGGGTGAGTAGCAGGTGGTTGTAAGTGGAGTAGGTGGTTGAATTTGGTGCATGGGGGAATTGTCAAAAATAGTGGGTGGGTGATTGGTGGTATTTAGGAAGGGCTGGCTTTATTGTGTGGGAGAGGAGGAACAAATTTTCAAAAATGGTGGGCTGTTGGTTGTATGTGGGGGTGGGAGGTTGGTGTTCAAGGGGTGAAAAAATTAAAAAAATGGTGGGTAGTAGGTAGGTTGGGTGGTTGGTGGTTGGAGGGATACCTATACACATGAAGTGTTTTGTGAACTGGTTATCACGTAAAATTATCGTCCGTAAACCGACTTTACAGACAACCATGTTTTTTTTAGTTAGCACATAGGTATTTAATACTTTAATTAAAACAGGTAGGACCCATGGACGCGGTGCGGTGCCGCTACCCAAAGTAATAAAAAAAAAATGCAGGTCAATTTTGAGATGTTATGAATGAAAATAATGGTACAAACTAGGATCAATCCAGTACTTGTTGAATAATTAAAAATAGGATAGTTGTTAATCCTGTAATTCAAGAACTGACCTATAAGTCCAAAACCAAAAAAAGGGTTTTTCTAAGAAAACGTGGTTTTTATTTTTAATTTTCTTAGAAACTGCACGATATTTTAGCATCTGGTTTTCTGTTTTTGATTAAAAATTAATAAGAGCATTGAATTTAGGAAAAATTAAATAGGTAGTCTTAATAATTTTGAAAAAAAATAGTTTAAAAAACATAATTTTTTTTCAAATTTTTGAGTTTGAAAATTTATTTTTCAAAA
Source organism: Platycheirus albimanus (assembly GCA_916050605.2). Classification (NCBI taxonomy): domain Eukaryota; kingdom Metazoa; phylum Arthropoda; class Insecta; order Diptera; family Syrphidae; genus Platycheirus; species Platycheirus albimanus. Next base: position 298,011,509 of record OU696696.1, on the reverse strand, counting down.
ACGCTTCACTAAAACAATTTGATTTAAAAAACATATGCGAGAGCTACAGTACGTTTTCAACGAACTGTTGGATACCCTATTCCCTATATTTTTTGTATGTGTATGCGTTCGCCCCCTGCAGCCAGCCGCTGTCCAGTTCCAGAAACAAAATTCTTGTTAAGCAGACATTACTTTTGTGTGGCTGATGTTGATAGCGCAATAAAAGAAAGGCGTGTGGCACGCCTAAGGTTGAGACTTTTTATTGCCAGTGCCATTACGTTAGTAACATATAATTTTAAGCTTGCAGCTCGATTTGAACAAAACAAGACTTAACTTGAATTTTTAAAAATTAGATTTTTAATGGAAATTGCAATTAGGGGTGTTACAATTCTTGATACACACCCTGCTTCCTGAACAAGGATTACAACTCACAATGTTAAGATTAAGACTTTTAATGGAAACGCCTCTTTAAAGTGGGTGTGTCCTAAAAATTTGTAAAAAAAAAGTTTAAGCACTAACTGAGCTCTGATTGTTCGTCAATTTTTAGGCATAATGTGTAAACCTTCAGCCGAATGGAGTAGTTTTTCAACGATCTAACCCGAATAAAAGTATTTTATAAAATTTACGCCCTTAACAGGGTGTATTGAAAAAATTTAAACAAACAAAATTTAGAGACACAATAACGAACGACAAACAAATGGTTGAAATTGAATATTGGAACCTTGAATAATTAAAACTATGTTTTTGGTTCTTTCATGAAAAGTGGGCGTTATCCAGCCCGAAATTTAAAAATTTCTTTTCATTCACAAGCTTCTTAGTTTCGATAAAAAGACGCAAAAATTTGGGCTTGTGGATTTATTATAAGTACCGTTTTTTTTTTTTTTTTGCAAAAATAAGTTTTTTATAGTTTCCAACGAAAAGTGGGCGTCAGCGCCACACCCTAAATAAGATTTTATTTATTTCTTACACAAGATGCTTACGTACAACCAATACTCACAAAATTTGAGGTTTCTTGCTCGTTTATAAACATCGTTTTTTTATGTATAAAAATAATACTGATAGTTTTGTATGAAAAGCGGGCGTCAACCACGCCCAAACTGAAATATTTTTATTTAATTTAGAAAAGATTTGCTTGCGTGTGCAAAATTTAAGCGTTGTGATCAGTACAAAAAACACAATTTAATTTTGTCAAATCGAGGCGTATTTTACCTGTTCAAGAACTTAGCCTTACCCTTGAACCAAAGATCACTTATACCTAATTTCAGCTTTCGAGCTCCAGAATTGCGACCTCTAGAGAGTACACATATGGACGTACGGACGGACGGTTGGGTTGGACATCGTTAAATTGACTAAGCTTTTGATTCTGAGTCAGAATATTATATACTTTACTATACCTAATGGAATTATTTCTCATGTTACAAACTCCCCACCAAATACAATATACCCATTCTATAGAATAGGGTATAAAAACAACCCCATAACCTGAATATTTTAAGTTGCTACACAAATTTTTAAGACACCAACAAAATACTTTTGCCCCCTTTTTTTCTGCCTTCACTCACTGAGAGCACACGCGCAACTGGATGTTGTTCAAAATAGAAAGAAAAATGGAAAATGGAGAAGGAACGTTATTGTCTGCATCGAGATGTCTGTGCGCATTTCGGGGAAGCACACAAATTGAATGCCTCGTACTGTCTCACTGTTTCAACCTTTCCCCTACATATTTTGACAGAGTTCTTGATTTCAAATTATTCTTGTCGGTAAAGGCCAAAACTAGACATGAAACATTGGAAATGTCCTACCGGTGGAAACTAGATGTAGTCACAGGGATTTAAGTAGTTAGTAAAATCGATATAAAACTCGCAAGTTGCACTGACCATTTTTCGGGTCTAATTGTTTTTCAAAACCCAACAGTCAAAAAAGAACAAAAATACCAAATTCATTGAATGCCGTTTTAATCAAGCACTTAAAAAATTGTAAACAATGCACTTTTTATACTTGCTCTATTGGAAAAGTATGTGTGTGTGTATGATTCTGATTTTATAATATTTAATAATTTAGTCGTACTTGCATGCAATTCAAATGCAAACAAGAATCAAGAAACTGTGTTTCCTTTTTTATTTTTTTAGACAAGTTTTGAATTTTCGAATCGAAAATACTTAAATTAAATCAACTTTGTGTTCAGTTTAGTAGCTCAAAGCATTTTATTTAAATATTTTTCCGAACTAACATTGCTTCCAATCAAAAATGAGATTGTGTTTGATACTGGGCGCGCCTCGAATGCTTTAAGATTTGAATACTTATGCATTTTTTGCATTTATTTTTTTATTTTTATTTTTGTTTCCTCTCAGTGAAAATAAAATTAAAAAAAAATGTATGCTTTGTTTACATGACTAACTTAGGATTCCGCTACAGTTTTATAAATTGTGAATCTGAACTTGAGTCAGTTGTTTGTGGTTTGTATTAAACTTAATTATTTATAATCCTCCATCACGTAGCATTGGTCCAAATCCAAAGGTTTGCCTGATACTATGCCAATAATATCGTTTCCAGTTCGTTTCAGTGGTATCATATTCTGAAGATGGTATGCCAGATTGTTTGAGTGTCATTTGAGTGTGATCACGCTGTATAGATGAAAATCCAAGTCATATTCTTGAATAGTAAGTAATACAAAATTGATTAAAAAAATACTTACCATTTGTTCAAGATTTATTGTAACATTTGAATAGTGACCAGAAGGCCAGGATTTCAGCCTCCACGTTTGAGTTATCTTCTTTTCAGGAACCAACTCTTCGAACTTTCCTTGAATGTTGCCTCCGAAGAGTGCAAACCTAAAACGAAATTGTACAAAACTCAAGTTAGGCAATTATATTGTAGCACAAGAGCTCCAGGAGTTCTTTTACCATTAGAGGATTTCACACTTGCCACGGAAGAGGCGATACCCCGAGGAAAAACTTAGGTACAATCAGGAATTGAATACAAAACCTACCGTGCGGGCAATATTGATGTAAATACCGCACAATGCGACATTTCACATTCGTGACGAGCAAAAAGCTTCCCGCGACCTCAGGACAAAATGGTTCTATGTATGTACACCAAGATGAAATTTGAGAAATACGCTTCTGAATATGACTTTAAAAAACCGAAATTACCTTGTTGCTCAACGTTGTGACGATATAATTTAGAAACATAAGGTTCTTTGTACCAGTTAGAACCTTGTTGGCTCTTTGTTTGGATTTGTACTTCAAATAGAACCTTGAGACTTGAATTGTTTAATAAATATGGAAGGATTGAGACGCGATTAGGTAATAAAATAATATTTTATTTTTATTTTTTTACGTTAAGCGTAAAGCCGAACAGCCGAACAGTTAGCCGAGACCCTCGGCAGTTTCAAAGCTGATATAACAGCCATCCAGGAGATGCGATGGGATAGAACGGTTCTGAGAATTACAGAAGACTAAAATTTCTATTATGGGAAATGCCATCTCGATGGGAGATCGCGCTTGTTTAGATGCGGATTCGCTGTCAAAGGAAGACTAAGACAAAACGTCTTGAGCTTTCGCGAAGTCAGCGAGAGAGTGACAACCATCCGCATGAAGGCTAAATTCCACCATCTAAGCTTCATGAGCGCTTATGCACTTACAGAAGAGAAAGATAACGATGCCAAAGAATGTTTCTACGAGCTCCTCCTCGCTAAAATCCTTATTGGAGACTTTAACCACGAAATTGGAATAGAAGACATCTTTGGTACGGACTCGGGTTTATCGATTTTGCAGCGGAAAAAAACATGGTGTTGAGCAGCACACGATTACCACGCCAAGAAATCCACAAGGGTACATGGCGATCTCCAGGTGGTCGAACGTGCAACCAAATCGACCATGTTGCGATTGACGGAAGACTTCATGAAATGAACTCGGAAGACTAATGGCATCTACATATGTCAGTTACATTGGGCTTCACACAGCCTCCCCTCCAGTAACTTTCGACTCCGAATGTGCTCAGGCAAACAAAGCTAAAACGGAGGCATACAATCAGTGGCTCCAGAGAGATACAAGAGCGTGCAGAAATCTCTATGTTGAGCGATGGAAGGATGAGAAACGTTTACTCAGGAGGAAGAACAAAGAACACCAGCAACGCGAAGTCGAGGAGATGCAGAGATTTTTTACAGAAAAGGGGTTCGAAATGTCTACAGAAGAGTGAAACTGTTTACATCAGGTTTTATAAGTCAACTTGGCCCTTCAAAGATCAGGAAGGAAACACCATAGTTGATACGCAGACGATGTTTACCATTTGGAGAGACTACTTCAACCAGCTACATCCGCCCGACCAAAATGGAATCAAAGTAGCCATCACCAGACTAAAGATGAGCAAAGCACCTCGATGCGATTGTCTACAAGCGGAACAGGAGCATACAAACCAACTTATCTACAAAATATGGTCCTAGGAACCTGAACGTCCTGACTACGAATACTTAATTATAATTATCTGCAAATCAGAATGAGTTTTTAAGAAGTAATGCATTGCCAAGGTCATAATCGAATTTTTGTTCTGGGAAACGCACGAATCACTTCAAGTTGTGAGGTTTTAATATCTTGTTCTGGTCTTCCAGTGTTTCATGGTTCAAAACTAGGGCTGATGAGTCTTGAACCACATGTCCAACGCTGTTGGGCCCAATTCTGTATCCTTGGCTATCTAAGAAATGGAAAGAGATAGAGCAAAATAGTTTGGGGGAATCGAAAGAGCCAGATTTGATATAAACTCATTTTATTTCACAATTGTCAGAACTATGTATGTTCTGTATTTACTTAGAAATAAAATACTGTAAGCCGGTATTTTTTTGTTTGACCAAGGTGGCACCACAGTCCATTGTCAAAAACTGAATCAACTATACACCCGTTCAGTCAGCCTGGAACATTTCAAGTTAAGTAAATTTGAAAGCTAAATGCAAGGTTCGTCTACTATCGGAGTGGAGCTAGTGGAACGAACATCAACTTTTTGTACTTTTCGTAAAGTGGTTACGAGATTAACAAGAAATGTTAAGCTTAAAAATCGCAGAAGCTTCCATAATAAGAACCTCGGCTGGTTTTTTGTTTCTTTATTGAGCCGTAGAATTTTAGTTTGTGGCCTTTCAAAAAGGTTGAATCGCTGTTTAATTTATGCTAACGCTAACGACTCCAAGGTTAAAAAAATATATACATAGGTTGTGATCTATCTATGACAATAGGGCGGTACCTAAGCTCTACATTCATGTATGTTGATTTTGGCCTACTAACACATTTAGTTAAGGGTACCGATGTTTTTTGCCATACACTGTTGTCATTGGCGTCATTCAAGTTTATTTGCTTATCAAATGGGTTCCATTGGATACGCAATGTTTTAACAATCAAAATAATCGACCACTGCGGAATCCCCGTTGGCTCTATATCTACGCGGTTGGGTTTACCCTCTCGACAATGACATTTGCCGAAAATTCAAAAATATGGACAAAATGGTGATACTACGGTCTCTATTGCAGTTCTAGTTTTAACGTTTTTGGTAACTTGGCATAACTCCATTCATCGAATTCCTGTGTGTAGTTTTTCATTCTTCAAAAACAACCTCAAGAAGTTGAAAAAGCATGCAAGGCCGCTTAGTTGGGATTTGCCATCAGGAACTCGGTGTCATCAAATAGAGCTAGTTAAATTGTTTTTTTATTTACTTTTAAATATGTTTAATCATTGGCTACATTGGAGAACCCATTTGTAATAAGAAAGAAGGATATAGCTAATTGTGTTCGTAGTTGAATAAATATGATTGGTACTAAGTTGTTGCTTGTTAATTAAAATTTAACATTCATAAAGCTCTAAGTAGTGTGGTTTTTACACTATATTGCCTATTCTATAGAATGGGTATATTGTATTTGGTGTGGAGTTTGTAACATAGAGAAATAATACAGATTAAAAAGTAAATTTATTCTGACTCAGAATCAAACTCTAGTCGATTTAGCGATGTCCGTCCGCGGTATGTATACTCTCTAGAGGTCACAATTTTGAGCTACAAAGCTGAAATTCGGTACATATATATAATCTTTGGTTCAAGAGTAAGGCGAAGTTCTTGAACCGGTAAAATCCGCTTGCAAACTCACGTTTTTTGTAAACTTACGATCAAAGCACAACGCTTAAATTGCACACGAAAGCTGTTAATAAGTCCTCTCTGAATCAAATAAAAATGTGTCAGTTTGGGCGTGGTTGACGCCAGCTTTTCATACAAAACTATCAATATTATTTTTATAAAATAACGATGCTTATAAACGAGCAAGAAACCTCAAATGTTGTGAGTATTGGTTGTGTAAGCATCTTGTGTAAGAAATAAATAAAATTTGATTTTGGGTGTGGCGCTGACGCCCACTTTTCGTTGGAAACTATAAAAAACTTATTTTTGCAAAAAAAAAAAGGTACTTATAATAAATCCACAAGCCCAAATTTTTGCGTCTCTTTATCGAAACTAAGAAGCTTGTGAATGAAAAGAAATTTTTAAACTTCGGGCTGGATAACGCCCACTTTTCATGAAAGAACCAAAAACATAGTTTTAATTATTTAAGGTTCCAATATTCAATTTTAATTTTTTTTTGTCGTTTGTTGTATGAAAAATATGTATTAGCATTTTTTGTGTGTACATTTTCTCAATACACCCACTGTTAAGGGCGTGATTTTTATAAAATACCTTTATTCGTGTAAGATCATTAAAAAACTACTCGAATCAGTTACAGCGTTTCAATCAAAAGTCGTAACATTCATTAGTTTTGTAATGTTTTTTAACTATCAATCGCAGTTTTGATGTAAGAAGATAGACATTTCTGTTTGTATTCCTTGGTTACGTTAAAATTGAATGTCACTAACCTCATAGTAATTGCCTTGGCAATAAGAAGTCTCAACTTTGGGCGTGGCACAAACCTTTTGTTTATTGCGGCCACACAAAATTAATGTACATAATTGTATTTTTTCCTGTCTGCTAAAGAAGAATTTAGTTTCTGGAACTGGACAGCGACTGGCTGCGGGGGCGAACGAATACATATAAAAAAAAGGGAATAGGGTATCCAACAGTTCGTTGCAAACGTACGGAGCTAAATCGGCTGGTAAAAGATTTGAGATATTGCTAGGACCATATGGTTTTTCGGTCCAGCAGCCGGCCTCCTTCAGACTGATTGAACTACAGGAAACCAAGTATTTAATGTGAAAGTCGAGCGGCAGAAAGTTCAAAATAGCATTTAGGGCATCTGTTGGGCAAGATCTAAGAGCCCGATTGACACCGATGCTAGCTGTTTTTTTTTTAACCTTTTTTTTAGCTTGTCAGTACAACAAACAATCAATTCGTAGGTGAGGATTGGTGGTACCACGGCAGAATACGTTCACCTGTTTTTTTGTAACCTTTTTTAGCTTGTCAGTATTGTAGTATTTACTGAGAGCAGGACAACAAACAATCAATTCGTATGTGGGGATTGGTGGTACCACGGCATAGTACGTTCAAAGAATCATTTTCGATTGAAGGCCCCATTTTTTAAGTAATGTTTTGTTACCGGCATAAAAAGCTATGCAGGCCTTATTTACCCGTACCTACTTCAATGTTAATTTTCCAATTTTTTTTGAGTTTTGGATCAAAGATTACTCCTAGGTATTTGGCACGGGTGACTTTCAATCTTATTAGCTTCTCATTCAAGTCTTCCAAGTCTTGGCATTGCGCCTGAGGTGCATACAATAAAAATCTTCAGACTCAATAAACATACACATAAATAGGGTATCAAGGGATATTTGAGTAACTATGGCAAGGCATTGTATTTTGTTTGGTTTAATAATAAATTGATCGACATGAAAGCGAGCTTAATTTCAATAAATCAGCGGTGTGAATCAACCCAACTGGCATAAACTTAGACTACATTTAAGAGAGAAAAAAAAAAAAAACCTACAAAATACAAAAACAAAGTTCTACTTACTCTCCTCCTCGGACAGGTTCAATTTTAACCTGTCCCCGCGTAAAGGCAGTGACCATTTCCTGTTTAGTTAGAGCATTGTAGAGATCAAATGCGCTGCATTGGAAGTCTTCGCTCATAGTCAATGTTTTCACATCCAACTTATACCCAACTGAAGAATTGGTTTCTCCATTTTTGTTGTTGGTGGAAGTAACTTTGGTGGCAGTAGTTGTAGAAGCCGAACTATTCGAGTTATTGAATGCACTTTTCTTCGCTGCGACTTCGCTTTTTGGGGTTTGAACATCTTCAGAACATTTTCTTGGCAATATAAGGCCCTTGGAGTATTCTTCTTTCAGTTCTTTGATGTATGTACCAAGTTGTTTCCTGATAACATCTCTTCCCACATTATACATGAATTGCTTCAATCTTTCGGCATCCTCATTGTTCGAATCATCTATCGTAATAGTGATTTCAATTTCGCTGATACTATACTCTTCGGAAAGATTAGGAATTGTTGCTTTGCCGGTGTAGTTTTCCTTGGATCCTGGTAATCTACCAGACCATTTCAAAACGATATTCCACTCGTAGAAAAAGATTAGTTTGCCTTTTCGATTGTTTGCCGTAGCTTCGCCAGTGCAATCATCGATCTTGTCAATAACACACTGGACTCCACCGTGATCTGTTAAAGAAAGAAATTATATTTTTCCAATGTGTGTGTCATACCAATCTTCTGGACAATTCATACATACCTATCTTCAATTCACTAAAGAGTGTCTTGAGTCTATCTTTGGACCAGATAGTGGCGTTTTTCTCAGTCCAATGCCAGTTGTTAACGTTGGTTGCATCTGGCCGCTCCTCGACAATCCAACGTGGATCACCTTCTCCCCATTTGGCCATGATTAATGAAGTTAAAATATATGTCCTTCCAAATTCACCGAAATAGAGTTCTTTTTGATGAAAGAAAGCACAAGCTTTTACACGCTGAATCGAGAAATTCACTATTTTAATTTTTCTTTGATTAATTTAAATTATTTATTGATAAAATTTTATATTTAATTTTTTTTTCAGAAACTGAAATCACGTTCTTGTGGATGAAAATGAAAAATTTCAATTTTGCAATTTGACAGTCGATTACAACAAAAAAAAATTGTCTTGTCAGTTCGATTTTGGGAGACGACGAGAATTTTCGAGAAAATGTCAAACCGAAAGTGCCTTTCGATTTCGAAGTTCTGAGTTAAGTTCGAAAGAAATAGTGTGCTAAGTACTAAAACGAGAACAATTAGAACACGATTATGTTCGAAATAGTTTTAAGGCTAAGAGCACATATTCATATTCACTCTTGTGCAAACAATAAAGAGGGAATGAAGCATATTCTCACTCATTCGTGCACTTGCTCCGAGGAATGTTTGTGTTTTGATGTATGTATGTATGTATATTTATTGAGTCTTTTTTTTTATCTTTTTCTTTTATACATAGAATCTTACTGACTATTACATGTTATTTGACAACCGGAGGCTGTAATGTATGGCCTTCCTTTTCTGTTTTATTGTATTGAATGCCAACATGGCTTACATTTTTCTTTTCTTTTTTTATAAAAGTGTTAAGCTCTTGCTCTCGGAGCTGTATATCTGTTTCGTTAGACTGAAGTCTCTTAAAACTAGGGTTTAAATATATACAATTCTATAAGGACAGAGAAGAACAGATGTATTGTATGTATTAACTATGATTATTTGTTTCTGTTATTTTGTTTCTCTTTTTTTTTTTTTTTTTTTTTTTTTATATATCGAGAAGATAGTATGAGTTTCGCATTTGGATTTTTTCTTTGTCATTGTTCATATGAGATAGCTATATCTATGTGTACGAATAGTACGTTTATATGATTTTTTTTTTTTTTTTTCGTTTTTCGGTTATAGAAACTAGCGACTAGAAAGGGACATCTATTTTACATTTTCTTTTTTTTTTTTTTTTTTTTGACGTTTCCGAGTTACAATAGTTAATAAATATTATCACATTTTGTAGTTATTTTGTTTATCATTTAAAATATTTGATTATTTCGTGTATTATAAAAATAAATTGAATATATTCTTTTAATTGTCTTTTTTCTTCGAATCTTAAAATACTTAAGCTAGTTACATTATTATTTGTTATTTGGCAAGGCAAACAATGAAGAAGTTAAGCCAGCAGCTCTTCCCATAGATCGTGTGTTTGTTTGTAAGTTTTTAATTTAATTTTTTAATTTCTTTTCTTTTTATTTTATTTTCAGGAGAATTCAGCCCCTATTTTGGCCCCTGGTGGGGTTGGAATAAAAATTAATATTGGTGTTATGATTTGATTGGAGATTTTCGTTAATTATCCCAACCGGTGAAGGATATATAGACTGTGACCATGTTGTGTTTTTTTGCGAATCATAGATTCCCTTAATTAAATCGTTTTCTGAAAGGCTCATTCCTATTAAGTATTTTTTCATGAGTTGTAATGTGTATTTAATTATGGGAATTATGTTTGCTTCATTATAAATAAAGTTATTTGAGTATCTTTTATTAATTGTTTGAAAGTTTTTGTTAACGCAAAATCGCAGAATCTTTCTTTCAAAAATTTCAAATTCTTTCGTGATTATTGGCGAGATGCTAAACCAAACCGGGAATGCATACGTTAATATAGGTCTTATCATTGTTTTATAAAAAAGGAGCTTTGATTTTTTACTCAACATATTGTGTTTCAAAAATGGCATCAACATATTAGAAACTTTTCTGGCTTTAATTATATTTTGCCTGGCGTGTTGGTTGAATTTTAATAAATTATTAAACTGGATTCCCAAGTACTTGATGTTTTTTTAAAAACAATATTAGTGTTGTCTATTTGAAGTGTCAGGGTTTTACTCTCACTCACTACACCAGTTCTGCCCTTACCACTTGCATTCCTGAAGCATATTGCTTCCGACTTTTCTTTATTAATCCTTAATCCCCATTTTTCATAGTAGTCATTGATTACTTCTAAATGACTTTTAAGGTCAATAAGTGCTTCCGTTGGAAAATCTGCCGATGCAAATACAAGGGTGTCATCTGCGAATAAAATGCTTTCAGAGCTGATGGTGTTATTTGTGAAGTGAGTATGAGGGAAGTCATATAAAAATATGTCATATAATTTTGGGCCCAGGATAGATCCTTGGGGAACACCTTGGTCTGAAGGGCACGTATTCGATTGTGTTTGTTGTAATTGAATTAAGAAAGTCCTGTTTGATAGAAAGCTATAGATTAAATTGGTTATATGTGTTGGATAATTGAGCTGGATAAACTTATATATTAAACCATTCCTCCAAACCCTATCGAAAGCTTTTTCCATGTCTATTGAACATGTGATTGTACATTTCTTTTGTCTTAAGTTTTTTAATATCTCGTTATGAAACATGAGAAGAGCATGAGTAGTTGAGTGGTTTTTTTTAAAACCAAATTGATGGTCCGGGATAAACTCTATGTTTTCTTCCGTATATGATTCCATTTTTGTTAATATTACCCTTTCTAAAATTTTGCCCACATTTGACAAAAGTGATATAGGCCTGAAATTATCCAGTGCATAATTATTCGGTTTTTTTATCAGTGGGATAATTTTAGCTTGTTTCCATATTTTCGGGAAATAAGCATTATTTATACAGTTGTTGTACAAAATCGTTAAGAACTTAATGGCCATGGGTGACAATTTTTTAAGAATGAAGTTGGAGATGTTATCTAGACCGCAAGATTTTTTTGCGTTTATTTTCTTAATTATGTTTGTTACTTCATTAACTGAAGTGAAGATATAGGAATTTTGATTCAAGGCTGTGAAGTTTTCTGAGAAAACAAATATTTTGTTTGGTTTCGATTGAATTAAACCATTTACCATAGCTTGAACCTCGTTTTGAAGGTTGGCGTCCTGGGTTGGTACCTTTTCTTTATATATTTCTAGATAATATTCTTTAAAAGCCTCAACTTTCTCAGATTCGTCTGTGATTATTTGCCCATTCAGTAATATTTGTTCGCAGTTGAACCTATTACCTTTACCCATAATTTTTTTCATATCTTTAAACGCATGTGGACCTGGCTTTATTTTTGAAAGTCTCTGGCCTAGCTGGCTGTTAAGCCAAATACTAACTTTTTCTTTAATTAAGATCTTAAGCAGATTTATTCTACTAGATAGCTCTTTGTATTCATTATTCACCCGGTTAAGGTTACGGTGAAAAATACGTTTTAATTGTTTTTGCCAATGGTGTTTTGTCTTATATAGGGATTTAATGTTATCTGGAAGGTTTTTGTATTTTTTACATCTACTTTCCACTCTAACTGAATGTGTTTCTACTACATTGGTTATTGTTTCATTAAAAAATGAAATTTTTTGGTCTATTTCATCGTCTGAAAGACAGGTGTTATACTGAGGTTGGCCTTCGCTCAGTGCAAGATCTAGGTCATATCTAAAGGTTGACCAATTTGTGTTGCTGAAGGACTTTCCATAATTTGGCTGAACTAATATTGGTAAAGCGTCAATTAAGTTAAGGTCTAGTCTTGCTGAGAAGTGGTCGCTAAATGTTGGTAGTGTACTAACTGTATAATTTGGATTTGTATTATTTATCAGGTTTGGTGAAATTAAAAAGTGGTCCAGATAGCTTGAGCTTCTGGGAAAAGTCGGGTCCGGAGGGGTGATATTAATTAAATTAGGATTACGGGTATTAAACCAATTTGTAATTGTTCTACCATTTTGGTTGGTTTTTGAATCGTTCATAGTTGGGTGTCTAGCATTTAAATCCCCGCCGAGAATAACACCATCAAATAATTCTGATAGTGTATTAATTTTTTCTAGTTCCTCCATTAAAATTGACGATTGGCAATCTGTGGGGAAATAAATCGACCCTAACAGAATTTTTTTTTTAATATTGCTTACACTTATTGTGATGGAAATGAAACTATATGGAAATTTCGGGTCTGGTATTTGGACTGTCGTATATTTTATATTATTTTTTACAATTATCGCAACTCCTTGATTTAAATGGTTTGATAAAACATTATAAGGTTCAATATTCACGATATGACGAGGTGACAGGTGCGTCTCCTGGATGAAGGCGACCGATATGTTGTTTGCTAGGAGAATTTTCAAAAGCTCTATTCTCCTGCTATGCTCTATTAGGGACTGAATGTTGTATGTAAGTAATTTTATTATCATGGCGACGAACTTAAGAGAACTTCGTTAAGAAGTTTTAGATATTCCATTCTCTTCTGTTGTGTGGATGTACCATTATTAACGTTCTTAACAAAGTTTTCAATCTTAAGCAACAAATCGGTCACCTCCATCCCGAAAAGATCCTTCGATAGGTCTAGAAACTGGTCAAGGAAGTTTTGGTTCGAATTTTTAGGCAAGGAAATTGCTTTTGGTTTTTGCTGGAATAAACTTGCAAAAGTAACCTGGGGTTGCACCGCGTTTGCTACATTTTTATTGAAATTGTTCGCATTTTCTGTTTTTTTTATTGCTGCATGCATATTATTTTTTTTAACTTGTATATACTGTTTATATTTTATGCATCCACGGTAATTGGCCGGATGGAGGCCACCGCAATTTACACATTCTGCTTTTGAATCTGCGTCCGCTTTAACTGGGCATTCTCCAGGTAAATGCTGGTTTTTACATTTGACGCATCTGTAATTTTTGCCGCAATTTTTGGCTAAATGCCCAAAACTTTGGCAACGTCTACATTGAAGCGCCCCGTTGTTGCCTCTAGGCTTTTCCCAGGTTACTTTTACGTTAAATATAAAATTTATTTTTGCTATTTCAGTTGAGATTATGCCGGGTTTTAATCTTATTAAAAACAAGTTGGTATTAGTACCGCTACTTTTCGACCTGATCGTTTCAAAGACCGTTACTTTGTCAATTACTCCCGGTATTAAGTGATCTAGTTCTTTTTGGATTTCTTCAGTGGGAAAATCTGAAGTTAATCCTCTTAATATAAGGTTCTGCGTTTTATTTTGCGCTAACGTGAATGAGTAACCTTGTATATCGTTATCTTGCTTAATCTTTTCTAGAATTTCTAAGTGAATATTTGGTTTATCTACATATAACTTCGAGGTGTTGTTGTTAATATTTTTAATATAGAACCTGAATTCTCCTGATTTTTTTTTTTAACTGTTCAACTAATTTATGAACATTTGTATCTATAAGAAAAATTGCTGGGCAAAACTTACTTGTTTTAACTTTAGGGTGACTGGAACCTGCTTCCGTCGTCTCTTCTTCGGATTGACCGCTGCTGTCGTTTTGTCTGCTGGTGCTGTTGCTTGTTGTGGCTTCTTGTTGCTGGTCCTCTATTGGTTGGTCCGGGATAATCCGTTGGATTTTTTTCGGAATGTTCCGTTTAGTCAGCTTCAAGTCTGCAAGTATTGCAAATTTGTTTCCGTTATTCACCGTTTCCACCGTTTCGGTTCCGCTAGTCACCGTTGATGGCGTGACTGTACTTTTTTTTGGGTATACCCAGTTGGTATTTTCTTCCACCTCATGGATGTCCATACTTGAAGCCTCCATTTCGGTGGCTTCGTTTTTGTTTTCCTTCTTGTCGAGGAATTTCCGTTGATTTCTTGAAGTTTCTGTCCTAGGAGGCAGCATATTAATGAGAGACTCTGGTGGTATGTCCTCGTGGCGACTTAGATTTATCAGTTGTTGCGCCGCTTCCCAGTGGCTGGGGGTAACATTTGCCAGTGAATTTGCGTTTTTTGCAGATTTACGTATTGCTTTATTTGCGGGATCTTCTTTACGTCTATTTTTTCCCATTATTTGAGAATTGACATCCGTCGGTGCAACTGACTGAGAAACTTGTTCTCCAGTTTTTTTTTTTTTTTTTAACACTTGACGGCTTTATTACTTTTTTTTTTTTTCCTTTATATATTTTTTTTTCCTCTGATAAGCTCCAGGAAAATGGCTTCACTTGTGTTCAGCTCGGCTGCTCTCGACCGAATCTTTGTGTTTTGATCAGTGTATGGATGTAAATGTTGTTGTTCACTTGATCGTGATGGATACCGATACAGAAAGTGAGTCAAATAAACAGGTAAACAAGGAAAAAACCAAGAATAGTGCGAAATGCCAATGATCCGAAAAAAAATTTAAATTGCATCGTGGTTTCATAAGACCACACTATTTTTTTCAAAACTGGGTACGAACTGCACTTGAACATGACAGTACGTGACATTATATTGTAGTTTTTGTAAAATCAATTTAATATTAGTTTTTCAAAAAGAACTAAATGAATATGACAAAAACCAAGAAAATTGAGAGTTGATTAGTTGTATCTATACTTAGCATCATAAAAAGGCAGCTGAACGGCGAGACTGCGGGGAATAGTTGCAAAGATAACAACATAACAAACTTCATCGTTTACTGTCACTGAAATGATCTCCACTGCAGTACAGTTCTGCTGAAATGTAGTGTGCACTTGCATTTAAAAATAAAGGAAAACATTCAAAATTTCAGAAATAATAATTTGTTTCAAAAATTATCGGGAACACTCAAATAACGCTTGGTTTTCATGATGTTCAGAGATCTATTCTGAATTAAAAGACCTCTACTATGAGCGAACTGCAATTTTTAGCAGCCATTTATTTCTGGAGAAAATTTTAATAAAGGAAACAATTTCGGGTCAATTGAGTACAACAAGGCCTTATTAAAAAGTGAGGCCACCTCCTTAGCTTCGAATCTTTGAAATAATCTACTCCTTGGACACATCCAATATTCCAGTTCAGTGTACAAAGTGTACTAAGAGTCTTCATCATGGCGGATCATCTCTTTCCGTTTCCTTTTTTGAGAACGCTGCCAAAATGAAAGCTAAGGGACAGGTAAATTTCCCAAAAAAAATGTCTTATTTATGTGAAAAAATAATAAATTCGCAATTTAAACAATGTTTAATTAAGAAAATTAAAAATGCTATTCAATTAGTTGTGAAATTTGATGTGTTTCAACTCGAATTTGCACGAAATTGATGTGCAAGCGCCATGTGTTGTGATTATCTGTCAAAATACCTAAAAAAATATATGGGTTGGATTTACATTTACAAAAATCAGATTTAAATATAAATTTATACATTGTTTGTGGTGAACAAGTTATTTGTGATAAAAGCGTGCTTTAAATAATCTTTAAAATGCCAAAATCGACTAAAGTGATGTTGTTTTTCATTTCAGTTGAAGGAATACGAAGTCATCGGGCGCAAATTGCCCACAGAGAAGGAGCCCCAGACTCCTCTCTACAAGATGAGAATTTTCGCCCCAGACAACATTGTTGCCAAATCACGTTTCTGGTATTTCTTGCGTCAATTGAAGAAGTTCAAGAAGACCACCGGCGAAATTGTATCGCTTAAACAAGTGTACGAGTCTTCCCCAATCAAGATCAAGAATTTTGGCATCTGGTTGCGTTATGACTCTCGTTCCGGCACACACAACATGTACCGTGAATACCGTGATCTGACTGTCGGCGGAGCCGTCACTCAGTGTTACCGTGACATGGGTGCTCGTCATCGTGCTCGTGCTCACTCAATTCAGATCATCAAGGTCGAAGCTATTGCTGCCAGCAAAACACGTCGTGTCCACGTTAAGCAATTCCACAACTCCAAGATAAAGTTCCCATTGGTACAGAGGGTACACCACAAGGGCAACAGGAAGCTATTCTCGTTCAGGAAGCCCAGGACATACTTCTTGTAGAAAGTTTCATTGGAGTTCTGTTTTTTTTTATAAGAAATTTTTGATGATAGCTGTAAACTGAAGATACAAAAAAACAACTAGGAAAATAAAAGCACATTTTTATTTTCCCAAAAATTGTTTCGAGTTTATTTTGGCTGTGATTATGGACATTTAAATTGAAGCAGTCGCAAGATGCATCCTTTTTTTAAAACAAATGGGTAAGTAACTCTGAGTGGGTGCGCGTTTAACAAGGACATCACAAAGTTTGTGTCTGAATGCTTGACAAGATCCTTAATTTGATAGGTTCCAGTTAAGCGACCCGACCAGTGTTAATCGCGTAGAAATCCCTGGGTATACAGTGAATCTTTGCATTGAGGGATCAAATGCATTGGAGAATCTTCATGTTCCTAATGGTGTGATGTCAGTGGATGGTCATGTTTTGAAAGTTTCTGGTTCTGAGTTGTTTTTGTATGCACTATAGCTGATGGGGTTGGCTACGATTCGTGGTAGAACGATTCGTCGCGTAACGATTCGCGGTGTCACGATTGCCCGCGAAACGATTCGCCGCAAAACGATTCACCGCAGAACGATATGCCGCAGCACTATTCACCGCGGCACGATTCGCCGCCGTCTAGTACGATAGTACTATTTTTTTTTCATACTAATTGGAAATATTCTTTTCATATGATTGAGGGGGTCAAATGATGAGAATCACCAAGAACGAAATTTCGTACTATTTTTTTCACTACTATTATTTTTTAGTATAAATACCAATACAAGAGGTAAGTATTTAAGGAAGTGTGTTGAGCGATTTTTTCTTAGTATAACTGACTAGTTGTACTAATGCGGTTGTACTCAGGAACAAAAAAAAAAAAGGTTCTTCTCAGGACTCGAATTATTTCTTGAAGAGATATTTTTTCAATTTCAATGCATTATTTCATAATTATGTAAACAAAATTAAATCGATTTTCCATTTATGACATTGCGCTAGCATAAGTTAATGAAATTTTAAAAAATATGCGAGTTATCAAATTATTAAAAGCAATCTTTAGTTTTTGAGCATAAGAGTAGGTAAAAGCAAGAAATTCGCGCGAATTTCTTACATTTACCTACTCTTATGCTCAAAAACTAAAGATTGCTTTTAATAATTTGATATCTCGCACATTTCTTTCTATATTTCAAACAGTTTTCGTGATCAATTGGGTGGGTGGCCCGCTTCGCGGGATCTTTTGATTTTCTCCTCCTTTTTCGGGGGCACACCGCGCTCACGCAGCTTCGCTGCTCCACTAAGGGTATGTAAATTTGTCAGGCAGGCGCCTGTGTCTGTAACATTTGTAATTAATTTGACCTGGGTGGCCCGCTTCGCGGGATCTTTTGATTTTCTCCTCCTTTTTCGGGGGCACACCGCGCTCACGCAGCTTCGCTGCTCCACTAAGGGTATGTATATTTGTCAGGCAGGCGCCTGTGTCAATAACATTTGTAATTATTTTGACCTGGGTGGCCCGCTTCGCGGGATCTTTTGATTTTCTCCTCCTTTTTCGGGGGCACACCGCGCTCACGCAGCTTCGCTGCTCCACTAAGGGTATGCATATTTGTCAGGCAGGCGCCTGTGTCAATAACATTTGTAATTATTTTGACCTGGGTGGCCCGCTTCGCGGGATCTTTTGATTTTCTCCTCCTTTTTCGGGGGCACACCGCGCTCACGCAGCTTCGCTGCTCCACTAAGGGTATGTATATTTGTCAGGCAGGCGCCTGTGTCAATAACATTTGTAATTATTTTGACCTGGGTGGCCCGCTTCGCGGGATCTTTTGATTTTCTCCTCCTTTTTCGGGGGCACACCGCGCTCACGCAGCTTCGCTGCTCCACTAAGGGTATGCATATTTGTCAGGCAGGCGCCTGTGTCAATAACATTTGTAATTAATTTGACCTGGGTGGCCCGCTTCGCGGGATCTTTTGATTTTCTCCTCCTTTTCGGGGGCACACCGCGCTCACGCAGCTTCGCTGCTCCACTAAGGGTATGTAAATTTGTCAGGCAGGCGCCTGTGTCAAACAGTTTTCGTAATCAATAGTACCTGGAAGTCCCTTAGAATATAAATTAATCAAAAGAAGAAAAATAATTTTTTTGTGTTTCAATATTTTTTTGGATTTTGGTCTCTCGCTCATGTTTTCGTCAATAACTTTTGAAATGTTTGAGCTTTCGCTCTAATTCATACATATTAAAGGTAATGAATGTACCTTTCCAATGATGTATAATGTTTTACTATTTTTAGCATATTATGCTTTATATGTTGGTTTTAAAACGATTAAAAATGATCGAAATTCTCATTTTTTAGTCATTTTGTTTTTTGGCTGTAACTTCGTTAATAGACGTCCTAGAGGGTCGTTTTTTACTCCGTTTTTTGTCAATAACTTCTGAAATATAGCACCTATTATGATAATTTTTGCATTTTCTGATAGGTAATGAATGCCCCTTTCCAACGATATATTTTTTTTTATTTTTAAAATAATTAAAATTTTCTTGATTTTCCTATTTTTTCAAGGCAAAAATCAAAAAATTCATTAAAAAAGGGTAGCCAGATTATGAGAATCACCAAGAACCAACCTAAATGCTAACTAAATACAAAGGAAATGTTCCGTCCAATTAGAACAAATTCTTCGTCCAATTGAGAGTATATAAGGAAGTGTGTTGAGCGATTTTTTCTTAGTATAACTTTACGTTGTACTAACACGGTTCTTCTCAGGACCAAAAAAAAATTCTCTAAGAGATAAGATTTCGTTTTTCAAAGAAAATAATTTGCAAAAACTCTATAAAATTTCATAAAAATAAATATTTTTGTTTAATAATCATAATTTTCAAAATTTGAAAAATTATTTTTTTTTTCACAAAAATATTCTCAATATAAAATAGTACTTTTTTGGAAAAGTTGAAAAAGTACTGAATATCTCGGAAAAAGTACTGATTACGCGGTATATCGTGCGGCGGCGAATCGTGATTTGCACCATTATCTTTTTGCACTAAGTGTTTGAAAAGGCAACCAAATCGGCGGTGAATCGTTACCGCGGTGAATCGTTTTGCGACGAATCGTAACGTTCCCAGCTGATGCCTTCCTACCTACTTTTTTGAACACACACCTTATCGATTCCATTTGTGTTGTGCTTAGTATTTCAGGACATATCGACAAATATTCATTATCTTGGCAATACCCCAGCGTTCAGATCCAGATAAAAAAGGTTACGATTCAAAACAACATTAAATTCAATCTTTTAAATTGACAACTTGAACATTGGTAAGGTCCTGAAATAGGAGCATCAACCTGTTGTGGAAGGTCTTAAAACCAAAATACAAAGAATAGCATGCATAGGCACCACCCCTACAGTAGGGCTAGAAGCAATTCTCAATCCAAAGTACAACTCAGTCCTCTTTATGCAGTAATCTGCAGCAAATACTCAGTGCCCTTCGGTTAAATCAAAATCTCAGTCGAGGACAGGCCATGCACAGAGAAACACAGTCAATAACGCTTGCACCGACTGCACAACATCCCGTTTTCGCAAGACCATTTGCATCTTCTTTCCTTTACAAAGAAGACTGGATGGACTGACGAGAAATGGACCTAGCTCGACCTCTTCTTACAATCAAGAAACTTGCCTTTTGTACTTTTAAAAACAAAAAACAGGATTCTCAAATAACTCAACAAGGATTCGTTCGGATAAGTGAGCATAGCATGCTGACCGAACGTAACTTGCTTGCATATCTCAAAATCAAATTGAAACTCATTTGGGTTTAGGGAGGACTTGTGCAGAGGATGTGGTAACGTAGATGTACATGATGATACTCCATTCTGTGTTTGGGACTGCCCAGCACTCAGCCATTTAAGAAACAACTTCCTGGGGAGTTAATACTTCTAGGGCAAAAAAAAACGCCTCAAAAGGGTTTGACGATTCTGAGAAGTTAATTTTGCTTCTTGTTCTGAAGTCGGAATCCACTCAAGAATGTAACTTTAATGTCTGCGACAAAAGTTTTTTTTAGGGAAATTTGTAATCACTATTTCCACAGTTTCAACCAAATCAAAACTGGGGACTATTTTTGAATCAAGAAACCGTTAATTTAGCATCGTGTGAATAGTGAGTTTCTTGAGCGATACTGACTGCGTAGAAGGAGTTGCAACCACTGCAAACTAAAGCCAGCTTCAGAAAGGCCTTGCTAAACCTAGTGCGAATGGTGCGCAGTTAAACACACTGACAAAATTGTGGCGAAGGAACCGTTTTTTTTTAAGTTTTACGAAATCAAAAGTAGGTTAGTTGAGCCTGCTAAGTAAAAATTTCCGTTGATCTTTCTTTGGATAGCTCCTCTTGCACTGATTACAATTCCTTAACGGTTTATTACAATATTTCCCGGGCTCCGCTAATCATACTTTATCTAATAACAAACGTTACGAGTTGACAAAATGCTTGATTATTGTACCCACGTACCAAATATAAGGACTGCTAGTTGCCTATCACAGTTGATTCCATTTTACTGGTTGCGAACAATGGTGTAGTAACGCAGTAGCACGTAGCGATGTCAAAGTAAATGTCAACAAAAGTAGCTCACACAGCAGCATACACGAATACAATATGCAGCCTTTGAACTCAAACAAAATCATTTCTGAGACTTTGGTTTGTTGTTGTTTTGTAGCGCAGCACGTTCGTGAAGTTGGAGTTGAGTCAACTTGTACTTCAGCTACTCCCTATGCTGCAGCTGCTACTTCACATTGTAGCTGTGCAATACAATTTTATTTTGACATTGCATGTCATGCCAGTTACTGGCAAGATAGTTCCAATACACTCACATTTCCCACTCACCCAGACAAACTTCCTGGAACACAGAGAGTTATTGACAATTTATAAATGTAGTAACTTGCTTGACAGTTAGCTGGCATGTATGTGGCGTCAGGGTTAGCAGGGATTGTTTAAAGCAAAATATCATAGATGTCGCCATTTTCTATGGATTGTGGTGTTTCGTTCTTAAACACCAACTTTCTTTCAATGAGAAAGAGAGAATGACGGATAACACAGATGCGGAATCACGAAAATGAAACGCTTTGATTTAAATGTCAAAACAAATATAGGTAATGTTTTATTAACAAGAAACAAAGAACTTATTTAATTCTAAGATTGAAAAACATATATATAAAGAAACTTTTCGCAGCTGGATTGAAAATCTTATTACGTCGTAGTTCGGTGAGGACAAAAAACGTTGTGAAGATATTTGAATTTTTATGTATCCATGAAGAGGATTTATTCAAGATGTTTTCTTCTTTGAACTTGCAGGGGCGCAACTATCGACACAGGGTCGCCACAGGATGCAATTTAAAAATGTCCGTTATTTTTTGGTGGTAAATGCGACTCTTTGAATTTTTAAGAACAGATGTCGCGAGCTCTATGTCAAAATTCTAAGTTTTTAATTTTCCCCTGAAGCGGAGTGTTTAGAGCTAGCATCGCGATCTCTTATTTTGGCGACGTTTTGTTTTTGAAAATTATTGTATAAAGTTGTCATAAGACCAGCAGCCCATATAAGGTCTATGTCAGGGATCTATACAATGCGCATACCTCTTAGATGTCACAATCGTTAAATGCCAAAAATGCACGATTTCCTTGAATGAAATTATGGGTGTGTTTCTTTATTCATTCCGTATATTCGGAATATATGGAACGCACTTTTTGCGTTTCTTTATTCAATGGAATATTCCGGATAAACTATTTCCTTGTTTCTTTATTCAATCTGGAATATTTGGAACGCATTCTTTTCATTCCAAGTGAAGAGGTGGTTTAAATGGAATATTCCCTAGATTGACTGATGCAGTTCACTGTCAGCTATTGTTTATTCTTTTAATTCTAGTTCTGTTTCTTTATTTACTCTATTCTGGATATTCTGGATAGATATTTGATCTTTTCTGTCTTTTCTATTCCTTATCCGGAAAAAATAAAGAAACACACTCTATATGAATTAAACCACGCTCCGTTGTAGCGGATTTGCGCTTCAGAGACATTAAATGTTTTATTTTATTAGGTGTCCACCCAACAGCGGTTGAAAGCTTTGATTATACCCATTTTTCATTGTTTCTCTACCTCTTTTCAGAAAAGAAAATAATGCGCGCATGTAAACTTTCCTTCATAATGTTGTTATTGATCTGTACAAATTGAAGTACAACTCTGAACGTACCTTAAGTTTTTTTTTTAAGCAAACACACCCTCTTCCATTTTTGTTCACAGCTGTCATTTTTTGACTGTTTTGGTCAGAAACTTTGACACATATGGCGAAATGTTGGCCTGTTTTTTTTTTTTTTGGTGTGGCAGTAGCACAGTGCGTGAACGTGAATCGTGAAAGTGGAAGAAATACTTTTCCATTAACATAATTTTCCCATTTTATTGTTAAACAATTTGTGTACAATTATTTGTTAGGTAACGCCTCTGTACATAACAAATTGAAAAAATGGAATACAAGTCGATTCCATCATTTTCATTCCAAATTACCATTCGTCTCGAGGTTTATTAGTAAACATGTAGCAATGTACAACAAATACCTACCAGAAACAGATCAGAAGAACCAAATCTCCCAAAAAAGAAAAAAAATTCTCTTCCCCCAGTTGGGATTAGGAAATGTTTCTTAAAGACGATATAAAATTCTTAAGAATATTATCAGAGCAGTTATATTTTTAGAGTTTTTCCTTTTTTTGGTTTTGAATCAAAAATCGAAGAAGGTGTCTCTATAAGAATAATTGTCATTGAATACATAAATCTGGTGCACATACAATGAATATTGAAGAAAATCGTTTACGAAGCTTCAGCGTTTGGCCAACAAACGCCCCAATCGATCCAGAACGATTAGCTAGAGGAGGCTTCTATGCAACTGGCAATCAGCTTGAGACTGAGTGTCATTGGTGCAGAAAAAAGATATCCGATTGGCAATATGGAGATCAGGTAAGTGTCTTGGGATTATCTGTAATCCAATTTATTTTCTCATAGTCATTTGCTTTCTAGATAATGGCAAGACATCGACGATTGTTTCCTCTTTGTATGTTCATCATCAACCCAGCTGAGTCTGGAAATGTTCCTTTGATTAATGGGTCTTTGGCAAGTAGTGGCAATGAATCAGGAATTATTACCAATCCTGTTACTAACAATAATTCTGAAGAAATCGATTTGAAGAACGAAATGCATCGTTTGGCGACCTTCAAAAATTGGCCTGTGAGTATTTTGATTTTGTTACTTCAACATCGTAGGTACACCTTGTCTACTTTCTGTGCTCTTTTTTTTTTAATATTTTGCTTCGAACTGAGATAACAATCTTATCCAGAGATGACAGGGTAGATTACGTCAGGTACTTATTACTTCTCAAACTAGCTAGCAGGTATTTGGGATTGATCTGAGAAGACGTCAGCATGACTCACTCAGTTTTGTTTTGTTATGTTGGGATGTACACAATCAGATTGTAGATTGCAAAAAGTGAATTTCTAAAAACGTATTCTATGAAATGAGCGCGACATTTTCAAAGAGGTGCAATTTGTTTCGATACTCCACCCTGTCGGGTAGCTTACTCCTGTTGTACGCAACAATTCCCCATATCTGATAGCGCCTCACATTGTTTCAAGCCTCGACAGTAAATGAGTCGGTGGTGTTCTTACCAACCTTGACGGAGCAGAGCGAGTTCTCCATAGTCATCCTGCCCAATCGAAAGAGTTTATCATCAAGGATGGCAATGGCAAGTAGTGACGTTTCATTGTACCGCTCGTTTCTATTCACCCTGTTATAGGCGACTTTAAAATCGATACCGAAGTGTGAAAATTTGGTCGACGGTTGACTTACCGGACCTGAAGCCAGACTGATAGGGGACAATCTGTTGACGTGCGATAGGGTTCAGGACTTCACACAGAATGGCCGACAAGATTTTATAGGCGAAATTTAGAAGACTTATACCTCTGTAGTTGGCGCAGTTTAGAGTAACTCCCTTCTTGTGGATAGGGCACACAATGCTTTCATCCGACCAGATTGTGCAGATGAGTTGGTGTATGCTTCTCACTAAGTCATATCCCCTTGCTTTGGTCGGGTGGACGGAGGTTTTGTTCATCTTCGGCCAAACCGAATGGCTCATTCTGCCTAACCGATTAGTCGGTTGCCTTCGCCGTTTAACAGTCTGCAGAAGTGTTCTTTCCAAATTCACAGCACCGACTGAGTATCTACTCCGCTCGGACTTTGTATCTCTTGGACGACTGTTTTACCATTGGTAGATCTTGCGAACACTGCTTCTGCCGTAGCACCCCGCAATTGATTTAACTTCTCGCTTTTCCATTTCTCTATTTTTCTTTCTTAAAGCCGATGTTACTCCTTCCTCTTTTGCTTGTTTTCTTACGGGAAGCGCTCTTGGCCGCTGTGGTTCTGGCCTGCAGAACTGCCTGATAAGCTTAATTTTTGAAGCACTCATCGTCGAACCAGGTGTTTCTTTTTGGTCGCCTAATGAAACCCAAAACATCCGTGGCTGCATTTTTAATGGCCAGTTTGCAATGTTGCCACTGGGCCTCTGGGTTCGTCGCAAGCACCCGGCTTGTGGAGAGGTAAGAGATGACATGGTTGGCAAAGGTTCTGGCAGTCTCTTGTGATTGCAGCTTCGAAACATTTAATTTTATCACAGTAGCTGTTTGATGCTGCGGTCTGGTGGAAATCTGACTTCATTAATGTAGCGATAGTCCATTCGAATGAGCAAATTCAAAAACGCGAACCCGCCCAAGAGACTGGAAGGGCAAGCTATTGCCAAGAACATAATAATTGCTTGTCAGTATTATATGATAGATCATCGAACGTATTAACACTCTGCTCTGGTTTCCTTCATGATAATGAGTTTCGAGAAAGACTTTGTTGAGAAGTTTAACTAGGCTTGAAGCTTTGTATCTGCTACCAATGGTGAGGAAAAAGACGTCCAATGCAGACAAATATAGCTTCCTCTCACATTCTATTCAATTAACTGTCCTTCGCTTGGAAATCAATTCTTCCTTTGCAATAGGTTGAATTGAAATATGTTTTCAAGCCGTTACTTCAGTTCGTCTCTTGCCTTGAAGATTTCATTAAAAACACTGTTTCTTTATGTATTAGGAGAACACACCAAAAAAATACAATTTACAATTCTAAAGCTAAACGTAGGATATGGCGTGCGGCCTACGAACCTTTAGATTGAAACGCAAAGAAAGTTCATAACATAACCCCGCTACATTGTGCATATCAATATTTAACTAGAGCTCAACACAGGAGAAATAATTACAAATGCCCTAAGTCGTTGGTTTGTTCTGTTGCAAACATTCAGGTCCATTCAAATATCGAGTGCTCTAAAACGCGATGTAAGGCACTTTCTGAAGTTACATCGAACTAGAAACTAGACCGTGTTCAAGAAAAACATACTGAAGATGCCAAATGACAACGTTTGTTGAATTGGATTTTCCAAGTTACGCATGAAAAAAAACCTTAAAATCGCTATAATAAATATTAAAGAGCGCAATAAGACAAATGAAAAAATTGAACTGATAAACAAACGTTTTTTTTACAGAATCCAAATATCTCGCCTCAGTCCTTAGTAAAAGCTGGCTTTTACTACCTAAATCAATCGGATCAAGTAAAGTGTGCTTGGTGTAAAGGTGTCATAGCAAAATGGGAAAAGAACGATAACGCATTCGAAGAGCATCAGAGATTCTTCCCCGACTGCCCTCGAGTTCAGCTTGGTCCACTGATAGAAATTGCAAGCGATGGAATTCGTGATTTAGGAATACAACAAATTTCGCCACCGAAAAAGGCAAAGTATTCTAGCTTGGATGCACGCATGCGTACTTACGCCAACTGGCCAATTCCTGATATTCAAAAACCTGAAGCATTAGCACAAGCTGGCTTTTATTATCAAGACATTGATGATCAGGTTCGTTGTTTTCATTGTAATGGAGGTTTACGATCGTGGCAAAATGAAGACGATCCTTGGTTCGACCATGCCAAATGGTTTCCTCATTGTCAATTTGTTAAGCTCGTAATGAGCCCTCAGTATGTAACTCAAGTACAAGAAGTGGCTCGACAAATGTCACAAAACAATGTTTGCGAAACTCCACAAGAACAAGTATTGCCCGAAAGACCAATGACTTTGGATGAAGCAATGTGCACGCAACCTGTTCTACAAGCATTAGAAATGGGTTTAAATGCAGGTAGTGTCCGATTTGCTACTCGGAGGCAGTTGGAAAATTCTGGACGACCCTATGAATCTAATGAGGAACTAGTGAAGGCTGTTCTTGCTGATCAAGAGGATGATGACGATGAAGTAGAAGATTACGAAAATCACATGACTCAACAATTATCTCGATTGATAAATTCATTTTTTGGAGAAGTCAGATCAGAGACCAATCCTGATGCCACTGTTCAAATGACACCATCATCAGTCGAAAGGGAATCTCACACTCACATTCCACCTTCCACAAGCTCTTCTTCTAATAACCAGCAGCGGTTACCTGAATGCACCCCATCTTCCTCACACCAGGTTCCTGTTGCTATTCCGGATGCTTTGAGAACACCAGCTGCTTCGGTACCTGGTCCAAGTAAATGGACCTCAGAAGCCCAACCCCAGCAGGTAACATCATCTGATTCCACAAACGAGAAGAATCTTTCTTTGGAAGAAGAAAATCGAAAATTAAAAGATGCTCGTCTGTGTAAAGTTTGCATGGACGAAGAAGTTGGTGTGGTATTTCTACCGTGTGGACATCTTGGTAAGTTTCAAAATATTTACTCAAAAAGAATCTATGAAAATAATTGTTTTTTTCCTCTTAACAGTTACTTGTGTTCAATGTGCTCCTGGAGTTACCCAGTGTCCGCTTTGCAGAACAGCAATCAAGGGCTTCGTTCGAACATTCTTATCATGAAGAACTCTACTTATGATTTAATTTATAACAAAATTGGTATAACACAGTTTCAGATCGTGTTTAGTTGCTATTATATTATTTCTGCAATTGCATGCTTGGAAATAATATAACACGCTTCAACAAAAAATTTTGTAACACAACATTATATCTTCTAATGGCTTTAAAAATGAAATAGTAATTAACACTATAATGTTCCTACCTTTGCTCCTCGAACTTTGTTTTGTTTTTTAGGCGATCTTTATCGTATTTAAAAATTAGAATATATAAAATGTAAATAAGAAAATGTATTTTGTTGTTTAGTGGTTGTAAATTTACTACCCTTCCATGCATTGATTTATGTTTGACAGAACTAAAATAATAATATAAATAATGTATGTGTACACCTATTGTGGATTTTATTTGTTTCACTTTACTTAAGGTATGTTGAAATAAGTAAATTTGTTTTTGAATAGAATTTTTTTTTTCTTCTTGTTTAATGAAAAAATAAAGGGTTATAAATATATATGTAATGTCATACAAAAATGTTTAAATTAGTTCACTATTATTATAATGTACATATGTAGATTTCAAATATTAGAAGTCGTTATATTTTTCGAACTATGTAGCTTCATAGATTTAATTGTCTGATTAGGAAAATATTTAGGATATTGTTTTCTAATAATTTCTAAAGCTTCAAACATATGATATCAAAGGAAATCCCTTGCATCGGCCTACATTCCTCGTAAAACCGCAGATATATCACATGAAATGACTAAAGCTCCTATCAAGAATGCAAAAAATGAAGAATTGAAAGACAACAAATTAAGAAACAATACAAAAATCAAGAGCCAAACCAGGTGAGTTTTATTTCTGTTGTTGCTTATTTTACGTCGTGGCAGGAACTTTTGTGCAAAGTTTAATGAAAGGGCAAATAAAAACAGTATTCTACAACACGTCATCCTGAAGTTTCACAGAGAAACCGAAGTTACCACTGTCTTGAGTGGCTTTGAATAAATGCTTCGATGTAAACAAGCAGTTGCAAACAAATTGAACAATTGCTTTGTTTAGGTTGGAGAACAGTAGTTTTAATACTATTCCTAACTGGGTGTAATAGATTTTACTTTTAACAAAAATAGTTAAATAGTAGAAAAGACTTGCTGATTACTTTCAACGATTCGGTTAACCATGGTACTTTAAACCTTATTTTTAAAAGCAGAGACAAGAAATAACTGTTAACCTATATTTTCCATGGATTTCTCTCTGAGAGGTACTACAATTCTTAAAAAAAGATTTCGGTTTGCCTTACTTACTTAAAAAAAATTAAAATTTCGTTATCGGCTGAGACTTATTTTTAATTTTTAAAAATATCTCTCAATGGTTGAGATTTGTAAAACGAATAAATAATAAATCAAAAATTTTTAGTGCAAAGAAAAATGTAGACTACGTCGAGAACATTTTTATTTATTTTTTTAAAATAAATATACAGGGTGATTCGTATAAAGTGCATCAAAAAACTAGAGCGATTAGGTTGTGTTGAGACAAGAAAATAATCGTATGGGAGGGGTCTCTTTCCCCTCCGTTCAGCCAGGAGGGGCAATTTTCTAAAAAAAAAAATTGACTTAAAACAGAAAAAAATTATTGAAAAACAACGGTATAACGGTTAAAATGCCATGCTCTACGTTTTTGGAAAGCCAGAAATCTCTCCTTTAATTTTCATTTAAAATTATGTTTTGTTACTGAATAGTTTTTGAAAAATAATTTTCTAATTCGAAATTTTGAAAGAAATATTAAATACACTTTCAACCTAATATTTTTCAACGTTTTACGTTTTTTTTTTTTACTATTTTTGTTGTCAAAATTTAATGTTTTTAATAGTTTTAAGTCCAACACTGAAGACCGTTCGTTTGTTGCCAAGCTATTCAAATTACATAATAAGAGTATTACATTTTGACAGCAAAAATAGTATGTACTTAATAACGTTAAATTTTGAATGAAATCAGTTTAAAAATTATTTAAACATTTTTTTTTTCAAAATTTTGAGTGAAAATTGATTTTTCTAGAACGGTTCACTAAAATAACTTTATTTAAAAATGCAATGAAAGAAGAGATTTCTGGCTTTACAAAAAGGTATAGCATGGCATTGTAGGAATTACCGTTATTTTTAAATATTTTTTTATTTTCAATTTAAGTCACTGTTTAAGAAAATTGACCCTCTTTTCTCAACCCAACCTACTCGCTCTAGCTTTTTTGATGCACCTTATACGAATCTCCCTGTATACTCGTATAAGGTGAAATGGGGCTTAACAAGAATTTCACCGTTTGAATTTTCGCAAACAAAGATACAAAAATTGTTTACTATTTTATTTTTTGAAAGATTCATTTATAAAATATTAGCAATGTAACGTGTCTGAGCTTATCTTCAAATTAAGTTACCAGAGCCACGCCGGGAGGATCAGCCAGTCATTAATAAATTCTATATCAAAAGTATCTACAAAGAAAAAAAAACTTAAACGAACTGTTGGAAACCCTATTTCTATTTTTTGTATGAGTGCGTTCGCTAGCGCAATAAAAAAACATAACCAAGAGCTACAGTACGTTTGCAACGAACTGTTGGATACCCTATTCCCCATATTTTTGTATGTGCATGCGTCTGCTTCCCGCAAACAGCCGATGTTTCAGAAACAAAATTCTTCTTTAGCAGACAGAAAAAAAATCAATAACATTAATTTTATGCGGTGTGATGTTCAATTAGTGCTGGCGCAGTAAAAAAAGGAGTGCGCCACGCCCAAAGTTAAAACGTTTTATTGCCAAGGCAATTGTTATGAGCTCAGTGACATTCAATTTTATTCTTGCAGATCGATTTGAACAAAACAAGGCAAAACTTAAATTTTAAAAATTAGATTTGGAATGGAAATAGCGATTATGGGTGTTTTTAACAATTATTGGACCACACTCTGCTACGTAAGCAAGGAATATAAATCCAAGTGTTCATCTGTTTACTTCAAAACTGCGACCGATAGTTAAAAAACGTTAAAAAAATTAATGCATTATACGACTTTTGACAGAAACGCCCCTTAAAAGTGGGCGTGTCTTAAAAATTTGAAACACTAACTGCGCTTTGATCAGTATTTAGGCATATGTGTAAGACTACAGCTGAATCGAGTAGTTTTTAAACAATCTTACCTGAACAAAGGTATTTTACCAAAATCACGCCTTTAAAAGTGGGCGTATTGAAAAAATTTACAAAAAAAAATGTAGAGATATATTTCTCAAATAACGAACGGAAGGAAAAAGGTTTAAATTAAACATTGGAAATGCCTTAAATTCTTAAGGCTGCGTTTTTCGTTCTTTCGTGAAAAGTAGGCGTAAGCCATGCCCAAAATTCAAAAATTTCTTTTCATACACAAACCTTTTAGTTTCTATTAAGAGAAGCAAAGTTTTGGCTTGCGGATTCATTATAAATGCCGTTTATTTACAAAAACAATTTTTTTATAGGTTCTAATGAAAAGTGGGCGTCAGCCACGCCCAAAATCAAATTTTTTGATTTCATACACAAGATGTTTTTGTGCAAGTAATACCCACAAAATTTAATGTTTTTCACTTTAATAAAACAATTGTTATTTTATAAAAACAATATTGATGGTTTTATATGAAAAATGGGCGTCAGCCACGCCCAAACTGAAATACTTTTATTTGATTGGAAGAAGGTTTACCTAAAGCTTACGTGTGCAAAATTTTAGCGTTATGCTTTTATCGTAACTGTACAAAAAACATAATTTTATTTTATTAAATTGAGGTTGTTCATCAAAAATAGCGATTGTGGGCGGATTTTACCGGTTCAAGAACTTAGCCTTACTCTTGAACCAAAGATTATATAATACCAAATTTCAGCTTTCTAGCTCAAAAATTGCGACCTCTAGAGAGTATACATACGGACGGACGGACGGACGGACATGGCTAAATCGACTAGGCTTTTGATTCTGAGTCAGAATATATATACTTTTCTATACCTAACGGTATTATTTCTCTATGTTACAAAC
Source organism: Platycheirus albimanus (assembly GCA_916050605.2). NCBI lineage: Eukaryota > Metazoa > Arthropoda > Insecta > Diptera > Syrphidae > Platycheirus > Platycheirus albimanus. Next base: position 297,979,965 of record OU696696.1, on the reverse strand, counting down.
TCCACACCAAATACAATATACCCATTCTATGGAATAGGGTATAAAAAGACGTGTGCCACGCCCAAAGTTGAGACTTAATAGCCAATTAGGTACTATGAGATTAGCGACATTCAATTTTAAGCTTGCAGTTCGATTTGAACAAAACAAGACATAACTTGAATTTTTAAAAATTAGATTTTGAGTGAAAATAGCGACTATGGGTGCATTTAACAATTCTTGAACCACAACCTGCTACGTAACCAAGGAATACAAAACAAAATGTTCATCTTCTTACTTCAAAAATGCGACCGATAGTTAGAAACCATTAAAAAAATTAATGCATATTACGACTTTTAACGGAAACGCACCTTTAAAGTGGGCGTGTCCTAAAATTTTGTTAAAAAAAGCACTAACTGAGCTCTGATCATTAGTGAATTTGTAGGCGTATTTTATAAAAATCACGCCCTTAAAAGTGGGCGTATTGAGACGACCAAAATTCAAAATATCTTTTCATACACAATCTTCTTAGTTTCGACTAAGAGAGGCACAAATTTTGGCTTGTGGATTCACTATAAGTACTTTGCAGCATTGGAAGTCGTATATCTGCAATAACGCGACAAGTGTTGTTTCCCAGTCGTCAATCGTCTTTGGCTTATTAGTGTAGACAAGCGACTTCACATACCCCCACAGAAAACAGTCTAGCGGTGTTAAATTGCACGATCTTGTAGACCAACGATCCAACCCGCAAAATTATACGCTAACCAAACTTTTCCTTTGCGCCGTCTTGTTTAAATCTCCCACAGTCAGTCCTTATTGACGTAGCCATATAAAGACAATACTAAAAACACCCAAGTGATGTTACTAACGGTTCTACATATGCAATGGAAACCCGTGGCAGATCACTGATCAGGGAGACGGACACAATCCCGAAATTCTGAATATCGAAAATCCCGAAATCCTAAAATCCACCAATCCCGAAAATAAAACAGAAAAAGTTTAAAAAATCTTTAACTCTTCTGTTCACTGAAATATTCATTCTAGCTAAGAAACATAAAATAAAACACCATTTAACCATTTAAATAACAGTTTAAACATAAAATTATAACTTAAATATTAAAACTCACAATTTTATTGATTTTAATTCAACGATTTTTTTCCCCACTTAATTCGATCACAACACAACGCTACTGACAGCACAATAACAAGACAACTGACATACTGACAATGACAATCATGTTCAAGGAGATATTAACGGAACTTAACAGTTATATTGTTTTTTACGCCTTTACTTCTTAACTTTACACTTAGAACTATTTTTCCGTAATCGAAATCTGGAAAAATTATATAAAATGAAAAATTTGCGCAAATTTTTCATTTTATATAGGTATAGTCTTTCGGGATTATGGGTTTAGGGATTTCGGTTTTCGGGATTTTGACCCCAACCCGGCAGATCACAAAATGGATAAAAATGAAAACAGTGTTGCCAACTAAGTTTTATACCTCTAAAAGCACCTTTAGTTGCATGTTCAGCTTAAGAAGAAAACAAGGCATAACGATGAAGCATGCGTGCTTTATAAAGATATAAGCCTAGTTAGAAAAATTCGTATTCAACTGTTGAGATGGCCGATTCATGTATAGATTATACCGAATAGACTTCAACGCTCAACCTTGTAAAGTCTTCAACGCCATATCAAAAGGAATAGTCACAAGCGAAAGAAAACCTCATCAGCTATAAAGAGCCACCCCGCTAGAGGGGCAAATTAAATAAGGCCCAGAAGCACTACTTTCTGCAGCGTCATCGAAAACAATTTATTGACTTCAATGTCGGAAAAAAATTCTCATCCGTTCTTCAAAGCCCTTTGTTCTTCAAATTTTACAAAAAAATGAGGCAGCAAATTCTGTTTTACTGTCTGTGTGTCATAATGTGATCTTAGGTTAAACCACAGATGAGTTTCCTGATATTATATTTTCGGTCTAAAACGGAAACAACGATATAATTTGTTTTCTTCACAAATATTTCAGTTTGGGCGTGGCTGACGACCATTTTTCATACAAAACCGTCAATCTTGTTTTTATAAAATAACAATTATTGTTATATAAAGCGAATAAAATTAAATTTTGTGGGTAGGTATTACTTGCACATAAACATCTTGTGTGTGAAGTCAAAAAAATTGATTTTGGGTGTGGCTGATGCCCACTTATCACTAGAAACTATACAAAAATTGTTTTAGTAAATAAACGGTATTTATAATGAATCCGCAAGCAAACATTTTGCGTCTCTTAGTAGAAACTAAAAAGTTTGGGTATGAAAAGAAATTTTTGAATTTTGGGAGTGACTTACGCCCACTTTTCATGAAAGAACGAAAAACGTAGTTTTAAAAATTTAAGGTACTACCTATATTCAATTTAAATCTTTTCCCCTTCCGTTCGTTTTATGAAAAATATATCTACCTTTTCTTGTGTAATTTTTTTCAATACGCCCACTTTTAAAGTCGTGATTTTGATAAAATACTACTCGATTCAGCTGTAGTTGTATGTACATATGCCTAAATACTGACTAATGATCAAAGCTTAGTTAGTGCTTCAAGTTTTTAAGACACGCTCACTTCCTCACTTTTAAGGGGTGTTTCCGTCAAAAGTCGTAAAATGCATTAATTTGTTAATTTTTTTAACTATCGGTCGCAGTTTTGAAGTAAGAAGATGAACACTTCGGTTTGTATACCTTGGTAACGTAGCAGAGTGTGGTCCAAGAATTGTTAAAAACACCCCTAATCGCTATTTCCATTCAAAATCTAATTTTTAAAAATTTAAGTTTTGTCATGTTTTGTTCAAATCCATCTGCAAGAATAAAATTGAATGTCCGAGCTCATACTTATTGATTTGGCAATAAAGTATTTACTTTGGGCGTGGCATACGCCTTTTTTACTGTGCCAGCACTAATTGAACATCACACCATACAAAATTAATGTTATTGAATTTGTTTCTGTCTGCTAAAGAAGAATTTTGTTTCTGAAACGGAAACATCGGCTGGCTGCGGGAGGCAGACGCATACACATACAAAAATATAGGGTATCCAACAGTTCGTTGCAAACGTACTGTAGCTCTCGCTTATGTTTTTAAAAGCATTACAAATTTTGAGATTTTTAAGATACATATTTGATATGAAATAGAATATTTATTCAACTCAATTAAAAATTAATAGGTACGTGTGCCTATCTTAATCCTATCACAAACGATACTTTTAATCAAATAATGACCTATTTGTCGGATTTTATTTCAAAAACAGCCCAAATATGGAACTGCAAGCGAAAGAGATAAATACCTAGATCATCCAGCTAGATTATGGTATCAAATCAACTACAGTCAATATAATTTTCCAACATATGCGCAAGCTACTGGAATCCTTACAAAGGTCTTTTGAATTGAGGTTCCCCCTATTTTTTTTTTTTTTTTTTTTGATAATAACAAATTTTATCACAATGCCAACAAAAGAGTGTGATTCATAACAAACAAAGCACAGCACTGGCACTTAGACTGACCCAACTGCAGCAGCACTCTCTATAACTTTGTTGTTTGTTGTACACGGACCTACTGTAAAATACGAAATTCAATACAAACAAACAAAACACATTAATCTATCTAAAGAAAACCTACATAATAAGATACGAGATACATTCTGTTTCTGTTACTATAGTAATGTTTTGTTGTTGCTTCTGATTAGCAAACAGCATTGTTGTTGTAGTCATAGGCGTAGCCAGAACAAAGTTTATGGGGTGTGTTGTCTTTTAATCCCGCCTCAAGTCAGTCTCCATCAAATCCGAGTTTGATTTTTGATACCGCAGTCAAAATAGCATATCTTTTCTGAATTATAAGTTATATACAAAAAAATACACAATTACAAAAAAAAAAGAACGACTTTTTTAATAGTTTTGCCACAAAAAATACCCCTTTCCCAAAAAAAAAAATCCCCTGCCATCCCTAATTCTGTCTTACTGATTGAACGGTTTTGGGAAAATTGTTAGAGCGTTATATTAAAAAACTATTGTAATTTATATAAAATTAAATGAAATAAAAAATAGCTTATACATATCTGTTTCAAGATAGGTTAAGATTTTTCAAAAAAAAAAAAAAATTGGTGGCTTCAGAGGTTTGCTCTCCGATTTTTTATCTAATGTCAGAATCAATTCATCATTTATTAAGATTCAGAAAATTTGTTTTGTCCGAAGACTAAAAAGTATCTGCTGAAGATTTCAGTTCTGCCTTCAACCTCTGTCTCCATTGAAAAGCCGCATAGAAATTTTTGGAACATGATCTAAATAATGCAGAAAATATGTTTTATAAATTTCTCAACTCTGAATTTTTTTTTTGTCACGGTATTTTTGACCATTTTTTCTTCCTTCCATATTTTTACAAATGTTTTCAATGCAAAAATAAAAATAAATAAAGTGCACGACTGGGTCGTACGAACTTGCTCTAATGTGTTCAAATGGTTTTGGGTGCTTGAGATTTTGGGAAAAAAGCGTTGAAAAAATCATATGAAATTTTATAAATCACTTAAAAAATCAATACCTAAACCGTTTTTTGGAGAAAATGAAGTAAGCCATCAGGCTTCTTTTACGTTTTTGAATTTTTACGAAAAAAATTTTCAAAATCGTTGGACCAGTTTTTTCAAAAAACAGTTTTTTTTGAAAAACTTTTAGAAAATATATTCCAAATTTTTTTTGAGTATGCCAACTTCTAGCACTTTGTAATTTTTATAAGAAAAATAAAATTAAAAAATTATAGATTAAACCGTTTTTGGAAAAAACTAAAATTAAAAAAAAAATTTGAAAGTTTTTTAAAAAACTCAAAAAAACTTTTTTTTGAAAAATTTTCGAAATTATATTATTGCTTTTATAAGAGGGCTTCTACATTAAAAGTTTCATCGAAACTTCAAGTGGCTTACGAGAAAATCGGATTTCAAAAAACCGGTCCTATGGGAGGCACCGTTATAAGATTTTTCCCCAAAAATCTATTCCAACCAAAACATAAAGTTTGCAAAGTTTTATCAAAATCGTAGGAGCCGTTTTTGAGAAAAATTACCGTTAGTTTTAGAGCTAGAATGCTAATTCCAAAAACCCCTCTGTAGAACGTCATAATAATACTATGTACCAAGTTTGAAGCAAATCGGTCCAGCCGTTTATGCTGTAGGTAACTATATAGACAGACAGACACACGGACAGACAGACAGACAGACAGACAGAATTGTCGGACTCACTTTTTTCGACTTCTCTATCATCGTAATGTCATGTTTGATTGTTAGAATTTTGTTTTTTTTTTTACGAATGCATAACTTGCCTTATAGCCCAGTCATTTTAGGCATTTTAAACCCCAATCTGCGGAAAAATTCCAATCAAGCTGAATTTTGGTACACACCTTAACTACGGCGTTGTTATGAAGATGTGAAAAATCGACATTGATATCGTGCCGGCAAAAAAAGTTATGAAGGTCAAAAGGTCACGAAAACCTAAAAAAAACCGTTTTTCGCAAATATCTCGGTTTCTATAGCTCCAATGATTTTAACGTGTATGACCGTTTCCAGCCGTTTATGCTGTTCCACCCTCCTTTTCAAATTCCATTTCTTAGTAACGAATTGACAAACAACAATTTTCGCCCTATTTATATTGTAGGAAATTTAATGCTTTACAAAAAAGGTCTGGTATACTTTTGCCTATTAAGTAAGGAAAAAAAGTTATTGAGGGAAAACCGGAGCAAAGTCGAACATTTTGCAATTCCCCCTTTTCCTCTTTTTCCGTATCTCGGTAACGAAATGACATACAACTATTTTTGTACCAACAATATTTTAGTAAATTTAACGCTCTACAAAAAAGTCTACTACACTTTTGCCGTAGAACGTTAGCAAAAAAAGTTATAGAGCGAAAACCGGAGCGAACTCGAAAAGTTTGCAGTTTCCCCTCCTCCTCTTTTTCAACAGGGCCGGTGAGGTCCAAAACTTCGTCAAATGTTAATTCAATATTCCTGAACAATATCTCAAAGTTTGATTAACTTCCGACCTTTTTCTACCTGCCCACTGTATACTAAGAACAAAGTAATATATAAAAATTAGGGCGGAATGACAATATTAATGGGCATGGCCTGGCACCTGGTGGGCAAGCGGGGATCGTTGGGGGGTGTAAAAAGTTGGTAATCTTAACAAGAAGCCATAAAAACAGCAATATTTCATGATTTCTCGGGTATATCCGAAGAAATAAGGTGGAATTCTTCATTTCTTGGCATTTTTTGGCGAATTTTGAAAAATGACCTTTTTTTCAAAGTGCCATATCTCGGTAACTAATCGACATACAAAATTGATTGTACTAACGAAATTGTAGCAAATTTTATGTTCTACAATTTTGTCATACACGTTAAAATCATTGGAGCTATAGAAACCGAGATATTTGCGAAAAACGGTTTTTTTTTTAGGTTTTCGTGACCTTTTGACCTTCATAAATTTTTTTGCCGGCACGATATCAATGTCGATTTTTCACATCTTCATTACAACGCCGTAATAAAGGTGTGTACCAAAATTCAGCTTGATTGGAATTTTTCCGCAGATAAAACCTAAAATTACTGGGCTATTATAGTACCTATAATCGCAAGTAAAAATTACAATTGCATCTTCATTGAAGGGCAACATTAAATACGCAGTGTTCTAAAATAAGAATTGTTTTGATCCGGGCTGGCGATGGTAAGGAGGTAAAAAAAATGGGGGGGGGGGTCAGACCAATCTGTCTGTACTGTACATGTACCTACCTACAACCCAAACGGTTTGGTTGATTTAAACTTTGTACTTAGAGGTCTTAGGGTACCCCACAGAATGTTTTTCTTTTTCAATTTTAAGTCTAAAATTAACAGAGCAACACAAACACATACTCGTTATGCCATGCACCTACAGGATGCCTTAAGACACGCAACGATTTGGTTTTCGCGTAATTACCATGGGCTTAAAAAGGGTTTTTCAATTTTCACGGGTAGATTTTGGCGGCTGTGGCAGCCTTGGTATTTTGGTGACACCTGTCAAATTTGTTATTTATTATTTAGTCACTGATGCCAAATCACCATGACAAGTTACACAATTGAACAATTACGTAACGTTACACTTACGGTAGACCGTAAACGTGGTGGTGGTGGCCCTTCACAGTCAACTGTTAAACGTTCGGTGGCCAAATTTAAGACGACCGGTTCGGCTGTCAATCTTCAACTTCTCGAATTTTTGAACAAGATCTAACTGACCCAGGACTTCAAAGCTTATGACCAAAGACAAAGCCGTTTGGTATCTGACTGAGCGTCGGAGCATTTCGGCTGAAAATGATCCTTAGCGACGAGGTGTCACTAGGTTCACGATCCTCAAAAGATAACATTTAGTATGGATTTTTGGCCAGCGGCTTCATTGGCCTGTATTAAAAAAAAAAAAAAACTTCTGAAGAAACACAAATCATATAGACACGTTGCATCGCATGAATTCAATGTGCGTCGCTTGGATTTTGACATTTAATCGCATGCTTCAAATTTTTTCGGAAAAATGTCCGAGTAATCATCGGAACGGCTACAATGATACAAAATTCGTACATTTCGTCCGAATCGGAGGAACTTTCTCTCCGATCGGTTACCATGATAGGGAGGTAATAAACAAGCTGTGTGTGAGGTAACACAGCTTGTTTATAATTCCATTTTAATATCTACCCTAAGAACCCTTTATCAGAGTATGAGAGTGCGCTCTCTAGAAACAACTGATTTCCATAGTAAAAACTTTAGTAAGTTAACTACCCCAAAAAACGGCTAGACTGAGAATTAGGTGATATTTATCTCACAAAATAATGAAAAATTGCTGCCCAGGCTTGGGCTCGAACCTACAACTCTAGGTTAACAAAATACCGAGCACAACATCCACTGCTACCCGCAGTTCTGTTTGCTAAATCGTCTAAAAATTAACAACCAAAATGTAAATGGATGCGTCTCAATGATAGCTTTAACTGGCAACTAAACCGCTATTTCGATTTGAAGTTTTATTAAAACTTATGATTCTCGAACATTTGAAAATAAAGTACACGACTGGGTCGCACTGGGTTGCTCTTATTCATGACAGTGGTCTTGGTGCTTGAGATTTTGTAAAAAAAAAAAAGCAGGGAAAAATCATATGCAATTCAATTAATTACTTTAAAATCACTTGTTAAAACATTTTTTGGAAAAAGTGAAGTTAGCAGTTTGTATTTCTTATCAGAAAACGAACATTTCAAAAATGTTGAGCAAACCGTTTTTGAAAAAAACCAAAAATTAAATCAAAAAAATTTAATTTAAAAAAAAATCAAAAAAAGTTTTTTTTTTTAAATGTAGTAATTATTATTAATTTTTTTCTAAAAGGACTTCCACATTAAAAATTTCATCGAAATCCGTCAAGTGACTTACTAGAAAATCTGATTTGTAAAAACTGGTCCTATGATGGGAGGTACCGTTACAAGATTTTTCCTGAAAAATGTAATCCAACCAAATCATATAGCTTACAGAAAAAACACCACTCAAAAAGTTTTATCAAAATCGTAGGAGCCGTTTAAGAGATAAATTAATTTTTAATTAAATGTCGTATGGCAGGCGCAGGTACCGTTAGTTTTAGAGCTAGAATACTAATTCCAAAAAAATCTCTGTAGGACGTCATAATTTGTACCAAGTTTGTAGCAAATAGGCCCAGCTGTTTAGGGTGTAGGTGCTGATACAGACAGACAGAATTGTTGGACCCCACTTTTTAGGCTTCTCTATCATCGTAATGTCATGTTTGATTGTCGAAACATTTTTTTTTTACCAATGCATAACTTGCCTTATAGAACCTATAATCGCAAGTAAAAAATATTATTTAGAAGTAAAAATAAACATTTTCTGTGTTTAACAAATCAAACCATCTTTGTTTTTGTAACATTGTAATAGAAATTATAAGCTAATATTAGGTATAATAAATGTATTAAATTATTTAAACAAAAGCATCTACCTACCTATAATAATTTTTGTTTGTAATCCCCCCACTCTTCAAATAAAATATTCTAGCTACGCCTTTGATTGAATTTTATCTGTGAAGTTTAATTTGGAAAGAAAGCAACATTTTAAAACCAGTTTTTATAGTTTTATTTGACATTACTGGTTCTCCTCTCTGTATTTTTAATTTTCACTCGCTTCACACACTATGCTATCTGCTTTTGCTTTGACTGTGCATTTGGCTTTAGTTGGTGCTCCATTCTCCGTTCTGTAGATTTTCTTGAGCAACATATAGATACTCTTGCTAGCTGTAGCTGGCTCCGAGCTTCGACTCTGCTCTGGCGATGACAACTGAACTGGCTAGGAGGGCTACGTTACTCGCGGGTACTTCTTCTGCAATTTTCGCTCGATGTATCTGTTAGTTCAAGTCAATCCATTGTCCGTGGCAGACGTATTTACGGACTTACGTTGCAGTGTGTGTTGTGTATCTTTTCCTCCCTACTGTGTTGCATATAGAGAGCTCGAGCATAAAAGTTGATCTTTAACCTAATTTCATTAAGTATTTATGCACTCAAATCTAAAGTAAAGATATTTTTAAAAGGGAAGATTATCTGATACACTTTATATCGCATCGGGGCTAGCTAGTATAGAATCATCGTTTGAATCGTTTTCGTTTTTTGTATAAGAAGTTCCGTCAGTGAGTCGACAGTCGAGTGAGTGTGAGTGTTGTATCCAAGTTGAAAACCCCTACACGATCACTTATAACTGCTAGTGGTGTGGTGTACGTACCTACATAAATCTGAAAGTTTTTTTTTTTTGATTTTATACCTACCTTCCTTCATCGCGTTAAACAAGTTAAGATAGGTTTTTAAAGCCTGCCAACCGCAGCCGCACACCGCAAATTCAAACGGATTCTGAATGGACTAATTACAATCTCTTGGATATATAAATATCGTGGGGTAAGCCATATTTATCTAATGTTGTGTGGATATTAAAAATAAATTGAATTTAGTATTTAAAAAATACAGGAAGGTATCTGAGATCTCACCCACCTTTCTCATAAATTATTATGAATTTGAACATGGAAGAGTGATTGATTTTTTTTTTAATTGATTATTGAATAAATAATAGGCAGTTGCACTCTTGGGGGGATAATTGCGCACATAAAATGGTCATTAACCTCAGCTCTAGCTCTCCTCCGCGAACCGCGAAGTATGAGCTCCTTTTTGAAAGACAAAAACTTAATGCGCCTACAACACTACTCTAGTGGCTTAAAAAAAAGAAACCGCCCACAAGAGTGGGCTCTATGCTGATTTATAGTCGAATTATTGTGCGATTTCTCCGGAACTATATCATTATAAAGACCTTGTTGTTGTTGTTGATTGATTTTATTATGGCCTTTCCATAAAATCTGTGTTTTTTTTTGTAGTAACTAACTCTTTAATCTGCTTTTAACTTTTAAGGCATTCATCCACGCAAGACGCAACATTCTCTATTTTTTTTTTTTTTTTAATTTAAAATATAAAAAATATCCGCTTAAGTGATTCTTTTTTGCAACACTACACTGCGCTCTAATCGTCATCATAGTCACATAGCTGCTCCATCAATAGAGTGTGCCACTGCCACACCATAACAGCGCCGAGCACTGCTGAGTGCCAGCCTGCCTGCATCAAAAACAATGCGGTATATTATGCTTCGTTGGGCAGGCGGAGGAAACAAAAAAGTTATATGGACATGATCACGCGGTGGAGTTGGGCAATATCGCTCGCTCGGCTCGGTCTAAAAAAAGAACTCCACACGGGCGCACGGGCACAGTAGTTGTGTATAGTTTTCTTAGAGATGGTTCGGTTGCTCCAGCAAATCTTTCTTCATTTTTTTTTTCCATAGGGGTATTGAATTACATACTCGAAATACGATGCAAACAAAAATAAAAATCCTTCGAATCTAAGCGAGATCAATGAGCTATGGTGATCCTTCCATCTAGGATATTCTTCTCTATAATGTACAACACATAATAATATATTGGTCCACTCCAGGGTCGGTTTTTGCCTCTGCGCCATTGTTTATTAGCTCTGTCCGGTGCAAATAGTGGTTTTACCGGATTTTCTCGTTCTTTCGCACTTGAAACAGCAGCTCGTAGCGCAGCGCAGCACAGCACAGCACAGCGCAACGTCTCGCCTGTCGCTGTAGTGTAGTGTTATTGATCAAGTGTAGGTAGGTAAGTTTGCTTAATTTTGGAGAAAATGATGATCACTGATCTCTTTATAGTCAGTCCGCAAGTTTCAAGTGTATTTTAGCATTTTGTTGAACAAGTTTTTCCATTTAAATTTATCCCCGACCATTTCTATCAAACCATACCAGAAACTGTTGGACGGTCGACGCTACGGCGGTTATGGGAAATACCTATCTACTATATGCTGCACACTTAGCTGCACCTGTTCCAAAATCATGATAAATTTATATTTTATAATGAAATGTTTATTTTTCTTCGAATGTGTGACGTATCAGATTCATTTAGTATTACACGAATACGATCGTGTTAGCGTTCACGTTCGAGTATACCAGAGAGTGCACTCATCAGGTAGACTTGTTTAAGCTGACCTTAACTATGATTAAGGTCAGCAAAAACTACATACCTACCTACTTACCAACCTAATTCCACCTGGTCGTCGTAATTAACGCTTTGGTGTGAATTTGTCTTTTTAGTTTTTGTTTACATCGGGTTCTGCCTTCTCTTTACTGCTTTGTGTGAATTTTTAAAATTTTTCCCCGCACATTACTGTTCCAGCGAAAAGGCACATTTACTTAGTGACTTCTATTCTTTATAAGAAAATGTTGTTAAAATGTCATTAGATGGGCTGGGCATCATAATATTTTTGAAGGGAAAATCCCTAAGGTTAGTAATAATTTTTCTCATAACATGCACTTGAATTAGTTTGAACTTTTAAAATCAAGTATCGAAGTCGTTGTTCCAAAAAAAAAGATGCATGTGTTTGTGTTTATAAATAAAATGCATCTCACGTATGCATCTACTTGTTTTGTTTTGTATGGCTTCTTTTAACTCCGGAGACTTCAAATTTTGAAAATGTCTTTAAGTATATGTAGACATGTATAGCAAAGTAAAGAAAACATAACTATGAAATAAAATTAATTAAAATTCGTTGTTTATTAAAGATGCCACAAATATTTGAAATGTGCTAGTTTGTTTGTTGGTTTTCTTGTTCCACTATCACGTATCAACGATGAACAGATTGGTAAGCTTATATCCAGGAAAGTGCATGTTTTTTGTTTACTTGCTATTATTATGTATAGGTACTATCTAGTATCTACTATGTATAAGGCAAAAGTTATGCATGCTTTCGCATAATTTTATTTTTTGACAATCAAACATGAAATTCTGTCTGTATGTCTAAATGGCTAGACCGAGGAGTTTTTGGAATTAGTATTCTATCTCTAAAACTAACGGTACATGCCATACGATTTTTAATGAAAAAATCATTTTTCTCAAAAACGGCTTTCAAAATTTTGATTAAACTTTGTGAATGGTTTTTTGTGTAAACTTCATGTTTTGGTTGGAATAGAATTTTCAGGAAAAGTCTTATAACGGTACCTCCAATACGACCGGTTTTTTAAAATCAGATTTTCTCTTAAACCACTTGACAGATTTCGATGAAATTCTTAATGTAAGCCATTCTACAGACGAAATAATATTAATTCTTAAATTTTTCGAAAAAAGGTTTTTTTGAGAAAAAAAAAAAAAGTAATTTTTTTTTTAATTTTTGGTTTTTTCAAACACGGTTTAATTATTTTTTTTATTTTCTTATTCTGATGAAAACTACAATGGCTAGAAGTTGACATACTTGCAAAAAAGGGGAATATATTTTCGAAAAGTTTTTCAAAAAAAAAAACCCGTAAACTGGTCGAACGATTTAAATTTTTTCTTTTAATTCAAACAGTAAAAGAAGTCAAATGGCTTACTTAATTTTCTCCAAAAAACGTTTTAACTAGTGATTTTTAATTTTCTAATCAAATTTCAGATGATTTTTTTCAAAATCTTAAGCCCCAAGACCACTGTTACAGATAAGAGCAAATTCGTGCGACCCAGTTTATTTAAAATTGTATGTGTTTCGAGGTTTGTTTTACTTTTACTCCACAGTGACTGAACGGACTGGGATGAAATCCGGTAGGTGGATGGAAAGGCTTAAATGTAAAAGTTATTATGATTGAACGAATTTGGATGAAATGTGATAGGTGGGTAGATGCGATGAATACCTTAGGGCAATTTTATCCCTGAAAAACTCACGGTTCTTGTGGCAGAGGCTAAAATGTGAAACACTGTGTCGGATGTTTGAGTTTGAATTGAGTCGTTAAAAAGGTGAGGAACTGTATATTTGCTTATCGGCTACTTCTGAATATATGGGACGGTTCCTGACAGAAAGACTTCAATAGTAGTTAAGCTGAAACGATTGACTTATTCGGATGAACTTTTGGTAGGTTCATTTTTAAGAGATCTGAAGCGTGATTTTTCAAAACTGATTTTATAGCCAGGAGTAGGCATAAGGCTTCTCTTAACTCATAATTAATGGTTTGAATGGTTTTTGAAAAAATTAGTTTTAAACTTAATTTTTAAAAACAAGTTTTTTTTAAAGATTCAAACTGATGTTCTCAAAATTCAACTTTGTTTGGTTTCTAAAGGGTGTTTTTTATAGACGTGATTTTGCAATAATTTTTTCAGATTTGGTCTTTTTGACAGCTGTCACTTGATTTATGCTCAGTTTAGTTTGCCATTTCATAATGAAAAGACTTACTCCTGAACGACGTTTGCAAATCGTGCAAATTTATTAAGAAAATCATTTTTTTTAAAACATAATAGCAAACCCTTATCTTTATAATAAAGCTAAATTCTTGGCCATAACATTAAAATATATGCGTTTTATTTCTTCTTGAAAACCACACGTCTATAAAAAAACCCTTTATTATATTAAATTTATTTTATTTATTCGAGTCTTCGAGCGGAAGCGGGCAGAAACTATATCTAAAAGCAAAATTTCATTCAGATCGGCTGAGCCGTCCTAGAGAGATGGTACCCAGATTTGTTTCGCAATGACAAAATCAACGCCTTGCGAATCATCCTTGAACCTTACGTTTGTATATTTTGAAATGGCGTTTCACCGGGTAAATAATGAAAGGAGGTAGACATCGTTAATTGCAAAAGGTATCCCCAAGAAAATTGACACTGTAATTAAAGAATATTATTAGATGGTTCCTTTTGCACAGTGAAAAGCTTTAAGAATATTTCGTTGTGTGACAAGGAGTAAAAGAAAGATATATGTTTTGTCACCTATTCTGTTTCTGAGCACAAATGAAAAACATGGCATCCGCATGTATGCCATTTGTCACACAAAGCCACATAGATTAAGGTGATTTGAATCAAATATATCATGCCAAATGTCGATGAATTGAGTTTGATACAAGATTTCACTCGCATCGAGTGTTTAAAAGTATATACATTTAATAATCGAACATAACACTGGAATGCGAGGTCGGAAAAAAATTGGATCGGGTCATTTGGTCTAGGTGTCGGATAAAATGATTTTCGTCAATGGTAGACATCTTTCCGCCAAAGAAAAGCTTAATTTCCTTGCAAACGGATGCAACGATATTGATAAAATGTTCCGATCGGTTTTTTGATTGAAATTGATTTTACAGGTGCAAAGTGTTATAACGAAGGAACCAATTTTCCAAGCACAGTTTTTGTGATGGCCGGGTTTGTGCAATCTTTGAAAGGAAGTACTTAAGTGCCCAATGAATACATGAAACATATTTAAATTATCCGGTTTTTTTAATATCAAATCGACATTTTTTGGGCAATGCACGTAAGAGTTGAATTTTTTTTTTTTTTTTTTAACCTAAATAAAATATTTTCAACTTGCCGAGAGAACACAATTTGTAACTCTTATTTTTTCCTGCAAGGGAAATACTGCATTGCACTATACTCTATTCGAGTAATTTGTTCAGTACAAGGAAGATAGGACGTTTGCCTCTCAGTCTGGCTATATTGGCTTGCATACATCGGTCTCAAGTTAAAGCTCTCACAGGGTTTCCGTACTTTGCATAATAAATTGCCGCAAATCGAGTAAATTGTACATTAGGGTTACCATCTAATGATTTAAAGCAAAAAATTAAAAATTATTTATCTTTTTCCACACCACCAAGTGGTTATTCAGAAAGGATACAAAAATAAAAACAAATGACAACACCTCCCTTCAATCAAAAGCTGAAAAAGCTACAATATCCAAATCTCAACATAGAAATGCAGTAGCGAGATCCTTTTTTTTAAATCGTGGCAACACCTTTGAGATGTGCTTTGTGCGATGACGATGAGGGTTGTTTTTGTTATACTGAACAAAAAGAAACAAAAATTAGTCTGCTTTTTGCAGTCAAACTGAAAGGTTATGGGTGCGGCCAAATTTATCGAAAATCACAACAACAATTCTTGTGTGTTCAGTGGTTTGGGTGTAATTTCAGAGGCAGTTTCTTTTTTAGTTTGCCATTAGGATTACCTGCAGGCATCATTGGTAGATAAAAAGCTTCCTCATAAGGCATGTGCTGAACAAATTACTTGAATAGAGTATAGCAAAGCGTTGACCGGAAAGCTGTGCTGAAAAAAATATTTACATACAATTTTTTTAGTGCGTGATAAGGACACACGAGTGCACCCCAGTGTCATATCGAACAAACCTAATGTCCCCTTTCATTGCAACCTCGATTTCCAATTAAATGCAATGAATCGATAACAAGTTTTTGACTTTTTTTTAGTTCTGCTTTTGTTTGTATTCGTGCACATTAATTTATAAACAAAACATTTTAAGGACAACAACCCGAAATGCTAATATGACCAAAAGAACCAGTTCTCGTTTACAGTATACATCTCATAACCTTTTTCAACCCTCGTGTGACAGTTTTAATTCGGTTCTTAGTTTGGAATATCAAGTGTATGTAACTCTGGCCTTAAACAACATAGAAATAGAAGCAGTCAATATGTAATGTTTCCACGAAAACGTATAGTTTGATTAATAAAGTGCGATAATAAAATTTAGAAATATGTAATGTAGATTATTATTTTGTTTAAACGGGGTAACGAACCCAAATACTACTGTCAACATGTGTGTCCGATTCAAAGTATGTAAATACATATCAGTAGTAAGTTCTTACTTGTAACACAGTGGATAAGAACAACAGAACATGAAATGAAAATGAAAACGTGCAAGGGTCAGTCGGTTCTTATCAAATTAAAATATTTGGAGGGAGTGAATAATCTTATACATAGATACATACATGTACATTTTTTGAACTTATGTTAAAAATAGTGGGACAGTAGCTGATTTGAAATCGGGATAAGAAATCGTTCAAGATTTTGTTAATTTTCTATTGAATTTTTAAAAATTTACGTTTTTGTTAGTACACATTTAAAAACATTGAAATATGAAGTGAGATTTTCTTTTGTTTATATTTTGGATGATGATTTTTTCGAGTTTCGATAATCCTAATTTGGAGTTTTTTTTAGTGCCGTTTTTGAGCTTGTGAAAATTGGTATAGTTATTTGTTGCATTTCTCCAAGCAAATGTATAATAAAAACACATATTGAGTGCGAGTGCATTATAAGAAAAATCAAGTTCTAATACTTCAGTTTGGACTCCAAAAATACATTGCAAATCAATATTGTTCATGTAATAGAGAAGATAAGTTTACAAGTAAGGAAAGAGCAAATAAATCTTTCTAGAAATGGTTCGAAGAATTCCCATGATTGATTACCTATCTTCGGTGAAATGACGACATGGATAGTAAATCTCAAGTATTTTTACATACCTTTCAAGCGATTTTCACTGACAAACAGTCCTAAAAAACGATGATTTTTTTTTGAGAAGATTAAATGTAGCTAATATAAATATACTCACAAAAATATTTCTTATCAAACATAATTACATATGTACGAGTACGCACATCTGTTTATTAAAATTTAGTTATTGGGAGTATACATTGGTACCCTTTTGGAACCGATTAAAATGTCTGGTAATAGGTAAATCATAAAAATAATTACCTCAACTGCTAGTATACAAAAAATCAGCTTCGGACTAGTGAACTAAATACATAATTTTTTGACGCCTTTTAAGCTTAGCCACGCCCAAACGCCCCAGCTGGTAGCTGCCAGTTGTTGATTTTATTGATTTTCAACCCAAGCTTTACAATATCGCTTAAAAATTTCCTGTGCACTAATGACGTTTCCAAAACGTTCACCAGCTCTTAGACTATATCTATTTTTCATTGTAACCCGAACTTAGAATCTATTAGAATTTCTTTTTGTATCAAAGGATTAAACTTTACTTACTTATGTATGTTGGCTCCACTAGAGCGTGGTGCTCCTTGTCTTTGGGATTGGACTTTTGTTGATGCAAGCATATACTTCGTCTTGTCCTCGTTTATTTTCAGTCCCATTACGCTTGCTGCTGACTCCATAGTAGTGAAGGCACCACCGGTAACTGCTCGCTTTGTTCTCCCTATCACCTCAATGTCGTCCGCAAACCCAAGTTATTGTGTCGATTTATAAAAAATGATGCCCGATGTCCTGGCACGGGTGTTCCGTATCCGTATTCTATATTCGAGAAAGATGTCGAAGGATTTTGCTTTTACTTGTTACGTAAAAAGAATTGATAAATTTGTTTTATCAATATAAAATATGAACTTTTCTTAGAAAAAATGTATGTGTGCAGTTCACACTCGGTAGAAAAATAACAGTGTAATAATACGACGCTTGCTCTCTCGCTTTATCTCGGCAATACAATACTTGTAAGACAAGAGCAGGAGGCTACGAAATTTTGGTTCTAAAATAGGAACAAGGAAAGATGAACGCTTTTTCCTGGCGACAATCTACAATTTTTGTCTAAAAAGTCTGTTTTTTAACTCTTATGAACAAATTTTGTATGTAGGTACTTCTGTTATGTTTTAAGTTTTTTTGTTTTTAATTAATTGATTATTTAATTTGATAGATGCTATTGTTTATGTAAATGTTTATGTTTTTCTTAAACTAATGTTCGATGCTTGGAAAGATGAACGGGCCTGTCTTATATCTTTTCATCTTTTCGAGGTTCTTCTGTACTCTGTAATGTATTCTATCTCATTCTCTCGTCAGCTATATATTTATGTATTTGTCTCTTTGTCGTTGTGCATTTTTGTTTCAAATCTAAATTTTGCTTAAGAAGTTTCTTACTTCAAGAATGACTCGCACAAAACAAAATATCTGATATATTATGAAACAAAAGAAAAGAAGTTCAAAGCTATTAATCCTTTAAATGTTTATTTAATTGTATAATGTTTTTCATTTTAAATAACAGATTTTGGTTCAAAATTTTCTCTGATATTCTTTTCGTTTCCTGTGAATAATTTCATAAAGAGAATAATAATCTTGATCGGAATGTGGAATCCAAACGTCAAATTTAAACTGGCTTTCAAACTGTAAATGTTTTGTTTTCTTTTATTTGAGCTGTAATTTTAAGTTTAAACCTTACCACGAGATATAATATTATTAAATAAAAAGATTTTCTTTTGTCTAATGGAAAATGGTCTGGATAAAAAAATCGACTTTTCTTACCAATGGAAAGCCAGAATATTGGGAAACTGGATGGTAATAATTATTTCCAAAAGAAACCAAGTTTATTTCAGCCAAAATATTGTGTTCTTATTTTAATACTATTCCGAGATAACCCAAAAAATGTTCCTTAACTTATTATAAATTCTTTTTTGCCTTTGAATACCAAGAAGTGCATCGACCTATTTTAATTTTATTCTCACTGCGTTTAATGGGCCAACCCCAACAGTTATTTTAAGGTTTTACTGGCTTGTTTTTTTTTTATGTATAATGAAGGAAAAAACATTATAACAAATTTAAACTGCTACAATAAGCACTTAATTAAGATTCAAAAGTATCTTCCGGTTTGAGTTCAAATTTGTGTATATAGGAACCTTAAAAAACAAATGAAAATAAAAACCCGTTAAGCTTCATGTAAGCGTCATTAAACCTTTTACATTTGTATATTAGTTATTTAAAAATACACTTCCAAGGTTGTAGGTGCTGCAATTAAGGATTTAAATGCATTTTATTTTAATTATACACATGAACTATAAGATACTGGTAAGTTGCTGAATAAAGTTAAGTCTTTTTTTTAAATTAAAACCACGCCCAGATATACATTAAGCTTTGCTATAATATTAGTAATTTATTAGCTCAGCTGCTCAAAGCATTGCACATTATTATGGTTCTGTTTCATTGCCTTTTTAGAGTTTTTTTTATTGCAAATCTATGCGATGACGTGATGGTTTGGTCTAAAAAAAAAAAGATAATTATTCATGCACAGACAATATTGAATAAAGATAAATGCTTATATAAGTTTACGCCATATTTATCTATATAGATCATACCTAGAACAATAAAAACACAAATCTATATACTATTTCATAATCTTTTAAATATGGAAGGCATGAGAATAATAATACACAATTAAACGCCAGAGGTATGACTGACGCAAGATATCATGAACATCGCAGAAGATCAGTTTATGGATTTAGCTTGTATAGGTGATGATAAATAGCATCCAGCCAAAGATCAAAAAATACTGAACCCATTTTTGGCATCTTTAGTTATTTTGATTTGGCGCGGGTAGACTTTAATGGCCTGTGGCCATGTTGTTTTGGTGACATTATGTCAAATCTGTTTCTTTATAATTCATTTACTGGAAAAGTACTCGATTTAAAAGATTTTTGAGACCCAATTTTGGACGAAAAATCATCTTTAGTGACGGCACGGCTGTGTTAAGAAGCAAAATTGCGGTAAATATATGGACGACACCAACACACGTAAGTTTCACCAGGTGACTATGCATCCTCAAAAAATTAACGTTTGGTGTGGATTTTTCGCCACATTTTGTTTAAGTGTCATTGGAAATTGAACCTATTTATTTATTTATTTATTTATTTATTTATTTACATAGCTAAAGACTAGCTTCAGATATAAGTACTTATGTCTATAATAAGAGTACAATTATATAATTGAATACAAATTTGACTGAAATTTAGATGAAAAATTTAACGATTGGTCAAATAAGTTATTACAGCTACTATTGAGAAGATTAAATAATTCAAACATTTTGTTTAAGGGAGAAAATCGTTCATAATTAGTACGACAGTTTGGGACATTTATGCAGCTAGGTTGATTCCTTAAGTTTCTTTGAGGAATATTAAAATTTATTCGAGACAAAAGGTACAAAGAGTCTATGTTACCATTTATTAATTTAACAATAAAAACAAAACTTAAATAAGAACGTCTATTCACAAGGGATGGCAAATCAATTAGTTTCAGTCGACTGATGTATGCGGGAAGCTCGTAAGGATTTTCCCAACCTAAGCCCCGCAAGGCAAATCGCAGAAATCTTTTTTGAACACGTTCTAACCTTAATATATGGCATTCGTAATGGGGTGACCAAACCTGGCAAACATATTCAAGAATGGGACGAACAAATGTTATAAAAAGCTGTTTTGTAACAAAAGGATCTGAAAATTGCCGTGACTCTCTCTTAATCCAGCCTAGAATTGAATTGGCTTTATTTGATATGGAGTTGATGTGCTGAATAAATTCAAGCTTTCGATCTAATATGACGCCAAGAACATTTACGTTTTCCATACCTATGTTACACACAGGATATTTTATTGCATTTCACCATCTGCCCGCCTTAACTGAAAAACCCTTAATAATATCTAAATCATGTGATTCATTGATGATTAAAATTGATTATAATTCTTCCTTAAGGATTTCATTCTGATTTGAGTTGAACAAATTTTGAGACACCTCTACATATTATGTAGCTTTGCTGGAGAATATTTGAGCGTTCGAGAAGTACAAAAAAAATAATAAGTATACGTCACAGTGTACCTCGTCTTTATTTTAATTTTTTTCGAAATATACTTTTAGTTTCATTTCGAAAAAATAAATATTAATGAGGTAAATGATGAGCAAAGTTGTTCAAGAATAAAATATTATTCCATACAACAATATGGGAGTACAAAATAAAAACTTAACACACCAGCTCCAAGGGGGGCCGAGGCCTGTGAATTACACTCTCAACCATTCCTGTGTGTGTGTTGATATGCTGAAGGAATGCAAGGGACCTACAATTTACCACCGAGTCCGAACAGTTAACAGAGAAGCACTTTCCATGACTTGATTTACTCTTGCAGGATTTGTCACATCCTCACAAGAAGCTGTACCCCAAAAAAGAAATTTGAACCTAGAACCTTCTGCGTGACAATCCGACACACTAACCACCACGGGGCGGGTAGGTAATACTTGATAGGCGAGTATCTCATTTTAACACCTGCGTCTGAACGACTACAATCTGTATCAAAAGCGAAGCCATATAAAAAACTTGTTTGTTTGTTCGTGCCAGAGTGTAAAAAACACACAAAGGAATGGTAAATTATTCAGAGAAATAGTTGACTTTCACAGGCGCATTGCAACTGAAAATTTTTCGTTGAATATCACCAAAAAAAAAAGGTTCGCGATATTGAGATTCTCATAGTTCATTATTTAGAGTAGTCTGTGTTAAATTTTGGTGGTTCACTATATTGTATAGTTCGCTATACAGGAGTTCACTGTATCGAGCGTCTACTGTATTTCGATAATAAGAGTAGAAACACACAGTTCGGAATTGTGCTGTTTTTTTTTTATTTTTTACGACTCCAGCTTAATTTTTCTCAATTTTCCTGTTCTTTCAGTACATATGACCACAATTATATTTGACAGGTGGTCAGGCACATATAGAAATACAGACTCGCAGATACCTTTTGTATCCAGCCACAATAGAAACGGTAATTTATATTGGCATTTCCGAAATCAGACTTTCAAACCTTAAGGCAGTTCCTCTGACTTTTTCTATTTAGCATGTTGAATATCTTGGCTTGACTTATAATATAATCTTATTTCTTCATTCGGTCACTGAGCTCTGAGTAAAGATATAGCGTATGGGTTACATTGCTCTAAACGTCCACTGAACCGATTCTGTTTAAAAGACATTTAGCTGTCATCTATTTTTCTTTTCACATTTTTAACATTTGAACATTGTTTAAAAACCAATAATTTACCTGTTTGCTTCAAAACAAATATGTACAAATATTTCAGTAATTTTGTTGGATATTTATAAATATGTGAGAAAATCCGAAAAACTTGGCTTAAACTTTACAGCTTGTTCTATACCTTATAAAAAGCGTATAAAACAAAAATGCAACCACACGTGAGAAGCGGTCTCATAGTCATTTTTAAAACGTTTGATTTCCTTGTCAACTTATAGCCATTTTATAAGAAAATTCTTGTTTTCCTTGTTTTTTTGGCCAACAATTAAAAATGCAGTTTTCTGAAAAAAAAAACTCACAATATATCTGAAAAGTATACTCTTCGCTTTATTACATGCAAAGTTAAAAAAAAAACCAAACAAATGTTGACTAAAACTGAGTGGCTCGAGCTCTTACAAACAATACGATTAGAGCTCTTTATTCTTTGTAGTTGGCTTCACGCCTTTAAAACTTTTTAAGTCTTAATGGCCTCTTAAAGATTAATTGAAGAGTTGAAAGTCTTGTGAAAGTAGCCTTCAAGATATCTTTAGGAGACGAATGTGTTCCTTGGGTCGTTGTAGGGGAGCCACAGTTTAAAAAGGTGTCACTAAAAAAACGCAAGAAGAAGAACCATAATGTCAAACAAAACCTACAAAAAAGTTAAGATCTGATTTTCTGTGAATGACCATTTAATCCAAAAACCATTAAAGCAGTTTTGTCAAAAATGTCCTCTGTTTGTTGTGAGTTAAATCAAAATCATTTAAATTTCGAGCAAATCCGAATCCAAAATATTGGCAAACATATGTACGTTATCTCCAAAAACAATATGTATCTCACTCGGACGAATTCTCCAAGAAAATTTTAGCTAACACGACAAAATCTCAAACGACAAAATCCCCAATAAATAATTTCTTTTGACGCTTTTTTCAAATAATCCCCAGTGATCCCCAACACAGATTTTTAAGGTGTTAGTTGATGCAGTTAAATTAAAGTTAACAATTAATGTACTCATCATAACTATGTGTGCACTGATTTCAGGCCATCCTTGTTGCTCTTAGTTAGTTACCATAAGCAATAAATGCGTTTTAAAATGGATTCTATTATTTTCATTAAATAAAACTAAATATTATAAAATATGTAAACTTTTTTATTTCATTACATCATCGTTTTTCTCTTGTGGATTGTGTCTTTTCCTGGGTTTCTCCCGGGATTTTGTCTTTGGGGATTTTCTTGTTGTTATTATGCCATTTGACTAAGCACCACTAAATAGTTTCTTGAAAATTACAAGTTTGAGCCGAGCTCACACGAAATAAAAAACACCTGAGAAAAGCACAGACAGACCGATGGAATGGCGTAAGATAATTTTTTGGGATCCTCTATTCTCATCATCATCGTAATGTTATGTGATTTAACCCTTTTTTCACGAACGCTCTTATAAAAAGAAAAACTTCCAGTGAAACAAAAAAGTTTGTCATGAATTGAAAACCCATCAGAATGGTGTTTTTAAAGCATTTGATGACTTACAACGAAACTTGTTTTGATCAACAATTCAACACTTCAAAATCTCCCAAGAAACATTTTTCAAAAATTACAATTTTTTTGAATTCAAAGTCTATTCTTATGTAAAGTACATTTGATCAAAATTTTAAGTTTCTAAAGTTAACTTTTTGCCATAAGAAGAGTAAGTTCATGCGATCCAGTCATGTTTTTTGTCATTCCAGAACATGCAATCAATTTATCTTTTTCGTGATAATTGTATTTTTTTTTAAACTAATTATCGTGACACATTGCAGGTAATGAAGTGCAATTCGATGCACGAATTATAACGATCGCAATCTATACTAATTCTTCTGCGTTTCAATCTTTTGTGCATTTAAACTGCTTCCACATATTTAACACGTGCTGAGCTTTGAGAGCCTTTGCTCTTTATTGTTTTCAAAATTTTCAGAAACTGACCTCACCAATTTGACGCTCTAATATCACGTAATACCGTTCTTGTATACAAAATTATCATAATTTTCGTTTTGCCTAGGAAGCAAAATATTAACGCCACCGCTCGCTGGCTGGCGCTGGTGCTCCTCGCCAACAATAACACGAAGACGACGACGCAAACGCTATGAGCTGCCCTTTATTTATTTTTGTATCTTAAACATTATTCGGTTTTTGACTTGATGTACATAAATTGGTTTATTATAAAAAAATGTATTGAACAGGCGGAAATGTTTTTATTGGATCAGACGATTGCGAAGGTCATTTATAAAATTAAAAAAAAAAGTAAAAATGTTAAAAGCATAATGAATTCGCCAAAGAATTCGACCTTGAAACTTGAGATACAAAAAAAAAAACTTGAATGAAATTCCGATATCACTTACTTTGGATATATTTTATTGTTTTTGTTGCTTTATAGATAAACAAAGTCTGGATTCAATATTTGTGTATCATTTCTCCCATACATACTTTTGTAGATACATTGTACGAACAAAGGCTATCAAATTGATTTTCCTGAATAGCAGATGCATGACATACTCGTAGTGTTGACTTGGTAATTCATTTCATTGAGTCTATTAATTAACACTCCTGACCTGTGTAGTAGTGGTTCTTCGTTGTTTCTTTCAACGCTTGAATTGCCTTAATGAATTTTATATTCTTTGTCTGAAATTTCATATTCTTGAGATACTTACATCAAATGGGTGCATGGAATTAGTCATCGTTTATGAATGTTGATATATCTAGCGTTTGTTGTCTTCAATTTGCATCTTACAAACGAAAAAATATTTCTAACGAAATTTTTGTAACAACATTTATGCAAGTCTTTGAAATAGGATTTTTTTTCTTTGAGGGAATCTTAAGTTTTAGAAAAAAAGGTGCACGGATTGTTCTTTCGAAAATTTTTTACTTATGAAAATGCGAAAAAGCATAGACAATAAACTTAAACTTAAAACGTCACAATTTTAGCGTTTTTTTAAAGGAGTATTCAAATGACAACCGTAGGTTTTGGTGGACTGTGTCGGCTATGTTGTTTTAGTGACATTTGTCAAATTTTTGTTTATTATTCAATTACTTATGCAAAGTCTCCATCACGCCCAATTACATTTTTAAACTGCACATCCAAATGATACAACTTTATAATCAAAATATGTAAGTGTTTGTTAGTGCTAACGAGGCGCTCGTTGCGCCCATTTTTCGGTTGACGTATCTGCCCCCCACAGTCGACTCTTCAACGTTTTTTTGGCAAATTTTGAGGTAACCAGTTCATTCTTTCGTTTGTTAATAAAACGCAAGATTGACCAAGAATATCGCCGCAGGCCATGAAAGTGTACGGCAGAACCCGATGCAATCAATTCCTCGTCGAGCACAAGAACTTTAACTTCGGCAATGTCGCGGCGGGATTAAGACCTACACTCGTACAAAATCCAAGCAAGCAAAGAGCTCAAACTTCATATACAACGCCGGTTTTTCGCGGACTGGGCTTTCGTACATTTGGGAGAGTACCCCAATTCCGGCCGAAAAGTAATCCTTATGATAAGCAACAAGAAAAAAGCCGTAAATGGAACGACACCATCCCACAACAGGTTCAACAAGTGACAATGCATAGTTCAAAAGTTACCGGTGTGGAATTTTAGCCGGGGCGGCGTGCGTCGTCATTGGTCCGAAAATTTTCGAAAACAACGTTAATGAGGCCTTAATTTAACCATATGGAGCTAGACGACATTGTCAAACAGCGCTAGACTTTTTCTTGTGGGTCTATACAAATGAACTGCAGTCGACCGATGCCCTTCCTTCAGGTAGACATAACTCAAGCCATCGTTTAATTCAACCGGATATATTCGGAACTACATTTAAGAAAATCAAACATGATTATTTAACGATGATATGGGGAATTCGAAAAAGTGGGTCTAAAAATTCCGTCGGTCTATCTGTCTGCACCTCTACAGCCCGAACCGCTTGGCCGATTTGCTTCAAACTTGGTACTAAATATTTATGTGCTAGTGTTTCGGGAGTTATTTTGAGGTCATTGACATATAACATAATCAATATTACGTTTCAAAATTTTCAAAACATATTTGTTGCTAATAGCTGTTTTGCAAGAGAAGAAATTGAGTACTGAATACTGAATACTGAAATCCACAGGAATAATGAATGAAATCACTATAATTTCATTACTTCAAGGCTTTTAAAGCAGTGGAAAAAAAATGCACGACTGGTGGGCTTAAAGTACTTGCTCTGTGACAACTACTCTTTGTTAAATAAAATGTAAACAAGTAAGTTCAAATTCTTTGTTTAAGAAGCGTTTATGCCCAGCATTTTGAGCATATTGACAGTCTTAGAAGATACGTTCATTTTGCCAATCATTTCGTTATACTGAGATCTCCAATTGAATTAAGTCGTTTATACACAGATTTCCGATATCCGGGAGCTACCGTTTAGAAAGCTTTAATATTTAATATGAAGATGCCATTTTTTGGTAGCTATGAAAGATATATACCTTAACAAGTTTGAACTATTTCGTTAATGTCTTTGTCCACTTATAGCCAGTTTAATAAAACCGTTGAAGTCGATTTCCCTTATTATAATTCGTAGCCAAAATCTTAAAATGCAGTTCTTTTCGAAGCCGAAGAAAAAATCAAAAAATGTTGGCTTAACTGAACGGCTATCTGTATAGAAGCCACCGTTTAGAAAGTTTTATTGCAATGCCATCCTAAAGGAAATTCTGAAGAGCTATGCCACACAAAGTTTGAGTGAATTCGATCAAGCCGTTGCCAACTTATGGTCATTTGAAAAAAGGCTGTAGAAACCTGATTTTCGTTATGACCATTTTAGACAAAAATAAAAATCGCAGTATTATCAACAATGTCCTAGGTTTGTTAAATTTTGTGTTTGATCAAAATCGTTGTTGAAGCCGTTTTCGAGCAAATCCAAAATGAAAATAACCGTGGTACTTGAAAGGTACCTAAAAAATGTACTTAAAAAACTTAAAAAAATATCATTTACCACTTTTTTCCGAGTTCTCGTTCGTTTGAATTGTAATTGCCTCCGCGAACATCAATCAAAGCTTTAATTCAAGATTAAAATTCTGGTCACTATGTCGCCCAACTTATTCTACTCCTCTAGCTATGCAGATTTCAGTGCACTAAGTGTCTCTGGTATAAGGACGACCAACTTCTAATCCTTCTTCAAAGCATGTCCCAAACATTTTCAATAGCCAGGTTCATCGCAGACTAATCTATAACCGCGATTTCTACTTCTTCCAAATAATCCATAAACGCACCTGGCGACATGTGGCCTAGCATTGTCCTGCATCAGTAAGACGTTTTCACCAATAAATGGAGTGAATGGAACGCCTTATTCTTTGAGTTTTATATCTACGATGCACAGTTCGGTTTTTCCACTCAGGGAAATCCCTGCCCCAACCGTGACCTACCAAAACATTTACAAGAGCACGAAGCCTTCAAGTATAGAATACTTTACGAGAAGTACGAAAAAACGACTTTTTCTTAACTTACTTCACTGGAACTCGTAAACGCATTACAGAATAGGAACTTTTGAAAGCATGCATACAAATTAATCAGCAAAATACCGAAAAAACAAATAAAATATCAAACTTTCCAAAAATCAGCAGCAGTTGCCATAATGACAAAAGGAAGTTAAAAACATAAGCGAGAGCTACAGTACGTTTGCAACGAACTGTTTGATACCCTATTCCCCACATTTTTGTATATGTATATGCATATGCATATGCGTTCGCCTCCTTCGCAGCCAGCCGCTGTTCCAGTATCAGAAACAAAATTCTTCCTTAGCAGGCAGGGAAAAATTCAATAAAATAAATTTTGTTTCGCCGATGTACAATAACTGCTGTCACAATAAAAAAAGGCGTGTGCCAAGCATACAGCTGAGACTTTTGATTGCCAGGGTAATCAATATATGAGCTCATCATTCAATTTTAAGCTTGCAGATCGATTTGAGCAAAACAAGACAAAACTAAAATTTTTAGAAACTAGATATTGATTGGAAATAGCGATTATGGGTGTTTTTAACAATTCTTGAGCTATACAAACCGAAGTGTTCATCTTCTTACTTCAAAACTGCGACCGATAGTTAAAAAACATTAAAAAATTAATGCATGTTACGACTTTTGATGGAAACGCCCCTTAAAAGTGGGCGTGCCCTAAAAAATTTTAAGAAAAATTTAAAGCACTAACTAAGCTATGATCATTAGTCAGTATTTAGGCATATGTGTAAAACTACAGCTGAATCGAGTAGTTTTTAAACGATCTTACCTGAACAAAGGTATTTTATTAAAATCACGCCTTTGAAAGTGGGCGTATTGAAAAAATTTACACAAGAAAATGTAGATATATTTTTCATATAACGAACGGAAGGGAAAAGTTTTAAATTGAATATTGGTAGCACCTTAAATTTTTAAAACTACGTTTTTCATTCTTTTATGAAAAGTGGGCTTAAGCCACGCCCGAAATTCAAAAATTTCTTTTCATACACAAAGTTTTTAGTTTCTACTAGAGACGCAAGATTTTGGCTTGCGGATTCATTATAAATACCGTTTATTTGCAAAAACAATTTTTTATGTTTTTAGTGAAAAGTGGGCGTCAGCCACGCCCAAAATCAATTTCTTTGATTTCATACACAAGACATTTATGTGCAAATAATAGCCACAAAATTTAATGTTTTTCGCTTTAAAATAACAATTGTTATTTTACAAAAACAATATTGATGGTTTTGCATGAAAAATGGGCGTCAGCCACGCCCAAACTGTTTTTTTTTTTTATTTAATTGGAAGAAGGTTTGCCTGAAGCTTTCGCGTGCAAAATTTTAGCATTATGCTTTTATCGTAACTGTACAAAAAACATAATTTAATTTTACCAAATTGAGGTTGTTCAATAAAAATGGCTATTGTGGGCGTGTTTGTGGGCGGATTTTGCTGGTTCAAGAACTTAGCCTTACTCTTGAACCAAAGATTATGTGTACCAAATTTCAGCTTTCTAGCTCAAAAGTTGCGATCTCTAGAGAGTATACATACGGACGGACGGACGGATGGACGGGCGGACGGACGGACGGACGGACATGGCTAAATCGACTAGGCTTTTGATTCTGAGTCAGAATATATATACTTTTCTGTACCTAACGGTATTATTTCTCTATGTAACAAACTCCACACCAAATACAATATACCCATTCTATGGAATAGGGTATAAAAATATCAGTGCTCTACTTTTTTTGTAACTCAGTGTATAAATTGAGTCCTACAACACACATAATAGTCTTTTAGAGTTCCTGTTCATGATACAACTAAACTGTATACTGAATAGTTGTATCATGGTTCCTGATATTTCATTTCTAATTTTTTTATTTTGATTTTCTATTGTCACAGCTGTCAAATTTGCATATGTAGATATGTTTGTTCGCGTACTTTTTGTGCCAAAAAATTAAAACTGTCAAAATTTCTCAAATGAGAGAAAAATCTCTCTCACTTACCGAAAAGTACACGAACACTTTTTGTGTAAAAACTTGAAAAACGTCAAATTCGAATTTTTTTTTCACGGTAAGGGTCATCTGCAACAACAATTGTTTACGTCATTCGCTTTTGACAGAGTTCAAGTTTTTACCAGATGAAATTTCAGTGGGTAAAAACTTGCAAATAAATGAACGAAAGAATAAAACAGCTGTTATTTTCTTTCGTTCATCTCTCAGTACGCGAACGCTTTTTGTGTTAATGTAAACGTATGAAATCGAATGCAAACTGTTGCATTTGGGTACGCGAACAGAGGTGATTATGTATGAATTATCACAGTTTGGTCCATGCAAATTATCGTTAGGAAAAATAATAATTGAAGTGTTATGATTGTGCTTCCATTCAGTTAAAGATCAGAACTGTAACGGAAACGGAAGAATATCAATAAGTTTTGTAGGTATTACTTACGATATGTTTATAATCTGCAAATATTAGGTTATCTTCATTTTAGTCTATGGTTCACTTAAACAAAACGATACGATATTCATCGTGGCATTCCAAAATGATTCAATTACATTAGGCAAATTCTTATGCGAAGCACGTAGTAAAAAGCGTGCTAACGTGACTCTTTGGAAAGTTGGTTAGTTTCCTAAATTATTCTGGCTAAATTATTTTAGGCTCCAAGTCTATGTTCTTTTTCTTATGTGTAGAATCTTGATAATCAAATAACAAAGAACACAAATTGTAGCAAGTTCACAAATGCGTGAAATTTTAATATTTTCTGTTACCTATCTAATTGTGTAGTAATTATCACTTGAAAATAAAGCATTGCTTCTACCTTAATTGCTCTAAGTGATCAAGAAAGAAACGTTAGACCCAGTTGTTCATTGACTGTAAAGAAACAAGTCAAACATTCAAATTCCATTCACAACTATTACGTGTTATGTACTGTAAAACTCCACCATTCTTAAAAAAAATGGCTGTAAAGTTTTTTTTTTTAATTTGAATTTCAGCAATGAAAAAAAAAAGAGTTTTTAATTCCAAACATTGGTTGATGCTTGGAAGAGGTACTGTTTAAATGCACCATCATCAATCAATCCGTGGGAGAAGATTTCAACGTTCTTCTTGTTCTGTGTCAAGACCAACTTGTTGAATTGTAAATAAAGAAAAAGAACTGACGTCAACGAGCAACTAGCGCAACAACACCGCTTTTGAACTGACAACCAAGTAGCGAAAGCATTCCAAATCGCAGACAAATTCGCGACATGAATATGAATAATTTATGCAAAATTTTATACCCGGACCGAGGACCGGCTAACGCCCCAAATTCAAAAATAAAAACTTATACACGTAGGTAATTTATTCGCAGTTAATACTTTGAAGATAAAACAAAGATATTATTAAAAAGACTTGTTTATTGACTGTTGTTGTTTAAACAGCTGAAGTTTATTTTTAATAATTTCATCGTGAAGATAAAATGAAAATATGGCTTATATGTGTATTTGAAAAGCTCAGTCTTACAAACTTGCCTTTTGCTGAAAATATTTTTACTTTAAATCCAAAAGTTTGCAAACATCCAGTGTTATACACTCCGTCGAAAAATGAACTGGAGTAAGACAAAACCAAGATCTATACTCAGGTCAACTTGGTCTACAGCAACGTTTTGAACGGAGACACCCTTTCATCATGGTGGACCACAAAATGCCAAAGTGGGCTTGAGCAACGTAGCGCTTTATTTTTAGACATAGATTAGGTGAGCGAGGATATTCTTGTCGACTTTGTAACGCTCGTCAGATGGTGGTAGGTGGTACCCTGCTTCCACACAAGACCAGCCATAAAGTCACCTCGGTCTCCCGTGTAGGTTAAACAAAAATTCAAATTAAATACTTAATCATCCAACAATCAATTTGGAGGGCTTACTAACTAACTTGAAGTTGCGCATACAGTCCATTGTGGACCACGGCCTCAACAAACATATCCCGCTAGCCGCTAGCTAGTACGGTCCCTAACCAGTTGCCTCCACCATTGTATATATAAACTATAGTACTACCACCTGAAGTGCGCCATTTATCGACGAAAAACTAAGCTCGAGAATACCATGGGAAGCAACAAAAACAATTAGAATGGTGGAAATTGTTGTTGTTGCTTCCCATGGTATTCTAGAGCTTAGTTTTTCGTCGATAGATGGCGCACCTCAAGTGGGATTACTATAGTTTATATATACAATGCCTCCACTTACCCATGCCAAGTTGCTTGAGATCGTTCTCCACTTGATCACGACGTGACACCTTGATGGAGTCTTCCAGTATGCTTAGGCCCTCATTTCAGGGTTGCATATGAAGACTCGGTGGGCTGGTGCATATTTGTCCATACACTTCATACGCCACCATTCATCTAAGCCATTCCTTTTTTTGATTTTTGACCAATTTAATGTCACTGTATAGCCCGCGTATCTTGTCTTAAGGTTTTATCAATATTAAAGGAGCTGGTGGTATCGTTAATAACCTTGATGGAGCAGTGCGAGTTCTCTATATACAAATATACATATACATTCTGTACATCGAACGAGATTAGCAAGGATGCTAAGTGCTGACATGGCACTGTATAGATCGTATCATTAACGCTGGCTGTCATAGAGGAATTTAAAATCGAAAAAGAGATAAGTATCGATCTGGAATACCTGTGTCTTTTCTAAAACTACCTTGATAAAGGTCAATCAGTCCACTCGCGAAAGGTTCTAGATGTTAACAGAGAATAGCCGACAGGATTTTAAAGGGGGCATGAATAGGTACCTCTATAGTTTGCGTAGTTCAGACTATCTCGAAGCTGAGGTTCCGAACAGATTTCACAGAAGAGTTAGTGTATGCTCCTCTCCAAGTCATCTCCCGTTGGTTTAAAGAATTTTGTCTTGTTGGACCTTAGTTTAGATATACCCGAACCTTATCCTGGTCTGGTGCATGGAAGTTTCGTTCTAGAATGGAAAAAATTAAAAAGTACCGTAAAGGTCAACAAAAAAGTAACAACCCTATTTTTGACACGAACGATAGTCTTTTAGTGTCAATACAAAAACAGTTGCGAAGATTGAAGAAGCGTTTTTGTCCTTATTTTATGTACAAAATTGGAACCGCTCTCGAGAGCATTAAATCAGATCGCAGGAATTCAAGTGATCGATTATTTATCCTGTATGGAACTCCAGAAAAAAAGGTTCGTGCAAACTTGAAACTCTTTAAATTCAGAGTGAAATCTGTGCTACCATATATGTACATATGAAGGGTGGTCCAAATACAAGTTTCTATTTAAAAATACAATAAAACGAACTAAATCAAACAAATTTCCATTACCTATGCTTAAGGCACACATCAGTAAGAGCAAATATATGTAACTATTGATATTGACACACAATGTCGTTCAAGTGGCTGCCTCGGCTGGCTTCGCAATAGCGGTTTCGGTTTCTCAAAATTCCAATTTCCGATGAAAATGCTTCCAAAACTTCTTTAAAAAAACACACACTGTTTGGGCTACACAGCACATACTTTGGAAAAAAGTTTTCAATATTTCCCAACGTTTTTTAAGCGTATAAGCGACTTATTTTGTTCCGCGGAGAAATGGAACTGACTTTCTGTCAAGATTTCTAGCGGGAACCCCCGTTGTTAGTGTCAAAATAAACTATGTTTTAAAAAGAAACCACTAGATGGCCTGCATATACATGTACCTGTGAAATGGAATTAATGGCCAATTGAAGTATGGATGGAAATAGTTATGAAACTGAGTTCCAGAACTCGAAGTCATTGTTGAACAGAAAAACATGGAAAGATCTGTTCTATACTTCCCTCAAATCTAGAAGAAAAAGAGACCGATTTTTAGAAAATGAAAACTAAAGTTCAGTAAGACTGAAATTGATAATTGTTCGCTTGGTGTTGTGATTTATGCGAAACTCTGTGTTAAATTTTGTAAACATTGATTGAAACAGTAAGTTTAAAATAACGGTTCTGTACGAACAACCATTATTTGAACGTCTGAAAAAAGATCGCAACTTTTAAACGCCACCACACACTTATAAGAATTTTTGTCAAATTCGTTTAAGTCGTTTTCAAGGCAAAATAACTTCAAACTAATAAGTTTACTTGCCAGGCATTGTAAAATTCGGAGCTAGAATATATAAAATTCAAAAGCAACTTAATATAAAGTTTGAGCCGAAATCGCAGGCAGACAGCCCCGAACCACTTTTTGCGTCTTCTCTATCTTCGCATAGTCATGTTTAAATTTGTATCTGCAGAAGTTTTAAACGCAAGTAAAAATTTTGACTTGGAAAAACTTCGCTCCTTGATGTTTCCATTCGAATGACTTACAAACATAATCTGACTCAACTACACCCAACTGTTCCCTATATTGTTTGGGACATTAAAATTCCCCCCTCGGCATTAGAACCAAGAATCCATATCCATGAACAAATTCAATGAACTTGAATTAGTATCCATAGTGACAGATGTAAACAAAGTATACTTTCATTATAATGTGTGCTTCGACCTCCAAGTCCCAAATTATCAACCTTTTAACTTGTTCAAAGTGTCGCAGATCCTTAAATGAACAACAGTCTTTCTTTAAACAATATTTAAATACATAATGTACGTTTGAAAATAAACATTTATTTGATTTTTATTTTTCATTCTTATATTTCTAGTTGAATGCACATTGGAAAATATAACACATAAGAAAATGGAAATTCAATAAATAAATCCTGTCGAAGGGCATCATCACAAGAAGTTACAAAACAATGTTCTCCAATACATCACAAGGCGCATCAGCATACAGCACGCTGCCATTTTCCCGCAAATCAAAGGGTGATCCTTTAACAGTCTCTTCGTTTGGCGACACTCAGCGGTTGTCCAAGTTTGATGAAGAATCTTCATTTACATCTTCATACAGCACCGTGGGAAGAAAATTAAGACGTGTCATTAAATCCCAAGATGATGCACTTCCGCCGTATAAGAAACTAAAAGCCGAGTCTGAAGAGAATAACATTTCGTTTGGCCAATCAAATGAACCTTCCACAGAGTCAATAGAAGGAGACCCTTGTGAATTTGTTGTTGAATTGAGTGATGATGAAAGACCACCAATCTTCCAAGAACGTATGACCAACGAAAGAAGGTCCTTAAGGTCACCTGCTAGTAAAAACCGCAATAAAAGAAAAAAGGCTGAAAATCCTTTCTGCACACTTCGCAGAAGTGGTGAGACTACTGCTTTGCCTGCAGCATTTGATGATCAAACACAAGACCGCAACATCAATCATAGTTCACTCACACTAAACCACGAAGAAGCATTGAATGTACTGAATGAACTGGATGCCATTTTAGACAACCATGCCAGTTCTTCTAGTATAGAACTGACCTCATCGTCAGAGCAAGCAGAAAAAGTAGAAGACTGCCTCTTAGAACTGGACACATATTTGGATGGGCTAGACGACAAGAGTCTTAATAGCTCCTTTGACTGTGATAATGTTGAGGTGCTGAGGAATACTCTCCAACGTCGGCCTAAGACCCTGCCAAAGAATATGCGTAGTAGTTTTACAATTGCAAGAGGCTCCAAGTCTGGCTGTGAAAATGAATCACTAAATCGGGGTCATCTGCTGAGAAAGACCATTGGAAGTGGCAGTGCACTTCGTAGTATGCGCAGCAGTGGCGGTGATGCAACGAATAAGGCCACAAATATCAATAACACTTCCCATTTAGGTAAGATTAAAAAAATAATACATATTTTATTCCTTTGGTTACTTTTTGGTGTCACCATACCGTGGCTCTGATTGTTATGTTTGAAAACTTTTATTTCGAGGTGGTTTTGATTGAACCGATTTAAATTATTTTTTTTAACTCTAGAATTTAAGAGGCTTAGATTTAAAAAAAAACTTGATTTTTTTTATTTTATTTTTTGGTCTAGTACAGTCAAATCAGCTTTTAAACTTGGGCATGGAATTGTATAATTTATTTATGAGGTGGTTTTATAACAAATTTTAAGAGTTTACAACTTTAAATTTGGCGCATTTGTATTAAAATTAATACGAGTACAATGGGAAAAATAACTTAAAAAACTGTATATTTGAGGAGTGTGGTTATGGGGTTTACACATTTAAGCCTTAGTACTAGCCTCCAGTGAAATGAAAGTGAATACGTTGATAAGGATATTTAACAATGTGCTATACCCACGTCGGAAAAGCTCAGGGTAGTGGAATTATCTATGATAATGTTTATGTTGTTTGAAAATATAAGCTATGGAAGGCAATTTGTGAAATCCACACCGGCGCATTTGTGTTGATTTTTCATTTTCAATCGAACATTGAACTAGGCTTTAGAAACAATTTTAGGGGAAGTGAAATCAAGTTTAATTAATCGTGATTAATTAATTGCGCAAACCATTTTTAAGTTTTGCAGGCAGTAAAATCGATCGTAATCGTCACGAAAAATGGCATGACGCTCGATAAAATTTTTCAAAGTGTGACTGGAGCGTGTTGGGTGGTTAGTGGTTGAAGGTTGAGTGGTCGTTGGTGGGGGTGGGGTAGTAGTGGTGGAGGGGGTGGGGTGGTAGTAGAGGAGGGGGTATGGGGGGTGAAAAATTGTCAAAAATTCTTAATGGTTGGTTGGTGGTTGTAGGTGGGCTGGATGGTTGGCGGTGGGGGGGTGGACGTTGTGGTAAAAATTGTCAAAAATGGTGGGTAATTGGTTGGAGGAAAAAATTGACTAAAATGGTAGGTGGTTGGTTGTAGGTGGGGTGGGTGGTTGATGTGGTGTGTGGGGAAGTTTATGAGGAAAAAAATTACTGGTGGTGGGGATTTGGTGTGGAGAGGGGTGAGGAAAAATGGTTGGTTGGTAGGTGTAGGTGGGCTGGGTGTATGGCAGTGGTGGGGGATTTGATGGGTGGTTGAGGAAAATTTTGTTCCTATAAATGAATGTAATCTGTAATAATTGTTATTATAATAAAATAATAAGACTCCATAATTTCTTTGATGGTTTTTAAAAATTATGAATTTTAATGTAAACTTCAATGTTTCACATCTGGCCGGCGCGGTGTTCCGTGGCGGCTAATTTTTTGTAAATAAGGGTTTATGGTAGCCTTTTTAATGGTTAGTCACAGCGCCAGGGATAGGAAATTAGAGAGGAAGGGAAAGGAGATGTCGATGAACAATGGCCTTGAATGTTTGAAGATCAAAATGGCAAGGGAAAATAGTACCAGGCAATTATTCATTTCACATTTGTATTGCTCGGCTAAAGAAAGAATCCCTATATTTCACGGTACCTCCGAAATCGGGCTCAGGTGTTAACTGATGAGCGTTCCTAGCAGGACGAGTGTTACGGGGGAAATGTTTAAGGGGTGGAACGCAGCTGGCTTTTAGAAGACCCGGTAAAATATCGAAAAACATGAAACATTTTGACGATGTTCAAGGGATGGAAATGTTTCAATAATGTTTCTCTCTCCTATCAATTTCAATTTAAGAAACCGCAAATAAAAAGTGATCTAACCGAATCCCATACAGTTTTCTTTGGGCATTGAGCAAGAATTCAAGATTGAATAATATTTTAAAAAGGAAGAGTTTTTTTTAAAGGGTGATTCGAAAAATATTATCATTCTTTTTCAGCCGAGGTCGAGTAAATTAATTAAGTTAATTATGTGGAGTAACCTAGAGAGGTGTATCGGAGCAGAGACGTAAAATTTTTACTATCTCCAATTTCGATATCATTTTTTGGGGATTTTAAGAAATGGTATACTTTGGTGTATTCTGACTTATGTTAATGCTAATTGCGCCGTTATCACTGATGATAGAAACTGCGTTTATTTTTAGAAGAAATAAAAGTCTTTGTAAATACGTTTAAATAAATTTGATGTCTAGTTTTATGATAATCAGTTTCTAGTCTGTTCTATTATTCCGGCCCATGCTAATAATTTGACTTTCTGATCAATTTCTCGAGAAAATAAATAATTCACATAGTGTGCTGTTCAAATAATTAACTGTAATTTTTTACTTAAAAGCCGTTTTACTTATATCTGATTCTAACCTTTTTTTTAAAGGAAATAATCATGATTTCACAAGAACGGATAATATTTTCTTCAAACATCGTATGCAGTTCTTTTTGGTGATTTTATAGAGACGCTAATTTTTTTATTTTGAATCAAAAGTTTATATGCCTATTCTGACAAAAATGTATCTGTTTAAAAAAAAAATTGTATTCAAAGTTGAAAATTGGCGGCTCATGGGTAGCTTTTGAAAGACTTTATATAAGTCTGCCAATGTCCCATTAGTATGGACATTTGAGTTCTTGGACCCGAAATTCCAGCACCAGTTCCCTCAGATGTTGTGATCCATTCATTCCTATAACTCATCATCGTTTTTAAAGTTTTTCTCAAAAATGTATTTTCTGATGATGCAATTTCTTGATGGAAAGTCAAGGAGTAGCGTTGGTGCAGCTACTAAGCTTATTTCTCTAAGACCTCTACTTCTACCCGTACAATAGTTGGCAAAGCTAATGATTTCTAACCTAAGCAGCGCTTTCGAGTTTTGTAGTGGGGCCAGGTTGACTATGGCTTCTATTGCTGCTGGGACGTAACTTGTACCATTTCGAGTGTTTTTCTGGTTCTTATTAATTCGGTTTGTGTTTAGATCGTTCCTTCATGTTGTGCATCTATCGGAGCCTTTTAAAAATCACAAGGGATCTTGTAGCTTCAACGAAAATTTGTTTAAACGTGTTTGTTTCTCGTGAGTTGAAACCTTTGTGTAACTTGCGCAGAGGGTTTCTTCAAATCAATAAAGCTATGTTATTAACAAATCCCAGATATTGTATGTCTTGTGAAGAACAAGATGTTCTAGGAGTTTATCGACTAGGAGACTCCACAGCGAGGGTGACAATACCCCTATTTGAAGAAAACCTTTTGATTATGCTCAGGACCTTTTTTCCATCCCTCGACAGTTTTTGTGCCTAACATTTTGCTTATTCGTTTTATTCTTCCATTCTTGAATAAAAAAATCAAAATTGCAAGTGCGGTTCTAAAATTACTGTTCAATGAACATAATTCCCAAAAAATATTAAAAGCAAGCGAGGGTTTTTTAATTATAACATGAGTTCTGTCACAAATCAGTTAAGTTGAGAAGAATGAGTCTTTTAACATACATTTTGTACTAAGGCTGTTATTTGTTGGACATCTTCTTAATTTTGTTCACCATTACTCTCGTGTGAACTTAGCTTAAGACCAGGCAACCTTGGTTAATAATTCGAAGAGATCGTATTCTATAACTGATAAAATATCAAAACGACAGTTGAATAAGGGGCCTCGAGTCTCGTTTAAAAAAATGTTTTGAAAGGGAGAAACTCTTTCTTCTTTTAACATTTTTCCAACAAAACTTTGAGTTGTACGGTAAAAGAAACTCTGATTGGTTAATTTTAAACAAATTAGAACTAACTTTGTGTCACCATCTCACTCACAATTTGCGGAACCTTCTAATCAATATCATTATTTTTTCTGCAACAAAAACTCCAGCGAAAAAGTTTAGAAGCCTTTAAGGTTTGAACACATAGTACCTACATACTTCATTTTGGTGATAATTATTTTCTTAATGTAGAAAATGCATTATACTTATAGTTATGACTTTCGAAAACGATTGCACGCTGCGGGCGGAGTTTCACGGAAGGCGTTCATTAATATTTATGTATATATAACTATTTTAAGCATATTTACCTTTATTTCCCCAACATGATGTGACGTGAATGAAGTGAGATGGTCAATGAGGCTTTTCAAAAGCAGGTTTGCGGTAGATTCCCCAAACTAGTTTTCTCTTCCCGTCTTTGTTTCCACCTAAAGTTATATTTTCCTTCGGTTTGTAAATACCGGAATAAGGCTCCATCAGTATCCATAAATCGTTTGAATGCACAGAAAAAGGTTATTGGTATTTTCAACGGTTCAGCCATTTTTAAAACCATAAAGATATTTCAAGGGCGATAATTTTTGGTAGTATGTAATGTATATGAAGTACATTATATCTATGTTAATGTATGTATATATTATATTTTGTTTTGTATTAACTTGGTAGGAAAAAGAAGCAGTAAGCACACCGGAAGCAGAGTGCGTGGTAACGGAAAGGGACATTCTTATAGGTATGTTTAAATTTATTTGTATCCATCAGGTTAGTTTGATTTGATGTCGACACTGCGCCCTTCATCATACTGAAGCGTTTTTGGTAGCACTTTGTTCAACCCTATGTTCGATTTTGATGAGTCCGGTGCACATACTGCTTCCGCTTCCGCACTAATGCCCTAGTTTTTTTTTTCTTGTTTTAAAAAATCAGAGCTATGTCTATAGTCTAATTTCTTGTGTTGTTGGGAAGTGAAAAACTTTTTTTTTTTAGACCAGTACACATAACATGGTGAACATACATTCTGATCATTGTTAAAGAATACATAAGCGCATTAGCTAGGTTTCATATTTATTTCACTTGAGACATCAGCGAACCGCCATCAGGCCCGAATCTTCAGGTTTGTAAAGAAAGATATCCCGAGTAACTCGTACCTGGATTCCAACACGTAAACTCCAAAATAAGAGGCGACTGTTTGTTTTTTTTTTTTGTGGAGATGCCAAAAAAATACAGCATTCCTCTCTCCTGGGTGCATGGGTACAGAGATATTCCAATGACGTTAAGCCGGTGGATTTGCGAAACAGGGAAAGCTACCCATTTCAACTGAACGCAGTTGCGAATTTTAGTCAAGTTAAGATGTTACTGCTAGGACAAATCTGAAGTGGACCAGATGTAAGGCATATCTTGCTTCAAAACGGATTTTGCCAAAGCTGATCCCAAAAATTCTCTAAGACTTGAAACTCTATTATCAGACGGTATCGGTTCCAATATATATGTAGGTGTCATAACAGGACACTACTGTCTTTTAGGGTGACATGCCAGACAATTATTGTCCATCTCCTTTGTACATGCCCTACACTGTCTTAAAGAGGAAAGCTCAATCTTCAAGAAGCCATTGTATAATATAAAGTACTTTTAATAAGCCGATTGTTAGGTGCGTCATCTATGTATGAACGACGAACGAAAGCACCTGATTGGAGAGGTTTTTTTCTAGATTGTCATGGGAAGCAACAAAAAAATCAATAGAAGGCATTTGATGTAATGTATAGATAAGAAAACTAGCGCCGCCATTGACGAGATACACAAACAGAAAAAAAATGTTTTTGCAAAAAACTATGCATCAAAATATAAAACAAATTACCTTTAAAAATGGCGTTTTTAATTCCTTGGCAGGTAAAAGTCCGTGTTTTAAAGAGGGCCGTTATTTTTTCGTAATGAATGACCATAACATATATCGCTCGATAGTGGGGAAATTTAAGTTGGTAATAACATACCTCAATGCTTCATTTAATAATATATCGTCGAATGAGGGATTTTTTCTTAGAAACTAGTGACATCTGTGTTCGAGTAATATTTTTTATGTCTAAAGCTATTTGTTATCTATGACAGACAGCACAAGTTTCTATAAAGTGGGGCCCGATTTACCGGATATGTTTAATAGGTAGGTTGAATGTCAAATCCAGCCCTGCATTATTCAATGTTGATGTTAAAAAGCGCAACTCCCTGCGATACCGCTAGTTAAAAACGTTATAATTTCTTTATATAAATGAAATGCAAAGAATCAAAAAAAAAAATGTTTCCTACCGCGCTCATAAGGGCTCAGAGCTCAGATGAGATCTCTAAAGATGTATCTATGCCATAGTCTCGGATCAAACGACCGCACATCACAGCGGATATCAAAGTTCATTGGCTTTTGACTTTTTGCAATAAAGCGTTGCGTTCGTTTCATTACATCAGTGTTTGTTGAGATTAATTTCCATAGCAAATATTTTTTTTTTTTTTCATAAAAGACTTCATGTCTACCGCAATGTGTGCAACCACTTCCATCAGCAATCCCAATCACCATCGTTCCAATCCTATAGAGTAGAGCAATTTCTGTGCGTCTTTTCTCATCAGATCACCAATACAGAATGCGAACAGCTATTGTTGTAGATTCAGCTTCTGACATATAGACCACTTCCCTAATAGAAGAAGCTTTGAATATTCATCGATTATATTCTAATAAAGATTCATAAGTGATTATGATAGTTAATTGAGCTTGGGAAAGGGTAGGTAGGTACTTTCACTTTATGTAGAGATGCGCAGCATTATTTGAATTTTTTTTTTTTAAATTAAATCAATTGAGAAAAAATGAACAATAATGGTGACTCACTTTATGTTGTAAATCGCATGCGAGGGTTAGTCGAACATAGTTTATGTTGCTAGGTAGCTTCGGATTCGCCGACTAGAAACCAAAAACCACAACAAAAATTATTTTTATAAGGTACTTTGATTCAATTGAAGAAGAGTCGCATTATTTTCGAGACGTAATAAATTATCTTAATTACTGCTAAATGTAAGGTCAATTGGATTGCTAATGGGTATTTTCTTATTCCATATTTTTATGCAGGCAAATCGTGCAGATCCACATCGCCTACCCGTAAAACATGGCGCCGTAATTCAATGCGAAAAACATCACTTTTGGTTCTTCCTGATCATATAAAGAGTGAGGAGGACCTTCCAGCAGCAGCAGCAGCAGTAACAGTGACATCTGAGGAATCATCCTTGCCCCAAGAAGTTGAAGATTCAACGACGACAACAACAACAACAACAAGTAGCAGTGTGCCACCCACTATGAGAAGATGTATTTCTCAGACTGATTTCAGTCCCAGTGTACTCACGCCCTATGATATTTTACAAGAAATGGTCGACCGGAACTCTGCTGAAGGGCAAGCACAATCTGAAGACCGTCCGAGGCAGTTTGGACGAAGGGCTGATAATCACCCTAGAATATTTTCAATACGCAGTGAGGCCACAGGCAGTGGTAATCATTGCATCATTATAAATCACGATCGCCCAATGAGCGCTCCAGTAAATGGCTCTGTTGACTGCGGTCGTCGCAATCCAAACACTACGTCACATCTGGCAGATGTTATGTGTTCGGCGTTCATCGGCTCTGAACCGAGCTCAGTTGGATCGTCAAGAAATCCTAGTCCAGTTTCATTGGTTTCTAGCACTGGCTCAAGCTCAATAGGGTCAACGACAGCCGAACACCCTACACGTAGGCCAGCGACTCCACCTCTGGAGAACGGTAATTTACCGCCAAGAATTGCCCACATCGATCCTGATAACAATTTATCAGCACAACAAGACTTCAATGCAGAATGGCCGAATGCTTATAGCCAAACCTTGGCACTGATGTGCTGTACTTTGGGGCTTTTCAACATTAGCCGTTTTGCAAATCAGACAATTCACTATGGAGGAAATTTTCTTCTCCAGTTCCTACTTCTTTCGGTTGTTTTTGGAATCCCACTCTTCTGGCTGCAAATGTGTTTAGGAGCCAAGATTAAGGCTGGACCTGTTTCAATGTGGAAAATCAGTCCAATCTGTAGAGGTATTGGAATAGCCTTGGTATTGGGACAATGTGTTATGGGATTGTATTCTACGGTCAGCATAAGCTGGCTCTTGGTCTACCTTAAGGATTCATTTCTCACAAAAGCTCAGCCATTGTACCGGTGGCAGGAATCATTTTATATGTATGGCCGGTCCACGAATGTGTCTGGGAATCTAACCGAAACGGTTTCGGATTATTTCAACGGAATTGTGTTGCAACGACTACATTTAGGCAGAAGAAGTGATGGCAACGATGTTCGGTTCCAGGTGAGTGATAGGGTAAGTTGGGTCATTTTCTTTCTCAAACCCAAGGATTTGTTGAAAACTTTTATTTATCATTCAAGCAGCTCGCCTTTAATTTGTCTATAATCTGGACAATAGTGTTCTTGGTGCTCTGCAAGGGACTTAAATCGTTTGGAAAAGTCATATTAGTTTTGACCATAGCTCCGTTGGTGTTGTTCATTGTGATCACATGCCGGCTTTTGTATTTCATTGGATTCTCGAATGCCCAGAATATATTCTCAGCTTCGGACTTTGAGGATTTTTTAATCAATTCCAAAACCTGGACTGCAGCTGCTCAGGAAGCTTTTCTAACTTGGGGATTGTTGGGTGCGTCTGTTATATCCATTTGCAGCCGAAGCCATGGAAAGAGCAACAGCAAGGTAGTTCTTCGACGTGAAGCAATATTGGTTGTACTGATGACATTGCTGGGATTGTGTTTGGCGGGAGTATTTGGATTTTCCTGTGAGCAGATTCTACATAAAAATGATTACATCTATGTACCAGGATCTTATGGTGAGCTGAATTTATCTTATTGGATTTTTTATTGAAATTTTTTCATTCGCAGAGTTTATGGACTCCTACACTTCGGTATACTCGCTTAAAGGGCCAATTACACCTGCCCTTATATCGTTTCCCACGAAGTGGGTGCCACATTATTCGAGCCTTCTTGGAGAAACTTATCGTCGACCTCCTATAACTTCATTTCGAGAAAGTGGCTATCAAGCGTTGCGTTTGATAACAGAGCTTTTTCCAGCAGCAATGGCCATAGCACAGGGTGACATTTCATGGATTTGGACTGCCTTAACTTTCTTTATGTTCATTCTATTTGGATTGGGACAATTGTGTGTGATGTGGAAGCCAATTTCTAGTGGTTTGGGCAATTCAACAAGTTCAGTGTTGTTGAGTTGTGTGACTGCGCTATTATTGGGCATACCATTTGCCACCGAAATGGGTCTGGCTATTGTTCATTATTTCGATATGGTATTCGGAGGAGCCTGGTGGATGTTAATTTTATGGACTGCAGAAATTTTAGCTGTCTTTCTGATACGAGGGCGACCGTATAATGGAGATGTGTTAGTTAATGATTTGCGGATGACCGGATCCATGTCTGCGTTTTTGGCACTTTCTTGGAACGTACTCTTACCTATTGCAATGATTACGTTGGCTATCATTGAATACAAAGTCTCACTGACTAGTCAATTTT
This sequence comes from Platycheirus albimanus, assembly GCA_916050605.2. Taxonomy (NCBI): domain Eukaryota; kingdom Metazoa; phylum Arthropoda; class Insecta; order Diptera; family Syrphidae; genus Platycheirus; species Platycheirus albimanus. The sequence continues at coordinate 297,935,385 of OU696696.1, read as the reverse complement.
ATCATTGGAGAGGGAAGTCATACTTTAGCTTTTGGACTCGAAAAGTTGGCGGTCTAACGCAGGTTTCGTTCTTACTTATCGTACCGATCACAGCTATTATTCAAATATACCGCTACCTTTCGAATGGCCCACCTGACATTTTGGATGTAAGTTGCCCTTTTTCTATGCACAATAGTTGGACATTTATGGTTTACATGGTTTCTTTTTTTTAGCGAATTCAACTTTTATATCGACCGACAGAATCTCCATTACCACATCGCCGAGGGCGACCTGGTGCAGATCGCAGCAGGCATCTTGCTGGGCAATATAATTTAAGAAATTCAGATCTTGAAGCCAGCAATGCTGAAGATGATGCCCCACCAAAATACACACCTCCGCCATCTTATACAACAGCAACTGGAGCACGTTTAGCTAAAATCTTGCGGCAAAGCATAAGGCGAAGTGTTCGAAGGTACATATTTCTAAGCTGCAAAACAGTAAAATCAAATACCTAAAACGGTTTTCTTACAGGTTTTTGGGTGAACCTAGTCGGCCTCGGCCTATCCTATCTCTTGAGTCAGCTGACAACAGCCTTCCACCTGACTACTCTACAGTGTTGTCCAATCCTGCTGGTGTTGACAATCAGCCTGAAAACATTGAAATCCGTCCTAGGCCTCTATACAATAGTTACACACAACGAAGCCTTTCTTTGGGTCGCAACTTGAGAGGAGTTCATAAGATTGACGAGTCTATAAGTGAAGCTAGACCCTCATCAGCTGGAACGACCATATTTTCAAGATCCAGACAGCCTTATACAGCATTTGATGTTGCTAATGTCCTGCGAACTTCAACACGTCGACGTGAATCTGGAGCTAACTCAATTGCATCTAGAATCGATCAATCGTTGCGAAATAAGACAAGTTGGTCAGTTGAAAATCTTGTGGTCAATGCAGCACCGTTAGGAGAAAGTAATGCAATTATCTTAAGTGCTTCCCCTGCAGATTCCTTAACCGTTGACAACCCACCGGATAGGTTAGATATTAACGAAAATACATCTGTGATTTGAATCTCCCTCGTTTAACCTGGCTCTCCTCTCGTTAAGTCTCGCTTTAGACTTAACTTTATGTTATTGCAATATAATATACAAATACATATATATAGGTACATTATTTAGAAAGCCTTGTATTAGACTATTTAATATTATTTATAAAATAAACTGAATCGTGAAAAATAAAATAATATGTTAACTGTAAAATGTATAAAGTGCATAATAAATTTAGACGTAGAATAAAATATGAACATTAGTCTTTGAATAATACATTCGAAAAATTCCAGTTATTTTTTGCGTAACGTATTTGAGTCCTTGGTGAATATACCTACAGCTGCAGGTAAGCAATTATTATATTCTGTCCATCATAAATAGGCAGTACAGGCAGTTTGTCTCTCATTCGCACTCGTTTAAGGTGCTATTCTAAGAAAAGCTCTCACAGGGTTTCCGTACTAAGCATTTCAAGAATAGCTTGTAGGGTGACCATCCTTTTTTAAATGGAATTTTTTGTTTAACTTTTTTTATTTATAAATTTGTTTTTGAATTTTTTTTTTAGACGACTAAATAATGCTCAATGTGAAGTCGGTCCACAGAAGGTGGTTTGAAATACACATACCTAGAATCCAAAGCTGTTCGGTAAATATTATCAAGAGAGTAGGAGACAGAACGGAGCCTTGGGAGCACCTGCATATTTTTGTGAATGTCAGACTGGAAACCGTCCAAGACAACGTGAATTGAAGGGTCCGAAATGTAGTTCCCAATCCATAAATGAAGGGGTTCGTCAATACCAAATGCACGCATTTACGATAAAGAGCTTGATGCCAAACCATCAATTGCTTAGGAAATATCCACAATAATCTTACTTTCTCCAAAACGATGTAAAGATTGGTTTCATTGTTCGAAGAGATATACCATCTATCGTAATGCCGGTTATTAAGAAATTACCGTTTTTTAAGATACCTAATTCTTAATGTCAGAGTTTCCATGACTTTGGAAAGAAGGAATGTTAGTGCGATTGGCTGGTAGTTTGAGAGGAATGAAGATACGCCATGCTTTTGGAAGTTTTTTAGTTATTTTTTCCATTAACTAGGAAAAAGACCTGTAGAGTAGGACAGATGGAAAGGCTGTGGCAGGAACTTAACCGGTGTGGAAAAGTTGCTGCAAATAATTCAGCCTTCACTGGAGAGCTTACCACAGGCACAGTTTTCGTTTTCGACGAGCTTTGGAACCGGGGACGTAGTGGAGTTTCGTACGGTTTATACAAATGACCAACGAATTTTACTACCTTTGTGACATTGTGGTATCGTTTGCCTTTCTAGCTTGTTTGAACTTATTTAAATTAATCCTACAAAAGGGGTGGCTTTGTTCCATGAGAAACTTACTTCTTTTTTCTCGATAGTCTCTTTAGAGGTCAAGGGGAACCATGAATTCTCTATTGATAATTGTCCCGTACTAAGAGAATTTGTAACGTTGAAGAACAATAATTTATTTATCATTTCATTCTTTCTTATTGATTATAATATTATATCTTAACTCATAATATTCAATTCATCAAAAGTTAGAATATGAATGATAAATAAATTATATATTAATGTAAATAAAAAAAATAAGTATCTAGCAGAGCCAAGAACATGACAACATCCGTGACATGCCAACTCGAGACATCATCACCAATATCCTCATGCTTCGCCTCTGTATCAACCCACCATCACATCATCTTATCTTCATCTCCATCACAGCTCACACGCATCATGATTGCATTCCATTGACAGCTCACACATTCCACTTACAACCATATATAGCAAGTCCAGGAATAATGAATTAACTGTCAACTTTGTACCACCATAATGCGTGCAATTGTTTAATAAAGGTTTGGTACACATAGGTGTTCTTATATACCGAATCTCCAACACAAAACTTATACGGAACAAAACAAACCCAAAGCAAAATATTCTCATAGTATCTAACTGTAACTCAAATAACCAAAACTCGGAAGTTGAATCGTCAACTCTTCCGATACACAAACTCAAACTCAATATATTCTAAGTCACAAACCAAACTAATCAGAACTAACTCACGGGATGTGTACCATTCACAACCTTAGGGAAGAATTACCAAAACCTACCAACCATTTTTATGCCTGTCTAAGCTGATGTTACTCGCCTTCCCTAGAATATGCTCAGGGATACCAGTGGTTAGGCTATATGAATTCTTCCTTCGAGATGAAAATGTCTCCTTCTGCCGCCAAGGCTATTATGACAATTAGTACCAGAGGTATAATCACCCTCTGGCACGTCCAAGCCATAAACGCCTCGACGGTGCCTACTCTTCCACAGTCGCATCGATCCGTTGTGGGGTGCCATCGCTTACGCTCGCCGGGTGGGGAGTGGTCCTTGCTACAGGAAGATAGGCTGTGTTACATTGTTAATAACGGATCTACGGCCAAGATGGTATTGACCTCGGGGGCTATTTTAGTTGAGCTGGGGCCCGAAGTATGCAGAGAGCTATAGTAAAATCTAAATATTGGATAGTTGGATCATCCATTTCAGACCTGAACTGGATGTACGTATGTAGTTGCTCTAGAATTTCTCCAAGGAAGAAGAAGCGCGGGGACCATAGGTGGTCGTGGCCCCTGAGTATACAATTACAAAAAAAAAGCTCTATGGATTCTACTTCTACTCAAACGGCATGCTAAACAAGTGTAGAAACTCAGAACGAAGGGGGAGGGAACATGGTGGTATTGTCCCTCAAGCCGTCTTTACCCACCCATGAACTTGATACGGAAAGTCCATACCAGTTCCTATGGATTCGCGTTGGCTTATTGACATAATTAGCGAATCCCCCAAAATCGAAAACGTAAAGACAGATGCTTTACTTCATAATTCTCAACAAAATCAAACTAAACTTTCAAACCAAAACGTAACTTCAATAAATTACCAAATGGGAAAACTCACTTTCCATGTCCGCTGCTGTTCTTCGGCTCCAGCCGACTCTCCATTGACCTAAACAAACTTAACGCTTCATACCGATGCTTTGTGCATCACCAATAAACAACACGAAATAACTCAATGGGAATTACCATATTCCTTATTCAAAATCAATCAAAAATACCAAATATTTCTTGAAAACGTTATAAAAATATTTTTAATTATCAACAAAAAAAAATATAAAGAGTGTTCTTAAATATTCTATGGTCTTAAAAGTAACTTATGTTTATACCCTAACCTTGACTTTTACTCAACGCAAAAATGAAACTTCATTACATACGCTAACGCTAGACCATATGAGCTTACTATTGTAACAATCGGTAGGTCTTATTCGCACTACTGACTCTTGATATCCGCTCCCAAAAGCGTGTCTCTTTATTTTTGACACTAGGGTAGCCACTCAAAATTTCAAATAAACACAAATTAAAATTCTTAAATGCTACTCTTTCTGTTCGACTCTTTACTTTTTATGTCACTGACGTGTATTTCACAGATAAAAGAAAACTCTAGAAACACTTGAGACTCTCAAGCGGAGTATGCTACACACTGTCCCGAATCTGATTCGGAACAGCCTTCAAAAATCAATAGAATAAAACTGTGCGGTCGTTTAGGAAGATTCCGTAAACTTCACCTCGCTTTTCTTGATGTTTTTTTAAAGCCGCTTGTGGCATGTATCGTATTCTTTAAATTGAAACTTGTAACCGATGCGAATGCTAATTTATCTTCATATCTTTTAATCAAAATTCCCGTAGTTCTTATCAACGGATATATGTTTTCATCAATCACAAATATAGTCAACAAATGTATAATATAACTTGTAATATACCAAAGATAATTATGGAACGAACTCACCCAAAACTTTGCTGCCGAAGTGCACTCTGGATCAAAGCTGGAACTGTGTTTTTGCTGTACTGATGAATAAAGTTATATGGTTATACATTTGACGATGTTTGATGATATTTGTTTTCACTGATTCTACGTTAAGAGCCTTACTGGCTTTTGACCAAAACAAAGGTTATAAGTTTTACTTGGTTACTTTCTCAAAGAAATGCAAACTAAGCTATGGTAAAGCCTAGGGTTTTAAAATTACGTTACACTTTACTATTTCACTGAATTGATTTTTGGATTTCTTGTGTATCTTGAGAATTTAGCTTCTTTCTACGTCATAGGTCTTTATAATGCCCCAAATCTTCTCTTTCAGCTCTTTTTCATTTGTGCTTGCTCAATCTATATCCTTAAATCGTTTCTTAAGAACCTGGAATTTAATGGTTTCCGGAAAAATGACCTTCTAAACATGGACACCCTGTCAGAATTGAAACGTTAAAATCTTATTTAACCAAAGTTAACTAACTACGTATAAATTTATATATTCCACAATATAAAATATCTAAATACTTGATAATCATATGAACAATACGTAATTATGAAGGTGACGCCGATGGTATTGGTGTTGCTTGTCGTCGATTCAGGTGGACCGACACTGGGGAGGGCGAAGCGCCGCTACTCCGTTTCTCCTCAGTGTCTCCACTGAAAGAAACTTTGGCTTGTGTAGAACGCTGCGTCGCAATGATGGTGTTTCGACGTTCGTTTCAGCTCAGACTTTCCAGTTATGTCTTTCAGATTTGGTAAATCAGCACTCATGGAAGAAAACACGTGTATTTGCAGGTTTGGAATGGTGAAGACTGTATTGTAACTCGGTCTTTCACAAAGTTTAATTTACAGCAAATTCCAGTAAGTATAAAAGCGGGAAATGAAGTACGAGATACGTGGAAACAATGACGCAGATGAGGAAGAAAAAGAAAAAATCTTCGGCGTGTCTCCTGAAGGGGTCAATCCTTTTCACTTATGCACAAATAAAAAATGCGAAGAAATTTCCTTAATTTTCACATCAAAATTCTTATTGAGGTTGCCTATTTTTATTTGTACCGAATTTAACCACAATTGGAACAGGATTTTTTTCTTTTTTTGTTGCTCTTCGGGCGACTACGCAAACTGCGTATTGGAGGTTGTGGCAACCGCGTGGCTATGACGCCGATGCTTGGGTTGGCCACTCCAAGGGCACGCCGGAATTTTCTTGGTGGGTTTCACTGCACTTGTTGTTCTATTCTGCGCCTTTGATTTCCTTTTATTTACTCTTATTTACAAACCTATAAATATCCTGCACAATTATTCACTGGTTATAATACTGTGGCGTTAAGCCAGATCAATGGTTTTTACATTCTAAGAATGTTCCGACCAAACAAAAAAAAATGAATCTCACTCACCTGAGTTTGTATCCATGTGGGGGTTTAATTTTTGCTCCATGCAATGATGGTGAGGAGGGAAGACCTTCTTCTTGTGACTGGTCGACGGAAAAGACTTTATCGTATCCGCCGCCAGTCACAGGAAACTTCCGAGGAATTCTTTATAATTCCTCAGCTTATGAAACTTACTTTTTTGGTAGGGAGATCAGCCATATTGGCATATTGCTGATATCGCCCAAAAACCAGACGAGTGAAGTTGGCACCGGTCATGGTGCCAAAAATTAGAATTCGGATGCGCTCCGAAAATACCTACGTAAGGTATTATGAATGTGTTCACTCGTTTGTCGCAAACGTAAAGTTGTGCGTAAGTGGACTTTTACGTAACGGATTGTCTGCGATTTATGCAGATCAATCATTTTAGTATTTATAAGTGTATGAATATTAAAATTATTATTCGTGAAAACGTGATGATGGATCCGTGTAGGATTTACAATTTATTGTAGAGTAGGTATATCATCATAATTAATGTAATCGGTGTTAGGTGGAAATCGATGGTATGCATTTTGGTGCGGTTCTGCAAAAATGGCATTGGCATGTAAATTCAAGAAAAAGGGAGTAGCATTGAAAAAGATGACATGGAATTTTGCTTTCTAGGTGTCATGTCATTTGTAATGGGTTTGGTGGTGTGTTTGCGGGTTGGTTGGGTGAAGGAGGTGGTGTGACAGAATATTTTTCATTACAAAACTTGTTTGTTTACGAACAGTTCTCAACTGTTTTCAACAAACAAGAAGCTGAAAATAGATGTTGATAAAAAAAAATAACTTGGGATTTCTAATTAACGACTGGAGTGTTTGGATGGAACTACTTGCCCACCCCTGGAGTCTCATGCACAGCTGACGCCGGGCCAATCTACTCCTAACTGGGTTTACCAAAATCATGTATCACAGAAAAAAAATTTATCTCTTTAGGTCCTTGGTATGTGCTGTGGATAGGTGACCATTGCTATTCATCACCTCGTAAAGATTATTACCAACTATTCTATGAATTACTACTTTTATAAATTTCGGGCTGAGCTTTGCGTTGAAGTGTTTTGTGGCATCACTCAACACCATGTTTCTTTTATATACTGTTTCACCTACATTAAATGAAATTTTCCTACTACGGAGGTTATAGGTATGCTCGTACTTTTCGTGGGCGTTTTCTAGGGTAGATTTCAGGTAGTTATGGAGGATGTTCATTTTAGCTACTTTTGGTAGCCAATTTATCTCGGACTGATTTAGTCCGCCTAATTTCCTCAATAACTTGTAATCGTGCCCATGCTCAATCATGCGTTGGCCGAAGAGAGCTTCGTATGGTGACATAGTAAGGGCAGAATGTATGGTGGTTCTTAAGGCACTGCTTATGGAAGACAGATGGATATCCCAGTTGGTTTGCTTTGGGTCGACATACGACCTGATGGCCGCCAATATTGAGCGGTTAACCCTCTCGCTCGCATTCGGTTGGGGAGAGTAGGCCGCTGTCTTAACGTGGTTTACTCCATAAGTCTCCAGAAGTTTTGTAAATTCGTGACCGACGAATTGGGTTCCGTTGTCAGACAATATGCTCTCAGGCACACCAAACACTAAAAAAACTTCCTCTTGTAGGAAACGTACTGCACTTAACGCATTAGCCTTCCGTAGAGGTTTTATTATTACAAATTTAGTTAATTGGTCCAATACAATAATAATGTAAGAATTGCCGCTTTTTGACCGAGGATAGGGACCAAGGAAGTCAATGTAGAGATGCTGGAAAGGCCTCTCCACATTGAATCCTTGCCCCATTTCGGCTCGTAGAGTTATATTGGATGCTTTGCTCATCTTGCAGGTTTCGCATTTGTTAATGAATGTCTTTACTTGGGTGTACATATTTGGCCAATAAAATTGGTTCTTTAAACGATAAAGAGTCTTGGTCAGTCCTCCATGTGCAGCTCGTGGTGGATTGTGCGCGAGGGTTATCAGTTCATCGGTCATCACTGACGGTATCCAGAGCTTCCAGACTAGGTCATCCTGTAGAGGATTTCCCACTACATGTTTCGTCTGCTTATAGATGTAACCATCTGAAACTTTAAGCTCTGGTAACCGCTCTTGGTTTGCATTGATGTGGTCGATGAGCTGTTGATATTCGGTAGACTTGAAATGTGGACTATCCAGGTCGATATGAAGGACTTCGGCTGGTTCGACTTGAGTTGAAACTGAAGCTAAGACTTGGTAATCTACCGACTCAGTTTCGTAAACTCTAGACAGAGCGTCTGGTACCACGTTCAGTGTACCTTTGCGGTGTTCAACCTCAAAATCGAAGCCTTGAAGCCTCATACTCCACCTGGCTAGTCTACCTGTTGGATCTTTCAGACTCATCAACCACTTCAAACTAGAGTGATCAGTGATGACTCTGAACCGGTAACCTTCCACGTATGCACGGAACTTTTGAATACCTTGGAAGGCAGCGAGGCATTCGCGTTCGGTAACGGAATAGTTCCTCTGCGCAGCGTTCAATTTTTGAGAAAAATAATAAATGGGGCGTTCAGCTCCGTTCTCATCCCGCTGGCAGAGAACACATCCGATACCGGACGCGGATGCATCGCACAGAATTATGAACTCTTTTGAAAAATCAGGATTCACCAGAATTGGTGCGGAGGTCAGGGCTGACTTGATGTCGGCGAATGCTTTTAAGGCTTCATCGTTGAAGCTGAATGGTTTACCCTTCTTTAGGGTGTCGGTTAGAGGAGATGCTAATGTGGAAAAGTCCTTGACGAATCTACGGTACCATCCCGCCATTCCAAGAAATCGTCGAACTTGACGTTGGGTTGATGGTACCGGAAAATCTATGATGGCCGCAATCTTTGCCGGGTCGGCCTTTAAACATCCCTGACCTACCTTATACCCTAAGTAGTGCAGTTCGCTAAAACAAAATTTCGATTTTTCGACATTTATTGTCAGACCTGCCTCGCTCAAACGGTTACTAACTATTTTAAGAATTTTTATATGTTCGTTAAAAGATTTTGACACAACTAACAAATCGTCCAAATAGACGAAGACTTGTTCTCTGAGGGCTGAAGGAATCACGCGGCTCATCAAATAGGACAGAGATTGAGCTGCGTTACAAAGGCCGAATGGCATTACTTTGAATTGATATAGGGGACGCCCAGGTACTGTAAACGCTGTCTTTTCCCTGGATCCCGCCTCCAACGGAATTTGCCAAAATGCGTCTTTCAGGTCTACACTTGAGATGTAATGGGTATCTGAAAGACGCGACAACAGACCCTCGATATGCGCAATTGGGCCCGCATTCTTCTTGGTCACAGAGTTTACTTTTCGGAAGTCGAGACATAGCCTGTTCTTACCCGGTTTCCGAACTAGGACTACCGGTGAACTCCAGGAACTATTACTTTCCTCGATGACTCCTAACTCTAACATGCGGTCCAATTCCGCATACATGAGGGCCTGAATTGCTGGAGAAACGGGATAATGCCTTTGCTTAATAGGCATTGCGTCTCCCGTATCTATAACATGTTCAAGCAAGCTCGTTCTCCCTAGTCCTTTGGCTGCAAATGATGGAAATCCACTGATGACTTCCTTCAGCCTCTTTTCTTCGGATAGAGATAGCTTGCATCTGTTTTTATACTCTTCATTTTCATATGGTGACGGACTCACGCTCATTCCGGAGATTATGTGGGGAGCTAACTGGAACTTGCTCCAGAAATCTACTCCGAGATAAAGGCGCTGTGATAGAGTAGGAACCAAGTAAAAGTCCATAGACTTACTTAATCCTCTATAATTTACGATCGTCGTGATCACTCCAACAATGTCCTGCTTGTTCCCGTCCGCTGTAGAAACTGAGGATGAAACTTTCTTAATGTTGACGTTCTTTGCTTTGAGGTATTCGAGCTTGTTTGTGCCGATGCAACTTATGCTCGCTCCTGAATCGAGCAGGCCGAGCCATTCGTCTCCGAAGATTTCTACGGTCACGTATGGTCTTGGATCGCTTGATTTGCTCTTTATAGTCGCTGTTGCTATGTTTCTATATGTTCTCCTCTTGGCTTGGAAACGTTCTCTCATAACGCGGATCTTCCTGGACACTGTTGGAGTGTTCATGATGCGCTTTCTCGCTTCATAATACTCCCTGAGGCGTGTATGGAATGATTTCCGCGGTAATTCAATTTTCGTTTTGTTATTCAATTCATAATTAATATTGGGACTTAACTTAGGTTTATCGGATTTCAGAATAGTGATAGGCTTATTGGTATTTAGAATTTTAATAGGCTTCTCGTTATTAGTAGAATTCAGATTTGGGTTTTGTTTACTTATACTATTAGTGGTAATATCTTCTTTACGGGGTTCTTGAATCACTGCTCCGGGTTTTGAAGACCCGAACGAATCCCCCCGGAAGAAAGATTGTTCTGCTGGCGGTTTTCCGAACATTTCGGACAGTTCTGCGTAACATAGTCTGGCAGACCGCACTTGTAACAAAACAAGCCGCTTCTCGGGTTTGTACAATCCCTGTGGATATGACCCACGCCCTTACATTTCCAGCATACGACATTCGCAGACTCTCTCCTTAACGCTTCGATCTGTGCTGGAGTAGCTACTGCCTGGGAATCAACTGCTGGTTCCACTTCGCTTACTACACGCTTCGGTTGCGTGTTCCAAGCGCCAGGTACAAATTTTGGTCGTGTAGACTCTCTTTTGTCCATATACTTTTCTATGGTGCGACATACGTAAGCCATTTGAGGAAGGCTGCTCGTATTGAACGTAATGAGCAATTCGCCCATACGCCTATTTACGTTATTCTTAATCGTATCGACCATTTCACTAGGCTGCTTGGGAACACGCATTCTCGAATTGAGAATCATTAGTGCGTCGTAAAACTCGTTAAACGTTTCTCCAGGCAGCTGCTTTCGATCATTAATTTTCCTCGAGAGCTCACCGTCGGTCTCTAAACTCCTGTATTGTTCCAGGAAGGCTGACTTCAAAGTAGTCCAAGGCACATTTGGGTTGTTCTTTAAGTACATCCAGTACCATGTTTCCACAGGTCCAGAGACGAAGTGGTGGAAATTAAGAACTATGTCGTCCCATGGGACATTATAACTACTTCGAATGACTTCTAACCGGAATAAAAAGTCGTCCACTGGAATGTTTCGACCGTCAAAATTGATTCCCCATTTGTGGTACAACGGGTACCTTCCTGGAAAATGAGAGTTCGACGCGGTCGGTGGCCGTGGAGGCGAACTTGCTCCGGAATTATTCTCATTTTGCATCCCACCTACGCGAGTAAGGAATGCTTCTAAATCGGCCGCTTGAGCCATATCCACCGGGTGCACTACCGGGTCGATCGAATTTCTTTCTTGGTTAGCGTTACCAGAGGTGCCATTTGGCAAGTCACTTCTTTGTGAAACCGATCTCCTGTTTCTTGACAAGATTGGGTTCGTTGGATTCTGAGGTACATTATTTTCTCTGTTTCTACTGTTTGAGACTCCAGGAATGTTCAAGTTGTTTCTGAGGGGGTCCGCATTAATGAAATGAGATGACGCAGATTGGGTTGGATCAGCAGGCAGGAAGGAGGTTCTAGGTTTATTAATTGCGTTTAATGCTGCACGTGAAGTGCTTGCTATTGAATGACCTTGCGTGTTAGCAGTAGTACTGCGCATTAAGTTAGCCATTTTCTCTAAGAGCTCATTTTGGCTCCTTGCAAGTTCTTGCTGGAAGAATTTTCTTTCTTCCTCTAACTGAGAATTTATTGACGCACTTACTACGTCGTGAACGTAATTTGACCAACCATGCCTATCTGCTATTAACACGTTTTGAAGGGGCGCATTCGCTGCGTTTCCTTCGATTCTTGGGGAGGGTGAATTGTCTCCCAATAAAATGTCCATTGCCGCTTGCTCCATTGCTTCGTATTGCGGATCATCGTTGTTACCAACTTCAATATCTACATTATCCTCATTATCAGCCATGATTCAAGACAAATTTATAAAAAAAAACTATTGACTTTAAATGTGGGATAAAAAAAATTGTTCAAGAAAAATTCGTTTTAATTCTCAAAAAGGGTCGTTTCTGGGTAGGTATATAGTATAAAAAAAAAGGATCACTTATGTGATAAAAGAGACTTAAATCTATTACTTTGGGTTTTGGCTCAAAAATGAAAGCGAGTTTGGTAAACTCCTCACAACAAACCAATAGTAAGCAACTTACTATATACGTCACCAAAATTCTTAAACTTAAACTAAAGTCGCTTAAACTTGAAAATACCTGAACTCAACAATACCTAAACTCGAAAATACTTAAACTCAAGAAACTTCAAACTTAACGATACTCAAATTACTAAATCGGTTATAACTAAACTTATGGTCGCTAACTTCAACGAAACTTAAACTTAATCTGAAATACTTAGACTCAAAAAGAAATTCAAAAATCAAATACTTAATTTCAGAAACACTTAAGTTTCAGCTTAACTCAACAGAAACACTTAAGTTTCAACTCAACTTAACTTAACTAACTTACTAAACTTAACTAGACTTAACTAAACTGCACGTCGAAATTCAGAAGTACTCAAACTTCAACTCGACAAGACTTACTAAACTAAACCGTACGCCGCAAGGCAAAATTCAGAAGTACTTAAACTTCAACTAAACTTAACTTAACCAAATCGTACGCCGCAAGGCAAAAATTCAAAACAGAAGCACTTAAGCTTCAACCAAACTAAACGTGTTATAACGACCTGCCGGCACGCAGAACCAAACAGCCACCGTTAAACACTCAAACCGTACAGGACTCACAGTCGATAAGCACGTATAACTTATCAGCCACCGCTATCCCAAAACCAAAAACTAACTAAACTTAACCAAACTTAACAGTTCTTCGATCGACAGGCACGTATAACCTATCAGCCACCGTTGAACCAAATTCTAAACTCAAAAACTTACTATAACTATACTTAAACCTTACGCCAACTGGCAATACTTAAACTTTCAGCAAAAATATATTCAAATTCAAACTGACTCAAAATAACTTAACTTCCAAAAACTTACTCAATAATACTTGTTCAAAAACTAACTCAATAATATTCGTATATTATCAAAAAAACTAACTATTCATCAATACGGTCGGAGAGTCGACCATCACTTCCGGCAGCAGCAAGACAGGACCAATGAATCATTCGCCTTCAGCGACATGATTCACGAAGTCCAAAAAAAAATTTTTAATTTAACTTTAATCAAACTTGCTTCTTCCTTGAAGACAACAGACAACTCAAAAATACTCAAACATGAAGCTTGGTCAAGTGAATCATACCACTGCAACAGACGTGCGCCGAGAATACATCATCAGCCACCGGTCAATGTATCAGAATTCACTTGACTTCTACTACACACACGAGAAAATCTAAACTGCAAAAACAAAATTATGAGAGGTGTGAAAAGGGGTTTTGAAATCGAAGCGGAGTCATCAAATCAAACTAGCTGCTTCTGCAACAGACGTACATCAGGAATAACATCACTAATTACCGGTCAAAAGGTTCACTAGGCCAACTCTATACTCCTATTCTATTTTCCTAAGTGTGCGTTTCAGCAACTGACGACTGGACGAACAACTTCAAATCCGGCCCGGACAGAAACGTTCCTTAAAAAAATTGAGGTTCCGCCAGAGTGTATTAGCTCATAGCGACAGACGAGGATCACGACTCAGTCACAATAATCCCCCGGACAATGATATGCTAGGTTACACTCTGCGGAATTACTCTAGAATAAACTTCGCGCAAAAACAAATCTGCAAAAAAAAATTTTTGCCTAAAACACATAATCAAAAATTCCAAACAACTAATCCAAAATTTACTAATCCAAAATCTTACAGGCTCTAAGTCTTCGGGCCCCACGTTGGGCGCCATCTGTAACGTTGAAGAACAATAATTTATTTATCATTTCATTCTTTCTTATTGATTATAATATTATATCTTAACTCATAATATTCAATTCATCAAAAGTTAGAATATGAATGATAAATAAATTATATATTAATGTAAATAAAAAAAATAAGTATCTAGCAGAGCCAAGAACATGACAACATCCGTGACATGCCAACTCGAGACATCATCACCAATATCCTCATGCTTCGCCTCTGTATCAACCCACCATCACATCATCTTATCTTCATCTCCATCACAGCTCACACGCATCATGATTGCATTCCATTGACAGCTCACACATTCCACTTACAACCATATATAGCAAGTCCAGGAATAATGAATTAACTGTCAACTTTGTACCACCATAATGCGTGCAATTGTTTAATAAAGGTTTGGTACACATAGGTGTTCTTATATACCGAATCTCCAACACAAAACTTATACGGAACAAAACAAACCCAAAGCAAAATATTCTCATAGTATCTAACTGTAACTCAAATAACCAAAACTCGGAAGTTGAATCGTCAACTCTTCCGATACACAAACTCAAACTCAATATATTCTAAGTCACAAACCAAACTAATCAGAACTAACTCACGGGATGTGTACCATTCACAACCTTAGGGAAGAATTACCAAAACCTACCAACCATTTTTATGCCTGTCTAAGCTGATGTTACTCGCCTTCCCTAGAATATGCTCAGGGATACCAGTGGTTAGGCTATATGAATTCTTCCTTCGAGATGAAAATGTCTCCTTCTGCCGCCAAGGCTATTATGACAATTAGTACCAGAGGTATAATCACCCTCTGGCACGTCCAAGCCATAAACGCCTCGACGGTGCCTACTCTTCCACAGTCGCATCGATCCGTTGTGGGGTGCCATCGCTTACGCTCGCCGGGTGGGGAGTGGTCCTTGCTACAGGAAGATAGGCTGTGTTACATTGTTAATAACGGATCTACGGCCAAGATGGTATTGACCTCGGGGGCTATTTTAGTTGAGCTGGGGCCCGAAGTATGCAGAGAGCTATAGTAAAATCTAAATATTGGATAGTTGGATCATCCATTTCAGACCTGAACTGGATGTACGTATGTAGTTGCTCTAGAATTTCTCCAAGGAAGAAGAAGCGCGGGGACCATAGGTGGTCGTGGCCCCTGAGTATACAATTACAAAAAAAAAGCTCTATGGATTCTACTTCTACTCAAACGGCATGCTAAACAAGTGTAGAAACTCAGAACGAAGGGGGAGGGAACATGGTGGTATTGTCCCTCAAGCCGTCTTTACCCACCCATGAACTTGATACGGAAAGTCCATACCAGTTCCTATGGATTCGCGTTGGCTTATTGACATAATTAGCGAATCCCCCAAAATCGAAAACGTAAAGACAGATGCTTTACTTCATAATTCTCAACAAAATCAAACTAAACTTTCAAACCAAAACGTAACTTCAATAAATTACCAAATGGGAAAACTCACTTTCCATGTCCGCTGCTGTTCTTCGGCTCCAGCCGACTCTCCATTGACCTAAACAAACTTAACGCTTCATACCGATGCTTTGTGCATCACCAATAAACAACACGAAATAACTCAATGGGAATTACCATATTCCTTATTCAAAATCAATCAAAAATACCAAATATTTCTTGAAAACGTTATAAAAATATTTTTAATTATCAACAAAAAAAAATATAAAGAGTGTTCTTAAATATTCTATGGTCTTAAAAGTAACTTATGTTTATACCCTAACCTTGACTTTTACTCAACGCAAAAATGAAACTTCATTACATACGCTAACGCTAGACCATATGAGCTTACTATTGTAACAATCGGTAGGTCTTATTCGCACTACTGACTCTTGATATCCGCTCCCAAAAGCGTGTCTCTTTATTTTTGACACTAGGGTAGCCACTCAAAATTTCAAATAAACACAAATTAAAATTCTTAAATGCTACTCTTTCTGTTCGACTCTTTACTTTTTATGTCACTGACGTGTATTTCACAGATAAAAGAAAACTCTAGAAACACTTGAGACTCTCAAGCGGAGTATGCTACACACTGTCCCGAATCTGATTCGGAACAGCCTTCAAAAATCAATAGAATAAAACTGTGCGGTCGTTTAGGAAGATTCCGTAAACTTCACCTCGCTTTTCTTGATGTTTTTTTAAAGCCGCTTGTGGCATGTATCGTATTCTTTAAATTGAAACTTGTAACCGATGCGAATGCTAATTTATCTTCATATCTTTTAATCAAAATTCCCGTAGTTCTTATCAACGGATATATGTTTTCATCAATCACAAATATAGTCAACAAATGTATAATATAACTTGTAATATACCAAAGATAATTATGGAACGAACTCACCCAAAACTTTGCTGCCGAAGTGCACTCTGGATCAAAGCTGGAACTGTGTTTTTGCTGTACTGATGAATAAAGTTATATGGTTATACATTTGACGATGTTTGATGATATTTGTTTTCACTGATTCTACGTTAAGAGCCTTACTGGCTTTTGACCAAAACAAAGGTTATAAGTTTTACTTGGTTACTTTCTCAAAGAAATGCAAACTAAGCTATGGTAAAGCCTAGGGTTTTAAAATTACGTTACACTTTACTATTTCACTGAATTGATTTTTGGATTTCTTGTGTATCTTGAGAATTTAGCTTCTTTCTACGTCATAGGTCTTTATAATGCCCCAAATCTTCTCTTTCAGCTCTTTTTCATTTGTGCTTGCTCAATCTATATCCTTAAATCGTTTCTTAAGAACCTGGAATTTAATGGTTTCCGGAAAAATGACCTTCTAAACATGGACACCCTGTCAGAATTGAAACGTTAAAATCTTATTTAACCAAAGTTAACTAACTACAGTGGCTCACAGCCTATTTGATACAGTGCCTCTTTTTTATGTTAAGTTGCAAAAATGCAAAAACGAGGAAGATTATATAAAAAATTTGAATGCAGTTTTAAAAATTATAATTTGTTTAGTAAAATAACTTCATTTATTTACCAATTTTTTTTTTAAATAACACGAAAATTCAAAATTCTTAAAATATTGCAATATTTTATAACACAGCTTATTTGATACAGTCAAAAATATTTACGAACAGTTGGTAACATTTTTTTCTTTAGTATTTAGTATGATAGCCTTTTGCATTTTCAACAGCTTTGAGCCTGTTTGGCATTGAATCAACAAGCTTTTGCGTTACCTGAGGGGTGATTTTTTGCCATTCTTCGATTAACACCCTCTTTAACTGCTCTTTGCTGGATATCTTATGCTCTCGAACTTTTTTGTCCAATAAAGACCACAGATTCTCAATAACATTCATGTCAGGTGACTGTGCCGGCGGTGTCATCAAATGGGGGCAGTTCCATATGAGCCAGGTCTGCACAATTCCTGACTTGTGCTTCGGGTCGTTGTCTTGATAAAATCTAAATTGATTCCGTATACCAAGTTTCACCGCACTTTGAAGCAAATTGTTTTTCAAAATATTGAGGTAGCCGTTTTTGTCCATGACCCCCTCAATGAACTCTAAATTTCCCACACCAGCTGCAGACATACAGGCCCATACCATCACACTGCCACCACCATGCTTCATAGTAGCTTTTAAATTTTCTTTTTTCAGCTCCGTATTCGGTTTTCGCCAGACGTATGACATACCATCCGAACCAAAAATGTTAAACTTGGACTCGTCTGCAAAAATTACGGTGTTCCAAAAGTCAGCACCTTTAGATATATGCTCCCTAGCAAAGGCAAGTCGGCTTCGTTGATTTTTTTTGCTGATAAATGGTTTTTTACGAGCTACTCGCCCATTAAAGTCTTGCTCTCGAAGCACACGGCGGATAGTTTCAGCACTGCATGACTTACCCAGTTCTTGCTGAACTTCAATTGCCAGTTTTGGAGCCGATA
This sequence comes from Platycheirus albimanus, assembly GCA_916050605.2. Taxonomy (NCBI): domain Eukaryota; kingdom Metazoa; phylum Arthropoda; class Insecta; order Diptera; family Syrphidae; genus Platycheirus; species Platycheirus albimanus. The sequence continues at coordinate 297,917,291 of OU696696.1, read as the reverse complement.
ACTTTGGGTTAACTTTAATTTTGCGCACAATGTAGCGTTCATCAGACGCGTTGAAGATTTTGTTTGGTGCTTTTCTTCCTTTATTTTGGACCCGATTTTCATGCACAAAACGTTCAATGATGTGCTGAACTGTAGATGGACTCAAGTTAACACATTCAGCAATTTTCCGGACTGATTTTCCGTTTTTGTAGTGGCTAATGACCAGTTCACGCTGTTCAATAGTAGTACGGGGTCCCATTTTATTTTTAATTGGTTTATCGACTTCAGAAAAAATTAAAATCAGTAAAACGAGACTGCAAACACAATTTAAATGACAGAAAAAAAAAACAAACAACGATCAGCCCGAGAAAATCAGCCATTACGATGCATTGAAGTAACTGTATCAAATAAGCTGTGAGGTGTTTTTTGCCTAAAAAGTTGCTGTTTGCCTCTTTCGGGGCGTGGGGGGGGGGGGGGGGTATTATTAATAACTCTGTTTAACGGTTTATGTTCATTGAACATGGACCTTAAAATCTTCATTACATTTTTGTTTGTATGCTTCCTAGATGTTGAAGTTACAAAGCTTTTCATTTTAAAAAAGATACTGTATCAAATAAGCTGTGATCCACTGTACGTATAAATTTATATATTCCACAATATAAAATATCTAAATACTTGATAATCATATGAACAATACGTAATTATGAAGGTGACGCCGATGGTATTGGTGTTGCTTGTCGTCGATTCAGGTGGACCGACACTGGGGAGGGCGAAGCGCCGCTACTCCGTTTCTCCTCAGTGTCTCCACTGAAAGAAACTTTGGCTTGTGTAGAACGCTGCGTCGCAATGATGGTGTTTCGACGTTCGTTTCAGCTCAGACTTTCCAGTTATGTCTTTCAGATTTGGTAAATCAGCACTCATGGAAGAAAACACGTGTATTTGCAGGTTTGGAATGGTGAAGACTGTATTGTAACTCGGTCTTTCACAAAGTTTAATTTACAGCAAATTCCAGTAAGTATAAAAGCGGGAAATGAAGTACGAGATACGTGGAAACAATGACGCAGATGAGGAAGAAAAAGAAAAAATCTTCGGCGTGTCTCCTGAAGGGGTCAATCCTTTTCACTTATGCACAAATAAAAAATGCGAAGAAATTTCCTTAATTTTCACATCAAAATTCTTATTGAGGTTGCCTATTTTTATTTGTACCGAATTTAACCACAATTGGAACAGGATTTTTTTCTTTTTTTGTTGCTCTTCGGGCGACTACGCAAACTGCGTATTGGAGGTTGTGGCAACCGCGTGGCTATGACGCCGATGCTTGGGTTGGCCACTCCAAGGGCACGCCGGAATTTTCTTGGTGGGTTTCACTGCACTTGTTGTTCTATTCTGCGCCTTTGATTTCCTTTTATTTACTCTTATTTACAAACCTATAAATATCCTGCACAATTATTCACTGGTTATAATACTGTGGCGTTAAGCCAGATCAATGGTTTTTACATTCTAAGAATGTTCCGACCAAACAAAAAAAAATGAATCTCACTCACCTGAGTTTGTATCCATGTGGGGGTTTAATTTTTGCTCCATGCAATGATGGTGAGGAGGGAAGACCTTCTTCTTGTGACTGGTCGACGGAAAAGACTTTATCGTATCCGCCGCCAGTCACAGGAAACTTCCGAGGAATTCTTTATAATTCCTCAGCTTATGAAACTTACTTTTTTGGTAGGGAGATCAGCCATATTGGCATATTGCTGATATCGCCCAAAAACCAGACGAGTGAAGTTGGCACCGGTCATGGTGCCAAAAATTAGAATTCGGATGCGCTCCGAAAATACCTACGTAAGGTATTATGAATGTGTTCACTCGTTTGTCGCAAACGTAAAGTTGTGCGTAAGTGGACTTTTACGTAACGGATTGTCTGCGATTTATGCAGATCAATCATTTTAGTATTTATAAGTGTATGAATATTAAAATTATTATTCGTGAAAACGTGATGATGGATCCGTGTAGGATTTACAATTTATTGTAGAGTAGGTATATCATCATAATTAATGTAATCGGTGTTAGGTGGAAATCGATGGTATGCATTTTGGTGCGGTTCTGCAAAAATGGCATTGGCATGTAAATTCAAGAAAAAGGGAGTAGCATTGAAAAAGATGACATGGAATTTTGCTTTCTAGGTGTCATGTCATTTGTAATGGGTTTGGTGGTGTGTTTGCGGGTTGGTTGGGTGAAGGAGGTGGTGTGACAGAATATTTTTCATTACAAATTCAAGATAAGACATTTTGAAAAGGCAACTCTAAATAAAGCTGAAATTATTGCTGTCCTTAACGGAAATTGCAGGGCTGATTGGAACAGACTCTCGAATTATATTTACGTGGCTATAAACTATAGAAAACAAATCTTAACAGAGTTTATTTGATTTGAAAATAGTGTGAACTATGAACGTGTACACATCACTTTAAAACTTTAAAATTTAGGATTTCTCTTTAAATTTATCTAAAATCAAAAATTGTATCTTTTTTATAAATGTACTTAAATGTAAAATTATTTGTATCTTTTCACTTACCCGACAGACGACTCTTTATGTCATTGTCGTAAGTTTTTAAAATTTTTCAACATAACTTTCTTTCAAGTTAAACTCAAAAATGTATAAATATATTAAGTTGAAAATAAAAAACATTTTACTACTACTTAACTTACTACTACTACTCTGTTGATAATTTTAGTTCTGTTCGGAACAATATTTCGCATACCGCAGAGAATAATGTTTCCAGAGAAATTGTTGAAGCCGTCTCAGTTGGCTTATTCGTATTGTCATACGGCTCCCTTTAGGATTTTTTCTTTAACTGGTATGCTGGAGGTGGAGCACGAGAAATCAGCTGAGATAATAAAATTAAGATGTAAGGTAAAAAACAAGTCTAGGGTAAGACTTGCAATTATTTTTGGCTTATCGACAAGATGAGTGAAGTTGTTAACCTCAGCGAAGATCTCGGCATACCTTCCTCCGGGTGTTGTCTGGCCAGAATAGCGAAGCGAAGAATAAAGTATGTACATTGAAATCGCCCGTAACAACTATTTCAGTGTGAGGATGACGAGTAACAATTTTTTGGATGGAGTCAGACAACGCATCGAGCTCGTGACACGTCGAATTACTGTTCCGATTTGGGTTTCCACAAATAATGAAACATGTGTGGGTGATGTGCTTTTGGACGTTAAATTTAAAACAAATGAACACATAACTAAATCATAACGGATCAGAATTCGTACCTATTTGGATTTCACTTAATGCCAAAAAAGGTGTCCTATATTTTGCAGAATGGACTTATGCTGCATAGATGTTTTTTCTTAACCCCTGCAGGTTAACATAGTCGACACGAAAATTACTCAAACAATTAATAATTAGAATATGATTTCTTTTTGGGTGACAGGTCCGCGCTATGATCTATATATAAATAGGCAAGCAGTTTTTTGGTGGTACCAATTACGAGGTGGTTACCCAACCGATTGAGATGATATATATATCGTTGGAAAGGTATTACTGAGTAGGTGTGCTGGGAATATTTTGTTTTGTAATTTTGAAAAGACAGGTGAAAATGTCTTGGTGTGTTTTTTACCTTTTTTTGTTTAAACTCGCTGTGAAATTATTTCCCCACAGTTTTGGGCATTTTAATGGCCGATATTTGGCCACTGGACGATTCTAGTTTAGATAATTGTTGCAGTGAACTGTATTTTGTTAATTTTTGTATTCATTTTTATTTGGTGGGGGACTTTTTTTGTTTTATTTTATGTTTTATCATCTTGGCTAGGAGACCAAGGGGATTCGAAAAGCGGTCAAGGATGTTTTGCTGTATCAACCTGGGATCTTTCTAAATATTCTATTACAGGCATTAAAGGCTATCGTTGCCTTCTTGTCTCTTTCTCCGATGTTTCAGTTTTCTGTCTAGTTGGTCTTTTGTTGGTAAAGAGCACTAGTTCTAGGGATCGTTACGATTTCCCGCAGCACGATATCCCGCGGTAACGTTTTCCCGCCGATTTGGTTGCCTTTTCCAAACACAAAATTTCTATTGGATTTTGTTAGCATTAAGGTTCGTTCTTGTTGATTCTCATAATCTGGCTACCCTTTTGAATGAATTTTTTTCATTTTTGCCTTGGAAAAATTGCAAAAATAAGCAAACCAAGAAATTTTTATTTATTTTGAAAATAAAAAAAAAACTATCGTTGGTAAGGGATATTCATTACCTTTCACAAAATTTATGAAATATCACATATTTCAAAAGTTATTGACTAAAAACCGAGCGAGAAGACCAAAATATAAAAAATTATTGGAACACAAAAATTGTATCTACTCCGTGTGTTTCAGTATGTTTCCCACAGAGCTTGCAGCACTGCAGTGCTGTTTCCACACTTTTATTTTCGGTATAAGCATGGTGAACTGGATATTACTTCCGGACTCATTGTGTTTGTGCTGCGCATATATTATGTGTCTAGAGTCTAGACTAATAGACAAAAGTCTTAAAGATGAATGATGTTAGACTTATGTCTTTCGTGTTAGTATGGATGGGCTCCCCAGCTTATGGTATAAAGAACACTTTCTCTTCACGCCATGTTTTTGATACAAATCCCAATTTTTAGGTATGGTATGATAATATATTCCCATCTTTCCCCAGGGATTTTTATGGAGAGAAGGAACTAATAGTCCATTTTATTATTTCTTCCGTTATAGTACCCGGTGGTGCTACTCGTTCATAATACTTATCTTCTGGATTGTTATTGTCGTCGGAGCTAAGGGAAACGAGAGTAAACTTGGAGCTTCAGTGTCTCAATACAAGACTCTGACCAGTGGTCAATGGGATCCTTGAGACATCCTACAGCAGCAGGCTCTTTGACAAGGATCTTTATAAGCCTAGCTGATTCATCGGTATTTTCTACATCGTTGCAGAAAGCTTTCCAAGAAGCTCGATTTGCGCGCTGTGTCTCAGCTTTTTAATCATTGTCTATTTCTGTGCATTTGGAAACATTGAAAAGTTTTCTTGTTTCTTTTCTGATGTTGCCTAGCTCAGTTGTCCACCATGGTGGTGTCTTTTTCTCTTTTTACCAATCTTTAGATGGCATGCTTTCTGAAGTGCTTCTTTCAGAACGCCAGTGAAATCATTAGTGACCTTATCTATTCACTCAGATTCATGCATGTTCACGTTAGTTTTGAGTGTCTTAATTCTAGTTCCAATTATTGTGAAGAATACTAAAAATTTATTTTTCAATTTTTTTTTTGATCAGGGAAAGTTCATAAAATTGGTTAGGGAAATTTATTTTGAAAATTAGTGGACAAATGTTATTCAAAACGACAGACAACAATACCACTACCAAAACACTAAAACAAACTTTGTATGTATAACTCTTGTTTGTATATTAAAAAAAACAATCAACATATTTTAAAAATATATATAATTTTATATGTATATATTAAAAATCTTGAGGCTAACTTACATAATTTCTTTCTATTTTAATGAAGTCAATCACAGGAAAAGTAAATTTGAAATTTGAAAGAAAGACAACAGTTTAACAAGTCTGAGCACATTATAACGAGCAAAGTGTGCTATAATTATATTAACCTAAACACATAATATTATAACATAAATAAACGTTTTGCTGTTTTTAATTGGCATGCAAAATTTGCAAGGCCATTTTAGCAGCGGCTTTCTTGGCCATTATTTTATTTGACCCAGCTCCAATAACAGTCTTTATCATATCACGACAATAGAATTGGCATTTCATCAATGTCACGTCGAACTCAGCAGATTCCAGTTGGAATTCTGGGCTAGCTCCCTTATATTCAAACAATTGACGAACGGGATCAATAGGCACTTGGGCAATAAAATCAGTAAGTTCGATAGACATCAACTGACTAATAACCTTCCAGGTGCATCGCAAATCATTTCCCGAATCCAGGAATACAGCCCCAATCAAGGCTTCAATAACATCGCCCAATGCCTTGGGGACATCGATATTTTGAGCCAAATTAAATGATTCCTTTTCAACAACTGTTTCTTCAAGAAGAATTTTTACTTGGTCGGTAACTCGATGATCTTGGGTTTGTTGAAACTCGGCAAATTTTCTTATTGACTCAGAAAGAGTTGGACTTTCATAGAGAATGTATTGGTGGAATCTATTTCTGACACAAACACAAGCAAGTGTTACGTTATTTACAAGTGACGATCGCAGATCAGTGATTTCTCCAGGATTCATATGAGTACAACGCTCAAAAATGTAACATGAAATCAAAAAGTCCAAGATGGCATCTCCTAAAAATTCCAACTGCTGGTAGCAGCCAGTAATTCGATTTGTCGGAGAGGAAGGATGTGTCAAGGCTTGTAGTAGATATGCTCGATCATTAAATTTATACCTTAAGTTATTTTCCAAGAACTCATAGTTCAGCAAATAGCTATCGACTTCTGACTGTTTAACGTTGGTTTTCAACAACGGACTGCCTAAATTAATTTTCAAAAGATTTGGTAGCAATTTCTTGTCAGCATCATAGAAGATTCCAAAATAGTCCAGCATTTCGAAACTTTTTTGTACTCCATAGTTTTTAACACAAACACCCAACAAAGCTTCAAGGCAATCAGCAACAACTTTATCGGGTAAAGATTGTTTGTATATGAATTCGTAAAGGCATTCTGTAGATGTCTCCGATAGTTGAGTGTTGTTACAAAGACTCTCCAATGTTTTCTCATTGCATAGCCCAGAGAAGATCTCCTCCTCACAGAGTTCCAACTCATAAAGACAATTTGGCGAAAGACCATCATCTTGGATTGCTTTAAGAATATTTGAAGGCACTGATGAACATGGCGGCAGCCATTCGCTACTTGGTTCAAAAATTGAAGAGCAAATAAAAGATTCGCTGAATTTACCCCGCATGCAGTAAAGCAAATTTCTGTTGCTAACCATTTTAGACTTGATGGCTGTTAGAAATCCTTCATTCCAAGTTTGATGTTTATGCATTAACAAGAACGAACAACTGAATTTCAAAAAAGAATCACCCAACACTTCGAAGCGTTCCATATCAAAGTAATCATTTGTTTTTCCAGTTGTAATTGCAGCTAAGAATTCAAATTGTTCAGCAGTCTTGAAAGCTGAAGGATCCAAATGTTTTTCTAAAATTTGTATACGACTAGCAGAGTCAAATGATATATCGGTAATTCTTCTAGCCAAATCTACATACGGTTGGTCCCTAGGTTTTGGTATGTGGGCTTCAAGATTATGTATCGAAGCTTGGGGTGTTTCACTTAAAGAGCACTTCTCCATACCTTCTAATAAATTATTGACGAATTGATAGTAGTAGTCAACTTCGATGGGATACAAAGTGTTTATATTCCGATAGACATCGATCGGCTCAAGATATGCCTTCCAATTCCCTTGTTCTATATCGACAAGGTTGTAGCAAGGATTAATTTGATCTCGACGAGTTGTTTCGAGAGCTGGCAGCATACTTTTTGGCTTTTTGCTATCAGCGCCTACTCTCCGAAGTGAATAATCGATTTCGATGCAAGCTGGCTTATAATTGGAATGCGTTGGAATGCCTAAATATTTATTTATATCCACACGCAGCTTTTCGGCATGTAAAAGGAAATTTAGTCGATGCAAAATACATGGCAAAAACAAAGCCTTTAACCATAAATCGCCCGGAAAACGGAAATTATGACACATCTCGGGTATGACCAAAATCTTACTGTCACGTTTAATGCGTTTGCTTTCTGAAGTTTTACCCGAAGAATTAATGAAAAAATTAGTACGCGAAGTAAATGCCTGAACTTCAATCATAAATTGGTTCGGATTAACAACTTGCACCCGATATTTATTTTCCACATATTCTGCGTAGTTCTTAAAGAGATTCGTCGGAAAATCACTTAGCGGGGTGAGATCATCTCGGATTTTCGTCACAACATACCTAATGCTCTCATCGGAACTGTACCAAGTGCTAACAACTTTTCCAAGGTAATCCTCAGGCTTAAAGATTTTCTTTGAACGTTCTCTCTCAGTTGTAGCTCGCATTGGGGATAGTTTTTGAAATTGGCGTATTGTCTCCCAGTCGATTGCGCAATCATGTTGCACTGGTGCAATCAAAAATGCATTAGGCCCGTTTCTGTTGTCAAGTGACAAGAATCTCTTCCAATATTTTCTCACATCAGAAAATACCATTTTGTTAAATGTTTTCAATTGACCCAGTTCGTTGTTGTCCGCAATGACAAATGTGAAGGGCTCACTCGATATTATTGCCTTGAGTGGCCCTTGTGTCATAAACAATGGAATATGTGCCAGAGCAGGAAGTTTCTTACTCAAGACAATGGCATAACTTGAGTTAGAATTCAATAGATTAATTATGTTAGCATTATCCTCATCCAAATTGAATTCTGGAACTATTTTTATGGTATAGGCGTAGGTCATTTCACCGGGGATTGGGAGACATCCAGTCAACTCTTCTGGATAGCCTTTGTTATAGTCTCGAACGTTTTGTTGTGAACCAGCTTCTTTTGCAATATCTATGTGCATAAAATGTATTTTATTGATTTTTGTTTGTTTGTTTTAATTTCAAATTTTAAAAGTTTATTCAAGCTTACCACTTGATTCATTTTTCCACTTTGAAAAGTATTCTTCATTACAGTGTTCAACTATTTGCTTTCGAGTTATTGGTAACAAATTATCGTTAAGTTCACCATTTTGGTAGAGCAATACACATGCCTTAAAAGCAGCTGACATTTTGGCATGCTTGCAAATCTGCATTGGATCACTCTAAAAATATTAATTAAACAATATGTTAAGCAACAAAATAATAGAAGACATCAAATATTTGGTGTATGATATGGATGGATGTTCTATGAGATACAAACAGAGAGTCCTAACAGCCGCGTTGATTCGAATCAAACAATATTCCAACTTTTAAATGTATAAACATCTGATATATCTAAAAAATGTCAAGCCAATTTAAAGGCGTCACAATTTTGCATTGAATACAATACGTAAAGCCTGAGAGTCACAGTTGTGATAAATATATTCAAAAGATACCAAATAACAGGAGTAGCAAAAATTCAAAAAAATAAAATATAGGCTTTAAAATTATAACTCTCTATACAAATCAAAAACTGATTTATTTAATACTAGCTCTCTAGGCAGAAGTTGTTTTGCTCTTCCGAGCATTCCACCCTAAAATCACTCCTCAGGCCTTCAAGTACTTATAACCTATCAAACACAGTAAGAATTTTTATAATATAATACTTTCTTGCTTTTAGCCTACTTCGCCCTATAAACAGCCAGGTCTTTCAAAACATATTTATACCTCAAGCCACTTGCAAAAAGAATGTTTTAAATTGGAGGTGTGGTTTCTGAAGCAAACAAACAAATAAGAAGCTTTGCAAGGACCCGGCATGTCTTTCGTCTACATAATTGATTTTGACCATACCTTACAGAAACACTCTTGGAACAATACCAACAATTTCCTGAAAGTTTGAGGTCAATTCATAACATATATTAACAAACAAACATTACATATGGCAATGGTACAGTGGCTGCTAACCTAGAGCTGTGGATTTGAGCCTCCGCTTGGGCAGTAATTTTTCAATATTCCCCCAGCTTCAACTGGACGCCACCGGTGATAGAAGATGACAGAAAATAAAAATCTCGCTATTATGCAAGTCTTACTGTAGCCTTCTATACATTACATTTACATAGCCTTAATTATGAGGCCTAAGCAGACCTCAAGCCTTCTTTTTGCAACCCACGCACGGTGCTCCATAATCGGTAAATTATATTTCTTCTTATCTTATGTTCAGCTCGTACACTCCACGTACTTTTGCTTATGCCCAGGTGGTTCCTGACGTAAAACAACCTTAACAATGTAGCAAGCACCGCCAAACACAAAACCAATCACTGTGAAACGTGTGAGAAGGATGGATAATGAAGCGGCGATGCCAGCAAATTGAAGCGAGCTGGGTTTGCTTGTTAATGAGAACAAAACAAAGTATATATTATGTACTGTCATCAGAAGCAAAGGAGTGGCATAACTGTGGTGATTGGACAAAACATCATGATGGACCTTTGAAGTGGTCAAGAAGTTCGTCGATGTCCCATATGATTTTTCAAAATAATAACAGCTTCAAGATAGATCAATCAAAGATCTCTTCAATCGCTATTCCTTTTGCTTATGCGGCATCTTAGCCGTAAATCCCTATCTTAAAGGGCCAAGAAGACGCTACGTAAGACCCTAATCACCCTAGTTTTGCTGTACGGAGCAGAAGTATAGACCCTGTCACAATCAGTTTTGATGGTAAGATTTTTCAGCTGGTTAACATGACTGTCAGACGGGTTATTTTGGTCAAAGTATATAAATAGTGAATACATAATGTAATTGATTTTTTTTAAAGACAAATCCACTCCTTTCACTTTTTAAACTTACGCAAATTAAATCCTTTATAGTGGACTGCAATGGCAATTGCAAACCGACTATGTGATTATCATCTTGATTTGATATAACTGTCCACATTGCTTGTGAATTGGTAAACGAATCATGTGGTAAAGTTTGACAATATCGATGTAAAAGCATCAAAGTAGATTCTGCTTGTAGAACAGCTCCAGTTCGTGTAATAAAGGGCTTTATGATCTCTGTAAATTGCTCAACAGTTCGACTATGATCTGGTATTTCTCGATCGATAGTTCTTGATATCAAGTAATTTTTTAAAAGAGCATCAGTCTTCTGATAATGCTGAATTTGTTGGGCCACTTCATTTTGTTTTAATTTTTCGCACAGTACGGCATAGGTACTTTCTTGGGAGCGTGCACGTCCCTTCATTTGCACATACGAACTAAATGTGTTTATACTGTCAAATGAAATAACATAATTGCAAGCCTGGACATCAATTCCTTCTTCAAGTACACTAGAACAAACAATCAAATTACATTCCTTTATACGGAATCTTTCCACAGCCTGTGAAAAAAAAAGAACAACGTTAATTTTGTTTTTGAATTCAAATATTTAATATGTTTACCCTGCGATTCCATTTCGAATCAAGAATTGTATCTATTGTATAAATCATCCCAGCTGTTCGTCCCACCATGAATTCAGGCGTAATATGTTTCAGACTTTTATGTTGTGCGGCAAAGTTTTTTATTACAAAATAAAGACATTTTGCGGTGAAGCGCCGCTGCACAAACACTAATGTACTTATATCGGCTCCTTTCTTTGATCCGAACTCCGAAACGAGGTACGATAGCAATGATTGAAGTTTAGGCTTGGAAAAATTAAGTATGACATCACATTCATCCATGTCATCTTCGTCATCATCATCATCCGAAATGAAAGAACGAATTTTTTTTACTAAAATATGTCGAATGAGCTCACATTTTGTGAGCGCATATCGATACATGTTACGCAAGTGCATTGTCTCAGCATTGCGTTTATTCACTTCTAATTGAACGATAGCCCCCATAATAGCTATGGATGCAGCATATATTCCCATATCATCCATTTGGTAGAGAAAATCTTGAAGAAGACCTTTAACGGCTTTCAGTTTGTTAGGTTCTTTCAATGTCGCTAAGTTTTTGGAAAATTTTGGTTTTTGATCTATATTCCATATCTCGAGTTGGTCACAGCAAGAGTTGATTATTTCTTTCACTTTGTCTTCGACTTCAAAGACCATAGACACTTGAGCATATGTAATCATTATTTCCTTGGGTTTTGTTGAATATCTGCGGTGGATTAAAATGGTCAGAACTCAATAGACAGAAATATGTATTCTGAAAAATTTTATTGGATAATATTCTGTTGATGAGGAATATTTATTAAATTTTGATCTTGATTATTGTCAAGTTTTTTGTTCTTTTGGAACTGTTTATGGGACTTATTAAATCAGTCATTTAAAAATAAAATGCACAACTGGGTCGCACGTAGTTGCTCTTATACTAAACAATTTCTGTACTCAACAGTACATCCAAAGTAAGGCTCAAGACTAAACTGATAAGCATTCGTAGCGAAATTTATGGGAATATTGTTTCAGGAGAGAAATGCCTGAATAATATTCAGGAGACGCTAGCGAGTAACAAGAACATTCGTTATATTTTTTGGCTCGTTCGTTCCACATAAGGTAATTTGCAATGCACATACACATGCAAGTGCCACTTATTGGATAGTGTTCTCTCCAACGACAGTAGACATCATGGAGTTTTTGAAGCATTAAATCCCACATGGACATGGAAGATAATTCCCCACAATCATTGTACAATGTTGTTAAGATCTGAATTTAATCAGATTATCATATTGCATTTCTTCATTCAAAGAACATGATTGTGACTTTATTGTTTTGTGAATTATTTTGTAATATCATAAAAACTAAAGGTTGAGCTTTAATATTAATTTTTAAAACATAAGTGAGAGCTATAGTAAGTTTGCAACGAACTGTTGGATACCCTATTTCCTATTTTTTTGTATGTGTATGCGTTCGCTTCCCCCGCAGCCAGCCGTTGTCCAGTACCAGAAACAACATTTTTCTTTAGCAGGCAGGAAAAAATCCAATAACATTAATTTTTTGTGACCGGTTTTCAATAACTGCTAGCGCAATAAAAGAGTTTAGAATTTTTATTGCCAAGGCAATTACTGTGAGGTTAGCTTGATTTGAACAAAACAAAACATAATTTGAATTTTTTAAAATTAGATTTTGAATGGAAATAGTGAGTATGGGTGTATTTAACAATTCTTGAACCACACTCTAATACGTATAGAAGGAATACAAACCGAAGTGTTCATATTCTTACTTCAAAACTGCGACCGATAGTTTAAAAATACTAAAATAATTAATGCATATTATATATATATTATTAAAAATTTGTAAACAAAAATTTAAAGCACAGTCTGAGCTTTGAGCGTAAGCCAGTTTTTAGGCATATGTGTAAAACTACAGCAAAATTGAATATTGAAAATTACAAAGACATCATGGGATGAACCATTTTTAGCAAAAATAAGAAATTATTCTTGCAAAGCAGTATCCATTGACAATAATATAAAATGTGTTGAAAGGGATCAGAGAGCTAGGAATAGAAAACTATCAAAATATTGAAGTACTTGTGGTAATACACCAAACATGGCAACGTTAGCCTTCAAATCGAGTTACACAAAAATGAAGAAATGAAAATTAATTAATCAGGACATAAGGGAATGCCTCATTAAAATCCAATAAATTCTTAAAACGGGGCATTGAGTCATTCAAAATTTTAAACGATCTATTTCTTGAAAGCCATTTTGAAAATAGATTCATGCAGCAAAAGGCATGTAAACTACGTCAGTCGTATACTGTCCAATTTATTTGTCTAAAATATTTATTTGCCGTCCAATAAGTTTGTCTAAATTATGAGACCATGTATGATTTTTTTTTTAAATCAGAAAAGTACGCATACGCCCGAGTAAGCACTTTTTTGTTTTCGTGCATTTCACCCTACAAACAGCTAGGTCTTGCAAAAACTATTTAGCCCTCAAACCACCCACTCAGAAACTACAACCTTTCAAAACAAAAATAATTTTTTAAATCGGAAGTGTGGTTTCTGAACTTAGTATGTTTGTATTAGCAAACAAACTTAGGCTAGGCGCGCACTAGGCGACCAGGTCGCGCGGACAGGCCGCAGCGGCTAGGTTTTATTTGAGTTTTTACGCTGGCCGCATAATGCGCGCACTTGCACGCTTCGTAGTAGAGCTCATTGGCCGCTGCGGCCTCGCCGCCTAGTGCGTTCCTATCCTAATAGAGAAGCTTTTCAAGGACCCGGTGTGTCTTTCTTCACCCTGCGGCAAAACTACATGATCGGCGTTGACAAAACCTAACAGAAACACTGTCGGAACAAATAAACCGAGAACCAAGAACATAATCAATCAAGTCATTTATATAATGTTGTAAGGCGTTTGGGGATTTAGACAAGAAAAAATTTGCCTGGCAGCATTTTAGTGTGACGAACATGGGGTAAATTCGAAACAAATTATGAAAAAATTAAAAAATTATACTCATTTGGGTACTTTTGTAACAGAGCGAGTAGGTTGTGCTAAGACAAGAACAAAATAGTACGGATGGGTACGGATGGGTTATTTTATATACATAATTTAGTTTTTGAGCTTGAAAAAAAAAAAATGAAAATTCAGCATGCTTTCTAGCAAGCGTGGCGAGCCGCACAAAATTTTGCCCAACATAGAATCGGTTTGAGGTGTGAAAAAACAAAAATTCGCGCGATGACTTTCTGATGCCGTGACATTTGGCCATGCGGATATACATAGCTACATGTTAAACCATTTATGTTTAATTTTTCCTTTTTTTTCTTGGTAATAAAAATTTTTTGTAGTTACATCTTCTTTATATATAAAAGAAAGTCGTGTTAGTTACACCATTCATAACTCAAGAACTGCTGAACCGACTTGGCTGAAAATTGGTATGGAGGTAGCTTAGAACCAGGTGACGGACATAGGATACTATTTATCCAGTTTTCGGAAAACCTATGAGTGTGTTATGCGTGCGAAAAAAATACACAGAAAGCTCACTTAGTAAATCTGAAGTCATTTATTTGAAATATAAATCAGTCATAATTTTATATATATTAATTTTTTGATTTTTGATTTGATGTCAAATAAACGGTAAATACAAAAACAAAGTATGTGTTTATTATGTCGATTTTGTTTCATCGTTTAGTATTTAAAATTTGTGAACGCTATAGATTTCATTTATATGAAGTACTACATACGTACATACGTATATGTAGGTATTCCAAAAATATTTACTTCGAAAAGCTTTTCCAAAGAAACACTTTTTGATAGAATATGGTAAAAGATGGTAGAAAATGGTAGATGGTGGAAGATGGTAGACGGTAGAAGATGGTAGACGGTAGAAGATGGTAGATGGAAGATGGCAGGAGATGGTAGAAGATTCTAAATGGTAGAAGATTCAAGATGTTAGAAGATGGTTGATGGAAGAAGGTGGTAGAACGTAGAAGACGGAAGATGGTAGAAGATGGTAAATTGTAAATGATGGTTGATGGGAATAGATTGTAGTTGACGGTAGATGGTAGAAGATGTTGAAAGATTGTAGAAGATGGTAGATGGTGAAATATGGTAGAAGATGGTTGCTCTAACGTGTGACAGTGGTCTTGGGGCTTGAGATTTTGATAAAAATATGGTACGTCCGAGATCGGGATCAAATGTAAAATGATGAGCATTGCTAGGAAGACGAGTATTAAGTGGGAATCGTTCAAGTGGAAAAACGCAGCTGGCTAAATAGAGTGAGCATTTTTGTAAAAGAAGCGGTAAAATAAGGAAAGACATGAAACATTTCGACAATGTTCAAGTGATGTATGTTTAAACAATCCTTTTCTCCCCTATCAATTATAACGCTTTTTATCAGCTCTATCAAGCATGTGTAAACAAGTTTTAGAAGCAACTGCCCAGAGATGGGACTTTTACTCGAGTTTATGGCGTATAAACGCT
Organism: Platycheirus albimanus; assembly: GCA_916050605.2. Taxonomy (NCBI): domain Eukaryota; kingdom Metazoa; phylum Arthropoda; class Insecta; order Diptera; family Syrphidae; genus Platycheirus; species Platycheirus albimanus. The sequence continues at coordinate 297,901,813 of OU696696.1, read as the reverse complement.
TTGTAAATTGTAGCCAGATCAGAAGGGATGAATTACCTTTTTTTTTTTTGACAGGTTAATCACTATTGTTGAACAGATTTTAATTAACTAATCTTGTAAAAGTTAGATTTCGATAGCCACTCATGTGAAGCTTTGCGTGCATAAATATAGTAAAACAAAAAATTCAGCCATTTCAAAAATGATAAAAAAAAAGCGGTACGGAGTTCGCCGGGTCAGCTAGTAAATAAATAAAAACAAACAGACTTATTAAATTGTCAAAGAATTTAATTTACAATATTGTTTTATTCGGGACTTTTGTCCCAATAAAAACGAAATATAAAAAGGGACTTATGACCCAGCACATTGAGTCATAAGGCCCGAATTCATATTCGGGGATTATGACCCACCTAAGTGAGTTATAAGTTCCGAAAGTCAAATTCGCGACTTTTGACTTTAGGATCAGTTTCCCTGCGCTTCAAAAAAACCTAACTTACTTACTTAAGGTGGCGCAGACAGTTTAAAAAAACTGCAGCAGTAAAAATAGGGGTTTCTATGTAATTTTGTACCTATATTTCTAACAACAGTTGACAAAAGATGTTGTTTTCAGTGGTTTATTTGGAAGTCTAGACGGAATTGTTGAACTAGCTTTAGTGCTAAGAACTCCGCCGCATAATTTACAGCAGAAGGTGGGATCGATCATAATTATGTTGCGGAATCTGAATAATCCGAAATGATGCAACTGATCTTCTATTCCAATTTAAGTGGATTCAGTTCTTCGTTCGATTGGCTTTTGCGATGACAACCAATAAATCGCAAGGCCAATTGTTTGAAGTCTGATTAATCTCTTCGTTTGTGGTCTTTGAGCCGGAAAACAAATCGAAAAACATTGTTTAGTTCGATCTCTACTGATTTCGATTCCAATCAAATAAATCAAATTGGAATTTGAACTAGCTAATTGTTGTTTTATTATCACTCTGGAGTTTATCTGAAGGCGTCGGGTCCACTAGTATATTTATATAGATGGTGTTAGTTTATTGTAAATTAAAATGTTTCTATATTTTCAATAAAATATTAACACGATAGAAATTAAGGGACCATGAGAAGATCTCCTTCGATTTTTTTTTTATAATCGAGTCATAACAAAATCATAACTCTCGTTTCAAAACATATCTTGAAAATAGCTGAGAAATTTCGAACTACGATTGCATCATTTGTTCTATGAACTGACTCATATTCAAAACTTAATACAAAAAAAAAAAAAACACCATGCTATTGTACCTAAAATAAATTTCTACCATTAAATACACTATCAGCCAGAAATTATAAGTTGGTATTTAGCTTCGCCCTAAAACTATAAATAAATAAACACAAAATTAAAATTTGCAACGCTCGAAGGACGCAGTTGCTATAATACACATCTGTTTTCTTTGGAACTCGATAGCAGTAGCAGGAATGTTTGTTTTAGCACGATTTTAAAGAGCAAAAAAAAATTGATAGCCATTGCAGTTGCAGCATAATTTGTTTAAGATACCCTAACAGGCTTGGGCTTTCACAAAGGCCACGTCATTGATATTTTTGTTTTCTTTTCAATTAAAAATGAGTAGGATAAACACTACTTACAGCAACACGTTATGGAATTCGTCCAAATTCTGGACTGTTACTATCTTGCCCCTGAACACCGCTTCCATTTCCTCAAGCGGCCTTAAAATATCACCCTTCTTAGTTGATTTAAGAAGCACCCCAGTCAGTCCTACGACTCTTGGCAACTTTGATTGATCCTGGGCATACAAAAAAAGTGATAAGAACCGATGCATTGGATGGGATTTTGTAGCATGATGACACTCGTCCATAACAACGCAACTCAGATTATTAATTGATAAATACTGATGCGTGACCATATCAACGAACACTTGACTGGTTCCAACGAAAACCTGCAAAAGGGGTTCGGTTGCAAAAAAAAAAAAAAAAATACAGTTGAAAAGAATATTGTTTTACTTACTTGGTTTGCCTGAATTTCTGATTCCCACTTCGCCTGGGGCCAATTATCGACATTCATGTCGCCAATAAACAGCCCCACTTTGAAATTAGTAACATTTGCTATTTCCTTGGCATTTTGACGAGCCAGTTCGACTGTGTTGCAAAGAAACACACAACGCTTACCACCTTCATGAAGTGGCCTTGAATGGGATGATACATGAGAACTATAGTACCTAGACTTTAACAGCACCTATTCAAAAATACTTACTTTTGCAAATCTTTTGAAAAATGCTTTATCAGCATTATTGCAATATAAGTCTTCCCACTTCCTGTGGGAAGGTAGATTATAGAATTGTGTTTAATCGCATGGTCGAGCAGCCGCAATTGGTAGGGCCGGGCTACCTTTTCTCCGGTCTAAGCATTACAAAAGAAAATTTGTTATGTTTCTAAGATAAATTATACAAATTTAAACAAAAACCAAAACAAACACACAAACATCGAGGAGAAATAGCGATATTTTAAAAATAATTTTCAATTTATTTATTAATTTACAAAGGGCTTACTTTTGTATTATTACTGCTCTCCGTCTTCATTTCCATTGCAGTTTTTCAGTTTTCAACACTATTTTCTTCGAGTAGGTCTTGAGAAGGAGAACGACGATGACCGAGAGTTCCAGAATGAGAATGAATGATGTGGCCTTATCACTTCACAAATCACAATCGAGATCGTATTTTCTTTGCCCGGCCTCCTTGGATTTCCTTTTGGTATTGAAACTTCAGCAATGTTGATTTCTTTGACTTGATTTAGGGGAGTTCCCTGTTTTTGTATTACAATAACATTCCTCTTCGCAAACTTTAAAACTATCTAGGAGCGTTCTGTCATTTGGTGCATTTGTTTTCAAGAGTCGTGAGAATTTGTAGAGTATTTGAATACGCGAACGAGGCTAACAGCAAATGCGTTCAGAGATAAAGTAAATGGAAAATATTAAAAAAGGAGTATTCACGATCACGGCTTTGTATTATTTTGCAAAAATGCGAGATGTTCTTGCACCACAAAAACAAAATATGCCATTTTGTTACACTTTTGCATTTTATCTATACCACAACACTATTGCAACAGAAAAATACAACGGTGCTAAATTTGTAAATGGTTTTGACATTTTTGTGTCAACCAGAGTTTGACATTTTGTGTGAGTTCGCTACAGATGTGCTTACGATCTACAAAATTTAAATACAATGATCGTGGATTGTAAATCCGCTTATTAATAATAATAATTGTTTTCGCTGCTATCTTCAGATAATATTGCATTTATATAAATTATTTGAAACAAAGTTTTGAGCAAGCACAAACAGATGTTCTTACTACTATTACTGTTCTTGATCGCCAGCCGCAAGCAGTCTCCGACTGATAATTTATTGTCTCAAGCCTTTTTTTTTATCAAAAACGAGTTGTTCTTTTGAAAAGTGGTTTCAGAAAATTTTCTTTGATATATTCGATTTCAGAAAAGCGAGAAAAGTCTGGTAGAAGGAAGACAAGAACTATGTAGCATTTCGCCCATACCGCACTTGAACTACAATTGAACTGCACTCTGCAGCTGGACTATAGAACGCGGCTATATACGACATGATTTTTCAATTCGCGGTGCAGCTCGGATTATACTCAATAAGAAGAATACCTGCATTTTTAGCTCCTCTTTCTATTGAACAAGTATGATTTTATAAGTTGTATCCTTCTTTTTGCAGATAAAAAGACGCAGAATAAAGGTGGCTTTACATGGAGCTGCAAGCCATGATCTGCAAAACTGCAAAATAAAATAAATCATACTTGTGTGATAGAGAGAGAAGGCCAAAACGAAGACGTCTTCATTGATGCAGATTATAGGAAAATTATGGAAGCAGCTTGAAAATTATAGTGAAAAGGAACATGTTCATCTTTATCGTCTGCACTATGATTGTTGTTGTTGCGTTATCGTATGCACCATGTAAAGCCACCTTAAGTTGTTTATAATATTGGCAGTTGTTTATAATATATGCATTTTTTCTTGCAAGTCTGTGGTGTGAACTTGGTGTTACACTGGCTTATCTGCAGAAACACAACACAACGTGACCTAAGTACGTAAACGAAAGTCAAATAAACGGCAAAGCACAGGTTTACCAACCCTTTTTAACAAAAAAGAAATAATAAATAAAAAATTCACTTGATAGGTAGAAGAAAATGGCTTCTTTGTTAAATTCCTAAATAAATTACTAGTTTTCTTTTGTTTCCTTGGAAGAATCCTCATTTTTCTTATAAGAATAACATATAAAATTATGTTTAACAAACAATTAAAGTAAAAACGTAAGAATTTCGAACGAAATTTACATAAAATAGTGCCAATAAGAAAAATTCTTTTTGTTGCAGCAGACACCAATAATGCTGGCACTTGTTGGTAACGTCTTTGTCGGTACAAGAAGTCGCAAAGCATTCTTACTTACAAATCAAGTTTATTGATTTACCATTATCAAATCAAACGTGTGAGACAAATTAAAATAAAAAAAGAAGGGGAATGCTGCCGTTGTTCTCGTTGGCAGTGTCTTCTTGGTTAGATTTTATTTCATTTGATTTGCATTGTTCTGCTCGAGCACCTGTGGGCTTGAGTTGGGAAAATAGTAATCTTTTGAGATTGTTGGTGGAGACGTACTATGGAAAACGAGTCTGTTAAGTCTGAGCATAGTGGTCGTTCACGTCGCTCTAGGAATCATAATAATAGTTCAGGTGGAAACGGTGGTGGAGGTGGAGGCGGTGGTACCATTAACAATAGTTATCACCGAGATAGAACCAGACACTCGCATCGCAGTACCCATTCTAAATCAAACAAGCAATCCAGGGATATGGCCCCGTTCCAAACTAGCGTCAATATGACTGGTAAGTTTTTTTAATTAGCATTTAATTTATTCAAAAGTGATATAAGGTCAAACAAAAGAAATATTATTCTTATAAGGAACGTAGTGCGGCATCTCACAAAGAATGAATTTTCTTTTTTTTTTTGCCCACGAGCCGGTCATGTCTTATACCTATCATTCTTGGCCTTTTTTTTCTTTTAACACAACCAACAGGACTACCATTAAAAGGCCAAAAATAAAACTAAGAGGCTACTGGTGCTGAAACTCATATCAGTGATGATTATAAGACCGGCAGGTTGTTGCTGTCGACACTCAAAATCATAATATAAAGAATGAGGATAAGGCACCTGGAGTCTATTAAGAACCACGGTCAATTCAATCTCTAATTGACTTAAGTATGTACGTTGGAGTTAGCTTTTCAATTTCGAACGCCACCTCAGCAGGGCTCTTCCTCGACTATTTCATGTCTCAAGGGGGAAATAGTAAACTCTGTACTTTGTTGCGGGCTTTGAGTTTTGTAAGAGGGTTCTTGTATGGCGTTTCTTAAAAAAATGAGGTTCAGATACCTTATAATCCCCAAGAAATGTCAATTAGCAGAATTACTTGCTTAAGGTGGCGAAGACAGTCCATGGTGGACCACGGCCTCGACCAACAATCCTCGCCAGCTAAACCGGTTCCTAGCCAGTGGCCTCTAGTTGCGCCTACCAAAATGGTTGAGGTCATTCTCCACTTGATCACTCCACTTTAGATGGGGTCTTCCAGAACTGCGTTGGTCCTCTGGGTTTGAATTGAAGACTGCGTGTTGGTGCGTTTTCGTCCATACGCTTCACATGACCCAGCCATCTAAGCTGCTGTATTTTCATCTTAACCAGATCAATGTCGCTGTATAGCCCTTACAGTTCGCCATTCTTCTCCACCATACTCCATTGATACATAAAGGCCCGAATATCACCCGAAGAATCTTTCTCTCAAAGCACCCTAGCCTGTATTCATCCGATTGTGTCAGTGTCCACGCTTCTGCCCCATACAGCAGGACTGGGATGATAAGGGTCTTGTATAGTGTCTCCTTGGTCCTTTGAGAGAGGGCTTTACTACTAAGATGCCTTCTTAGCCCGAAGAAACAGCGATTGGCAAGAGTGATTCTTCGACTGATCTCTTCACTGATGTTGTTCTGGGAACCCAAATAGACAAAGTCCTTGACAACCTCAAAGTTATATCTGTTCTTTGTGACGTTTTGTCCGAGCCTACAGTGATAACCTACTTCACCCGAGGACAGCATATACTTTGTTTTATCTTCATTTACAGCCAGACCCATTTGAGCCGCTTCCACTTCAATACTTGCGAATGCTCCACTGACAGCGCGCTTCGTTCTTCCAATAATGTCAATATCATCATCATAGCCAAGTAATTGAACGGATTTAAAAAAAATCGTACCGCTAGTGCTGACATGCGAGTTGCGTACGATTGCCTCAAGAATGATGTTGAAGATGTTACATGACAGCGCGTCACCCTGTCGTAAACCTTTCTCGACATTAAATGAGTTGGTGGTGTTCTTACCAACCTTGACGGATCAGCGCGAGTTCTCAATAGTCATCCTGCACAATCTAACGAGTTTAGCAGGGATGCCAAGAAGTGACATGGCTCTGTATAGCTCGTTCCTGTTCACGCTGTCATAGGCGACTTTAAAATCGATAGAGAGGTGGTGAGGTGGTAGAATTCTTGGGTCTTTTCCAAGATCTGCCGAAGTGTGAAAATTTTGTCGACGGTTGACTTACCAATCAGTTCACGTGCAAACGGGTTCAGACGTTCACACAGAATGGCCGAAAAGATTTTATAGGCGACATTTAGGAGACTTATACCTCTGTAGTTGGCGCAGCTTAGAGTATCTCCTTTCTTGTGGATAGGGCACACAATGCTGAGGTTCCATTCGTCAGGCATACTTTCATCCGACCAGATTGTACAGATGAGTTGGTGTATGCTCCTCACCAAGTCATCTCCCGCTGCTTTGAAGAGTTCAGCCGTAAAGCCATCCGCTCCAACAGCCTTGTTGGACTTTAGTTTTGATATTGCTACCCGAACTTCTTCTTGGTCGGGTGGACGGAAATTTTGTTCATCATCATCCAAATCGAATGGATCATTCTGCCTGACAGCGATTAGTTGGTTGTCTTCGCCGTTAAACGGTCTGCAGAAGTGTTCTTTTCAAATTCTCAGCACAGACTGTGTATCTACAACGACATTCCCACCCTCGTCTCTATATGCTTCCGCTCGGGCTTTATAACCCTTGGACGAATGCTTTACCCTTTGGTAGAACTTTCGAACATTGCTTCTGCCGTAGCACCCCTCAATAGATTCAATCATTCGTTTTTCCAGTTCTCTTTTTTACTTGCTCTATAGGGCAAGTATTGGTTTCGTGCAGAAAAAAAAATCGAGGTTTTAATCAAACATGACATTACGATGATAGAGAAGCCCAAAAAAGTGGTTTTCGCCATACCGTCCGTCGGTCTGTCTGTGCGGATGTGCGGATGTGCGTATGTGCGTCTGTGCGCTTTTTCACGTCATGCTACAGTCTAAACGGCTTGACGGATTTTCTTCAAACTTGATATATAGCAGTTTCAAGAAAAACGGTTGTCGAGATTTTTTTTATTTCGTCTTAGCCCGGCTCAAACTTGTACCTTTCAAGTAACGGTTTTTTCAATTTGGATTTTCTCGAAAACGGCTCTAACAATTTTGAATAAACTTAAAATTTAGCTAACTTTAAGCATTTCTAACAAAACTGCGTTTTTTGTTTTTGGCTCAAATGGTCGTAACGAAAATCAGGTTTTAACGGCTTTTTTTCAAATAGCCATAAGTTCACAACGGCTTGATTGAATCAACTCAAATTTTGTTTGACATAGTTTTTCACAGTGTTCTATAGGATGGTTTAGTAAATTTTTCACTGAAGCCTTTCTAAACGGTGGCTTCCATACAACGAACCGTTGAGTTTTAGCCAACTTTTTTTGGTTTTTTCTAATTTTCTCGAAAATGGCTCTAACGATTTTGATTAAACTTTGTGTGTTATATTCTTTTAGTGTTTTTAAGAGAACTGCGTTTTTAGTTTTTGGCTAAAAATGCCAATAACGGAGATCTGCTCTTAACGGCTTTTTTTCAAATGGCCCTAAGTTGTCAACGGTTGCATCGAATTTACTCAAACTTTGTTTGGTATAGTTCCTTACAGCTTCCTATCAGATGGCATTGATTTTTTTTTCAGTTTCTCTTTTTTAAATGGTGGTTCCTATACAAAGAGCCACTAGATTTTGGCCAATTTTTTCATTTTTTCTAATTCACTCAAAAAAGGCTCCCCGGTTTTTATGAAACTTTGTATGTAACATACATAGAATACTTCAAACAAAACTGCATTTTTAGTTTTTGGATATACATGATAATAGCGGAAATTGCTTTTAACATTATTATTAATTTGGCCATAAGTGGACATTTGTATCATTTATAACACCCAAAAGTTAACGTCTTAATTTTAAATATTAAAGGTTTCTTAACGTTAGCTCCCGTGTATCGGTTTTTTCAGTTTCAGTCAAATTTTTTTAGGTTTAACCAAATTTTTCAAAAATGAGTTGTTCTCATTGAACGAAAAGTTTGTTTTCATCGTACTATTGCACCCACAGAGCAAGTACGTGCGACCCAGTCGTGCATTTTATTTTCTTCTGACAAGCCGATGTTCCTCTTTCCTCTTTTGCTAGTATACCGCACGGGAAGCGCTCTTGGCAGCTCTAGTTCTGGCATTCAGAACTGCATGATAGGCTTCGTCTTTGGCCAAGTGTGCGAGCCTGCACTCATCATCAAACCAGGTGTTTCGTTGTAGTCGTCTAATGAAACCCAAAACATCCGTGGCAGCGGTTTTGATGGCCAATTTGCAATGTTGCCACTGGGCCTCTGGGTTTGGCGCAGGCGCCGGGCTTGTCAAGAGATAAGAGGAGACATGATTGGCAAAGGTTGTGGCTTGCGATTGTAACTTTGCAACATCAAACTTTCTCACAGTGGATGCTCGATTCTGCGGTCTGGTGGAGATCCGCATTCGCACTTTAGCTACAACAAGGTAGTGGTCCGAGTCTATGTTGGCCCCTCGGAAAGTGTGGACATCCATGACACTGGAGGCATGTCTGCTATCAATCGCAATGTGATCAATTTGGTTGACGGATTTTTGATCAGAGACCGCCAGGTCCCCTTGTGTATATTGAGGTGTGGGAAGTATGTGCTAGCTAAGATGACACTTCGCCCCGCAGCAAAGTCGATTAGCCTGTGTCCGTTACCGGAAGTGTTGTCGTGCAGGCTATGCATTCCGACTGTCGAGCCAAAGTTACCCTCCTTTCCGATTTTGGCGTTGAGTCACCAAGAATAATCTTAGTGTCATACTTCGGGCATTCAACAAACGTCTTCTCGAGAAGATCGTAGAATATTTCTTTGGTCGTGTCATCTTTTTCCTCCGTGACGGCGTGGACGCAGATTAGCGAGATGTTGCTGAATTTGGACTTAATGCTGATTGTGACAATGCGTTCGATTATTCCACACAACCCTAAGACTTCTTGCCTAAGTCTTCCTCTTATCACAAATCGGCATCCAAACAACCGCTGTTTTCTCGTCCTGTAGCACTTGTCGTAGTAGATACATAGTTTTCCATCCTCCTTGGGCCTTCACCATCCACTTCTTGGATGGCTGTGATGTCGGCTTTGACATTATTTAGGGCTTCCACTAATTGTTCGACTTCACGTGGTCTGTTTAAGTTCCGGATATTCCACGTGCAGAACTGAAGTTCGTTGTCCTTGTTTCGATTGCTAGGGTCGTCAACAACAAGATCACCCATATCAAAGGCAGTTAGTTCTTTCGGAACCATTGATATTCAACGTGGTTGGGAAGGTACCCCGACGCACAACCCCAAACCTGGAGCTAGAGAAAAACCAGAGTCAGTAACCGTTGGCCTTTTAAGGGTTCATCCGCTGCTTTCTATATTTCACTACCCCTGACTAATGTATTATAGTGTTCAACACTCGGGCTTATAAGTTCGGTTATAAGTCAAGTCCAGATGGACAAGACCAGTCCAGTCGATTGGCAGACGTGATTCTTTAATTGAGCGAGGTAGAAGTGTAGAATTTAACAGAGATTTTAGAATCTTAAACAAATAATGATGAACGCAATAAGGACCGATCTAGACTGCCGCTAAAGTAGCCATCCTCTGAAGAAGCCAGTTGAGTGATTTGAAGAATTCTAAATTTATTCTTTCGTTTCAATTTTCTGAAACTGGTTCGGAGTCAATGTCGCTTGAAGAACTTCGCATGTTGTTCCACTCAGAATTCAATTTCACTGTGTTCATCATTCTGCAGTGCCCAAAAATGCTCCTTTTGATTTCTATTCTGACGCTTAAATACCTAGGCTGGTGGCGAAATTACGACAAACGTAAGGGTCATTTACAAAGTTTGTGTTTAATTTTAGTCTCCTTGCTATGCCTTCAGCAACGGCGAGCTGCCGCCGCAGGGTAGCAGTAACCAGCCGTTCACGAGCGAAGCGACCCCAGTAGCAAGTGATGCTCCCTACATGCGTCAGGTAATTCGTTAATTCATTACGAACATCGCACAGTGACTTATTCCATTTCTGCTGTATACTGAATAGATCGTTTTGATTTAAGTTCCCAGGTGATTGTCTTGTGCGAAAATGAAGTAAATTTTGTTGAACCTTGTAACTGATATATTACTCATTGATTACAGCAGGGGTCATACTACGGCTACTTGTGGAATCAATTTCAAAAGATGAAACAGATGCCTTTTTGTTTGACTATAGACGCTACTATCGTTCTCCTTCTTATATTGATTCATCCGCCATCATATTTCATACCGGCACCTTCTATTATTCAACGCAAACATCATGCATGTGTTGGCTTATACAGATGTTACCGCCTAGACTGAGCTAAAATGAGATTTGATTTACAATTTTAAGCCAAAGCACTCCCCCTTGCTTTGTTTTAACTTTTAGCATGCTACTCACCATTTCTGCATTTAGAACCAGGTTTGAAGCATGCAGTCAATCCAATTTGTACGCGGTTTGATGGGTCGATTTTAATTGAGTCTTAACTTGTGTTTTATTTTAATTTAAAATTATGTTAGAGCGGACTGCACAATCTGCAGACCCGAGGAGCTGAAGTAGAAAGTTGAGCTTGTCAAAATGATAGTGAATTGTTCATTTGTGCTTAACTTTCGTTCGTGCTATAAATCGGCTATCAAATACTCAAATGCAAACTGCAATTATGAGCGCGTTTGGGATTCATTAGAAAATGTTAAGCTATTCCATTCCTGCAGTCTAACAACAAATGGCCAAGGTGAATAATTTAGAGAGTCAGTTACCATACTTTGTCCCAGAGATAGGATATTTGACTCTCAGTCTCACAGCAATATTAAGTGTTCGCTATGTCCCACCGATAGTGTCGTAGCCTTGATATTATAACTAATTGAATTGTTTCAGGAATGAGAATCAAACCTTGGAACAGATCAGCAAATTATAGCTTGTTGATGACTTTAGTCTTAATTTTGCTCTGCCTAAATAATCTCATATTAAAAAACAGAAAATATGAAGTAAAAAACAAAAATGTCTTTATTTTTCAGGAGATGAAAATCGTGATGGCCAGGAAATTATCGAAGTGCAAATTTTGCCACAAGATGAAAACTGGGGCGAAAACACAACTGCTGTAACTGGCAACACCTCTGAACAAAGCATCTCCATGGAGGACATAAATAGCACATGGAATAGAGACAATGAGACTAGTTTGGGGTTTGCCTGCAAACGATATATAGAATCAGTATTTTGTTTGATTCTTGGTTTTGTGTCATTCTTTTCCCCAGTGGCAATGGTAATGATGCCGAAATTGGGTTTTTTCCCCTCCGCTTTTGACCATCCAGAGTTGACACAAACAGTTAAAACCCAACTGCTTGCTTGCAGCAGTGAATGTAAGGGACTTTTAGTATCATTGACAGCAAGATTAATTTTATTGGCACTTGGTTTGTGGGCTTTATTTCTACGGCGACCAAGTGCAACTATGCCGAGAATATTTTTATTTCGTGCCACCGTCCTACTGCTGGTAACGGTGTCAACATTCTCCTATTGGCTGTTTTACATTGTGCAGGTTACAAATGGAGCCAAAATTGTCGTAGAGACGGGAGGCGATGCAGTCGATTACAAGTCATTGGTGGCATATGCAACAAATTTTGTTGACACACTTATTTTTATTCATTACATTGCTGTTGTTTTGCTCGAACTAAGACACAAACAACCAACGTATTATGTTAAAATCATACGTTCACCAGATGGAGTAAGTCGGTCCTACACACTAGGCCAACTGAGTATTCAACGGGCTGCTGTTTGGGTACTCCAGCGGTATTATGTTGATTTTCCCATCTACAATCCGTATTTGGAACGAATTCCAATATCAAAATCGCAACGAAACAAAATCTCGACAAGTTTCAAATACTACGAGGTTGATGGGGTGAGTTCAGCTCAACAACAAAGTCAAAGTAGAGCTGTCCTTGCTGCCAATGCTCGTCGTCGCGACTCGTCACACAATGAACGATTTTACGAAGAACACGAATACGAACGCCGAGTGAAAAAGAGACGCGCTCGCCTCATCACTGCCGCAGAGGAAGCATTTACCCACATTAAAAGGATACACAATGAACCTGCACCAGCCATACCCTTAGATCCGCACGAAGCTGCACAAGCTGTCTTTCCTTCGATGGCTCGCGCCTTGCAAAAATACCTTCGTGTTACCCGCCAACAACCCCGACACACCTTCGAAAGTATTCTGAAACACTTAGCCCACTGCCTTAAGCATGATCTATCACCCAGAGCATTCTTGGAACCATATCTCACCGAATCGCCAGTATTGCAAAGCGAAAAAGAACGTCGCTGGGTACAATCATGGTCGCTTATATGTGATGAGCTCCTATCGCGGCCCATATCCAGTGAATGCACATTTCAGTTAATCCAAAATGATGTCTCGCTAATTGTCGCAATACACAAATTGCCTCATTTTAACATATCCGAAGAAGTCGTCGATCCTAAGAGCAACAAATTTGTCTTAAAACTTAACTCAGAAACGTCGGTATGACAAAATAGCAACCAAACATCATCGTCATATTTGCACATTTTAGTATAGTAAATCATATTTATAGACTAAAGCTTCTTCTGCGAAGACACACAACATATCAAAATAAAAATCCTTTTCGAATAGTATTGCTCCTAAGCCATCCTACCCCATATTGCGTACTTAAATCGAAAGTGCAAAAAACAAAAACAAACAAAAAAAATCAACCATGTCCCTGAAACTAAACAAAAAATACTCCACATTCAAGTGACTCAAAACACGAAATCTCGTTTTTCTTAATACTATGCTTAACTTATTTTTTTTTTAAACGATTATTTTTCTTTTTATTTAGGTTAGAACTTATTAAAAATATTCCATTGTATAGGCTTTAAGAATAATAATGTTTTTGTTTTTTTTTTTCTTAGACAATTAACGCGCTCACACTATTTATGTAAAATCGAAGATTCCTCTTGAAATGATAATAATACCGAGTGTAATGAGAAACAAAACATATATTTTAAGTATTTCACACTCCCAATGACTGCTACAAACAAACAACAAAAAATAAATTAAACAAAACAAAAGATACATTTAAGATTAGACTTTAAGAAACACTTTTTTTACTAAAAATGATGGTAAGTGCACAAAAAAAATATATAAAACTAACTACGTAAATCAAAATAAAAATCACTCTAAAAATATATATTAAACAAACTACATACCATGACAAACTATTTTAAATATTTATTCAATTTTGTTGTTTTTTTTTTTTTGTACTTTTGTATAATCTAGAAAATTTTTCATACATAATCATAAAAATGCATTTAAACTATAAAACAAAACAAAAAAGAGGTTGAAAATCAAAAAGATTGTAAAATAAGGAGTCGCATTCCCATATATATGTATGTTTGTACGTTGATTAAGAGAATTTAGTTTTAAGATAAATGAACCTTTTTGTAAGATAAAGTTCCATTTTTTAAACTCAATTTGGAGTGTTTTTTAATTGAAGAATTGTTATTAAGTAATAGTTATTCGATTTAAATTTTTGAATGGTTCGAAAATAGAAAATTGGAGCTGAATTCATAAGGCATGAATTAATGGAACATAGAGTTGGAACCTAGTCCAATCTGACCGCGATATAATGCAATCCAATAGAACTTTCACAATTGATATTTGAAAAGCAGTACTAAATTGCAGCGCCACTGAAGTAATAACGTAAGTTTGGATATTTTACAAATACTATTTCCCTTTTTTAATATTTAATTGAGCTTGAAAGCACTCAGAAAGGTACAAAAACTGAAAAGCTTAAGAGTTATTTTTGACGTTACTTTGCTGATTTCAACTTACAGACAACTGCCTTACGTTAAAATCAGGTCGTACAGTCCTAGCTTGTTTCTTACATCTCATTCCGATAAATACACCATAGCTGTATTATCGACTCTAGGCACGTCGGACCATTGTATTAAATGCCAAGGAAAACCGTATGGCAATACGAGAAATCCAATTGAGACGGTCTCAACAATTTCTTTGGAAACTGTTACTGGTTGCTCACTATGTTTCTTAAAATGTTTACATGAACAAAAATCAAGCCAACAAACAAAACTGCAATAATGTGAAAAAGAAAGCAGACTTGTTTGGTATTTTTTAAAAATTGTACGAAACTCTACGTCCTTGGTTCCAACGCTCGTCGACAAAAACAATTCTGTGTTAAGCTCTCAAGCGGAAGATGACTTATTTGCAGCCAATTCGACACTACCACAGACCGAAATGACTCCTGTTCTTGAGAGCGTAAATGGTTTTTTGGAAGAAATCACTTTACATCGTTTTGTAGAAAGCAAGATTATTGCGCTGGATATATCAAAAGCTGGATGTTTCACTCGAACATCGCCGTAATGTTTCTTGTCTAACCTTATTTTATTGCTACATCCATAAACAGTGCCCCGGCTAAATAGACAGATGCATTCATCCCCTAAAACAATTTCCCAGTAACCCTCGCTTCGCTAGGAATACCCATCAATTTACCCTCGAGCCTAACTTCGGACGTACTGTTGAGTATTGAGGCTCTTTTTTTAGCCGCACTACAAGAATGTGGAATGCTTTACCCGGTTCGATTGTGACCTCCCATTGTTATTTACAGAGATTCAAAACCAATGTGCATAGGTATCTCCTTTTGTCTCCTATTCAACTTTCCGAAAGCTCGCACTGTGTTAATTTAGTGAGCGTAAATTAAAAAAAAAAAAAAAAACTAAGCTAATAACCTATTCTACAATACATTTCCTGAGTTCGATGCAATCAACACACCATGTCGACAAACCTAATCGATACGCAGGTATTCATCTGCCTTGTCAATAAACCTCCGTTTTACCCAGCCATAAAACCTTGTTGAAATTATGCATTAATACAGTACTTCGCGGTTAACCACTATTATTTATGTATGTATATACATATATTTTTAAGTAGTACACCGCACCGTGGCGTAGTGGTTAGTGCGTCCACCCTGACTCCACCTAAGTTTTTTTTCCGGGGTAAAGCATCTTGCGAGGAAGTGACAAATCTTCCAGGAATAAATCATGTCATCAAAAGTGCTTCTCTGGTAGCCGTTCGGATTCGGCGGTAAATTGTAGGTCCCTTCCATTCCTGCAGAATATCAATGCACACACAGGCATGGTTGAGAGTGTAAGTCAGAGGTCCCGGTCCGCTTGGAGCTGTTGGCCAAGTATTTATTTTTTTTTAATATTTGTTAAGGGGTTAAAATGTTTAAAGTGCGTCTTGAGGACGCCTCAGTACGCACAGTGTCGAAATGAAACAAACCTTAATATTTTTAATGATGCAGATGCATCCTACTACAAAGCTCTCTCAATCACAAGTCTTAAAAAAATAATATTTAAGCATCGGCCGACGTTCAATTATAATCTTAGTGATCTTTTGCAAGCCCATGTTTTAAGGAATCCAAAAGATCTAGTTTCCATTCAAGCAGTCATGCTAGTTTTTAAAATTCAATAATAAACGTGAAAATCAATCCCAGATTCCAATAAACAATCAGCTTAACTGTTGTTAGTCCATGCCCAAGCGACTCTTCATCTACCATGACTTACCTTAATTACCTTTGGAAGAGTATATTATATTTTTTAATATTCAAACATTGTCATAGGTCAGTGTGAATGCTACAATCTCATAAACAAAAACAAAACAAAAAACTGTCCTCAACCTTTGGAAGTGACGCACCTATATCGAAGTCGGAGAGCTTTTTAAAACAAACTCAAATAAAATCCACTTGTCTCTTGTGAAATCTCGTCAAACGTCTTTCTATGTTGTTTACAAATTTCATTCAGTCTCGTAATCGTAATGCCAGGTTCCCCCTCCCGAGTGGCCAATGCCCATATCCACGTGTGCAATGATGTCGCCTCAACGCTCAACCAAACAAATGCTATAGAAAGAGATGCAGTTGTATTTTGTGCTATGTTTAATGACGATGAGGCACGGCGAATGGATGGGGCTGTGAATCAGAGAGTAGGTACATACATCGAATCGAAGCAAAATGTCAAAATTTATTCAGTCTCGCAGTCAAGAAGTGTGTTTAGTGAGTAGTTGTTAAGGTGAAAGTGGCCATCGTCGTAGTAGTTGCGCGAAAATTCCAACAATTTCAATTGAAATTTAAAGTACCTAATTAATTTAAGACACCCTTAACTATGTTAAAATAGCGAACATCACATAAATCTCTATTATTCACCAAAAATCCTATTTAGTTAGTTCTAGAAAGTAAGTGTGTAGTCACGATAATTTATTTATTTATGTAACTTGTGTCAAAAATTTATAATTTCCACCTAAACTGTACTACGGGAGTCTCATCTAATTAAACTGTGTGATACATTTGTTTAATCGAGTTAATATTAATCGAATGTGGCATTTGAATTCCATACATGATGTAGTTACTTATTTAATTTATTCACCCCGCGCAACTGTTTTGTTTCTTTACAGATTAAATTTCATACATCCCCTGGTTCCTTGCTTTGGGTAGGTTAGGTTAGTTAGAACAAATGATTCGTCGTGTCATAACGTATTCGATAGTCGGTGCAAGTGCTGTTGGCACCGGGTTGAGTCTTCGAGCAAACGACTATGATGTCAATTCCTTGGGCATTGTCCGTCTATCGAGATCTGCCATTACTGTGTTTGATGTTGCCTTAACATACAAACGAGAACTATATTATCGGGAGTGGGACAAATCATCGCCAGAGTACAAAGCAGAAAAAAGTCGTGTGCACAAAATTGCCGCTCAAAAATTACTCGACCTAATGTGCACAAACAAAGGAGTCTACATCAAAGTGGGCCAGCATGTAGGTGCTCTGGATTATCTGCTACCAAAGGAATTCGTCCAAACAATGAAGATATTACATTCAAATGCACCCACTAATCCTGTCGAAGATTTATACAAAGTCATTAAGCAAGATCTGAAGAAACATCCTGATGACTTGTTTGAATCATTCGATCCGAAGCCATTGGGTACAGCTTCTTTGGCACAAGTTCACAAAGCGAAGCTGAGGACAGGTGAAGTAGTTGCTGTTAAGGTACAGCACCCATATGTAAAGGGAAATTCAGTAATAGACATGAAGACAATGGAGATTCTAGTCAATATAATGGCCAAAGTGTTTCCAGATTTTAAAATTACATGGCTAGTGACGGAGAGTAAAAAAAATCTTCCAATTGAGTTGGATTTTCTTAACGAAGGTCGTAATGCAGAAAAGGTTGCTGGACAATTTAAACACTATAGCTGGTTGAAAATTCCAAAAATATATTGGGAGCTATCATCGTCAAGAGTTCTAGTCATGGATTATCTCGAGGGAGGCCAAGTAACTGATTTGGAGTACATAAAAGCTAACAAAATCGATAGGTTTTCAGTGGCCAATATGATTGGACAGCTTTATTCAGAGATGATTTTTACAACTGGCTTTGTCCATAGTGATCCACATCCAGGAAACATTTTGGTTAAAAAAAACGCAAACGGAAAAGTTGATCTAATTCTATTGGACCATGGACTGTATGCCAACTTAACCGACAAATTCCGATATGAATATTCGAAGCTTTGGCTAAGTATTCTTAAAGTCGATAAAGAAGCAATGCGATTACACAGTAACAATCTCGGCATAAAGGACAATCTTTATGGGTTGTTTGCGTGTATGGTGACTGGAAGGCCATGGGAGACAGTCATCCAAGGCATAAGCAAAATAAAATATTCCAAACAAGAGGTGAGTAGCTAGCTACTAGATACGAATATAACAATAAATATAATAATTGTTGCCCATTCCAGAAAGACACACTTCAAGATAATACTTCCTTAGTACTTCCTCATATATCTGATGTCCTTGACCAAGTCGATCGGCAGATGCTTTTAATTTTGAAAACAAACGATTTGATTCGTGGTATTGAGGCAACCCTCAAGACTCAAAACCGTATGACTGCATTTTGGGTCATGTCCAAGTGTTGTATACATTCGTCTTTAGCCGAAGAGAGGCGCAAAGAAACTAGTCGCACGTCCCGTTTGCGTGTTTCGCTCAAAGAACGTTGGGAAATTTTCAAACTAAATGTGTACTATTTGTATTTGGGATTAATTAATTTTGGTTTCCTAGCTGCAGTTAAGCAATTGATGTAGGTAAAGCATAAAGAGGGTATTTTGTAATTTATTTTTATAATGTTAAACGAACAAATTGTTAAGGAATAAACTAGCTTTGTTATTTTTTTAAATGGTATTACATTTTTCATACATATTAGTTTGTAACGGCTAAATTATTTTGTACAGGTTCCAATATTTATGTTGTCTTTTGCATTTCGCAATCAATCAGAAATACATGCATTACAAGAAAAAAACATTTGTCATTACTCATTACTTATATTAAAATGAATGGGTTTTCTAAACATTTATTGAATTCCGTGCAATTAAAAAAACCATTCGATTTGATCTCGAGCATACTTTTCATTTCCATGAAGCCAAAAAGCCAACTCTTGCAATCAGTGGGTACTAGGCGCCGCTGTTATCTTCAGATTGTATTGTATAAAGGTATTTGAATCGAGGGCACTAGATGGCGACAGAGTCAAACTCCATTTCCAGACTACTATAGATTTTACCCACAAAAACAAAATGAATCTTTGTTTTCCTTGCAACCAAAAAAATCGTAAAATCTACATCAAATCTGAAATTGTCGTGGAATTCACTATTAGTTTTTTCCGAAAAAATTGACCGGATCTCGAACGATCACAATAAAATCTAATAATTATAGCTAATAACAGCTTTGTTGGTTGAGCCCTAAAAAGTCGTCACAATTCGTTTTTTAAAAAACCTCAACTCATCCTAACCCTGCGGCCACCCGCACCCATGCCAGCTACTGGCAAGCCAGTTACTACATGTATTAATTGTCAGATGCATATCTGTTCCAGAATTCCAGTTGGCTGGAAGATTGTCTCTGTGAGTGTATTGCAACTGTCTCATGGAAATACTAAATTTCGGAACTTTGGGGAACGTGAAACTATCCAGACAGCAAAAAACTTATACTAGGACCTTAAAGAACATTTTTGAAATAGAATTCGCAATTGTTTTTCCTTGCGATCTGGATTCTACGAAAAAACTACGAATTTCGGGTTTTGTGAAGCAGGCTTCGGATTAAATGCTTCAAATTCGTAGAATTCATAACTTTTGAGACCACGTGGAACAGAGCTATCGGTAAACTTCATTTCAAGCTGTCAAATATTTAGGACGTTCAGGAAAAGCAAGTCTATGAGACTTTAAGATGCCAAATACGATTTCCGGAAAAGATTCTGAACTTTGTTTATGGGACAGAAGTTATAGTCGAATAAACAAATTTATCAATTTATTTACGTTATGAATCGTTTTAGTTTAAGTTATATGAATTGTCTGAAATGAAATCAAGAAGAGATGCTGTTTATATTTTCTGATCAATCGAAGATTCATGTTCAGTTATTTTCTTTTGACAGTCAATTTGACGTTAAAACTTTAGGGAGAGCTCGGTTTTCTGAACATGCTTATTATATAAAAAAAAAACTTGTTTTTCATCGTTATCGCTATCATATCATATCTGGCCGGGCGCCGATCCTATCTAGCATTAATTATACCATTTTATACTTTGATTTACATTTTTTCTTTTGATCGACTTTGACCCACACCATTGTCAGCTCAACCATGTCTGCATTTCTTA
The DNA here is from genome assembly GCA_916050605.2 of Platycheirus albimanus. Taxonomy (NCBI): domain Eukaryota; kingdom Metazoa; phylum Arthropoda; class Insecta; order Diptera; family Syrphidae; genus Platycheirus; species Platycheirus albimanus. The sequence continues at coordinate 297,881,651 of OU696696.1, read as the reverse complement.
AGGCTTCTAGGGTAAGTTTACTTTAAAAATACTTTCCAAAACAACTGCCTACGAATCGTCTCAATTCCAAAGGTTATCGCCCAGCAAGCTCGCAGCTTCAGCTCAAAAATAAATGATGTGGTTATAGTTTCCGCAGCCAGAACCCCAATGGGCAGCTTCCAAAGCTCCCTGGCTCCACTCTCTGCCACACAATTAGGAGCAACTGCTATAGAAGCTGCTGTCCAGAGAGCTGGAATCTCAAAAGAGGATGTCAACGAAGTCTACATGGGAAATGTTATCTCGGCTGGCTTGGGACAAGCACCAGCTCGTCAAGCAGCTATTTTCGCTGGACTTCCAAAGAACGTGTGTTGTACGACAGTGAACAAAGTCTGCTCATCTGGAATGAAAGCCGTGATGATCGCATCACAAACTCTGATGCTGGGACAGGATGAAATTATTGTCGCTGGTGGTATGGAATCGATGTCCAATGTGCCATACTATCTGAAACGTGGTGCCACACCTTATGGTGGGGTGAATCTAACCGATGGTATAGTTCATGACGGTCTATGGGATGTCTATAACAAGTTCCACATGGGTAATTGTGCTGAAAATACTGCCAAGAAGATGGGCATTTCTCGTAAGGAACAAGATGACTTTGCCATAAGTTCTTACCAGCGTTCAGCAAAGGCCTGGTCTGATAAGGTATTCGATGCTGAAATAGCCCCAGTTAAAATCCAACAGAAAAAGAAAGGTGAAATAATAGTTGCTGAAGATGAGGAATTCAAACGGGTCAACTTTGATAAGTTTGGACAGTTGTCAACGGTCTTCCAGAAAGAGAACGGTACTGTAACAGCTGGGAATGCATCAACCTTGAACGATGGAGGAGCTGCTGTTGTGTTGATGACTGCTGATGCAGCCCAACGTTTAAATCTCAAAACCTTGGCTAGGATTGTTGGTTTCCAGGATGCTGAAACCGATCCAATTGACTTCCCCATCGCTCCCGCACTTGCTATTCCAAAACTTCTCCAAAAAACAGGCATTCGCAAGGATGAAGTTGCAATGTGGGAAATCAATGAAGCCTTCGCACTAGTTGTTGTAGCTAATATTAAAAAATTAGATGTTGATCCAACTAAGGTCAACATTCACGGAGGAGCCGTTTCATTGGGTCATCCAATTGGAATGTCTGGAGCCAGGCTGATTACTCACTTATCACATTCGCTCAAATCTGGAGAATATGGATGTGCTTCAATCTGCAATGGAGGCGGTGGCGCTTCATCTGTCCTCATCCAAAAATTGTAAGAGACTTGTCCATAAACTTTAAAAACGTGTGCCTTTAGCCAGAAATTGCATTTTTAACAATTCTTTGTTGATTTTAAATCGAAATTTTTATAGTAACAATATTTTATAATTTTTGTATGTAATAAAAGTGAACCTATTTTGTTTATATAAAATAATTTATTTCAAGCTGAAATGTTTGATTTTCAGATCGAATGATGTGCCCCAAGGAAAACCAGTTCTTACGTTGTACACAAAGGATCCATGTCCGTTGTGCGATGACTTGGTACACGAATTGGAAGCAAATTTTAGAGGGGAATACGAACTAGAAAAAGTTTATATTACTGAGAAGGAGAATCTCAGATATTTGCGTCTTTATAAATACGATATTCCAGTTGTGTTCTTAAATGGACAATATTTGTGCAAGCATAGGTTAAATAATGAGCTCTTGCGATGTAAGCTAAATGAGATTAGAAGTGTGCGCAAATAAATTAAAGTCTTATCCCTACAAATGTTTATTAGTTAATAGGACTTCCTTCACTTGAGGACCGCAAATCCTTGTGTTGTCGAAGAATCCTGTACTCTCGTAAAATGTAAAGAAGTTTGTTGGGACTTTTTTTTGGGTTTTCAGGAATATACAGCACAGCATCATTTTAAATATAATCTATAGTATTCTGGAGGTGGCATTTGCCTGTATTCTTACCTCTAGTGCCCCAAAACTTCGTTACAAATACCTTATATACAATAAAGTCTGAAGATAGCAGCGCTGCCTAGTAGCTACTGATTGCAACAGTAAATATTTCATATTCATAGAGGGCAACACATAACCAGAGAATTATAGATTTTATACACAATGAACTCCTTTAAAATATTGTTCGTTTCCGTGAATATGTGTGCACAAATTCAACCCTACTTACATATAACTTGTGTACATTTTATTATGAGTATTTCTATGCCCCCCCCTCCTATGCATTTTTAAAGGGAACAGTACACGAGTAAATTAAAATACACACCACAGCCACAGACCATATACAGACCGCCAACTCGTACTCCTCTTGCCTGAAACACCCTCAAAATATTTTTTCCTGTCCGTGAATACGTGTACATCTCTTACTGTGCATTTTGTGGTGGCAACCATCCCTGCGTATGCCATTTATTTTGTAGGTGTGTTTGCTAAATGGGTTTTAAAGCAAGGGAGAGCGTCAAACTCTCAAAATAAATGGCATATCAGCTGATTTTTAGCTTGGTGGCAAAAAGAGAGACCATATGGTGAGTTGGCGGTCTGTATCTTCTTGGTCCGTGACCACAGCCATGTATGTATGACTGTGGTGTGTATTTTAATTTACTCGTGCCAAAACGCCTCTTAAAATATTTTATTCACCACGGTGTTATGCACGTACATCCCTGCGTGTTGTGCACTTTATTTTACTGAAGAAGCCACAGACATAAATAGATACAGACCGCCAACTATTTATATTTTCTATATTTGCCGACAAGATTGGTGTGTATTTTATTTTGAGTATGTTTAAGCTATCTTTTATACTCTCCCGTGCATTTAAAATGAGAAACCAACACAAGAAAAAATAGAATGCACAGGCGGAGATATACATTTATACCGTGGTTAATAAAGTATTTTTGTTTCAGACAATAGGAGTACGAGTTGGTGGGCGGTCTGTATCTGTATGTCTGTGGATGAAGCTATAGCTAACAAAATATTTATAGAGGCAAGACCTCACTACGTGGAACTGCACTTCAGCGACATTAAACGGCAGGCATAGTTCGTAGTCGACCCAACTAGTGCATTGTAGTTCCGCTGAAGTGCAGTTCCACCTAGAGCGTTTCAGAAACGGACGTGTTCAGAAAATGTCTGTTGAAATTAAACTTTCAAGTAATTGCCCTAATTGAACTTTTTTTTTAGTTCACAGCAGAACCTGAGTTGTCAAAAAAAAAAAACAAATGTTTGTGACAACTACCGAAATAGCAGGCTATTCAAAATAACACCTCTTATTGGAAAACACTTTATATAAACTATATCAGCTTTTAATTCGAATTTGGTTTTCTTTTTTTCAACAAAGTTTTGCATCTTAGTGTACACTTTACGACTATTAATTGTCCTAACAAAAAACAGAGATGTCGCTATAAACTTTGAACATTAATGCCCACACTGTTAACAACAACGCCCCAGATACCAGGAAAGACAGCTGCTGTCAATTCTTTCCTTGGTTATTATTCCATTTTGCCCAAGTGTTTTGCTTTTGTTTTTCATTCTGTATGTTTTGTGGTCGTCAGTTTAGTGCGCTGGACGATTATACACAATTTGTTTTGCGTTGCGAGTGCTGTTAGTTGTATAGATAGAACAAGTTTTAATTTTATTATTTAATTCGGAGAACAAATCCGACAAATTACAGAGATGTTTAAGTCAAAATAAACTCATAACCTGACAAAAAGTAAAACAACTCAATTGGTCGAATCAACATCAAAGCTACTGAACGATACAAAAAAAAAAATCAAATAAAAACGGGAATCGAAACTGCAATTGAAATATCACAATTACACCATTTTTTTCTTTGTTCCATTGCGCTCCTGACTTCGGCGTATCCCTTGAAAGTGCTCCATACAAAATTCAAGAGAAGAAAAGAAGCAAAATTACAAAAAAGAAGTGCTCAGCTCATAGCTTGTTTTTTTTTTTGTCCCAAATAAGAAACAAAATTGAATTTTAGCCTTAATGGGAACTTGTTGAACCTATCGCAATGATTAGTGCACTTATATCTCGATTGATCATGTAAGTATTATTTCAAAATATAAAAAATTATATCCAGAACTTGCATTCTATAAGCTCTTTGCTCTTTGAAAAAATCGATTTTTAAGATTTGCTTTCCCTTTTTCGTCGCGGCCTTGCAGTTTGAGGCAACAACTCTGTCATTCATTTTTTTGTGTGTGTATAATCTTCAAAGAACCCCAACCCAGTAGCTTCCAAAAATCTCTGACATTGTAGACCTCTTTTCGAAATTCGAGCGATACGGTTCGTTTGTTGGCCTTTAGAATGATAGTCTACGGTTAGATAATAATGCCCATGTAATCCCAAATTCATGGACGAAATTTAAAGTACACCAAGGAAATTACAGCGCACGACCTAGGGACGTAGTCAGTCAAACAATGACAATGGCAAAAACAGAAGATACTTGAAATAATTTTCTTATTGTTTCAATGAATTTTTAAAATTGGATTAATTAATTGCGTGACAACTAGGTACTATACGGTACTTTCGCCTTTTGTGTAGAATATTCTGTTGTAAAAGCCGCTGCCGCTTCACATAAGGCACTTGTGGGTCATTATCATTATATTCAACACTATAAGCTCGGTATAACCTATCGTCTAGGTTCCCAAATAATAAAATAAAATAATGTAACTTGTTGTTTGCCTCTTGATTCCTTATTTGGAATGTTGACGGCAAACTGCCTAGCGCAAAGTTTATTTTTAAGATCATTTGGGTTGTGTGTGCTCTGCTCTGTTCAGATATCAGCTCTGCTGTGGGCATGAGACATGAGAAAAATATTGACCGTGAATCATAGTCTTGTTTTTGAATGATGCTCTTTCGTATTCGTATAAAGTTTATATAGGAATGCAAAATAAGAATTGAACTTAACTTAATGCGTGTGCCACCAGTATGGGCGTAAGACACTACAGACACAGACATCATCGTCTTGTACTTCTTGTGGGTATGACTAAAAAGAAAACCCAACTTCCGTGGTTGGATCATTGGGAGCAATGAACGGTTCGTTGTTTCGAGCTTTGCATAAAAAGTATAAATTAGAATCTACCTTGACTTTTAATTGAACGGCTGCAGACCTTATAAGCTTGAAGACTTTTCCAAATTCGGCTGATTTAGGATAGGAATGAGTGATTGATTGATTATCTTTGAAATATAACATAGTTATGAAGTCATTTATGTTGGATGTAGGCCGCAACGGATTCTATAATACATACATTTATGTTCTTATTAGGCAGGATAATTAGAAACAAACTGGGCTTGCTAAACTGTTTAAAATTTAACTGCGGAGTTAAACGAATTATTATTTCGAAAAGAATCCCCACAGTGCCCGGTTGGTTGAAAGACCAGAACTACACAAATAAAGTGTATTAAATCAAGTACAGTTCAGGAGAAAGCCTTATAGATGACCCTAATTGTTCGCGAAAAATAGATCTATATAGACGTTTTCCAATTGGATTCTGGAACGGCCTTCAAATGTATCTGACCAAGATGGTTCTTTCAACTACATCTGCAACTATTTTCAATGATTCAGCTGACCTCTTACCGGAAGCTTTTAGGGCTTCCGACTTCAGAGTACACAATTCAAGCAGTATTTTCCAAGTAGAGGTTCTAGCAGTACCGACAGTAGCCAATGAGTTGAAATTACCACGAGACGGTTTTGTTGACAGCCATCCAGCAACAACAGCAACTTCAATCGTCGAAATGAAATGTAAGCTTGTCAAGTGCTGTCGCGAATAGTTCAACGTTCTTGCCTAACAGCACAGTCTATTCCACCGTACTAAAAGAATGAAGAAAAATAAAAGTTGTGAAGGAACGTCAGGAAAAGGATCGGCTCTTTGCTTTGCATTTTTGAAGGACACAGTCAAGTCTCCTCTTTGCGATCTCGGAATTTGTATAGGTCCACTTTATAGACATGCGAGATCACAATAAAAAGGCCTAAAAACAACAAAATCTGAACAAAAAAAAACCGTTGTAAAGTCTGTAATAATGATGATGCACATTAGCCACTTCCTCTGTTTCAGAACTCTCGGATGACACTATTCAGTAAACAAACATCGAAAGGTTGTCGCAGATTCCGATAACCGATTTTTAAACTTTTCCAAGAGGGGGGGGGGGGGGGGCAGAATGCCTGAAACTTCATTGATGGATGATGTTGTGTCCATCACATTTAGACCAATGTAGATCCATTGTGATACCCTGGGGGTTTTGGGCCCAATAAGCATGGGACCTATGAAAAACCTATACATTCTCAAAACATTTTGAAGCGTTGATAAATCTGAGTCCTGGAAGAAATGACTTCCTAGAACTTCATTTCTTAAGCGGCATATTGCTGGGCAATGACAGAAAATTTGGAGGGTCTTCATGCACATCTATGTAGCCACAACCTCTGCACAAGTCGTCCGTGCTGAGCTTCATTTTCGTTTTGTGTTAGCCCAGCATGTTTTGCCCGGTCAAAATGCTCACAAGGGATCGTAGCGATTTCTTGTTGAGCTGTAGAACTCTCTGTTTTTTTTGTTTATTAAAATAGTGCCACAGTTTCCTGGTTATGACACATGAGTTCCATCTCTCGTAAGCTGCAGCGAGTACTTTATTTCCAATCGTCTGTTTAATGTTACAGGTTAGGATCTTTAACGTTGTGTCTGCTCGATTGAGTTCTAGGGATGATCCCTTTCTTGCCAGCTCATCAGCCACCGCAGTGGCCAAGAACCCAGCAGAGTCTAACAGCAAGTTTATTAAATGAGTATGGCTTTTTTTTAACCAACCTTAATTATGAGCCTTTATAAAAACTTGATTTGAAACTGTACTAAGATCAATACAAATAAGGTATCCGAAGCCATTTTGTAGATAGAACTTACCATACATGGGGACACTAGAATTTACATTCAACAATCCTTTAACATTGAGTATAAAGCAATTCACAGGACAGTTGTGTAGCACTGTGTGAGGAGTGGTAAAAGATTACCTCCGAAGTGGATTTACTTTTAAACACCGTATTCAGATTGCCAATGTTAACCGTCAATTTATGAATTCGCGTGGTTTTGGAGGAATTGAAACCGCCCACCAATTAAGTAGGAAGCTCTTCATGAAAAAAGTGGAAAATCATTGTTTATTGTCTCCATTTCTAACACTGCATGGCTCTCTCTGGACATGCCGTACTATTTGCAGGAAAAACTGGGGGCTCAAACCCAAAATGATGAATAACCTCTATAAACTTGTAGTGAGACCTGCAATAACATAAATGTAGCATTGGTGTGGTGGCCAAAAACATATATAAGCTAGAAAAAATACAAAGACTAGCAACGACATGCATAACGAGATGCATGCGGGCCACACCTACGTTTGCATTTTGGGATTACCTCCAATCCACATATTCCTTAGAATGGAAGCAGGACTGAGATTACACCGTCTCTTCCAGCAATAATAAGTAACCCCTTACCCAAATCATAAGAAATTTAGTGTGTGCCTGGATGTCACAATCCCCACATATAACTTCACACAGAATTTCTCTATAGTCATCCCCCCTAGGGAAGGCTGGGAAAACTTTAAACCACACCCTTCTAGTGAAGATCTGGTCTGGTCTACGGATGGCTCAAAAATAGAAACAGGTACTGGTTCCTGTATTTTTGGCGAATCACCTTGCGTAAACTCCAGGCAGAGGTCAATATTCAATATACAATATTCATCTTCTTAGACAGCCAGGCTGCCTTAAAAGCTCTGGCTTCACTTGTCATAAGATCCAAGCTAGTCTAAGAGACTGTCTTAGTACTCACTGAACTTGCAAGGAACAGTTTTGTGATTCTCCATTGGATCCCCGCACATAAAGGGTTCGATGGTAATGAAAGGGCCGACACACCGTAGCCAAAGAGGGCGCCTCATTGCCATTTGTCGGGTCTGAACACTTCTGCAGAGTAAATAAAAACTGCTTCAAAAACACTGCCAAGAATATACTACTCATGGAATCCAATGCAGCTTGGCAAACAACTCCTGGTCAAAGCTGCTCCAAACAATCTGTACCAGAATATTTAAACAAAACCACCAAATTCTTTCTCTACCTAGATAGGAAGTCTCAAAACAGTGACTGGAATCATAAACGGACACTATTCTATGAAAAAACACCTTATCAACATGATACTAGTGACAGACCCCGTTTGCCGACTCTGCCTCGAAAGTAAAAAAAACAACTGCATATCCTCACGGAATGCCCAGCACTCCCCCGCCTCAGAAAGCGGACACTTGGTGATGAGATCGTTCCCTTGGAAAAACTCAAAACCCTTAAGTTCTGTCCTCGTTCTGGAGCAACAGACCTGCTCTAGAATCTCACACGGGTTGGCACAATAGGCATCTCATCGAGACAACAATAAATCTAATCTAATCTGGCACCGCATCAAGTTAGGCTTAGGATTTCGTCCCATAATCCGCATTGTTCTTACTTCCTTGATTTAAGAGCTACATATCCGTCCACATTTTGGCATGGGGAGTTCTTTAGATTTTTAGATTGGAAACTAGCTATGATCACGATAAAATTTTCTGAGGCTGAGTTTCTTTTAAAAGTTTTTTTGTCTTCCAAACGTCTTTTAGCCTAGAGATAACCTTTACACATACTGTTTCACGTTTTCTCAGTGATATTGCCTATTTATCTCCATTTGCATGTTGGATGATGTCTGAATCCAAACGGGTCTTTAGAATGATCCATTGACATGAATCAAGGAAAGGCTTGCAATTCCATGTTCCAGAGGCATATAACATAATTTTTGCTGGAATTTCAAATGAAGCAATTCCAATTGCAGTCTATAGAGATGTTTTAATTATTTTTTCAACATCCAGATCCGTTGTGAAATTCCATCGTACATACCTATTCTCCGTAAACCTAATTCTTGATGAAGTTGGAAAGAAGGTCGATCTTCCAAGACATTCTTTTTTTTCGAGTTTAACATAAAGTTTTACTTTGTTTATTAAATTTGCAAAGCAAGAGCGTCGGTGTACCCCTTCCATTGTGAAATAAACAAAAAGAAAACAATTATGTGGGCCTATAAACTACATTTCCTCCTTTAGCACATCCCAATCCTTAATTCTCATCAACTTGAACAACCCAATTTGGTAATTAAAAACAAACAAAAACCATCTAATCACTAGAAAACATGATAATTATACCAAAACTACTAGCTGCCGTAGGTAAATGATGAAACCAAAATTGAGAATAAAGAAAAACATTCCTGTCAATGAACGAATGCTTTGCTTGGTGTTCAGATACAATAAAGTAAAAAAAAAAACAACAAAAACATGGAGATTCTATAAACAAAGACCCCCAGGGACTGAATAATCTGTAAACAAAGTCAATTTTCAACCGACTAGCTATATGTGTGCGTTGTAGTGTAGAGCGTACCTCAACAATGATTGCGAAACGTGAAACGATCAATTCTAATCGTTTCCTCATGTCGCTGTCGGTCGCGTACTATTTCTTAATTAATTGAATTCGTTTCAAGTCGAAGATCGAGTGGAATCGAGTCGAGGAGGAAGACATACTAGGCTATGATTTTATCTGATAAATCGTATGGAAAGCGAAAATTTTCATTTCATCGCGAGATATCAACAATTCACCTCCCCTTGTTGCGCTGACACAAGAAAAACGGCAGACGACACAATATATTATATCCTCATGTTGTCGTGATGTTTCTTCTTATTCAAACAAATGGGGAATCTACTGGTGCAAGTATGATGATGATGATGATCAACGTAAGAAACAAGTTATATTTCTTTTTTGCAAATTCGATTTCTTTTGTATTACGAAAGATTTCGCGCTGTCGATCTTAACATGGTGCAATGTCCATGTCCAGTTCACCGAAACAAGAAAGGAAGACAAACAAAAACATAAAAAAAAAAAAAACAACACTTCTTGTGTGAATTCCGAAAACGGTGTCAACACTGCCATGCAGTGTTCTAATTTTAATGTGACTGCTCTCTTTTTGCAGCATTCCTAGCTGAAAATAAATAATTCTTTCCCATACTTAACAGGGGATGTGGTTGCCCCTTTTTCATAACTTGCTCGGAGTTACCGAAATCTATTCGCTATTCGATAGATAGGTATCTCTTGAGACTCTTGTGGACTATTATTAGAATCTAAACGCGTGCCAACGATCGCTCACATTCACTTTCTGTTCAGAAATATTCAGTTTTCAGTATTCTTTTGGATGCGATGTGAACACGTAAAGTTTTTCTCTAATTTTAATTAACAAAAAAAAAAAAAGGAATCAAAATAAAAAAAAGAAAACAACTGTAACTGTAACTAGGAAACCAAATTGTACCTTTGTTTCCTATTCAATGACGACGAGCATTTGAGTTTGGCAGCAATGCGTAGAACTGCTGTTGTTGGTGGCGTTGGCGGTGGTGGTGGCGGTGTCAGACCATCGTACCCTCTTCCTTCGTCTTGCAAACGCATTCGAAATATCGACGAATTGATCAATCAGTATGAGAATCGTTACCAACCATCATACAAAGAAACAACAAACCAAAAAACGTGCGGAGGAATGGAAGTCTATATAAATCGCCCTTGGTCGTCCAACTATCCTGGCTGTGGATCTCTGAGTTCGTTAACTGATTCGGAATTTTGCAGTGATAGCGATGCGCCACCACGCCAAAAAGCTCAGCCAAAAGTGTTTTTTTCACATCATGCATCACCACCCTACGTGGTCGACGCCGCCGAACAGCAGCAAGTCATTTACAATCTGACAATGGTTGGACGATTTCTTGAGATGCTGCAGCGGCTGCCACTGCCACGAATGTCCCTCACTGCAACTGGCATATGTTTTCTCATAGCTATTTTCATCACACCAAAAACCTGTGCTCAAAGTGTTATATTTCCAACTTTCAGATTGACCTTTGGCACTCTATATCCAGCCTATGCGTCCTACAAAGCGATTCGGACTAAAAATGTTAAGGAATATGTAAGTATGCATTATAAAAAAAAAAAAAAAAAAAAGAAGAAAACAAGTCAATTGAAGCAATTGAAATCAATTGCATATAGTACCTACTTGTGCATGTGCTGTTCTTCTATTGTGTCAAGCACTTGTAATCTTTGTGTGTGCAACGAAATCAATTTGAACAAAAAAAAATGATGAATTTATTTGATCCTCGGCACAATTTTAGGTAAAATGGATGATGTATTGGATTGTGTATGCATTCTTCAACTGCACTGAAACGTTCACTGACATCTTCCTTTCATGGTTCCCGTTCTACTATGAAGTCAAAGTGATAATCGTACTATGGCTTCTATCACCAGCGACCAAAGGCAGTTCCACATTGTATCGTAAATTTGTTCATCCAATGCTTACGCGACGAGAGCAGGTAAGAATAAATACTTTTACTTTTTAAGTCATCATATTATAATGCATTTCTTTTTGCAGGAAATTGATGAGTATCTTAACCAAGCTAAGGAACGCGGCTATTCAGCAGTCTTACAATTGGGATCAAAGGGAGTCAACTATGCCACCAATGTCATCATGCAGACAGCGTTAAAGGTATAGATTTTGATTATAAAATGTCTTCTATCAAACAAAAAAATACTCCTAACTTGCTTTTAATTGTTGTTCTACTACACGCCAAGGCTAATCAAGGCAATGAGTTGACGCCAGTTGTTGTTGGCCGAGGCACATATTAGTACTCATTTCTCTATTTGCACCTTACATACTCGTCTTCTTCATCATCGCCTTTCTTCATTATTATAAATATTAAACGTTTCTTCTAGTCTTGTCTTCATTATTGTATTTCGTTTTAATAATAAATCATATTTATAATATCATGTTTTAACTTTTTCGTTGTTTTTGTTTTCTTTTCTTCAATTTATAATATAATTTTTGCTTTATTTGGAACATTTTTAAACATTTTAAAACATTCTTATTCGAACATTCTGCTGCTGCTCTAACCTCGACTCATATACTTAGCTCCTTATTAGCGCTGATTGCATATATGATATAATTTTTGTTTTTTTTTTTGTTTTCTTAACTCAAAGACAGATTTTGTTTCGTTGTGATTTTGCACTTAATGGCGGAAGGTATTTAATTTAATTTTATTTCTTGTTTCGATACAGTTGAGAGATTTTTAAAATAAAAAAAAAGTTTTTACTAGTTTAGTGGGGCAAAATTCTGAATGACCAGTCGTTTCAACTCGGTGCTCATTCACTGGAATGAACAACTGCAAAAGATACAAAAATAATTAATTGTATTTGTATTCTTTCTGTTAAAGCCTTGTTTAGGTATGTATCTTTAAAATAATTATTCAATGACGAATATGTCTGCCGATTAAGTGCGGCAGTGACTTGAATCTTTCGGAGGAAATTAAGCTTTACTAAAAAAAGAAAAATATTTTTCTTTGTTTTGATTGTTTTTTTTTTTGGGAGGCAAATATATAGAATAACGTAAAAAGATATATCATCGAGTCAGCTTTATTAATAGTCGTCGTCGTCTATTGAAGATATTTTATTGCGTCGTCGTGCCATGTTCGGAGAAGACTAGTATCTTGCGGTAAAAATTGACATTTATAAGCATATGCATATGGTTTTTGAATTCAAATGGTGTTTGATGAATGAACACGATTAGTTTTTGTTTTCGAGGTTTATGCTGCACTAGACGAAGAAGCAGTATTTACTTTTTTGAAAGCTAACAAGTGCAACTGGGGAGAAGAAAAGATGTATTTTTAAATAATATCAAAGTATTACGGGAACAGATGGGAAGTTTAAGGAAAGATTTATGATTATGGTAGGTGGCCACATAAATAGTTGCACTTCATATTCTTCATCCGGCACTTAATCTAGATTTTTTACGGGATCTGAGACTTTGATTTTTATGAGAGCCATCAGTTTCATTTATGCTGAATTCTCATCCAACATCTCTTTTGATTTGTCTTTCGCCAGTGTTCCTCGTTGGTTGATAAAAATATTTTATTTCATGATCTATATTTATTCTGATTTTGGGTTCCATATCGCCTAGCCAGTAAATATTGCTAGGAAACAGATATTATGGACAAAGTTTACGAAGACCGATGTCAGTCAGGACATCATTATTTGCCAGTTAAATGAGAATGGGCAACATGATTAACCCTTGCCTGGATGCACTAGACAAAATGTATCCATAACGTTAAGCAGATGCAGAAGGTGGTAGAGTAAAAAAAGCTTTATCAAACTCAGTTCAAAAATTTAATAAGACCTTTTTGTATATCATACGTCCCGTGATCTGTGAGTAATATCTGAGCTTCTATAAATTGATGTCCGCTTTAACTCCTCCTGGAGCATAGGGACAACCAGATGCTTCGATCTCTTTCTGTTCGCAGCACTGTTCCTCAACTTGTGCCTACGACTCCAAATTTTATACTCCGCTTCATTGAAAACAGTTGAACTACGTTTTCTTTGGTCTTGAGGATAACATTGCTTTTTTTAAATTCATAAATTTATTGCAAAAACGGCAAAAGCATTTATCTAGTCGACATTGTAGCGTTTTGAGAGAAGAATTTGTAATCTTAAACCCATATCCATCATCACTGACTGTTTAATGAATCAAAACTGAAACATCAAATGGTTATTAAAATTTAGATAACGGAACCCACAGAATTTGTCACATTACAATGTTGTCATATTCATTTACGTTTTAAATAACTGGTAATAAATTCGAAAGTGAACTTGAAATTTGTATTATCGGTTCAAAGAACAATTCATGGCATTTTTACTTTTTGAAAATGATATCATGTAAATGTTGGTCACGAATACATCTGAGGTGATCCATTCGGAGGTTTCAATTTTGGTCGACCTGTTCGATCAAAGCGACTGGTATCTCGCGACTAACACGAGTAATTTTTCCAAAGCGTCAATAGTAGCTGGGTTATTCGTGAAGACCTGATACTACATGTCCCCAGAGAAAATAGTCAAAAGGTGTGATATCGCACGATCTAGGGGCAAATTTACCGTAGCAAAACGTGAAATTAAGTGCTCAAAAAAATGATTTCTCAACAAGTCCATTATTTTACGCGCTGTATGGCTTGTATCGCCGTTTTGTTAAAAGCAGAGCTCACTGCCTTGCCAAACGATATTGAAGAAAAATGAAAAAGCCTATTTAAAATCAAACCTCACGATGAATCACCCATTATTTATGAGTAATTCTCGATTCTAAACTTAGCTGGCAAATGCACGTACACTGCTGGGAAGTCAGCAATTTTCAGCCTAAAATATTGATCAGTTAAAAAAAGTTCAAAGAACGGCTAGTATAAGCAAATCAGATGTTCTTGAATCCTGCCCATTGGATGCCCTAAATCTAATTCTGAACTTTCTACCACAAAATCTTCATATTCAAAATTTGGTTTCCTGTAGTAAATCAGACTTAAGTTTGCTGGTCTAAAAGATTATAGCTACATTTTGAATCTTCTATTCCATTCGAGAACACATTGGGAAAACAAAGATAATATAAGAAAATATTTTGAAAGGACAGTCTTTACATACGACTTGAAGATGGAATGTAGAGCCGGTATTTTTTCAGAGACATTTAAAGTCTGGCTTTCAGGTGGCTTTTATAAATTAATTTATATATAAGTGTTATGAAAGGGTAAGTCCCGATGAGCTAGCCGAGCAAGGGTTTACCCTTTATAGCTATAAAAGGTTAAGTCCCAATGAGCTAGCCAAGCAAGGGTTTACCCTTTATAGCTCACTTGCTGAGGCAATTAACATTTTAATTCGGACTGTGAACTGTCAAGGGCATTGAGATCTCTCACTTTATATCCGAATCTACAAGTTATCTCCGAACAAAGTAAAAACTAATTTGACATAGCCATTGTTGTGTCCATCAGCACTGGCGACTTGCGAATATGTGAAAATGCTGCTTACCTAGGTGTCCCTCATAATGGCAACTGGCGATCATGCAGAGATGAGACAGAAAGGAGATTGTCAGCCATTTTGTGTCTTCAAAGACTTGCTTTATTGCATGTCTCAAATAAACATTATAGAAACTCTCTATCTTGGCCTAAGCAATCAATGTGTTGGATAAATACAGCTTGCGTAGCGGGTTATGATTCTTGGAACTTACCCGGAAACTAAACCAACTCCCTTAAGAATCCAACGTACCATAACCAGCCTAGGTGCGATCAATGGGTTGTGCACATTGATTGTCTAGGGGGTTGCCCAACATTAAATTCAATTTCCAAGGGAGTGTTTGCCTTACCCCAACCAACCGCCTATACGAGCATTCTCCCCATCTCAACCTTAAAATCAAAGATTTTGCAGAAGTCTCATCTACACCTCGCCTAGGTTGCGGGTTATGATTCTTGGTAGATCACTTAACGAACTCTACGACTATCAAATGTACTCTAATCTAGCTAGGTTGCACAAAGCCTGGAATCTAGTCACATTGATTGTCCAGGGGATCGGCCGGCAAATTGATCGCCCTTACATGACCAACCAACAATCTTTGAAACCCGTAAGTATTCTACAGGTCAAGTAAGTAATGGAAATAAAACGGCGCGCTCCAGGGATAACTGGGTCTCATAAGTTCCTGACAGGTAAACTGCCATTTCTACCTGCCTACCTACCATATTCTCATAGTACTCATATGATTAACTTCGCTTAATTGAAACCTGCTTAACTTTAGATCTTTGTTACCCTCAAACATAATAATAGCGATACTAATCATAATCATAAATTAATACAGAAAAAGCTTAACACAATTGAAATCAATTAAGTTAATGCACCTGACACGTCCACGTGAACTAATCACTATTCTTGAAAGCAAAAGGTATGATTTTATGGATTTGTTTTTGAATTTTTCCCTTTCACAAAAAATCTGTGTATAATAAAGAAATCTTTTTTTTTGACAATTTTAAATTCCTGGTTCGTTAAAAGTTCTTAATGAGGAAATATCACATAGGTGAAAATGAATTTTACCAAATGCCATTTTAATAAAGCAGAACCGAATCTAGAATCTGCGAAGTGTGCGATCGTACAAAAAAAGTTAAAAAAAACATAAGCGAGAGCTACGAACTGTCTGATACCCTATTCCCTATTTTTGTATGTTTATGCTCCCCCCGCAGCCAGCCGCTGTTCCAGAAACAAAATTCTTTTTTAACAGACAAGAAAAAATACAATAACATTAATTTTGTGTGGCCGGTGTTCAATAAGTGCTGCTAAATAAAGGCGTGTGCCACGCCAAAAACTTAGATGAAAAAAAATCACAAACAACATTTAGAGATAAATATTTTTCATACGTACGATTTGGCTTGAGATTTTGGGAAAGAAACATTGAAAAAATCATATGAAATTTTATTACAAACGGTTCCCTAAAAGAACTTTATTTAAAAACACTATAAAAGAAGAGGTTTCTAGCTTTACAAAAAAGTATAGCATGGCATTCTTAATTTGACCGTTGTTTTTTAATAATTTTGTTTCCAATTTAAGTCATTTTTTTTATAAAATTGCCTCTCCCGGAGGTGAATAGACCCCCCCCCCCTCCCAAACGATTTGTTCTTGTCTCGATCCAACCTACATGCTGTAGCCTTATACAAATCACCCTGTATATTTATAGGACATATAATCGCTAGTAAAAATAGTTAAAATTGAATATTGGCACATTAAATTTTTAAAACTATGTTTTTTGTTCTTTCATGAAAGTTGGGCGTAAACCACGCCCGAAATTCTTTATTTTCATACACAAGCTTTTTTGTTTTGACTTACAGTCGCACAAATTTGGGCTTGTGGATTTATTATACGTACCGTTTATTTCCAAAAATAATTTTTTTATAGATTCTGATAAAAAGTGGGCGTTAGCCACACCCAAAATAGATTTTTTTTATACACAAGATGTTTATGTGCATCTAATATCCACAAAATTTAAAAATTTAAGGTTTTTCGCTCTAATATAAGCATCGTTATTTTATAAAAATAATATTGATGGTTTTGTATGAAAAGTGGGCATCAGCCACGCCTAAACTGAAATATTTTTATTTAATTTAGAGAACATTTATCTATAGATTGGTTCTGCAAAATTTTAGATTTGTGCTTCGATCGGAACTGTACAAAAAACAAATTTATTTTGCCAATTAGAAGTTGTTGAACAAAAATGTCGATTGTGCGCATGTTTGTGGGGATTTCATCGGTTCAACAACTTAGCCTTACTTTTAAACCAAAAATTATATACATATATTCCCACTTTTAGCTTTCTAGCTCAAAAATTGCGACCTCCATAGAATATACATAAGGACGGACATCGCTAAATCGACTGGGCTTTTGATTCTGAGTCAGAATATATACACTTTTCTTACCTAACGGTATTATTTCTCTATGTTACAAACTCCACACCAAATAGATCCATTCCATAGAATAGGGTATACAAAAATGCACTAGGTTCTTTAGTTTTTCCCTTAAGTACCCTGGGGATTATGTGAAGTGTTTTAAAAAAAACGAAAACTCCTGGTGCATCCGTGCACTCACCATAAGTAGGTAAAATATTGTTATGCTTGCGTTAAGAATACAAATGAATCTGTAAAAGTGAGAAAAATGTTTTTTTTTTTAACTGAAAACTCCAAGATTTGGATTTTTAAGGGTTTTCAAGACAACCTGGCTAAAGTTCCATTTATGAAACTAGAATATTATCGTATATTTTTTGATGTTCACAGAATGCCCGAAAGAATGTTTAAATATGTTCCAAAGCTCGCGACACCCATGCTTTTCCAACAGCAAACATATAAATCATAAAACATAATATTACACAACAAACATCCACCAGATTGTTTTTTCTATTTTTGTTCTTTCTTTTCTTTTTTATGTTAATTTCGTTTGATTTTTTCGACAACAATAAAAAAAAAAAAACCAAAAAAAAAACCGTCATCAACACCCTCGCTCGCAGACATTCCAATCCGGTGGCTTGAATCTTAACGGCGAAAATACCAGAATGCTTGCATCCAGTCAGTCAGACAATACAATTTCTGTAAGAACACGTAGTAGTAGTGATGTGCCAGATGGCGCCGCCGTCATCGGCGATGGTCTTCATATACCGCCTCCTGATGTCGTCCTAAGATCAAGATCCTTGAATGAAATGGTGAATTACCAAGAAGAATTTTCCGAAGAAGATGATCAATTTCCAATGAATGACGACAATGATGATGATTACATGCCAAATGGTCAAGATGAAGGCGCTGTTAGGTGTCGAGAGGCTCCAAAAAGAAAAACCAGATTGGTTCGTTCCAAATTACAAGAGAAGAAAATCTCACAAATACCATCAATTGGCAGTAATAAGGCTCCATTGCGTGGTCGTCGCAAACTGCGCGAATGCACTCCTGATGTCGATGTCGATATCGAGTAGACAGGACGTGCTTAAAGCTCGAATAATTCTCGAATGATCTCCATAATTGAAAAAAAAAAAAAAATTAAAAAAAATATTGACGTCACAGCACAAAGAATCAGTCCCTAAATTTGAATAGTAATTTTGTATTGTGTTCTATCAACCGTTGTAGTATTTTTTTTTTAATTTAGAATTTTAATGCATCACACATTTTATTTGAAGCGTTGAAAAATAGTAAATTTTTTAGATTTAGAGACTGTTTTTTTTTGTGTTCGTTTCTGAGCCTCATCTCAGTGATGGTGTTTTAAGCTCCAATCTCAGGCCTGCCCAATTGTGTCATGTTTGGTGTTGTTTTCAAACGATGAATTCACCACACAAATATTGAATACAGTCCATAGCCACAAAATAAGTAATAGTTTAAGATTTATATATATATAAAAAAAACGGTTCTTTAGGAATGCTATGTTAGTTATTCGATTATGATACATTTTTAAATATTTAGCTACATGCCAATATTTGAAATTTGTTTTTATTTTTTTTATCAGAAGATTCGAAAGAATATGAACAAATGTTAACGAGTGCGTGTTTTTTTTTACGTAGATTATGTATTTTTATTATATTTTTTTTTAAATAAATAAATGCTCAAATTACATATTTTATAAACTATACTGCCTACATTTTTATTATTGTGTTTTTTGTTAGGTTTAATCGATTTTTTTAAAGTTCTATTTTGCTAAGCTGTTTTGATTTTTTAGTTGCACCAAATAAAAAGCATGTTCCTCCCTCCAGCAATTTAGTTCCTAATACAGCTAACAAAATAAAACAAAAACAAAACAAAAAAATGGTACGATATTTTTAACAATAATTCAATTTATCCTAAAATTTAAAAAAATCGCTTTTGAAATAAATTTAATCAATTTTTATAGGGTGGAGGTAATTTGGTGCAAACTATTCGTCGCAGCTATAGTTTGAGTGACTTGTCCGAACCCGATGTTCATCGCACTCAAGATGAAGTATGATTTTTTTTTTTTGAGTTTTTTAAATCAAGCATTTATTGAATAACATTTTTATTTTCCAGATTGACGAAGTTACTAGACCACAGCAAAGAATGCTAAGGCCAAGAAACCCAGCAACTCGGTCTGTCTCAGGAAGTAGGCATTCGACTGGAATGTATTTCTCAGAGGTAGATGTTGCTTCGAAGAAACCAGAAGACTTTACAAGGTAAGGATCAATCACGATTTAAAATCATAATAATCAAACCATCATTCTTCAAACTATAAGAATGATCTTCATTCTTCACGGTCTAAAACTAGATATTTCACCTGTTGACGCGTTTTTTTTTGTATCTGAACATGAACTGTTGATATGCAAATTGGTCTTCGTCTTAAAAACCCGCCGTGAACTTTTACTTATTTACTGGCCAGAGGCTATTGATGAATTTACAAAGGGTGATACTTCTGGGTTTTAATAATATGCCCCTCCAGCCGGTTCGATCTCTAGGCTGCGGTCTCTAATTTAGACTTCCAAGTAGTCAGAGGTCTCTCTCTACCTGGCCGCTCCATCGGAGATAAGGTATACCTTGGCTTCTCTGACTCCCTCTAGCATGGCGTTGAAAACTTTACGAGCTGAAGCGTGTATGTCTCCTCACCCTATTATGACCCAGCCATCTTAACCATTTTACTTACTTACTTAAGGTGGCGCAGACAGTCCATTGTGGACCACGGCCTCAACCAACGATCCTCGCCAGCAAGGTTGGCTGAGTTCGTTCTCCACTTGATCGCGCTACCTTAATTGGGGTCTTCCAGATCACTTGGTCGATCCGGGTTGGAATTGAAGACTCGTCAGGCTGGTGCGTTTTCGCCCATACGCTCCACATGGCCCAACCATCTAAGCCGCTGTATTTTCAGCTTCAAGTCAATTTCGCTGTATAGCCCGTACAGTTCGTCTTCTCCTCCATACTCCATTGATACATACAGGACCGAATATAACCCGAAGAATCTTTCTTTCAGTGCATAGTGTCTCCTTGGTCCTTTAAGAGGGCTTTGCTACTAAGATGCCTTCTAAGCCCGAGAAAACAGCGATTGGCAAAAGTGATTATTCGACTGATCTCTTCACTGATATTGTCCTGAGAGGTTATAGTGGAACCCAAATAGACAAAGTCCTTGACAACTACAAAGTTATATCTGTCCACATCGTGACCATTTCGAATACTCCACTGAAAGCGCGATTCGTTCTTCCAATAATGTCAATATCATCAGCATAGCCAAGTAATTGAACGGATTTAAAGAAAATCGCACCACTGGTCTTGACATGCGAGTTGCGTACGATTGCCTCAAGAATGATGTTGAAGAGGTTACATGACGACAGCGCGTCACCTTGTCTTAAGCCTTTACCACTAATGCCAATAAGGGACATGGATCTGTATAGCTCGTTCCTATTCAAGCTGTCATAGGCGACTTTAAAATCGATAAAGAGGTGGTGAGTATCAATCTAGAATTTTTGGGTCTTTTCTAAAATTTGCCGAAGTGTGAAAATTTGGTCGACGATTGACTTACCGGGCCTGAAACCAATCAGTTCACTTGCAAAAGGGTTCAGGCGTTCACACAGAATAGCCGACAAGATTTTATAGGCGACATTTAGGAGACTCATACCTCTGTAGTTGGCGTAGTTCAGAGTATCTCCTTTCAGATGGATAGGGCACACAATGCTGAGGTTCCCTTTGTCAGACATACTTTCATCCGATTAGATTGTACAGATGAATTGGTGTATGCTCCTCACCAAGTCATCTCCCACTTTCAGCCATAAGGCCATCCGCTCTAGCAGATTTGTTGGACTTTAGTTTAGATATTGCTATCCGAACTTCTTGGTCGAGTGGTCGGGGGTTTTGTTCACCATCTTCCAAATCGAATGGATTATTCTCCCTGACGGCGATTAGTCGGTTGTATTCGCCGTTTAACAGTCTGCAGAAGTGTTCTTTCCAAATTCTCAGCACCGAATGTGTATCTACTACTACATTCCCACCTCCGTCTCTACAGGCTTCCGCTTGGACT
This sequence comes from Platycheirus albimanus, assembly GCA_916050605.2. Taxonomy (NCBI): domain Eukaryota; kingdom Metazoa; phylum Arthropoda; class Insecta; order Diptera; family Syrphidae; genus Platycheirus; species Platycheirus albimanus. Next base: position 297,860,268 of record OU696696.1, on the reverse strand, counting down.
TTGTATCCCATGGACGACTGTTTTACCCTTTGGTAGTACTTTCGAACATTGCTTCCCTAAATAGATTCAAACATTCGTTTTTCCAGTTCTCTCTTTTTCTTTCTGAAAGCATCTTAATTAATGGATGCGAATTTTCCAACAAGGCTCAAGTCGCTGTTCAGCACGTATATCTGTAGTCCATCGTTGTACCCTCATCACCTGAATTTTTTCACAATGTTTAAATAGGTGCGGGTGGCAATGGTACAGTTGATGTAGTGCTTGCTTGCTAAACCTAGAGTTGTGAGTTCAAACCAAGCCTGCGATTTTTAATTAGTTCCCCAGTTTCAACTGGATGGCACCCGTGGGATTTTCGTGAGATAACTATCACCTACAATCTTAATCCACTGTACCACCTTTTTTTCCTATCCAACGTCTCCTTGTTTTTTTTATATATGGTTTTATTCCACAATTACTTACTTAGGAAAGGTTTAGGGTTCCCCAAGTAAACACCAGTCGGTTGTAGATTTTCCGAGTCTGAGGCCGCATTTGTAAGGACCAATTAGATTGTCAGCAAACGGCTTAAGACGCTCACATAAATTGCTGGACAGGATCTGATAGGCGATGTTTAAAAGACTTATGCCTCTATAGTTGGCGCAGATTACGCGGTCTCCTTTTTTGTGAATCGGGCAGATGGTACTGAGATTCCAATTGTCGTCTTCTTCTTCTTGTTTTTCGGAATCCGTTGTTGACAGAAACACTAACTTTTTTTGGAGTATAGAGGGCGGCAACTAGATCCTTCCATCTCCCTCTGTTGCGATACCTTTGCACGACTGTAAATTCTGGGAATGAAACTGAGAGTCCTTCATTACAGTTGACCTTCAAGTTTCCTTTTGGTTTGTTTCACTCTTCCACAGAAGTTTCGCAATTCTGTTCTCCTCGACTTCATGTTGATGGTGTTCTTTCTCCTGATCAAGGGTTTTTTATTCTTTCTTCGCTAATCTTAGACTCCTCACTCACGACCTTTAGGACTCCCGTTTGGCTCTGCTTGCCGGAGCACATTCATAGTCAAATCAGGAATTTCTCGGAGTTGGTTGTCAGTAGCGGGCTTCCTTTCAACAGCGAGAGGTACGTGGGCTTTAGCGATCACTACCGATCGAAGTTGTTAACACTGAACTTCATCGGCATTGTTGTTGTTCGCTTAAGAGCTTCGATTGTTATCGACTAGGCAGTGATCTGATTTTTGCTCCTCTGAAAGTACAGACATGAAATATTTTAGAAGACTGTCTTCCGTAAATCGCAACATGATCGATTTGGTTGCCGGTCAGACCATCTAGTGACCGCCATGTCCCTGCGTCTGTTGTCGGAAGTAGTGCCGTGTGGGCAATACACTACGATCGTCTTACCAAAATGTCCTCTCCTCCAAATTGTTTACGTTAAAATACTAAGAGAATTTGGATGTCATGTTTGGGACCTGTTCGTATTTTTTGGCGAGGAGCTCATAGAAATTCTCTTTGGTAGCATCGTCCTTCTATGCTTTGCCTAGACCCATTCCAACGCATCTGCTGGAGTGCTGTTATATTTACATCAGCTTTGATACGATACTGATGAACGTCTCGGATAGTTTTTTAGCTTTGCGAGGCATGATCAATGTTCGCACGTTTCATGTCCATATCCGTAAATCGTTTTTCTTTTTGTCTTTTGGGGGACTTAGTCGTCAACATTTTCGTGTGTTTTCGTGACAATATTGTTTTCTGTTACATGACCGAATTGTGAGGCTTGTACAGTGTTTATGACGTTGTGAATTGATCGTTTTCAATATCTTTTTTTTTAGGTATGCCTTGAGATAATAAAAGTTTTAACACTACAAAAAAAAAGATACTAATCGTTACTCTAACACCTTTTACGTTTTTTGTTTTTAGTTATAACATTCGATCATCGGAGGACATTAGCTCAGGATATTCCAGCGCTGAACAGATGTCCGCAGGACTTAGTCGTACTTCATCAATGACAAATGCAAATAGAGCCCGATTCAAGGCAAAAAAGGCTGAAGTAAGTACAATTTAAAATTTATAAATTTATTTTTTTAATTTATTTACACAAACATGAATTTAATGAACAAAAAGGAAAGATTTATTTGTGGAATTCCTCAAAATATGATTGAATATCGTTTTTATGAAACACCAACTGAATTGGCTGATGAGGTTTACAATGATTGGAAAGATGAAGTATATTTCGATAATCAGCAATATTTCAAAAACCAGATGCACAGAGCTGAGGATAAAGATACAAGTTCCACTACAAGCACATACAAAGATGAAACTAACGAATTACCGATCATCATGGATTCTTTGGAAATGAATTTGAAATATGAGCTTTTCAAGAAGTGGCTTGAAGAGACGAAAAATTCTCAAGTATTGGACACTATTGAAAGTGGTGAATTATCTGAATCTGAAGATGAATTCTTAGATCCCATAACGGTAGATAAAATTGAACAAAGTTCGATTGAAAAAACCAAAGAAATAGATGACACAAAACCTACAATTACATCCGGACCAAAGGCACTCAGGGAATCTTTAGAAGAAATTCAAAACAGCTTTCGTTCGGCAATCGAGACACCTCTTAAAATCACTGAGCCTTTGAGTCCTTCGGAAGATTTTTCGCAATCACAAAAAGCCGAAGCAATTGTTCGAAGATCAACTAGCCACTGTAAGGGTAAAGCACCTGCTCCCCCAATACTTCAGCAGCTACCAGCAGATAATTTAACCCCTGAGTTCTCTAACTCTCGAAGTACCTCTCCAATGCCAGAAAAATCAACTAAAAAGAGTGGCATCCTCAAAACCTACCTTCCGTCCATATTTCGTTCCGAAAGCAAAGATAAAGACAGTGTTACAAAGCCGACGATTTCGACAGCGAAGACGCCACTTGCTGAGTTGCCAACAACAAGTTCTGAACAATACCATCTAGAAACTGAAATATAGGCTATAGAATTGCTCTCTCTCTCTCTTTGTCTCTCTGCTACAAAAATCAGTAAGAAGAAATTTTTGTTTGCTCTGGTTGTAATAGCCTTCAAAGGATTGTTTTACTCATGCGTCATGCTCTGTACGTGTACATACTGCTGCCTTCACAAGGTGTATATAATACCATCATATTTATCCTTTCTAACAGCCCTTTAATAATGCAAAGACAAATTCAGCAAGCTTTTCAATGACCCTTAAAGCCATGTTTAAGCTTGAACACTCATATTACACTTACATGAACCCCCAACAAGTATCAACTTATACGTAATTATCCTTTCAACATTCAAACCAGATACTGAATCGATTTTGTTAATGGTCCTTCCTGAGTTAAAGAGTAAAAGTCGAGTTTTTCGAAGACGACGATGTGTGCTGAAGCTATTTTAAAAACAAACGCTTATTTTAATCTAAAAACCAAAGCTAGTATTAGACGGTCCTTGTAAATGGTCCTTGCAATGGCACTCTGACGTCAAAGAACATGTGTCCATGTGCTGTCAGTGCATGGTCATTGTTCACCGTGTCTGCTAGCTAAAATGATCATTACACGAATGAACCAAATCTGTCATTCTTTTCCCAAAATACAATGTCCAACAAATTGGTCATTGTAACTTTTGCGATTCGGTGTCCTTGCAATAACAAGCATAACAATGACAATTACACGACATGACCACTTTGACAGGTTTTGGTGAATGAAACCGCTCTGGAAAAGGTCATTTTTTGCCGTGGCCATCACATTTATAAATTGGTCATTGTTAAAAGTAAATTTGACGTTTCAGGGACATTTATAAATTGAGTGACTATCATGTCCTTGTTTTTTTCTAGAAAATATTTGGTGAGTGAGTTTTTTGAATTTTTTCGCTAAAATAATTTTAATTTAAAAATAATATAATAATAAATAAAGTTATGTGTAATATGTCATACTACAAAAAGAAGTTGCAGTAAGCGATTCTTGCAGCCTACATACTTCGGTGCGAAATTGCTGCGAGAATTGAGAGCTGAGGAACCATAGTTTTATTTGAATTTCCTGCGTATGTCAGCCAATCAATTTGACTATTTGTTGAAACTTTTTAAACTGAGCTTAATGCATGCCTTCCAAGTTGTCAAAATCTGATCTTTCACTGTAGCAGCTCATTGAAATTGAACAACAACAAAACCACCATGAAAAGTGGTCATTGCAAGCAACGATGGCCCGGCAGAAATTCCTTCTGCCAAAAAAAAATTACTCATTGTATCCCATCAACAACGACAGGGCTGTTTCGAGGTCATTGCAATGGCAAAGACCCATTACAATGACCGTGAAATAGCCCAATTACCCAAACTGGTCATTGTGTAGGTCTTTGCAATGACCGCATTTTACAATGACCATTACACGACATGACGACTTTAGGACAGATAAATACGTCATGATGACGTCACAGGGTCATTGCAATGACCATTACAAGGACCGTCTAATGCCAGCTTAGGGCTGTTGAAGTGTTTTTTTAAAATATGCTTTTTCTTGTCACTTTCTTATCTATTCAGGAGGGACCAACTACCAAATTACATTCATAACATTTCGCAGGCATATTCTCTTGCATTGTGGCATTCACTTCGATATTGTCTCTGCCGTTTGGACAGCTTTTGGTCTTTCATTGTCAAGCTAATGCTTGGCTTGGCTTTTATCTTCATTCTCATTTTTTTTAAAATTCAAAATTGGATGAAATCGGGCTCATTAATAGAATTGTAATAACAGACCCACCACAAAACACCACTACATCAGTTCATTTCAATCAATTAACAATTGCTACTTTCCAAGTAAAGTATTCAAAAAGGTGTCAAACTGTAACATTAAACATAAGGTTACGATCGTATAAAAAAACAAACTCATTTGGTTGTTGGTCCTGAAATTCGAGTGTGTTTGTAGCAGAAACTTTACCTGTGTGAATTTAGTTTAATTTGGCAGGATTTATGATGTTCTACAAACAACAAATAGTAAGGTTTTTTTTTTTCTCAAAAAAGCGTTCCTAGTTATGGCACAACAACTCCAAGCGGGCCTGGGACCTGTGACTTACAATCTAAACCATTACTGTGTGTGCGTTGAAATTCTGCAGGAATGGAAGGGACCTACAATTTACCGCCGAATCCGAACGGCTAACAGAGAAGCAAGAGGCAGTACCCCGTTAAACAACTTTTTTTTAGGTGGAGTCGTCAGGGACCGAACCCAGAACCTTCGGCGTGGCAGTTCGACACACTAACCACTACGCCACTGGGTACTACTTATAAAATAACCAGGGTGTTTTTTACCCTGTTAGTGTTCATTAGTGCAAATGTTGCTCCCATTTTACGGTGGCCATTCATAGTTGGCTCCTCAACGTTTGGTGGCCGAGATTAAAACGATCGGTTCGGAAATCAATCAGCTAAAATTCGCAAGGCAGTCAAATACTCACTGTGCTATGTGCACAAGAGCACGGCCTATCGCAGAATTCAACTTGGGGAATTTTGCGTCAGGACTTGGGCCTACACCCGTACAAGATCCAACTGACCCAGGATGAGAAAATTCAAGGCCATTGAGAGCGCCGTTTGTTCAGTGACTCCGTAGCGTTTGAAAGAGGACCCTAATTTTGACCGAAAAATCATCTTTACCGCGCGGGTTTTACAATGTGAAAATGCATCCGCATAAAGTTACCGTTGGGCGTAGATTTTGAGTCGCATGACCTGAATTGAACCATATGGACCCAAACGACATGTGGTTCTAGCAGGTTGACATTATGTATGAACGATTTGAGGGTAAGGTTAACTCAAGCACAGGTGACGTAAATTGGCCACCAAGGTCATGCGATTCATGTTTAATGACGTTACAAGTCTATGCTAATAAACCACAATCGACCGATGTCTTGGTGAACAAAACTGAGGAAATCGCTCAAATTCGGCTGTATCTATGAGGCTAATTGAAAATTGGACCACTCGGATCCGTGTTGGTGTAAGAACCCAAGGAATTTGAACGACGACGTTTAATTCCATGCATAGGCCTTTCAAAAAAAAAAAAAATTATTTTCTTTATTTAATAACACACAGATTGTTTTATTCCATTTCAACATCTACCCCACTGTTCTAAAAACTCCTTTATTGTGATGACTTGATAGTTGTTTCAGTATCCCAAGCTTTCCAGAGTTGTTTCGTCATTTCGACTTTGTTTCATCGTGTTTGAATAGGTAAAATGTGATCATATCTATCAATTGTGACATTTGCACCGAGACGATATTACCCCCTTATTTTTTTACCCTTTTCCCTTCCTCTTTATCCTACACACGGCTTGGGAAGCACAATTAATCTATGGCCTGTTGATTCATCACCCTTACTCATCTTACCTTCCCTGTTTCTGTTTGCCTTTGTCGAAGCATCCTACAATAAACTGCCGTTCACTATTCATTATCCTTCTATATATTTATGAGAAGTCCTTGTTCCACTTTTCTTTTCTGCCTGGAGTTCAATGGCAGTTCTCTAAGCAGCTGCGGTTCTAGCCTTTAGCATCATTATCTGATATAGGCTTCCTTCTAAGCTGCTAGGTCCATCTGGTACCAAAACTTTTCTGAGAACTTCCAGGCCATTTTGCCACTGTTCGCTAGCGTCTTTAAAAGGGGAAACAACATCGGCAAGAGTTCTAGCGATGTTTTATGCCAGTAGTTGACATTTAATTCTTTCATTGCAAGCAGTCGTTGACACCAGCATTCTTATCTGGCCTGATAGATAACTGGAAATCCCCTTAGTGGAGCAACGATCAACGATGGGTGTGGTATTGGTACAGTGGATGTAGTGCTTGGTTTCCAAACTATAGTTGTAGGTTCGAGCCCCAAATTAGGCGGCAATTTGTATATATTCCCCCAGTTTCATATGGTTGATAATCCAGGGTTTTTCGTGAGTGAATATCACCTTAGATCTCAATCCTTTTTACCACCAAAAACTCTTGTTCCTTATCTCCTAAACACTCGCACTATGCTTTTTTGTAATAAGGGTATTAATAACCCCTTGATTGCATGTGTATTATAAAAAAAAACGGTATACGTGGCTTAGTGCGCCCCCGAAGAAGGTGTTAAAATGTTGATTCTTTGATCCGACGATTAGGGAACTGTTTGTTAACAAAACTTTGACATTGGACTCCTGCCAGACGACTGGGAACACCCCCTAAGCGAAAAAATAGCTGCGTGAGTGGGTGTGCCCCTGAAAGTAGTGTTAAATTGCTTTGATCTCGCCAAGCCAGCCACCAAGGCACTGTTTATTTAAAAAAAAACTGTTGACAGAGGCTCTGTAAAATGACTTCTCATACCCTAAGCGGAGCAACGAAGCTGTCGGGTATGACCACTCAGGTACTGTTTGTTTAGAAAACTGTTGCCATAGGTGCTTACCTGAAGACTTAAGCTATGCCTAAGCGGAGAAAGAAAGTTGCGTGATCGGGTGGATCACCGAAGAGATTGTAAATGGGTGTACCCCCGAAGAGGTAGTTAAAGTCGTAGCGGGTCACACATGTAATGTTGTTGTAAATTGTTTCTCAAGATTTAAGTAGTTCGAGATTTTGACTTTTGTTTTTCATTCGATGTTCTATTCCACATTTTGGTTTCCAGGTTTTTTTTTTAATTTGAAATTTATTTTTCGAAGTTTTAGATTTCAAGATAGCGGGGAAGACCCTGATAAACTATTGCTGATTTGTTGGTTCTCATCAGAAGTAGGTTTGTAGGTTTCCGATTATATTGGTGCTTTATGTTGCCCTGGTATTTTAAGCTGATGTTGCGTCAGTATGGTGCCTGGATAATCTCATCACAAAAAATTGCTTTTTTCAGCTTTGAGCTTAAGGATATTTCGGCTTCAGTCCGCAAGGACATTTAAGTTGTTAACTTTGTTGTTTTGAATTTGATATTTTGACTTTACAGAAAACCTGAAAAAAAACAACCTTTCCAACATACCATTGCCCTTCTAAGTACTAACAAACAAGTTTGTTGTGATATTCTTGCTAAAAATAACATGCAAATCTTACAGATCCTAGATTTAGAATTGAGCATGATGTTGTTCACATTGCCAGTGTTTTTATTTTATTTTTTTTTGTTTTTTATCTTTTTATCGTGATTTTGTAATATTTTTTTTAAATGTGTCCTTATTTTTGGTTTCTTTTCAGGAAAAATCCATGTCAGCCAGTTGCACAACTCTTCCTCGAAGCAAAAGGTCAGAAAAGACAATGAAAACACGAAAGTCAGAAAAATAGAAAAATTTAAGGTGCCACAACTCTTATAAAATGGGTGCACTCACCCCCTTTTCAGCGCACACAAACTAAAAAAAAATTAAAGAAAAGTTGAAATCACGAATCAAAAATTTGTGAGTTCATTACGAAACGCATGAATTTCCCCGAATCACATATTAATATGAAGACGAAGAGACTTGGTAGACTGGTTGATGAATGTCCTTTATCCTTATTTTCCTTCTTATATATGAATTATTATTATGACGTATATATATGTATAGTGTAGGCTATAATGGCCATAATAAAGCGTTAGCGATCTCAATGCAGGCGTTAAAAGAATAGGATGAGATTTTTTTTCATTTTCATTTCTGGTGCTCTCTCTCTGTGCTGTAAACTTAGCAATAATCGATATATTTTTTATTTTAGATAGAAAAAGAATTATTATCATTTAATTGTTCGTATTTAGTTCCTGCTTATTAAATTGCTTTGGAATTGGTACAACCCATCCATAACAAGTGCAAGTCCTCCTATAAACATAGTCAAGAAAAAAAAAATACGTATCTATAATATTGAACTGTTGCTCGTTGATTATTTTTGCTTGTGGATGCCGCCAAAAACATCTTGGTTCTTGGAGGAAGTGCATCCAAAGCATATGTTTATTTTTTTTAAATTATGTTTATCTAACGTTATGTTTAATTATAATTCTTTATATTTGTATGATGATGTTAAGTTAAAAAAAGAATTTGTTATTTCGAGTTAATTAAAAACGAACAAAATGTATTTAAATATTATCAATTCAATTTTGGACGCCTCCGAGAAAATTATAAAATAATGTATTATGATTATAACGTTTAGAAAAAGTATTTAACAAAATTGTATTTGAAAACATAATAAAAGCTATAAAAAATAAAAATATAACTAATAAAAAAAAATTCCTGAAAATTAATTTTTTTTTGCTACCTGGCTCAAGAATGAACGAAGTAAAGGTTTTTTTTTAGCGGTATAGAACGTGCAGTTGGCAGCACTGTTTTCATTGACAACCATTTTGTGATTGACAATATGATTTATCTTTTTTTGGTCCATAATTTCATCATGAATCGACTGACGGTTGAACAACGCAAGAAAATTGTGCAGATTTATTTCGAAAAACATGGTTTTGTCCGTGACACGCATCGTACTCTGTCAATTTTTTAGTTGACACAATCGTATAGTAGAGCAATTAACTCGATTTACGATGGAACGTTAGCTCTAAATGATAATTATTTTTACATAATACTCATCTCATCATCTGAGACGTCGTACAGTGCACAAAAAAAAAAAAAAAAACCTGCGCGTCTAGGGACGCTCAACAGAAGTGATAACTTAAATTGATCCCAGTTTAACTATTTAATATTAAATTGTTTAACTTGAGAAAAGCCATTGTATATATAAACTATAGTACTACCACTTGAGGTGCGCCATCTATCGACGAAAAACTAAGCTCTAGAATACCATGGGAAGCAACAACAACAATCGAAATGGTGGAAATTGTTCTTGTTGCTTATCATGGTATTCTAGAGCTTAGTTTTTCGTCGATAGATGGCGCACCTAAAGTGGGAATACTATAGTTTATATTGTAACGGGTGATTTTTTAGCTGGTTTGGTTTTGGCAACACTGGTTTTGACAGCTGACGTGTGTTTAGTACCTTGTGTCATTGTCAAACAGCTTCAGTTTGGTTTGCAATTTAACCATGGATCGTCTTACAAATGAACAACGCTTGCAAATTATTGAATTTTACTATCAAAATTCGTGCTCGGTTCGAAATGTTCAAATTGTTCAAATTGTGTTCAGCGATGAGGCTCATTTTTGGTTGAATGGGTACGTAAATAAGCAAAATTGCCGCATTTGGAGTGAAGATCAGCCAGAAGCATTGCAACAGCTACCAATGCATCCCGAAAAAGCCACTGTTTGGTGCGGTTTATGGGCCGGCGGCATTATTGGGCAATATTTCTTCAAAGATGATGCGAATCGCAGCGTTACTGCCAATGGTGAACGCTACCGAGCGATGATAACAAACTTTTTTTTGCCCGAAATGGAAGTTCTTGACTTGCATGATATGTGGTTTCAACAAGACGGTGCCACATGCCACACAGCACGCGAAACAATGGCGCAATTGCGAGGCGAGTTTGGTGAACAGTTAATTTCACGTTTCGGGCCGGTCAATTGGCCGCCTAGATGGTGCGATTTGACACCATTAGACTATTTTTTGTGGGGGTATGTCAAGGCTAATGTCTATAGGGACAAGCCCGCTTCGATTGACGCACTGGAAGCCAACATCCATGCATTCATGCGTGAGATACCGGCCGATATGTGTGAAAGAGTATGCCAAAATTGGACTCAGGGGATGGGCTACCTGAGACGCAGCCGCGGTCAACATTTGCATGAAATTATCTTTAAACATTAAATTGCAAGGTTCAAACTATCGATTCAAATAAATATTTCATTCATTTTTTTGAATTTTTTGTGTTTTTTTTTTTTAAAGTTCTAAACCTCTTAAAAAATCACCCGTTATATACTATAGTATTATACTATAGTATATAGTATTCCTAATCAGAGGAACGTTTCGTGCGTCAACTATGGACGAAGTTCACAAATACTTATTGGAGAGTTATTTGAGTGGTTTTTGTTTAAACTGCCATGGGAAGCAAAAACAACAATAGAAGACATTTGATTTAAACTAGCGCCGCCATTGACGAAGTTCAGAACTAAAATAAAATGTTCCATGCAATTACTATAAAAATGTAGGTACCTATATGCAATGACCAAAATCAAACAGTTTGCGTTCGATTTCATACGTTTACATTAACATGAAAAGAGTTCGTGTACTGAGAGATGAACGAAAAAAAAATAACAGCTGTTCTAATATTTCGTTCATTTATTTTCAAGTTTTGATCCAGTGAAATTTCATCTGGTAAATACTTGAACTCTGTCAAAAGCGAATCACATAAACATTTGTTGTTGCAGATGACCCTTACCGCGAGCTAACCAATGAACAAATTTGAATTTGACGTAAGAATTTACACATAAAGTGATCGACTACTTTTCGGTAAGTGAGAGAGATTTTTCTCATTTGAGAAATTTTGACAGTTTTCACTTTTTTGGCTTTTGGCACAAAAAGAACGCTAAAAAAGCTGTTATGTGTTATTAAAGCTTCATACAATAAACGCAAGTGCTTTCCAAAAAATGAATTTACAAAATAATCGTACATTTTAATCTTTTCAACGTGGTATACTTGCCGTTGTCAAGTTATGTATTTTTGTACAATTACCAATTTTGTAGAGTTACAAATATTTTGCAATTATTATCAAAAACAACCGCAATATTAAATTTGAAAGCAAGAGCTAAGTCATTGTCGTTTGCATTTTAATTGTTTAATTGTTTAATTGTTTTAATTTTAAAAGTGAAAAGTGTTAGAAAGTTAAATAAACAATTATTAAATAATTACAATTCATTTTGAATCGTTGTGCGGTGTAAGTATTTTATTTCGACATCAAATAATAATTAAATAATAAAAAAAAAAAATACTGAAGGGTAAGTGATTTGATTTTCGGACATTTTATTAATTTTTCTGACTAAATTTTTCAATTTAAAATTGTAATTCATGTACAAATACATACATAATTTCTCGTAAAGTGTTCTTCACAATATTAATTAATTAAATTTTGATTTGTGTGAAGTCCACTACCTTATGATTTCCTAAAAGTTTATTATAGGTAGGTAGGTACTGCAATTTTATTAGGGAAGATAAATTATTTCTTATATGTACTACGTTTTCAATAAGGCTGAAATGAGGTAATTTGATAAAAAAAAAGTATTTTCATCTTAGCCCAGTCGAATTGTACATTTAAATGGAAAAAATTAGATAGGGGTTTTTCTTTTCTTTTGATCGTTAGAGGGGTTCATTAGGAGCATATGTATCGGTTTTCGACCTCGTTACTCTATTGCGTTGGCCGCCACCTTGAATTTAAGGAAAACTTGTTTTTCTTAAATAACTCGCTTATTTTCAATTTTTCACTAAAAATGCTTATGACAAAAGTTGTTTAGAATTGTATTTCCTACAACTTTGTTCATGACAATTTTTTGCCTACGACTGATATTTTTCGATTTAATTTTAAAAGACAAAAAATAAAAAAATAAATCAAATTTTTTTTAAACTCAAAAAAACTTTTTTTGAAAAATTTAAGAATTAATATTATTTCTTCTATAAAAAGGCTCCTATATTAAAAATTTCATCAAAATCCGTCAAATGGTTTACGAGAAAATCTGATTTCAAAAAACCGTTATAAGACTTCCTGAAAAATCTATTAAAACCAAAACATAAAGTTTGCACATAAAACACAATTCAGAAAGTTTTATCAAAATCGTAGAAGCATGTATAGCCTTTGGTTCAAGAGTAAGGCTAAGTTCTTGAGCCGGTAAAATCCGCCCACAAACACGTCCACAATCGCCATTTTTGATGAACAACCTCAATTTGGTAAAATTAAATTATGTTTTTTGTACAGTTACGATAGAAGCATAACGCTAAAATTTTGCAAACGTAAGCTTTAGGTAAACCTTCTTCCAAAATCAAATAAAAATATTTCAATTTGGGCGTGGCTGACGCCCATTCTTCATACAAAACCATCAATATTGTTTTTATAAAATAATTTTGTTATATTAAAGCGAAAAACATTAAATTTTGTGGGTATTACTGGCACATAAAAATCTTGTATTTGAAATCAAAAAAATTGATTTTGGGCGTGGCTGACGCCCACTTTACATAAGAAACTATAAAAAAATTGTTTTTGTAAATAAACGGTATTTATAATGAATCCACAAGTCAAAATTTTGTGTCTCTAAAGAGAAACTAAACAGTTTGTGTATGAAAAGAAATTTTTGAATTTTGGGCGTTGCTTACGCCCACTTTTCATGAAAGAACGGAAAACGTAGTCTCAAAAATTTAAGGCACTTCCAATATTTAATTTAAACCTTTTTCCTTTCGTTCGTTATTTGAGAAATATATCTCTACATTTTCTTGTGTACATTTTTCAATACGCCCACTTTTAAAGGCGTGATTTTCATAAAATACCTTTGTTCAGGTAGTTTTAAAACTACTCGATTCAGCGGAAGTTTTACACATATGCCTAAATACTGACCAAAGCTCAGTTAGTGCTTCAAATTTTTAAGACACGCCCACTTTTAAGGGGCGTTTCCGTCAAAAGTTGTATAATGCATTAATTTTTTAACGTTTTTTAACTATCGGTCGCAGTTTTGAAGTAAACAGATGAACACTTGGATTTATATTCCTTGGTTACGTAGCAGAGTGTGGTCTAAGAACTGTTAAAAACACCCATAATCGCTATTTCCGTTCCAAATCTAATTTTTAAAAATTTAAGTTTTGTCTTTTGTTTTGTTAAAATCGATCTGCAAGAATAAAATTGAATGTCACTGAGCTCATAACAATTGCCTTGGCAATAAAACGTTTTAACTTTGGGCGTGGCGCACGCCTTTTTTTATTGCGCCAGCATTAATTGAACATCACACCGCACAAAATTAATGTTATTGAATTTTTTTCTGTCTGCTTAAGAAGAATTTTGTTTCTGAAACATCGGCTGTTTGCGGGAGGCAGACGCATACACACACAAAAATATGGGGAATAGGGTATCCAACAGTTCGTTGCAAACGTAATGTATAGCTCTCGCTTATGTTTTTTTTTAGTATGAGTTTCTCATCCTTAGTTCAATGAAAATGCGAGATTTCTGGTATCTCTCTAGAGACACAACTTGTATGTGCCCGTTTTGGCTTTGTTTGCCTGATGAGCATTCGGAGTCGAAGCAAGGGTTTCTCGCTGGTGGCAGTGAGAAGCGGTGTTCCTTATATCTATGGCTTGTTAACATAGCTGCCGTTGGTATTTCGGGTTCATACAAACAGTCCATTAACAAATGATTTTGTCGAGATGAACCAGTCGCGAATGATATGTATATGTATTTTTTTGGTTTTGGTCTGCTTAGTTTGTGGGAGCCCCCAGTATGCTTATAGCTTTCCAAATCTCACATCCTTCTTTAACTTTGTATGCACTTATCACTAATTATTACCTTCTTATACCTAATGAGAGACATTTTCGAAGAATATGCTAAACCGTCACATAAAAGCCAAAACCTCATCTTATCAATGACACAGAAGATGTCTCATTCCAAGAAAAAACACCTTCGATTTAAGTTGTTGTATTTAAACGTTCGACAGCACCTTAAATCCATCTGAATAAAAAGTATCTTCCTATATTCACATGAAAAATCACTGTTGGATGCCAATTTTGATATTATCCTGCCGCAGCAAAGCCAGCAATAACATCCCTATTCACACACTCACTTGGTAATAACAAAAAGGAAACAAAACTCCAAAAGAAAAGGAATCCCAGTGAACCAGTTGCCTCATTTATCACAGTGTTGTGCCTTGTGCCGCAGCATTTTCAATATAAAAGCGATTCGCCATGCTCTACTGCCATGATACAGAAGCAGCAGACGACACGCGACGCGACGCAGAGTGAGTGATTCTGATTCACAATGATTCTCTGTTCTCTATACTGAATCCATTGACTCATTGAATTGGTTTAGAAGAAGTATGGTGCTGAGCTGATGATGATGAAAAAGTGTCAGTATATGCCTTGGCAGTGTTAAACCATTCAATGAGAATAGATTATCCTGTTTCCAGCGTTATAGCCCCCTGCCCTAAAGTTCCATAGTATACTATGTGCCATGTGGAGCTTTCATACTAGAAAAGGGTAGGCGGCGGGCCATCAAAATGATGAACAACAATTTTCAAAAGCAATGGCTTCACGACATGACGATGACGGCGCGGCGCAGGAACCACGTTAAATTCAATTAAAATTGGAATGTCTGGTATTTAAGGACTTTAAAACTTTTTTGCTGTTTTAGTCATCAGGAATGTTGCATCTGTTCCTACAAATAGCTATAGTGGCGACGACATTGCGATTTTTTTTTTGAAAATCATTATTGTTGTTTCACAATATTTAAAATATTCCAAAAAATTACCTTTCAACCGACGAGAGAAGTTAATTTGATTACGGGATTATTGCCACTCCAGGATTCAATTTGTATTAATGTCTGCCAAAAATGGGCAGGGACAGTTACCATTGCCAACCTTTACAATGGTCATCCTCGAAGCAGGCCACTTAATTAGACTCGATAGTTCGGTTAAATTTAAATGCAAATTTTGAAGTGCGTTTTCCAGTTTTTCATCCATGCCTAGACTCAGCCATTGTGTCATTGTCATTGGCAATAAAATATAAATAGGTAAGTAGCTGTACAAAAAAAAAAATCAATTATTTAATTAAGCAGTGTGCCCACTTTAACATAGCTTCCCACAACTCCTGCTGCTCTTCGTGCACAGGACACAGCGAATAAGCAATAACCGAACAATAAAGATGCCAATCCGAAATGAATGTGATTATGGCCGCTCGAATGAATTCCGAATCTGAGTTTTGTCATTCTCAAGAGGCACTTTCCGCACAGCCCAGAAGCCAGAAGAGTAGGTAGGTACATATAGACCGTAGCGTAGAGTCGAGGTAATCTTAATGAACCATTAAGCTAAATTAGCTGTAGACTCGTTTGTGAAGGCTTTTGTTGTTCCAAAAAGCAAAAACTACTCTAATATGACTATACGACAACGATTTACCCCCGCACAAAAAAGAAATGAATGGCAGTGCCTTTACCCTATCCTTCACTACCCAACAACAACAACAACAACAAATCCTGGGAGGAATGGGAATGAAAGTTCTCTGGGAAATAAATTGTATCTATCTATCAATAATTTCTTTGTATATTCGATGGGAAAAAGGACATTTTATGGTAATGAGATTGTCCTAATGGAATTTCCATTTGGGGAATCTTACGAATTGGTTGCTTTTGAGGCCTGCTCTAGCTCCTGCTGCGTCCTGCCCCCATCTCCTATTCTTTGTCTTGTCTTGTTTTTGTTTTTGTTTTAAGATTTTTATTTTTCGTTTATGTGACTGAATGGTTGTTCTCCTACTCCTTCATCCTCCTTTGTAGGATTAGGATGCTCAAAGGGTGCCTACTGCCTACTAGGTATACAATTTTATAGGATTTGTGGTATTTGTCAATATAGAAGAAGTTATTTGTTCTCCTAATGAATTGCTCAATCGTCCATTTGAAGTACATAAAGAGTGATCCTTGTTTTGTTCGATGTCAGATGAAGTAGAAACAGAACCATTTAAGTGACAGCAGATTTTTTGGTCCTTAAAAGTAATAGGATCCTTTTTTTTTGTCTCTCTTCAAACTGATGAGGAGAGAATACCATTAGGCTGCAAACCAACCTAGTTTTTGGCGTAATAAAGTCTTGAAGGAGAGGCGGATTAAGTCTTTGTGTAAATTTGATAGAAGGACGCAAGGAATGCATTCTTTTGTCTCGAAGAAATAGTTCTTTATTTTTGATTTTTGGCTTGGGATTTTTGAATTGGGGTAGCTACAGAATTATCTAATTAGGTAAGGGGAGTACTGAATATCTTAAATCTTTCTTACTTGCCGAGGTGGAACTGCAGTTTGTAGTGATTTTGTCCATCAATCATGTGGCTACTTTCACCAGCTCACTCTTTAATTTTTTAATTGCGCCCTACAAATTCTTCTTTTTTGAGTCGCAATCAGGTCACTTACGATTGACTTGAAAGCTGCTGCATTTTCGTCCACTAGCTCAACGAGACACAGAATGCAACTATCACTGTGATTCCTCGACAAGAAGCCAAGGTCTAGTGGCTTAGAATGTCAACCAAAACCTTATTTGAGTTAGAGATCGAAGACAGACCCTTCGGGGTTGCAATCAAGAACAATAACAATAACGCCACGGGTACTACACAAAGTCCATGGACAAGAGCCTAGCAAGCGTACAGAGTCTAGATGAGTTTTCGAAGCAGCCCTCTAGAATATAGCGACTGACAGTAATTATTTATCCTTGTTTTGATTGTGTATGGCAGCAGAAACTTTTACAAACCATTGTAGAGTGTTCCAGAGGGAATGAATTGGCGATAAAGAATGTTTAAGTCTGGCTTAAAGAAATCGTGATATCCTCCAGGCTGCGCTGAAATCCCATGATTCCATCTTTACCAACTCAAAAGCTCTCGATTGTCGATCATATTTATTGGCATCCCCTCTGTTGGATTCAGGGGCATAGATGCATTCCAGGGAAGTATGCAATGCCAACGAACTTGCCAAACGAAAAACAACACTACCCGTTTGAACTATAGTCACAGCTTTTTGAGTATTTCCATCAAATGCTACTGAGGGAAGCAGATGAACCTTAGGTGGACAGTTGCTAACACATTTCTAGCAAAAAAAGCGGATTTCGGCAATGCTGAATAGAAAAAGCTATAGGGTTTTGATCTCTCTAAGCAGACGGCACATTAGCTTTGTTACATTTTAGGACAGTATCCCATAGGTAGACACGCCGCGAGACTCGCGAACGACTTTTGCAACCGCACTCGCATATAGACGGAAACTTTTTTTTAGGAGAATCCCTTTTAATGACATCGATGAACTAGTGGATTTGGAAATAAAATTTTATCTTTCATGCGCTTCATAAGAAGCTCAAACCGGTTCTAAAAATGAACGTTTTTAGAGGATAACACCGAAAACTGCGTTGGTATCACAACGTTCCTCTTTAAGTGTGTTAGTTTATATCTTTCTAGCTGACAGACACCTTAGCCTATTCTAATTTATGCCAGAAGGGCTTGGTTTTTATCTCATTGACAGCTTGCCCCATCTTGCCGCTTGAGCCATTGACGTCATAATGACATGAGCTTATGAAGATTAGTTAAAATATAAGATGTCGGAATCATTTTTGGTCAGAGCTGCGCGGGGGTACTGTATCGTGATTGCTCACATGTGAAAGAGTGATTGGGAACGCCAAAGGTGGACATGCTTTTGAACAGCAGTTATATACCACGGATAAAAGGATATTTCTTTTGGTGGATTGGGCAAACGATACAGAGATTTTACCTTGAAGACTGTCCCATCTTTAACGTCTACCTTAAAGGACCGTCAAACTTAAGAAAGTGAACCTTCTTACTTACTTACATTATGTTATCTCCACTAGAGCGTGGTGCTCCTAGGCCTTGCTTAATATGCCCGTCCAACCGTCTCCAAAAATCTGGGAAGTTCTGGGCCCTTGTAATCGGAACATTATGTTGATGACTGAAAATAGATACTTTTTCTCTCTTTTTTTGTGTGTCTATTGTGTAATGAACCAACCTAAAAATTGAGACAGTAAATACAAGAATTACCAGTCCCAGATTGTATACACTATACAGCAAAATAAGTTGAGAAATTATAAAAGTTCAAAATCTATAAAAATTATAAATCCTCAAAACTCAAAAGCTTGAAAAGCTATAACTCTGGAACTAAAGAAGCGTGCCATCCATTTACTCTTATCATGTCGTTACTTCTAAGCTGTGCTTTATATAATAATAAAGACAGGCCGCTTCATAGAAGAAAAAAGGAACCGATTTGAGATTGCCTCCACCTTTTTCCTTCCTTCCTTTCCACTTTTTTCTTCTATGAAGCGGCCTGTCTTTATTATTAGTTAGTCGATGGTTTTACTAACGTTAGTCTTAGACTTAGATTAAACATGTAAAATTTGCTTACGAAAGTTACTCACGTAAGCAACTTCTGAAAAAATTTACTAATGTAAACGGCTCTGTAAGTGACTTAGAGTCAATTTTATCAATTAACGTAAGCTTTAAGTTGAAAAAGAAACTCACAAGTGCAAACGCGTTTTTTGACACTTAGGGAATTTTTCCAGCTTATACACACTCGGCATTGACAAGTTTACAACTTGCGGGAAGCATTTATTACTGTAAGTTCGTCTATAATGTAAAACTTCCTGTAAATTACTTCTGAAAGATTTTTGTAAATGGTAAGTAAAATTTACGTATGTGTAATCTTAGCCTTAGGTTTACTTTCTGGATTAGTTTTCTTTGATTTTGTTTTGGTCCATATTATTGTTGTTTTGGTTATATTCTTTTTATTTGCGGGTTTCTTCTTTGCTTATCCTTTCCTTAAGAAATTTTATAAAGTGTGTTTGCATCTATATTTATGCGGGGAAGAGGCATTGAACCGCTGCTGCCTTCATGGTATTCGTGACAAGGACAACCTTGGTGTTGTTGTTCTGCTCGGTGGCCAGAACTCCTATCATTGAGAGGAATACAACGTCGCATGAGATGAATTCCACTGTTGTTCAAGTCCGAAAAGCTCACCTTACTTTAAAAAAATCGATCGTCATAATGTAGAATTTCGAAATGTCGATTGATAAAAATACCGACTCGTAAAAGGTCGACAGTGGTAAAGTGAATGATGTTTACATGCATGCGACGCCCGCCGCATCAGTGTTGCGTCACCACGCACGCTGAAGAAATATCCTCAAAACACTAAAACTTTTTTGGAAAGCCAGCTTTCAAATATTTATGCATCATCTAATAAAAGATGATTTAAGAAATAATTTAAATACATAAACTGTCGATGCAATCAAAAGAACTACATTTTTTATCAGGATAAAAGTCGACATTTTTACCGACCATTTTGCAATCGACATTCCCATTTTAAAATTTAAACTCTTTTTTTTTGTCGATCAAACATCAGTCGACTTTTTCAAAGATTTGGAATAAATTGCCAATGCGTCTAAATTGTTGCAAATCGGAGGGTGTCTAATAAATACAAAAACATAGATGCAAGATGAAATTCAAAAACGATTTTTGCCATCCAGTGACGGATGAAGATGAAAAGTCGCTCCTAAGACTTCAAAATCGTCTACAGCCTGAAGCCATTCTTCAGAGACTGCACAAATGTCATTAACAGAGAAAGGTTAGTTCACTATATATGTATATCATCACAACATTCAACATCGAACAGAGGAATTTGTCTAGTAACTCAGTTAAGGCCCTTCCATTTCTATTCTAAGTGTCGCCCTTAGAATTTCTTTTAGAAAGCAGGTTTCTTGTCTCGTTGGAAGGACATTCTGCCTCGATTTTCGTTGTAACAACAATAAATTTGTCGCTATTTCTACTAAATCCATACAGGAAAGAGCATACTTGAACAAAATTTCAACACTTCCCCAAAAAATGTTTCAAATATTTTAAATTTTATTTAAATTCATCATCAATTTTATTACACTAAAATTATTCACATAAATAAAATATTTATGCAACAAAATGCATTGGACTCTACGAATTATAAAGTGTCCAGGAATTCCCATTTACAACGCATAAATAAAAGTTTTAAAATAAAACAAAGAACAATACAACACACAAAAACAAAATTAAGCGAAAAATTGGAAATAAGCAAAATAAGTTTTTATGTTTCATATCGTAAATTTCCCAGTTTGGGCTATCCTATGATGCTACATCCCTTCGACGCGACGCCCCAGCAGCCTCCACCGCCGTTGAAGCAACCGACCGACGAAAGGATAATAAAGGATGTGTGGTAGCGGGTGGGTGAACCAAAGGCAACCTATTGATTGTTCCGCTCTCTTCATATTTGACATCCGGCTTATATTTCACTTCCGATAGAATAGCTTTGTTCTTTGTTTTCCTTATATCGGGTTCTGTCATTGTTGGTTTTTATCTTTTTTATTTCGTTTTATTTTTTATTACCATTATAAAAGAAACAATGAAGTTTTTATTGATATGTGAACCTATACATACATATCCGTACTTTGCATATACCTAGATGCGTTTTTATTCTCATGCAAAAAACGAAAACTACAAACTATTCAAACTCAGGAAAAATAAATCAAATTAGAAAATCGAAATTAAGTGATTGCTTTCCCCAAATATTTGAAAATCTGCTTTTTGCCATCGTCAACAGTAAGCTAATGTAATTACACCTAAATTTTGTATGAATTTGATTTTGATTTTTTATTTTATCGATCATAAAAGCAGATAAGTTGCCAACGATTTCGTATGTTGACGGAACTGTGAGGCCATTTTTTATTTATTTATTTCTTATCAAGTCTTTATTTTCTAGCCCGTCATTCAGATACTTTCTCCCAACAATTCCGTCTTATTATTTAATGAAGACCTACATATGGTGAAGTAACACATATGTTCCGAGGAAGCTTTCATATCAAAAATCCCGGCTTGCAAAAAACACGGCACGACCGGCTCGGCTACTATTATCGCATTTAAAGGAGACACCATGAGAACCCCGTCAAAGAAGCACTATCATAGAACTTTCCGATCGCGAGGGTGAAAGAGCGACACCGACATTAAATTGGCCTCAGAAATGGAACAATCAAAGACCGGACGGCTTTCTGACGCTTTCAGAGATCAACCCGGTGAACCTCACAGTAGGTTGATTACAAGCATGAAGCAGACTATTGACAGTATTATAATGGCGCCAAAAATAAGAAGAAGAAGAAGAACCAAAGTTCATTAATAACGCTCAAAAGCCAACTTCTTGTGGAAGATGAAAAAATTCTTCACAATTGGCGACAGTATTGTGATGAAACGATCATTTAAATAAAATGCACGACTGGGTCGCACGTACTTGCTCTGTGGGTGCAATAGTACGATGAAAACAAACTTTTCGACCAATGAGAAGAACTCATTTTTGAAAAAATTGGTAAAACCTAAAAAAAATTTGACTGAAACTGGAAAAACCGATATACGGGAGCTAACGTTAAGAAACCTTTAATATTTAAAATTAAGACGTTGTCTTTTGGGTGTTATAATTTATAAATGATACAAATGTCCACTTATGGCCAAATTAATAATACTGTTAAAAGCAATTTCCGCTATTATCATGTATAGCCAAAAACTAAAAATGCAGTTTTGTTTGAAGTATTCTATGTATGTTACATACAAAGTTTCATTAAAATCGGGGGAGCCTTTTTTGAGTAAATTAGAAAAAATGAAAAAATTGGCCAAAATCTAGTGGCTCTTTGTATAGGAGCCACCATTTTAAAAAGAGAAAATGAAAAAAAATCAATGCAATCTGATAGGAAACTGTAAGGAACTATACCAAACAAAGTTTGAGTGAATTCGATGCAACCGTTGACAACTTATGGCCATTTAAAAAAAAGCCGTTAAGAGCAGATCTCCGTTATTTGCATTTTTAGCCAAAAACTAAAAACGCAGTTCTCTTAAGAACACTAAAAGAATATAACACACAAAGTTTAATCAAAATCGTTAGAGCCATTTTCGAGAAAATTAGAAAAAACCAAAAAAAGTTGGCTAAAACTCAACGGCTCGTTGTATGGAAGCCACCGTTTAGTAAGGCTTCAGTGAAAAATTTACTAAACCATCCTATAGAACACTGTGAAAAACTATGTCAAATAAAATTTGAGTTGATTCAATCAAGCCGTTGTGAACTTATGGCTATTTGAAAAAAGCCGTTAAAACCTGATTTTCGTTACGACCATTTGAGCCTAAAACAAAAAACGCAATTTTGTTAGAAATGCTTAAAGTTAGCTAAATTTTAAGTTTAATCAAAATCGTTAGAGCCGTTTTCGAGAAAATCCAAATTCAAAAAAAACCGTTACTTGAAAGGTACAAGTTTGAGCCGGGCTAAGACGAAATAAAAAAAATCTCGACAACCGTTTTTCTTGAAACTGCTATATATCAAGTTTGAAGAAAATCCGTCAAGCCGTTTAGACTGTAGCATGACGTGAAAAAGCGCACAGACGCACATACGCACATCCGCACATCCGCACAGACAGACCGACGGACGGTATGGCGAAAACCACTTTTTTGGGCTTCTCTATCATCGTAATGTCATGTTTGATTAAAACCTCGATTTTTTTTTTCTGCACGAAACCAATACTTGCCCTATAGAGCAAGTAAAAATCGCTCTCCCCGGCTATATATAACATACTTTCCAATTGCTGAACTTAACTGTAGGTACTGAGGTACGCGGTGTTACAATCAAAGAAGTTAGTGGAATGTCCAGACACCAAGACACGTGCAACAGCCCAAATCAGAATAAAAGTCGAAATTTCAGCTAGATGGCTGTGTGAAGACGCAAGGAGAATGAAAAACAGTGAAATCTATTACGGCTAGTATTCTACAGGACAAGGACACAGCTGTCATATGGATGAGGTTTTGTGATAAGAAGAAGATAGGCCTACCCAACTGAGGAGAAAAATGACACAGCCAAAGAAGGGTTCTATGATCTTCTCGAGAAGACGTATGATGAATGCCCGAAGGTAGGGAATTAGATTTTTCTTGGTGACTTTAACGCAAAAATCGGAAAGGGTAACTTTGACTCGACAGTTGTAAGGCAATCACACTTCCGTTAACGAACTCATGATGAATGGCTACAAAGACCGAGCTGAAGCTTGTTGAGACAAGGGTCATAGTAGATGAAAAGTTGATGCTGAGTATTTATAAGGAACACTTCTGCAGACTGTTGAACAGCGAAGACATTTAATCGCCAACAGACAGAATGATCTA
Source organism: Platycheirus albimanus (assembly GCA_916050605.2). Classification (NCBI taxonomy): domain Eukaryota; kingdom Metazoa; phylum Arthropoda; class Insecta; order Diptera; family Syrphidae; genus Platycheirus; species Platycheirus albimanus. The sequence goes on along the minus strand of OU696696.1, from coordinate 297,836,572 downwards.
CTGAACTCTAACTAAAGTCTAATAAGGCTGCTGGATCAGATGGTTTTCCAGCCGAAGCCTTGAAAGCAGCGGGGAATGACTCGGTGAGGAGACACCATCTGTACAATCTGGTCGGACGAAAGTATGCCTGACGAATGGAACTTGGAACCTCAGCATTGTGTGCCCTATCTACAAAAAAGGAGATACTCTGAACTGCGCCAACTACTGAGCAGGTTTGCCACTTCTCCGAAAAAAATGTAGCAGATCTACTGCAATTGCAGTAAAGTGGCATCCCTGCTACAGAGGCATAAGTCTCCTAAATGTCGCTTCGAACTGATTGGCCCCTATCAGTGTGGTTTCAGGCCCGGTAAGTCAACCGTCGACTAAATTTTTTCACTTCGACAGATTTTAGGAAAACCCACGATTTTAATGTCGCCTATGACAGCGTGAATAGGAACGAGCTATATAGAGCCATGTCACTTCTTGACATCCATGCTAAACTCGTTAGATTCATTAGGATGATTAAGATTATGGAGAACTTGTGCTGCGCCGTAAAGGTTGGTAAGAACCACCGACTCATTTAATGTCGGGAAAGGCTTAAGACAAGGTGATACGCTATCATGTAACCTCTTCAACATCATTCTTAAGGCAATCGTACGCAACTCGAATGTCAACACCAGCAGAACTATTTTTTTTTAAATCCACTGACAGGAGCATTCGCAAGTATTGAAGTGGAGGCGGCGAAAATGGGCCAGGCTGCGTAAATGAAGATAAAACAAAGTATTATGCTGTCCTCGAGTGCAGAACATCATCACCGTAGGCTGGGGAAAAACGTCACGACAGACGGGCAGATATAACTTTGAAGTTGTAAAGGACTTTGTCTAATTGGGTTCCACTATAACCTCTCAAAACAACATCAGTGAAGAGATCATACGAAGAATCACTCTTGCCAATTGCTGTTTCTTTGTAGTTAGGAGGAGGCATCTTAGTAGCAAAACCCTCTCTCAGAGGACCAAGGAGATACTTTGCATGGGGCACTTGTATGGGGCAGAAGCGTGGATCTTGATACCATCGGATGAGAAGCGGCTGGGGTATTTTGAGAGAAAGATTCTTCGGGTGACATTCGGTCCTGTATGTATCAATGGAGTATGGAGGAGAAAATTCAATGGCGAGCTATGCGGGCTAAACAACGACATTGACCTGGTTACAAAGCTAAAAATACAGCGGCTTAGATCTTTGGGACATGTGGGGCGTAAAGACGAATACGGATTACACAACAGCCCGCAGAGTCTTTAATTACAATACTGAGCGCCAATGCAGTACTGAAAGACCCCATCTAAGTAGATAAGCTATGATGTTTGACCGTATTTCGAAGAATTCGAGCTTTTACAAGGGTTCTTTCGTAAACGTTTATTTAATATACCGAACTCTACTCCAACATATGCTAATCCCTCGGCCAAGTTTTTGAACAAATCTCTTTGAACTCCAAAATTAAATTTCTGTGCACCGTAGCCTTTTCGGCCAGATTTCTCGCAAATGTCGAACAAAATCCGCTAAAAATTGATATCTTTCAGCGATTTAAATCTACCAAAGTTTGTATTCAAGGATTTATGACCGTTTCTTAAAACTGACAGAATATGCTATAAATGAATCAATTTCAGATTAAATATTCAATCGTCCAGGCCCTTGGCACTCACATGCTGCTAAATATGCAAATAAATTTTCTAACTCCCATAACTAACAATTTTTCACATTCCTATCCAAACTCGTATATGTTGAGAGATCAAATTCTAACTCCACATGCAACCTGACTGTGGGCATTGTCAGTGATGCCTATGATGCCTGGAAATTCCTTTCATATTTCATTCTAATTGACATTTCGTTAGCATTTCTCTCTGAGTTGCGTTCTGGACAAATCTGTTAGGCTGCTGTAATAATTTGTAACTTCTCGTCCTCGCTGCGTTACTATATTCAATGTATGTATGTGTATAATATTCCCTATAACGTAACGTAAGCCGCTTCCACCAGAGAAGAGAAGAAACCAAAAATCCAATTTGCGTTTACCCAGTCACATCCTTTTATTCATGCAAACGACACAACGGACGACAGACGACGACAACGACAATGACGACACGGAAAGAGAGTATACTGTACACTGAGTACAATGAGCAGCAACAGCAGCAGCAGAAGTAGCAAGCTGGCATAATATATAGAACTATATAGCAACGCAACGCAACTCCAGTTCAGATTCCAGGACATGGAGAGCACAAAAATGACTTTTTGATGGCGGTGCTGTCCAGTAACTAGACAGATTTGTCCCTGCGAGCAGACACATTTTCATTTATATTTCATTTTTCATTTCATCCTGTGTATATCGTACCAACTAACCAACCACCATATTACCCAAGAGGAAAAGACTAGGGTATCCGCCGCCGCACAGTGTAGTATCACACCATCATATCCACTAACAATGTCCCACCCACTCCACCATTGCACAATTAGAACAACAACAACAACAACAATTTAGTGGCACAAAACCCTCATCATTGCAAGAATCTCGCTCTTTCTCTCTGTGATAAAGCTAGAGGCTATTTTTCAACTTCCTTTGACTCTTGCAAAGAAATAAGCAGCAGCAGCATCAGGGTCCGGCGTTGGGCGCCACCTAACTTCATTCCATTTTCAATGGGCCTGAGGGTTGTTTATCTTATACATATACAACATGAACACATTCAAGTGTCAATTTAATTAAACTTCCAGCATCATTATGCAACCGCTATCAATCCTTATGTAAGGATTTGTGATGACTCGACACAACACCACGCTCAACTAATCCGGTTAATTAAAATTTGCAATCACACAAGTTGGTACTCAACACTTTACCAACAACTGACATTAGGCATCTACCATATTATACCAAAGCAGCAACTAACTATCAACTCGATTCGAGAATCTACAACAGGAAACAGGATAAAACGATGTGCAACAAGGATAAATGATAATTTATCAAATTGCCATATGTAAGAGCACATCGCATACCAACCGCCCGCAATGTTAACTCTCCCTTTTTTTTTTGTGAAGGGTTTGTTGTTGTTTTAAAGAAAGATAAGGAAAGTAGGAACGAGTATCTACCTACTGCTGTTTCTTGGCCATCATTTATACAATTTTGACTTCTGCTCTGTCATCTTTCGAAAACCAATGACAACGACTATGGGAAATAAGGACAATTACAAATTGAAGTTAGTTTTAGTGGCGAAGTTTTGTCATCGTCCTTTTTACGCGACAATGACTTCAGCCTTCGAGCATGATGATGATGATGATGATGATGACAAAATATTCCTCATGGCAACTTGATTTGGCCCAAAAGCAGAAGCAAGTGGGCTAGGCAAAACCAACCTCAAATTGCTAATTCATATTCTCTACCCTTTCCATCTTTGGTATCGTCGTCGTCGTCGTCGTCGTCGTCGTCGTCAGTCGTTGGTGAATGGTGACATTGTATAGTTGTTCACTCTACGTCTACAACAAAGTCGCATCCCGCATCAACCAACAAAACTAACAGTCGACAGCCAAGTTCCTGGGGCTGAATATTCTCTTCTTTACCCTGACGACGACGACGACGACGACGACGACGATTACGATGGCGATGGCATGGCGTAAGGATATAATTAGTTAAGGGCTACTTTGCCTTTTCCCACAGCACTATATCTCACCACTTCTTCTACAAGTACAAGATTCGTTCGGTGTTATTTGTGTCTATGATTTTGGTAAGTTTTTGGGGTGTTCTCCAACATCCACATCAGGCCCGATCTCTGAATTTTCCATACCCAAATGCCCACCCATCCACCGCTGCCGGTTAGCTATGTCCTTTAAACTTTTGTGAAAGTGCTGGAAATTGGTTTTAGATTAAAGAATGAAGAAACACGAGGCAATGGAGTGAAGCCATCGCATGAGACAGGGGATTATCCTCAACATAAACATCATCAATTTTGAAAGTCGAAATTTATTCAAAATCCCCGTGCCGATGCCGTGTACAAAATCCATGTGCATGATGTCCTTTGGATTCAATGGTTAATTAAAGGATATGTGAGGTTGATGGTTTCTCATCATCAAAAACCCGTCCAGGTCCGCACCCGGCCGGCACCCATCATCACAATGAAGAATGCTGATGATGAGCCTGTAATACTTAACGATAAAGATGGAGAACGGTAGGTATAGGGCGTGTGAGAGACTCATTTAAAGGAGTCCTTATTTAAAGTTATTCTTAAATTAAACCAAATCCTGGAGCAGGGGATGGATGAATTAGAATAATAATTGAGAATACCTACTTTTTGAAAATTCTAAATTGGGATGTTTGCGACCATTATTATTATTTAAACTAGAGTTTGTGAAGCATAATGACCTTGTTCACACGAGGACTTGAATTTTGTTGTGAGATTCTTAAAAGGAATGAGGTTTTTGATTCAGTTGTTTTTTGTACTTATCTACAACAACAATGGCAACACAAAATGGAGAAAAGGACTTTTTGAATGCGGTTTGTAGAATCCTATTATGCAAATCATAAGAATCGACAGCTTCACTATGCAAATGCTTTTTTTTTGTAGGTATTCATATTTATTTTTTCTGTTGATGGTGTAGAGTGTCGTTAATTGAAAAATTTCCATTTTCTTGGAAAAGAAGAAGAAATAAAAAAAAAAAAAAAACTGTTCTTGTTAAGTAAGCAACAGCTACTTATATTGCTTCTATAGATATTATATAACGCCGCGCCGAGCAGCGCCGGTGTATAAGGGCCGTTTAGTTGTCGACTCGAAGAGTAAGAGTAACAAAGGCGAAGGATGAGGAAGGACAGTTAGCGATTCGTTTTCCATTATATATTGAACAGTATAGTTGATTTTCTTGAAAAAGGTGGGCGGAGTGGGTGGGTGGTAGGAATTGAAGATATTTAAGGCGATTATGTTAATTATTTTGAATGGACAGACAAGGACGACAACAAGGACGAGGAATAAGAAGACACAACATGGAAGGAGCCAGAGCCCATCTTTCAGCATAATTCACATCCAATTTTCTTCTTTTTGGACACAAGGAACCAGTCAGTAATGCTATATGTATATACCTACTCCTGCTCCCGATGCCATAGAATTTTCATTTAATGGTTTATTTTGAAAACACTTTAACTGCGGATGGATGTTGTTTTTTTTATGCTTCAAGCTGTTTTTTGTTTTCTTTTTTATTTGGCTAACATTCCGTTTTTGTCGTCGTAAATCTTATTTAAAACTTAAGGTTTTTGTTTTATTGAGCTTTTGTTTTTTTTAATTTGTTCATTTCTGGGAAAAGGCTTTGTTAAAAGGGGGCTCAATTTGGAGAAATTAATTAAATGGAAAATTATAGAGAAACAAGATTAAGATACTTTTATAGAGTGGCTACAAATACCTTGCGCCAGCCGCCGCCGGTCGCATGCTAAGATATGCGTTTTTTGTATCTAAATCGTTTTTCAATTGGCACGGGTAGATTTTGGTGGAATATGGCAGACATGTTGTTTTGGTGACATCTGTCAAATCTGTTGTGTATCAAACAACAGGTTGAAATGATAAAACTTTATAAGCAATATGAGTGTTCGTTAGTTTAAACGGAACGAGATTGACGCAAGATCGGAAACTCTTCGTGAAAATGTACAGCGGATCACGAGACACTCGATTCGTCGCCTTGCGCAAGAGCTCGGCCTTTCGTAGACTTCAACTTGATTAATTTTGCACTTTTTTTTTTTTTTGCACTACCTATCAGTTCTCGAGAGTAAGAAGCTTATATCAAGCATTAACTTACAATCAGAGATTAGCCAACACATATTATGTGCTCACTGGCTACATCATTTAGTGCAGGTGTTAGTTGTTAGTAAGCAAAATATACAAATAGCATAACACAAGCACAAAAAATAAAAAATAAATAAACAAATACATTTATACAAAATAGATACAAAAACATTAAAAAAAAAACTTAAAGCTACGAAGATGATGAGCCCCTCCGCGATGGTTAAAACTTACACATGATAGAAGATCGGGTGAATCCAAAGATTCCGTTAAAAGTTGGTGAATAAAAATAACATCATTGTTAATACGCCTTTGTGACAAAGTTTGAATCTGTAGAAGTTGAATCCGGAGTTCGTAAGGTGGGGGGTTGTATGGATCTGCCCAGGAGAGAACTTTTTAAGCAAATCGAATAAAATTACGCTGAACTGCCTATATCCTAGATTTATGAACTTCGTAGAAAGGAGACCGTACCTGTGATGCATATTCTAGATGGGGGCGAACATGACAGTTATATAAAGCTAGGGTTACATAAGGATTTTGAAATTCCTTCGACCATCTTTTAACAAATCCCAACATGGAATTAGCTTTTTTAACAATAAAGTTGATGTGTTCCGTGAAACTCAAGTCTGGGCTAAAGTTTACTCCCAAATCTTTAAAACTAAAAACGCGATGCAAAACTTGTTGTGAAATGTAATAGCCATATGTACTTGGTACCCGTTTCCTTGAAAATGTCATTGTCTGACATTTCGCTGGATTCAGGCTTAAACAATTCTTGCTACACCAGATAGCAAATCTGTCGATGTCGGCTTGCAATTCTACACGGTCATTAGCTGAGTTAATAGATTTGAAAATTTTCATATCATCAGCGAAAACGAGGATCTCACTAGAATGAATACACGAAGTAACATCATTGATAGCGAGTATAAACAGTAACGGACCAAGATGGCTGCCTTGCGGGACTCCTGATTTTGCTGGGAAAGGGTTAGAAAAAGAATTTCTGAACTTAACTATGTATAATCTGTTTCGGAGATATGAATATATCCAATTAACAAATCCTACAGGGAAACCTAGAGCTTTCAATTTGAAAATGATGATTTCATGTGAGAGTTGGTCAAAAGCTTTTGATAAATGCACTTGGACTTGGACCCACATCCGTACTAGACTCAACTGACTTAGGAGTTTAAAGTTCATGACTGACTGGGCTTCGGAGCGTTTTTAGCAGGATCCCAATTTTGGACGAAAACAAAATTTAGCGACAAGTTGCATTTTTTGATGAATAGCTCCGTTAAGAAGGAAGGGAATTGTTGTATAAGGGACGAAACCAACTAACACTAGGTGACATTGAATTCTCAAAAAGTTGCCGTTTGGTGTGGATTGGTTTGCCGGCGGCGTCCTTGGTCAGTAATTTTTCGAAAACGACGTTGTTGAAGCGGTCTAAGGCGAACAGAACAATGATAACCAATATTTTGTGACCAAAATTAAACCACCAGATGAAATGGCAATGGTATATAGTAGATGTAGCGCTTGGTTACTTAACCTAGATTTGTGATTTCAAACCCAGCCTGGGCAGCAATTTTTGTTTCTTCAGCAAGACGTCGCTTCGGGCCACACAGAAGAGCAGACTCCACAATTGACACTCTACATGAACGATTTAAGGTTAGGATATTAATAGCAGAGGTAAAGTGAATTGAAAACCAATCCATGCGAAAGAGTCATTAAAAAATTATCCACTTGGATTCGTGCTCGTTAGAAGTCGAGGCGGGCATTTAAACGATATCATATCCCATACATAACGGCACACATTGGTCTTTTAATAAAAACGAACGTCTTACATCTACCGTTTTGAAAAATCTTTTATAACAGGCGTTATATTGAAAATTATAAGTCGAACAATTTATTAAAGATTGTCCCTACCATTTGATCTTCGCTTTTTAATTTTTTGAACCATCTAGATGGCGCTGAACCATAAATTATCTTGTATCGTGTCCCACTGGTCTTTTGATTGTCTCGTACCTATGTGTGATTGTTGTTTTATTGGTCTTCAGAGGTCAGCCTTTTTGAATGTCAATCAGCATGTCAATTCTACAGACATTTGCGTAATGATATTTGATAGATGAGCTGCCGAAGAAGTTCCATGAACTAAACTTTTGTCGGCATACATACACACGGATCAGTTTAGGTTTCCCCCAAGGACCTCAGTCTACTAGTTCGGCGGAGTGGTATGTGGGAAATTGTAAGTACCATACATATACATACTTATATGTATTTTGTTGGTGATGTTTACAAAATATTAAATTTAATCAAATTCGAGTTTTGACAAATCTTCAAATGAATTTATTTTGATAACGCCTTCCTCCTTTCTGATGAAAATGGATGATTCATTAACCCAGTGTTTTTCAAGGATAGCAGTGAAATAATTGAAAAAAAAGAAGTTGATTTTACTCAACGCTGTTAGCACAGCCATTTATCTGGTCACTGTAGGGCTGGAATTTAACACAATCTCAGAGTCACTATGGACTCGTGACGATATAGGGTTGCTAACTTGAGGGCAACCTTCAAAACTGGAAGCCCATGTTAACTATCAGATCTAAAGGTGCGTCCATATTATGCCGATCAGCCAATGCCGGTCAGCCAAGCCGAACGAGTATCCATTTGATTTTGAATTGGTTTGAGTTTGGTTCTGTTCGGGGAGTCTTTCGGCACGTTCATTCTTATTCGGCTTGGACTGTCGGCATAGGCCGATCGGCATCATTCGGCATAATATGGACGAGCCTTAAGACGAGTATCATGCGGAAAAGCTTAGTGAATGTTGGCAGAAATAGTTAAAAATAATTGAAGATATAAAAAAGAAAAACATCAGCTTAGATGAAGATGCTTCGTAAGAAGCAGTTATTGTTACGTTCAAAAAAGAGACCCTGAAGTGAGAACCTCGTCAAAAAAGCAATATCATACAGAGTTCCAATACAATTGCGAGAGAGCAAGTGCAGAAAGAAGCCTTAAAACTCCTGGTACAAACAAATGCAGCAACCCCAGCACTTAGTTGGCCCGAGACATAGAAAATTCCAACACTAGGAGGCTCGCCGTCGCTTTCTGATGTCCAAGACAAGTGGAAGAGTTTTGTGATCCACGTGAGATCAACAAAGAAAAAAAGAAGATAATGAAACAAAGGTTACGTAAAAAGATTCCAGGGAAGGCATTCAACAAATTGATTGGAAGACATCCAGTTTAGATGGGATTGTTGATGTGGTGACGAAAACGAGTCTTGAAATAAGTAGTATACCTATAGCATTTCACGAAAAATGGAATGGACGGGTAGGATTGCTTGATTTTGATGTTTTTTTTTACAAGTTGCTAATTAACATGACACTAAAAAGTAGAATGCTCTAAGGCCTGAAGTAAAATTAATTTCGCACCAGCGAGATCGATAGTTGGTCCAGAGTTTTGATTTGCAAAGATACGTATAGGAACATCTACTAGGTATGTATATAAGAAGCTTGTTCGGAGATAAAGGCTTCAAAATAGTTTTTTTTAAAGAAAATTTTATTGGCTTTAAAAATGTTCAAAGTTAGGTTTTAAATATGTAGGTACAATACATGTTTCAAAGATGAAAATCTTCTTAGAGATTTTATAAGCTTTAAGGAATTTTCATTTCTTCAATATTATAATTCTCGTTTTAGAGGCATACTCCCCTGATTCGTAAGATATTTTTGTATATTTATTCAAAATATTCAAATATAATGTAGGTATACTTACAGAAATAAAAAAAAGGAACTGGGTTCGATTTAGGTTTGAGTTGATGGACTGCTCACCTGTTGTACTTTGCTTTTATCGCCTCAATATGTCCAAGTTAAGCTAACGAAAAAATATAAATGCCGACCCGAAAAACACAAGCTTTAAATTAAACGATTATTATAACACTTTTTTGAATAAAACGCCCGTTTTATTGCTTTCACAATCATCACCGACGACCGTACCACGCGACCTCGATGTTAGCCTTGCTGCAAGAAATTATGATCGTTCCGAAACACTTTTGTGGTTTAAACCATCTTTTTCATAAAAAAAAATTCGAAATGCATTTTTTCACACTTTTTTGACAAATCGCCATTAAAGCAATTTTATTTAACCACTATTACACTTTTTCACTTTTATGATAATTTGAAATTGATTTCAACATGATTTTTAAATGCTTTCAACTCTCTGCTTTTTGATCTCACCTTCACCACTACCGCTGCCCGCGAGAAAAACAATGCAGCAAGGAATTGCGATCTTCTGAACCGAATTTGTGGTATTAAAACCATCTTTTCTTTTGAAAAAAACTATTGCAAAATATTAAAAACAATTTTCGGCCTCCCACGATTTTCGCGCACTAATCTGGCCTTGAGTGCATTTGTCACAAAATTTTGGGATCTTCCGAGGGCTTCTGCTATAAATTTGTAAGTCTTCCCTTCATTTCTTAGCTGTAAAACTACCCGTCTTTCTTCCGCCGAACAGTGGACGTTTCTACCCATACTAAAAGTCTAATAAACTATTATTTATTATTATTTATTATTTTATTTATTAACAACTATCATTTATGACATTTAAATGTATAATTTCACTATTTTCTATTAAAAAATCGAACTTAAATTATTTTTTTACTATTTTTTCTTACGGAAACGCGCTCCCGAAACACTGCATGAAATTAGACACAGAACACCAACACAGAACTGAAGACAAAGAGAGTGAATGACTGATTTCACCAATCACAAATGATTGAGTTTCTTGGGTTGTGCATCGACTAAATGGCTTAATGGTCAATTTTCATAACTCATCTGATGCACAATCCCACTCACAAAATTATTTATACACTATGGTGAGTGGTGAAATCAATCAACAAAATTTGTTATTTCAAAATATCAGCTTTTTACTAAATGCATGCATTAGGAAATAATTATTACTTTCAATACATACATACTCGTAAATGATATTGGCGGAACGAAGTTCAGCTAGTTATAGAAAATGAACGTTTATCGCAATGTGAACTTAAATATATTTTCAAAACTAATTTCTTAGGTTTAATACCTAGTTTACATTTAAGTTGATGAAAATACAATTATCTTTATTTACCTGAAATCAATAAATCTATCTTTTATTTATAAACAAATTAATCCCAAAAATGTAAGTTCCCCCGCATAACTTCCGAACGACTCCGCCAAATTGGATAGTTCTTTTTATGTAATGCACAATATTGTAATGTTTTTAGTCTTGGGTTCGAAAATAAAACTTATTTTCTTTTACTTTTAATTTACCACTACTATCTCTATAAATGAAACTCACTTTTATCTAAGTTCAAACTCTTTATTTATTTCTTTATCTAAGCACCACTAATTATTCACCATTTATTCGCTACCACGGTTAAAATGAAACTGTGTCCATTTCCGAATAAAATGTCCTATTTATACTTGGGATCAAGTTTCTCGAACAGTCTAAGTCTCGAACCTTTCGGAATTGTCAAGATGCTTTAAAAGCTTTCAGAGCTTTCAAATTCAACATTGGTATTCAGCAGAATCATTCAGCAGAATTGTTCAGAATCTTACTGTAGTATAGACAAAAACCATATAGTAATATTTCTGTAGTAGACAAAAACCATTCATAAGACTGTAGTTGAGACAAACACTATTCATGTAACATTGCCCCCTTCTTAAGATTGTTCGTCCCGAACAAGTCTATCACTTCCCTGGCCATTGTAGCGGCATAGTCGGTCCCTGTGAACAACTTTCATTTTGCCTCTAACACCTCTCTGAATGCGGTAAACAACATCATTGATTCTGGTGACAACTTTGTAAGGGCCTTCCCAATTTTGCTGGAGCTTCGGTGACAGTCCCTTTTTCCGATGGGGGTTGTATAACCACACAAGATCTTCCACTTGAAACCCTGTCGTCGTTGCATGTGCATCATAACGTGTTTTCATGCGATCACTGGCATCCTTTATCTTTGTTCTGGTCTTTTCATGAATGTACATGAGTCTCTTTTTGAGATCCTCCACATATTCTTCTTGGCTTTGTGGCTCATTTGGAGGGCATCCAAATTTCACTTCACTTGGTAGTCGCATTGTTGAACCAAACAAGATTTCATAAGGAGTATGTCCTGTAGTGCTATGAACTGCGCTCCGATAGCTCATTAAAAACAGTGGAATGCATCGGTCCCAGTCTCGTTGACAGTCTTCCACTACTTTGGAAAGGTGTTCTTTGAGCGTTCTGTTAAACCGTTCTACCATTCCATCTGATTGTGGATGCAGCGGTGTTGTCCTTGTCTTATGAATGCCAAGGAGCGAGCAAACCTGTTGGAAGATATTTGACTCGAAGTTCCTCCCTTGGTCAGAATGGAGTTCTTTAGGTACACCAAATCTACTTATCCAATTGAAGACAATCTGATCCACAACCGTTTTTGCTTCTTGGTTTGGAATGGCAAACGCTTCAGGCCACTTGCTGAAGTAATCCATGATCACGAGAATATATCGGTTTCCATCGTTGGTTTCAGGAAAAGGACCTGCAATATCCATTGCAATTCTTTCGAAGGGTGCTCCAACGTTGTACTGCTGCATCGCACTTTGAATTTTTCTGCCTGGTCCTTTTGTAGCAGCACAAGTGTCACATTTCCTGCACCATCTTTCGACGTCTTCTTTTGCATGAAGCCAGTAGAAACGATCTCGGATCTTTTCCAGTGTTTTGTTAATTCCCAAATGGCCTCCAGAAGTGCCATCATGCATCTCACGGAGAACTTCATTGACTTTGGACCGAGGCACAACTACCTGCATCACATATGACCTGCCATCTGCGGATTCCCACTTCCGTTTGAGTACACCTTCTTGTACATGGAGAGAGTTCCATTGAGCCCAATAGGCTTTTAGCACCGGGCTTCTATCGGAAATGTCAACCCATTGTGGTTTCTCCTCGTGCTCTTTCCATGCAAGGATGGGTTCAATGTCAGAATCTTCTTGTTGAGCATTCCTAATTTCCTCGTTACTCCAGCCAGCAATGGGCTCGGCTCTCACTCGTTGAGTGACTAGGGACTCCTTTTCTTCCTGACGTGAACAATGCTTGCAGTTCGATTTACATGGTCGTCGGGATAATGCATCTGCGTTGGAGTGTAGTTTTCCTTTTCGATGTTGAATCTCGTAGTGGTATGTCTGCAACCTCTCAATCCACCTTGCTACTTGTCCTTCGGGATTTTTAAAGTTCAAAAGCCACCTTAGCGCTCCATGGTCTGTTCTAAGGAGGAATTTCTGCCCATAGATGTACTTATGAAAATGTTTTGTAGCTAGTACTAGAGCTAGAAGTTCCCTCCTGGTCACGCAATAGTTCCGTTCTGTCTTCGAGAGCACTTTGCTGTAATATGCTACTACCTTTTCTTGGCCATCATGAACTTGGGACAAAACAGCCCCAATTCCAACGTTGCTTGCGTCTGCATCGATGATGAACTGTTTCCCAGGAGTAGCATATGCCAGAACTGGAGCGTTACAGAGGCGTGCTTTTAGTTCCTGGAAACTTTTCTCGCACTCACCTGACCATTTGAACTGTTTTCCTTTCTCTGTAAGTTGGTGCAGGCTTTTCGCAACTCCAGCAAAGTCTTTCACGAATCGCCGGTAATATGTGGCTAACCCAAGGAAACTTCTCAGCTGATGTTTATCTTGTGGAGTTGGCCAGTTCTTCACAGCCTCCACTTTCTCTGGATCGGTTTGTACCCCTTGAGACGAGACAATATGCCCTAAATATTTCACTTCAGTCTTGAAAAAGGTGCATTTGTCTGGGTTCAACCTAAGATGAGCTTCTCGAAGCCTCCGGAAAACTTCTCTCAAGTTCCTGCAGTGTTCGTCAAATGTTTTCCCAAAAACGATGACATCATCCAAATAAACCAGGCATGTCTTCCAAGTAAGCCCTTGTAAAACGCATTCCATCAAACGCTCAAATGTTGCCGGAGCGTTGCACAGGCCAAAGGGCATAACTTTGAATTGCCACAGACCATTACCTGTCGAAAATGCGGTTTTCTCTCGATCTTCTGGGTGAATTTCCACCTGCCAGTACCCACTTTTCAGGTCCAAAGTTGAAAACCATTGAGCTCCTGCCATTGCATCCAGAGTGTCGCTGATCCTGGGCAGAGGGTAGCTGTCTTTCTTTGTGACATCGTTCAGCCTTCGGTAATCCACGCAGAACCGGGTGCTTCCATCCTTCTTTTTGACTAGGACCACTGGTGATGCCCAAGGGCTTTTGGAATTCTCGATCAAACCTTCTTTCTGCATCGTCGAGATCATATCCGTAACCTCCGCCTGTTTGGCTAGTGGAAGGCGCCTTGCAGGTTGACGGATTGGCCTTGCATCACCAGTATCGATGCGATGTTGCACCAATTGTGTTCTTCCGTATGGTTTATCCTTTGAAGCGAAAATATCAGCAAACTCATTAATAAGGCTTCCAGCAACCTGTTGTTGTTGTTGACTTAGCTTGCAGGATTTTAGAATTTTGGACCTTAAAAAGTTGACTTCTACAGGATTTCGTACTTCTTCATCGGTGATTCTGGTTATTGCTGCCACTGGACCACATTGTCCAATAACTTCTCCTGCTTTAAGGTTGACTTCAAAAGGTTTGATGTTCACTATTCTTACAGGCACCATGTTGTTCTTAGGTGCGGCAAGCGTTTTTCCCACGATGTAGTTTTGGGAACGTTGTTCAGAGTCCGGTTCTACAAAAAGGTATCGATGGTTCCCTGAATCGCCTTTTATGTTTGTCCAAACAAAGACTTCTGAAGAGGGAGGCAGGCGTAGGTCTTCTTTGACGACAGTTCTCAGATGTGACGAGTTTTCGTTACCATAGATCATCGGAATCTCGACATTTCTATATTTCAGAACCTGGTTACCGATATCCAGAATTACTCCATGTGCTTTCATGAAGTCAATTCCGATAATGCACTCATCACAAATATCTGCCACTAGGAATTTATGTGAAAACTCCAGTTCTGCCAATCCGATCACTAGTTGTACTTCCCCATATACTTTAGCTGACTCACCTGTTGCCGTCTTCAGACAGTAGCTATTGGTGTTGTGTAGCCATGTCATCTTCACCACGTCTCTTCTTACAATGGAGGCGGTGGCACCGGTATCGATAGTTGCCACATATTTCTTGTCGTTTATAGCTGCTTCCATTGTCAGACTTTTATTGTCTCGTTTAGTCTGCGAGACCTGGATCGTAGTTCTGGGGCCATCGATACCCGGAACCAGCTTCTGCCCCGTGAAGTTGGTCCTTACTCGTTTCCCGAGTGGGAAACGGGTCCAGCAGGGGTTTTGTGAGCCTCCTCTTGGCTGTTCTTCCTGCTGCCGCAATGTTGGCAAACTCCTTTTCTTAATGGCATACGACACTGGCGCTGGAGATGTCCGGTCCTGTTGCAGTTCCAGCATCGGAGAGGTCCATCACGGTGGTTGCTCTGAAATGTCGTTCTCTGGCAAGCGCACTCCTCTACAGTTACTTCTCTTACCCGATGAATGCTTTGAGAAGCCTGTTCCGCTGCTTCCATGGTGAGGGCAAACGCCAATGCTTCAGGAAGCGTCCGTTTTTCGGCCGTTCGTACTGCTCGCTGGAGGTTGATGTCAGCTAATCCACGGACAAATGCTTCAGCAGCAAATTGGTTGATAATTTCCTCACCCGCCGTTGGATATGCCAGGTGAGCCAGGCGTTCGATGTCTGCTTGGAGCTGTTGAAGCGTCTCACCTCTTTTCTGAACCCTGGTGTTAAGTTGGACCCGGAAAACTTCTTGCATATGGCCATCTCCAAAGCGTTTTTCAATCGCCTGAGTAAGAGCTTTGAAGTTGCCATGTAACTCTGCCGGTATTGTTTGCAGTAGTTCTGCAGCAGGTCCTCTGAGAGCAAGCGTTAGTGCAACGAACTTTTCTTCGTTGTCCCAGCCATTTGTTGTCGCAGCTGCTTCAAATTGTCTTTTGTAGATCGTCCAAGAAGTTTGTCCATCAAAGGTTGGCGGATGCATTTCCTTTCTTCGCATGCAGTCACCAGAACTTTCCCTAACTTTAATTTTTCTAACCTTTTCCAATTCCTTTGCGAATTTCTCTTCAACTTTCTCGAATCTTTCGTCTACGGTTGCAATTTGTTTTTCGATACTGTCGAGACGCTCTTCAGCAGCACCAAACTTGCTTTCAAATGCAGCAAACTTGCCTTCGAGGAGGTTTTTCTGGTCTTCAAGGCGTTCTAGAAGTTTCGCTTGTTCATCTTTTTGTTCACTTCTCTGCTCTTCTAAAAGATTCTTTTGTTCGTTTCTTTGCTCTTCTAGAAGATTCTTCTGTTCTTGAAAACGTTCGAGAAGGAAAGACATCATATTAGACATGTCGGAGCTTGTACTTACTTGCTCTTGTTCGTCTTGTATTTCAACATCCAGAAGAAATGTTTCTGGATTTTCATTTTTCTGAGTCATATTTTCCTGCAGTCTAATAATGAGGTCATTTTTGGTTCCAGCAGTAGGAAGACCCCGATTCTTTAACACTGCTCTAAGTTCAATCAAGTTAAGGGCATTTACAAGTTTACCCATAGTCACTTTATCACTTTTCACTTTTATTTGTCCAAATGAATTATGCACTTAAGTTTTATCCCACTTCTGACACCACTGTAATGTTTTTAGTCTTGGGTTCGAAAATAAAACTTATTTTCTTTTACTTTTAATTTACCACTACTATCTCTATAAATGAAACTCACTTTTATCTAAGTTCAAACTCTTTATTTATTTCTTTATCTAAGCACCACTAATTATTCACCATTTATTCGCTACCACGGTTAAAATGAAACTGTGTCCATTTCCGAATAAAATGTCCTATTTATACTTGGGATCAAGTTTCTCGAACAGTCTAAGTCTCGAACCTTTCGGAATTGTCAAGATGCTTTAAAAGCTTTCAGAGCTTTCAAATTCAACATTGGTATTCAGCAGAATCATTCAGCAGAATTGTTCAGAATCTTACTGTAGTATAGACAAAAACCATATAGTAATATTTCTGTAGTAGACAAAAACCATTCATAAGACTGTAGTTGAGACAAACACTATTCATGTAACAATATAAAAGGCAGTAAGGGCCGCGACGTTCATCGCCTTCTCCTGTAAGTAAACAAAATAGCGATTTCTTTGCTTATACAAATGTTATAACTTTAATCAAACGTCTAACAAACGATTTCGTAGTCAACAACATTGGGATTGTTCCCTATTCACCTTCATTTCCAAATAAATCATTAAAGACGCATTACAACCAGTAAAGTCTATGAATTTTATTTGCATTCGAATAGCTGACAATTTTTGAGATTAGTGACAAGATGCATTGAAAATGCTTTTTTAGCGAACCGATTTTTTAAAGTTTTCATTTATACAAACCTTGTCCTGACAATGACAAACACACAAAAATTACAAACAGACACTTCAATTTTTTTTAATGTGTATAGATACTGTGTGGTTTTAAGTCAAATCGGCCCATAAATAAGAATTCGAAATCGTATCTTAGCGCCTAGGGGTAGTTAACGAATTTATTAAATTAAAAACATCAGCTATATGCTTGTAAAAGTCCTGTCAAAATCGGTCTAAGTTACTCATAACAACTATCAGCTCTCCGCCAGTGAAAGTCCCGTCAAAATCGGTCAATATACATATATGTAAGAGCTTTCAAAAAATTACCTGCAGCTTCGCTCGAGTTTCAGCTGATCTGGAAGTAGCATGTAGCCTGAGGAGTCGTCTCTCGTAATTTAGCTACTCTTATAGCCCGATCTTTATTATTACATACATTTTACGGGAATAAAGATTAGCCTATATGTTATGCTATTCCAGACTATATAACCTAGCTCTGTGTCAAATTTTATTCAGACCCGTTTAGCCATTCTGGCGTGATTTCAAAAGTTAAAACAAATCTATCCCAGGGGAACCATACATTTTACCGGGATAAAAAGATTCTTATATGCTATTCCAGACTATAATCTATCTGTGCTTAATTTCATCCTGATCCGTTTAGCCATTCTGGCGTGATTTCAAAAATTAAAACAAATCTATCCGACGGGAACCATAAATTATACCGGGATAAAAAGTAGCCTATGTGCTATTCCAGACTATAATCTATCTCAGATAGATCCAAACATCGTAACTTTCACATTTATAATATTAGTAGGATGTGAATTCTAATTGCATTATTTGTGTTTCTGTTTTTTCTTTAAGAAAAAGTGTTTTTTACTGAATTCATTTGCCTTTTATAAAATTTAGCATTTAATTTCGTTTGACAGATCAACATTTGTTGTTCTTAAATGAAATTGTTACAATCCTAACAATCTCTAAGATGACACTTCAACACTTATTTTTGGCATACCTAACAACAATCTGAAGAAAACGAACGCACCACAGACAGTGAAAATCCCGTCAAAATCGGACCGTTTCCTAGATCAGCCTGAACAAACAGACATGCAGACAAAAATATTAAAAATTTCCTTTTTTGTTATGAGTAAAAAGCTGGTACATATGTATTTTGAAATTACAAACAGACACTTAATTTTTTATATCTGCTATAGATATTGTAATGTTTTTAGTCTTGGGTTCGAAAATAAAACTTATTTTCCTTTACTTTTCAATCACTACTACTATCTCTATAAATGAAACTCACTTTTATCTAAGTTCAAACTCTTTATTTATTTCTTTATCTTAGCACCACTAATTATTCACCATTTATTCGTTACCACGGTTAAAATGAAACTGTGTCCATTTCCGAATAAAATGTCCTATTTATACTTGGGATCAAGTTTCCCGAACAGTCTAAGTCTCGAACCTTTCGGAATTGTCAAGATGCTTTAAAAGCTTTCAGAGCTTTCAAATTCAACATTGTTATTCAGCAGAATCATTCAGCAGAATTGTTCAGAATTTTACTGTAGTATAGACAAAAACCATATAGTAATATTTTTGTAGTAGAAACAAAAACCATTCATAAGACTGTAGTTGAGACAAACACTATTCATGTAACATTGCCCCCTTCTTAAGATTGTTCGTCCCGAACAAGTCTATCACTTCCCTGGCCATTGTAGCGGCATAGTCGGTCCCTGTGAACAACTTTCATTTTGCCTCTAACACCTCTCTGAATGCGGTAAACAACATCATTGATTCTGGTGACAACTTTGTAAGGGCCTTCCCAATTTTGCTGGAGCTTCGGTGACAGTCCCTTTTTCCGATGGGGGTTGTATAACCACACAAGATCTTCCACTTGAAACCCTGTCGTCGTTGCATGTGCATCATAACGTGTTTTCATGCGATCACTGGCATCCTTTATCTTTGTTCTGGTCCTTTCATGAATGTACATGAGTCTCTTTTTGAGATCCTCCACATATTCTTCTTGGCTTTGTGGCTCATTTGGAGGGCATCCAAATTTCACTTCACTTGGTAGTCGCATTGTTGAACCAAACAAGATTTCATAAGGAGTATGTCCTGTAGTGCTATGAACTGCGCTCCGATAGCTCATTAAAAACAGTGGAATGCATCGGTCCCAGTCTCGTTGACAGTCTTCCACTACTTTGGAAAGGTGTTCTTTGAGCGTTCTGTTAAACCGTTCTACCATTCCATCTGATTGTGGATGCAGCGGTGTTGTCCTTGTCTTATGAATGCCAAGGAGTGAGCAAACCTGTTGGAAGATATTTGACTCGAAGTTCCTCCCTTGGTCAGAATGGAGTTCTTTAGGTACACCAAATCTACTTATCCAATTGAAGACAATCTGATCCACAACCGTTTTTGCTTCTTGGTTTGGAATGGCAAACGCTTCAGGCCACTTGCTGAAGTAATCCATGATCACGAGAATATATCGGTTTCCATCGTTGGTTTCAGGAAAAGGACCTGCAATATCCATTGCAATTCTTTCGAAGGGTGCTCCAACGTTGTACTGCTGCATCACACTTTGAATTTTTCTGCCTGGTCCTTTTGTAGCAGAACAAGTGTCACATTTCCTGCACCATCTTTCGACGTCTTCTTTTGCATGAAGCCAGTAGAAACGATCTCGGATCTTTTCCAGCGTTTTGTTGATTCCTAAATGGCCTCCAGAAGTGCCATCATGCATCTCACGGAGAACTTCATTGACTTTGGACCGAGGCACAACTACCTGCATCACATAGGACTTGCCATCTGCGGATTCCCACTTCCGTTTGAGTACACCTTCTTGTACATGGAGAGAGTTCCATTGAGCCCAATAGGCTTTTAACACCGGGCTTCTATCGGAAATGTCAACCCATTGTGGTTTCTCCTTGTGCTCTTTCCATGCAAGGATGGGTTCAATGTCAGAATCTTCTTGTTGAGCATTCCTAATTTCCTCGTTTCTCCAGCCGGCAATGGGCTCGACTCTCACTCGTTGAGTGACTAGGGACTCCTTTTCTTCCTGACGTGAACAATGCTTGCAGTTTGATTTACATGGTCGTCGGGATAATGCATCTGCGTTGGAGTGTAGTTTTCCTTTTCGATGTTGAATCTCGTAGTGGTATGTCTGCAACCTCTCAATCCACCTTGCTACTTGTCCTTCGGGATTTTTAAAGTTCAAAAGCCACCTTAGCGCTCCATGGTCTGTTCTAAGGAGGAATTTCTGCCCATAGATGTACTTATGAAAATGTTTCGTAGCTAGTACCAGAGCTAGAAGTTACCTCCTGGTCACGCAATAGTTCCTTTCTGCCTTCGAGAGCACTTTGCTGTAATAGGCTACTACCTTTTCTTGGCCATCATGAACTTGCGACAGAACAGCCCCAATTCCAACATTGCTTGCGTCTGCATCGATGATGAACTGTTTCCCAGGAGTAGCATATGCCAGAACGGGAGCGTTACAGAGGCGTGTTTTTAGTTCCTGGAAGCTTTTCTCGCAATCACCTGACCATTTGAACTGTTTTCCTTTCTCTGTAAGTTGGTGCAGGCTTTTCGCAACCCCAGCAAAGTCTTTCACGAATCGCCGGTAATATGTGGCTAACCCAAGGAAACTTCTCAGCTGATGTTTATCTTGTGGAGTTGGCCAGTTCTTCACAGCTTCCACTTTCTCTGGATCGGTTTGTACCCCTTGAGACGAGACAATATGCCCTAAATATTTCACTTCAGTCTTGAAAAAGGTGCATTTGTCTGGGTTCAACCTAAGATGAGCTTCTCGAAGCCTCCGGAAAACTTCTCTCAAGTTCCTGCAGTGTTCGTCAAATGTTTTCCCAAAAACGATGACATCATCCAAATAAACCAGGCATGTCTTCCAAGTAAGCCCTTGTAAAACGCATTCCATCAAACGCTCAAATGTTGCCGGAGCGTTGCACAGGCCAAAGGGCATAACTTTGAATTGCCACAGACCATTACCTGTCGAAAATGCGGTTTTCTCTCGATCTTCTGGGTGAATTTCCACCTGCCAGTACCCACTTTTCAGGTCCAAAGTTGAAAACCATTGAGCTCCTGCCATTGCATCCAGAGTGTCGCTGATCCTGGGCAGAGGGTAGCTGTCTTTCTTTGTGACATCGTTCAGCCTTCGGTAATCCACGCAGAACCGGGTGCTTCCATCCTTCTTTTTGACTAGGACCACTGGTGATGCCCAAGGGCTTTTGGAATTCTCGATCAAACCTTCTTTCTGCATCGTCGAGATCATATCCGTAACCTCCGCCTGTTTGGCTAGTGGAAGGCGCCTTGCAGGTTGACGGATTGGCCTTGCATCACCAGTATCGATGCGATGTTGCACCAATTGTGTTCTTCCGTATGGTTTATCCTTTGAAGCGAAAATATCAGCAAACTCATGAATAAGGCTTCCAGCAACCTGTTGTTGTTGTTGACTTAGCTTGCAGGATTTTAGAATTTTGGACCTTAAAAAGTTGACTTCTACAGGATTTCGTACTTCTTCATCGGTGATTCTTGTTATTGCTGCCACTGGACCACATTGTCCAATAACTTCTCCTGCTTTAAGGTTGACTTCATAAGGTTTGATGTTCACTATTCTTACAGGCACCATGTTGTTCTTAGGTGCGGCAAGCGTTTTTCCCACGATGTAGTTTTGGGAACGTTGTTCAGAGTCCGGTTCTACAAAAAGGTATCGATGGTTCCCTGAATCGCCTTTTATGTTTGTCCAAACAAAGACTTCTGAAGAGGGAGGCAGGCGTATGTCTTCTTTGACGACAGTTCTCAGGGTTGACGAGTTTTCGTTACCATAGATCATCGGAATCTCGACATTTCTAAATTTCAGAACCTGGTTACCGATATCCAGAATTACTCCATGTGCTTTCATGAAGTCAATTCCGATGATGCACTCATCGCAAATATCTGCCACTAGGAATTTATGTGAAAACTCCAGTTCTGCCAATCCGATCACTAGTTGTACTTCCCCATATACTTTAGCTGACTCACCTGTTGCCGTCTTCAGACAGTAGCTATTGGTGTTGTGTAGCCATGTCATCTTCACCACGTCTCTTCTTACAATGGAGGCGGTGGCACCGGTATCGATAGTTGCCACATATTTCTTGTCGTTTATAGCTGCTTCCATTGTCAGACTTTTATTGTCTCGTTTAGTCTGCGAGACCTGGATCGTAGTTCTGGGGCCATCGATACCCGGAACCAGCTTCTGCCCCGTGAAGTTGGTCCTTACTCGTTTCCCGAGTGGGAAACAGGTCCAGCAGGGGTTTTGTGAGCCTCCTCTTGGCTGTTCTTCCTGCTGCCGCAATGTTGGCAAACTTCTTTTCTTAATGGCATACGACACTGGCGCTGGAGATGTCCGGTCCTGTTGCAGTTCCAGCATCGGAGAGGTCCATCACGGTGGTTGCTCTGGAATGTCGTTCTCTGGCAAGCGCACTCCTCTACAGTTACTTCTCTTACCCGATGAATACTTTGAGAAGCCTGTTCCGCTGCTTCCATGGTGAGGGCAAACGCCAATGCTTCAGGAAGCGTCCGTTTTCCGGCCGTTCGTACTGCTCGCTGGAGGTTGATGTCAGCTAATCCACGGACAAATGCTTCAGCAGCAAATTGATTAATAATTTCCTCACCCGCCGTTGGATATGCCAGGTGAGCCAGGCGTTCGATGTCTGCTTGGAGCTGTTGAAGAGTCTCACCTCTTTTCTGAACCCTGGTGTTAAGTTGGACCCGGAAAACTTCTTGCATATGGCCATCTCCAAAGCGTTTTTCAATCGCCTGAGTAAGAGCTTTGAAGTTGCCATGTAACTCTGCTGGTATTGTTTGCAGTAGTTCTGCAGCAGGTCCTCTGAGAGCAAGTGTCAGTGCAACAAACTTTTCCTCGTCGTCCCAGCCGTTTGTTGTCGCAGCTGCTTCAAATTGTCTTTTGTAGATCGTCCAAGAAGTTTGTCCATCAAAAGTTGGCGGATGCATTTCCTTTCTTCGTATGCAGTCACCAGAACTTTCTCTAATTTTAATTTTTCTTACCTTGTCCAACTCCTTTGCATATTTTTCGAATTTGTCTTCAACTTTCTCGAACCTTTCATCTACAGTCAAAATTTGTTTTTCGATGCTTTCGAGACGCTCGTCAGCAGCAACAAACTTGCTTTCAATGTCAGAGAACTTTCCTTCAAGGAGGTTTTTCTGGTCTTCAAGATTCTTCTCTTGTGTTTCAAAACGTTCTAGAAGTTGCGCTTGTTCATTCTTTTGTTCGTTTCTTTGCTCTTCTAGAAGATTCTTTTGTTCGTTTCTTTGCTCTTCTAGAAGATTCTTTTGTTCGTTTCTTTGCTCTTCTAGAAGATTCTTTTGTTCGTTTCTTTGCTCTTCTAGAAGATTCTTTTGTTCTTGAAAACGTTCGAGAAGGAAAGCCATCATATTAGACATGTCGGAGCTTGTACTTACTTGCTCTTGTTCGTCTTGTATTTCAACATCCAGAAGAAATGTTTCTGGATTTTCATTTTTCTGAGTCATATTTTCCTGCAGTCTAATAATGAGGTCATTTTTGGTTCCAGCAGTAGGAAGACCCCGATTCTTTAACACTGCTCTAAGTTCAATCAAGTTAAGGGCATTTACAAGTTTACCCATAGTCACTTTATCACTTTTCACTTTTATTTGTCCAAATGAATTATGCACTTAAGTTTTATCCCACTTCTGACACCACTGTAATGTTTTTAGTCTTGGGTTCGAAAATAAAACTTATTTTCTTTTACTTTTAATTTACCACTACTATCTCTATAAATGAAACTCACTTTTATCTAAGTTCAAACTCTTTATTTATTTCTTTATCTAAGCACCACTAATTATTCACCATTTATTCGCTACCACGGTTAAAATGAAACTGTGTCCATTTCCGAATAAAATGTCCTATTTATACTTGGGATCAAGTTTCTCGAACAGTCTAAGTCTCGAACCTTTCGGAATTGTCAAGATGCTTTAAAAGCTTTCAGAGCTTTCAAATTCAACATTGGTATTCAGCAGAATCATTCAGCAGAATTGTTCAGAATCTTACTGTAGTATAGACAAAAACCATATAGTAATATTTCTGTAGTAGACAAAAACCATTCATAAGACTGTAGTTGAGACAAACACTATTCATGTAACAATATGGAAGATAGATAAGTAAGAAGATTATTTTTCGTTATTTACAATTTTTTTGATTGATTTCACCACTCACCATAGTGTATAAATAATTTTGTGAGTTGGATTGTGTATCAGATGAGTTATGAAAATTGACCATTAAGCCATTTAGTCGATACACAACCCAAGAAACTCAAATCATTGGTGATTGGTGAAATCAGTCATTCACTCTCTTTGTCTTCAGTTCTGTGTTGGTGTTCTGTGTCTAATTTCATGCAGTGTTTCGGGAGCGTGTTTCCGTAAGAAAAAATAGTAAAAAAAATAGTTTTAGTGCGATTATTTACTAGAAAATAGTGAAATTATATTTTTAAATGTGTTTTTAATGTTTTGCATTCGTTTTTCAAAAGAAAAAATGGTTTTAATACCAAAAACTCGGTTCGGAAGATCGCAATTCTTTGCTGCATTGTTTTTCTCGCGAGCAACGGTAGTGGTGAAGGTGAGGTCAAAAAGTAAAGAGGTGTGTGTATTGTGTAATCATTTCAAAATCATGTTGAAATCAATTTCAAATTATGATAAAGGTGAAAAAGTGTAATAGTGGTTAGATAAAATTGCTTTCCTGGCGATTTGTCAAAAAAGTGTAAAAACTTTTTTTTCGCCTTTTCTATTTATTTTTTTTTTATGGAAAAGATGGTTAAAACCACATGTGATTCGGAACGGTCATAATTTCTTGCAGCAAAGGCTTACATCGCGGTCGTTTGGTACGGTCGTCGGTGATGATTGTGAAAGCAATGAAACGGGCGGTTCATTCAAAAAAGTGTTATAATAATCGTTTTTTTTAAAGCTTGTGTTTTTCGGGTCGGCATTTATATTCGTTCGTAAACTGAACTTGGGCATATTGAGGCGCTTAAAGGAAAGAACAACAGGTGAGCAGTCCATCAACCCAAATCTAAAATGAACCCAGTTCCTTTTTTATATTTCTGTGAGGTGTGAGTATACTTGAATATCTTGAATATTTATATTGATATACAAAAAATTTGGGAATTATGCCCTCCAAAACAAAAATTTAAAATAAATTAAAAATAAAAGTTCCTTAAAGCTTATGAAATCTCTAAAAAGATTTTCATCTTTGAAATATGCATATACCTAAAACATAACCTTAAGAATTTTCAAAGACAATAAACTTTTCTCAAAAAAGGCTATTTAGAACCTTCTCGTAGGAAAAGCTTCTTGTTACAGATTTAGATATCTTGTTCGCCGGATCGGCTTGTAGGTATTGGATTATTATATTTGTTTGATCGCTTGAAAACGACTGAGACGAATTGGATACTTCTTTTTTGTATTTGTTCGTTATTGCTACCTGAAGGTTAATAAAAAAAGTTCATATTCACTGATTTTTCGAGTGAAATATTTTACATTTACGAAGATACATTACCTATATCATTGCATAATGACAATGACATCTACAAAAATGAGCACTAACGCTTCATTACGCTGATTAAAAATTTGTGTTTGCTAATGAATGGCACGTTTTTGACTGAAAACCAGCCCCAAACTGTCAAAATAGATTTATGTAATGTATATATAAATATTTAACGCGAGGAGGTCCGCCGGGTCAGCTAGTTTTATATAACAAAGAGTAGTTGTTGCTCGAAAAATTTGTTGAGCAAGTACCATTGAATTCCATGAAACCAAAAAACCACTCTCGATTTGATCTCGAGCACTTTTCATTTTCCAGGAAGACAAAAAAGCAATCTAGATTCGATCTCAGATTGGATCTAGATTACCTACATTTTTCGAATCTCGATTCAGAGACAGATTTATTCACATGTATTTTCACACACACCCAAAATTTACATTCCTGAACGTCATCATTTGGAAATTTTTTTTTTGCTCATTGTGGTTTTGTGAAAAGAAGTACATTTATTTGCAAAATAATATTTTTTATTTTTTTTAAAAGTGGAGCAGCAATTATTAATTATATTTCAATGTCATCCCATGATGGAAAATTTTCAAAAACAGGAAATTTGTTAAAGTAAAGCGATAGGCATTCCGTCAAAGATGTTGCATATCAATCACACGAAGAAAAAGACTATCATTTCAGCTGTTAATGGCACACCACAATAACAAAAACCCGAAGTTTTGAATTTCAAACCTAAATATGCAATTAAGAATTCGTTTGAATGAATTGAAAGAGTTAGGAACTTAATTTTGCCACCTAATGCGAAGCTCGTTTCCTTTGATGTTAGAAGCTTATTTCCATCGGCTCCTAGCGCAAATTTGAAATTGTTGTTTGAAGATCAACTGTCACTGTGTGTAAGTGAGGAACAAAAATGCCGCCAGCTGATTAAACTTATTTCCGTCTGCATGGACCAAAATTATTTCGAGTTTAATGGGAAATACTACAGCCAGACGTCGGGACTTGCCATGGGATCTTCCTTTTCCAATTTCGCTGCTGAATTTTGTATTTTCCATTTCGAGTAGAAGTTGTTTTCCTAAAAAAGTCTGCATCTTCAAAACATATTCTTTTGGGTTAGATATGTGGATGATGTCTTTTGTGTATGGACAGGTACCTTCCTTCAATCGGTAATGAATATTTTGGATGACAATTTTTCGTTTACTTTTGAATATGGACCTGATTGCATAAATTTCCTTGATTTAAGCGTGTTAATTTCATCCAATAAACTTGTTTTTGAAATTTATATAAAGGAAACTTCAACCGAATCCATAATTCCAGTATCGTCTGCACACCCCTGGAGTATAAAAATGTCAGCTTTTCATTCCATGATTAATCGTCTTCTTAGGGTTCCTTTGAGTTAATATGGTTTTAAAAAAGAGCTTAAAATAATTAAGGAAATCGCAGCAAAGAATGGATATGATATCCAAACGATTGATCGTTTATTGCAGACAAAATCAAGGAAATTAGCCCTGCAATCAATTTTCTCAATTTCGTTTGAAAAGGAACCACAAAAATGGAGAAAGATCCATTAGGTACATTCCTGGTGTTTCCGAAAAATTGTGTAGTCCACTATCCGCTAAAAATGTTAAACCTCCTTTTTTCAATAACTTAGAGCTGAAACGCCTGCATATTTAAAAAGCGGTGTGTATAAGGTAGGTAACCTGCCAAGAATGCAATTTAGTCTAAATAGGGAAAACTTCGAGATCACTATCGAAAAGATTTGCTGAATAGCTTCTGTACGTACAGAACCTTCTTCTGGACTCGCTCAACATATTCAAACTTCTGAACTGAACATGGATGCTCTTTTGCTCTCTCGATGATGTGTCTCTTTTAAATTGTCTACCTGCCGGACGTGTATTAGATAGGTAAATACGAAATTTTTGAAATAAATAAGCATAAGTGCTTAAATATTTTGAACTGTCTGTCAAATCGATTTGTTAAACAATAGCCAACTCCTTAACAAATAATTTTGTATCCTCAATTCAATTTCAATTACATATCAATTTTCATTCAATTCAATTTCAATTACATATCAATTTTCATTTTGTGTGTTTTTATTATTTGTACGAATTGTCATGTGTTGTAGGTAACTATTTTGATTTGATATTAAATTTAGTGCCCCGATGATATCCTAACTAAGACGAAACGCGTTGGCTATACAAAATTAAAACAAATTTTA
Organism: Platycheirus albimanus; assembly: GCA_916050605.2. Lineage (NCBI taxonomy): Eukaryota > Metazoa > Arthropoda > Insecta > Diptera > Syrphidae > Platycheirus > Platycheirus albimanus. The sequence continues at coordinate 297,808,659 of OU696696.1, read as the reverse complement.
AATTGTGGAAAAACAGGTGCTTTAGTATATCTTTACAAAAAAAAAACAATCATTTTATTTTCCATGCAACCAGACAAATCGTTGAATCTAGATCTAATCTGAGAGCGTATCTGAAAATGTGGAATTCACCATTAATCTTCTCATGCTTGGGATTTCACTTTAGCGCGCATGTTGGCTGAAAATAAACTTACCAACAGACTTAAGGTCGAATCTTGCCAATCAATGTTCTGAATGTACCTAAAAGAAGATAAAGCAGCTTAAATATTGGGTCTTACTTTTAAATTAAAAAATGAAATGAATTGTTTTAAGTTTTTATTTTATTTACTTGTTTAATTAAAAAAAATTTAATTACGTTTTAAAATGACCAAGCTATTGACCAGCACTCCTATTGCGATGCCGCAGGAATGCTGCATCCATAACATCAAGAAGCTCACTCCGAATAACCCGTTGCTCTTCGTGGGGGAACTTTTCCATATCGTTGCAATGAGGTCGCCGGTCATTGCAGCATAGCTCTTCTTCTCCTTTTGTTTGGGACTATTAATTTCCTTTAAAATTTCGAGAGGCTCGGTTTGATAATCGCTTTGCTTAGAGGATTCTAAAAGAAAATATTATTGAACTAATTTTAAAAGTAAGCGTTATTTAATGTTAATAATTTTTTGAGGAGCCGGGCTAGGGGGAGGCAATGGAAGTAGTGGGTAGAGCTGCCATCAAGGAAATGATTCTGTATATAAAAAAAAAATTATTAAAATTTCAAATCAACAAACATTTTTTTTTACCTTCTGGACTCATGGGTGCCATCTAAAAATGACAAAAGCCCCATATCTATAAGCTGGCTGTTTTATAGGTCCAGAACCACGGTGCACCTTTTTTCAACCGGCTGTAGACAGTCTTTAAGCTGCTCCACCTTTTCCGCAAGTGATGGTGCAGATAAGTTTTGTCTAGATCTTAAACAAAAAAATATGAATTGTGATTAAAGCATAAAATAGATATATGATCATTTTACATTTTTTAACTTAAAACCTACCTAATTCAGACAAAACTTCCTCCCAAAGTTGCATCCCACCGTTCTGTTGAGGTAGAGCTCATGTTTAATATTCCAGGGTGCTGGCCTTTTCTTCACAGCTTCAATAAGTTATTCTAAATCAAAAGCAATATTTATATTATTGAATTTGGAGATAAATATAAATTCATTCAAAGTTTTTAATTTGAATGCCTGTTTTAAAATTTGACTCGGAAGGGCAATACACGAATTAATCATATAACATGTACGAATACACATATCTCCGTAGGCCCTCCAGATACCATCACCCTATATATATAATTTAAATGCTTACCATTTTTCTCCTCATGAACAAGTGGTCAAGATCAACTTGACTTCCAATCTCCGGCTCAGCACTCTGGACTTCCTCCAAATACTCGAACTCGGTGTACTCTAAAAAAAAAAGTTATCATGAGCGCAATGCAAAAAATTTGAATTGAATAAATACCTTCGGGAGATTCCTCCATATATAAATAACAAGAAAGACGTTGTCATCGTCTTCGATTTCAAAAAGCTGACCGGAGCCCTCGCTAAGAATGTTGGTCGAAGACAAGTAGTACCTATCGTTCCTGGGTGGGGTTACCAATGTTCTCCTTAAAATTATTCTTTTAGCTAGTGAGGTGAGATATAACATTAAGGGTTTTATCCCTGACTCGTTTTAAAGGGTTTTATTAGTGTACCATTTGGTCTGCGCCTTTTCGAAATGCAGTGCGTTATTATTCTTCTTTGGAAGATCTGCCGCTAATCGCTATTTAAGGGGTTATTTGGAACCAAATTAGGAACCCATAAGAGACCAAATCAAATAAATATAAATTGAAGAGGAATGGTCCGAAGATAGATCCTTGGGGAACCCCGGGAAAGATTGGGATTGAAGAAGATTATTTTAATAAAATTAACGGGAAAGTTGTGTTGATGTTAGCTTGAAAGTCCAGAATGCCACACTGAGTCGAAGGCCTTTGTAAGGTCGAGGGCGCAGGAGATAGTACACTGTTTATTACGTAGATTTTTGAAAAATTTGTCATGTAGTGCTAGGAGAGTATGCCCAATGGAGTGCCGGTGTTTAAAGTCGAACTGTTGGGGTTGTGTAAGCTCATCGCTGTCAAAATAATTTTCAATTTTTCCAAGAACGACCTTTTCTAGGATTTTGGCGAAATAAGAGAGGAGAGAAATAAAGCGAAAATTATCTGTGTTATTTGAATTGTTATTCTTTTTTATCGGAATCAGTTTGGCTCTTTGCCAAGAGGATGGAAAGTATGAATTGTTAATGTAGTCGTTGACTAAAGGAGTAGGTAAGGTGATTGGCTAAAGTGGATTCGACTTTTCTGAGGATAAAGTTGAAGGATTTGTCAGGTCCACCTAACTTTTTATTGAAGGGAAAAAATGATGGATTCTATAGCACTAGGAGATACAAAGTTCTCATTGGACGGGCTTTCCGACTTATAAGTAGGAGAAAAACTATTGATACGTAAGTCCGTGTTCCAAATTGTAAAAACGCTGTTCAAAGTGCTGACTTCTAAAGTGTTTGCAACGTTTTCAGAAGGAATTTTTAGAGAATAAAGTTCTGAGTAATAAGAATTAAAGGCTTTAACTTTTTCGATCGGGGTTATAAGCACTCTGTCACAGTAAACAAGTTCTTAGGAGGAGTTATCTGAGATCTTTTTGCGGCCAGTGACCATTAATGACTTTAAAAACGATGCACGAGGGTTTTAGGCTACTGAGCTGGTGCCTAAATTGCTCATTCACCTCAATCCTTACTTTGTCTTTAATGATTTTACTCAGGCAGCTTATAAAAATAGATAAACGCTTGCACTCTTGCACCAGAGTGATGAAAAATTCTTTTTAACCTCGCCTTCCATATCTTCTTTATTTTAAAAATTCAAGTGTAGCCTCAAAAATTCTGAAGTAGTTGGGATGTAATAATTTGTCTGTGATTGTAGGGGAATCGAGGCAACTGTTGGCGAGATAACGGAATTGGAAACCATCAATTGGACCATCAGTATGACTCATAGATTGATTTTCCTAAAACAGGTTTCTTGGATTAAAAGAGCAGATGGAAGAGTTTCCTTAAGTAGCAGATCCATTCCGATTTTCTTGTCATTTGATAAGAGAGAGTTGATATTGGCAGAAATGAGGTTTAAGTTCATGGCTGGGAGGAAAGAGAGGCAATAAAACCAAGATAAGCACCTGGTTTTTAGTTTTCGTTAAGTTTGACACAGTTAGGCCAAAACTCCCTTATTTTCAGTATTAACTGGTTAATATAGGCAAACCAAAAAGACGGTTTGACTCCTCTTAAAAGTCAGATATATTCCCCTTTGGAATACCTAGAATTGTGTCGGCTTAGGATAATGAATCTCGGGGTACCTTATTTACCCTATTTTTCCACCGAGTTCATAACTCTTGCTTTATTGTTTTTAATTGAGGATAAGACCTCTTCTTTTTTCTTTAAATACTCCACCCTTTTTGGGCAACCTTGATAGCTGGCTGGGTGGCCAGTTAATCCACAATTTACACAAGCTACTACAGTACTATCAGATAAATGATCGACCTCACATTTTCCTGCCTTATGATCTTTAAGGCATTTGACACATCTAACTGGGTACGTACAGTAGGCGGAAACATGGCCACAGCGCTGGCACCTGTAGCAACGGGGTTCGCCCGATCGTTTTTTGTTGTTGTTCCATTTGATTCTATGCCTGAAGAGGGAATTAAAGGACTTTATTTTCAGGACACTTTTATTTTATTTATTTATTTTTTTTTATTCGATCCATTCACTCCGCTCTGTAAGATGCATTGCATTGATATTCCATCTCGCTCTGACTTTTACTCGTGCGTAATTTTTGTGTGTCTGAATGAGAGTCGGCGTCTTTTTTCCACCAATCATCAACATTTTTGTTGATGGCTTCTTTTTCTTGAACGCTCAGTAATTCTGACGGCCGAATATTTCTTTTATATTAAGTGTTTTTATCAGGGGGAAAAGAAGGGCGCGATGAAGGAGACGAATTATTTTCATCATCGTCCATGGTTAAAAATCAAACAAAAAATACTTTTTATTTGATTAACTTAATTCAAAAAAATTCTTGAGAGCACACAACAGACCGAAATTTTTTACGTTACTGATTAGTTTCCACACGAATGCAACGTTGTCAATACCACGGACCAATAAGATACAGACCGCCAACTCGCTGTAAATCAGCTGATGTGCCATTTATTCTGAGAATGTAACGCTCTCCCGTGCCTTTTAAATGAGAGCAGTAAACACACCACAAAAATAAATGGCACACGGAGGGATGGCTGCCATGCCATCACAAAATGCACAGACTATAAGTACACGTGTTCACAGACACTAACAAATAGTTCGAGGGTGTTTCAGGCAAGAGGATTAGATCAAGTTGGCGGTCCGTATTGGTCTGTGGTCAATACAATGCGATGAATCCGAAAACGCGGACGCAAACGGCGACGGACGAGTTGGTTAACTTTTAATAAATACATGCGCATTTTTGACATTATGACTTTGAAAACTGAATTCTAAAAATGTACCTAGCTTATGAAAAAATAAAAAAAATTCACCGGTGTGTTTCTTTGTGTCATGCTTTTATTGCCTTATCTACATTTTCTGTGCTGTGGCGAAAGAAATGTTTACAATGTTTGATGACCATTTCATCATCGTAAAAACAACAAATCAAGAACAACTTTTAAATAACTTTCTCCATTGTGGGCACTTCTAATTAGGTACGTACCATGATACAATTAAACCAGATTGCGCCGTTCCGTTTTCATTTTTGATTCGTTTACGTCAATTTTACGTCACTGACGCATTTGCATTTTGGTTTTTGTTTTGTTCTGCGCTCTACGTCACGGACGCTCGTAAAAAATGGAACGGGGCTATCTGGTTTAACTGTATCATGGCTCATGGGTACGTACCTACGTTTGTTTTTGACATGCGATAGGTCTGCGACTCCGTCTGCGTTTTTCTATTGTGTTCCAGCAGTCACGTGACAGAATCGATGGCAAATTGTGCATTTTAATTTAAGTTCTTTATTTATTATTAAATGGCATAAGCCACACTTGATTTTGTATTTCAGTTTAATGTTTTTTCTCTTAAAAGTTTGCTTTTTCAACAAGAAACCAAATACTTATGTAAATTATTATACGAAAAGTGTGATAATTTTGTAAGAAGTGAATCAAAGTGCGAGCATCCCCATCAACACAAATTTTTAACTTTATGTCAGGTAAACAATTTTTACGTGCGATTAAAGGTAGGTAGGTACTATAAGGCTAAGATTACACATGTAAGTTTTACTAACGAAAGTTACTCACGTAAGAAACTTCTAAAAAAATTACTAATGTAAACGGCTCTGTAAGTGACAAACAGTTAATTTTATCAATTTGCATAAGATGTAAATTGAAAGAGAAACTAACAAGTGTAAACGCGTTTTTTGACACTTACGGAAATCTCACGGCTTACATACCGGTCAGTAATAAGTATACAACTTACGGAAAGCATTTATTACTGTAAGTTTATCTATAGTGTAAACCTAACTGTAAATTTACATGTGTAATCTTAGAGTAAGACAAGTTACGCATTATGTTGTCTGTCGGTCTGTATGTATGTATAGACACCTACCTGCAGTCCAAACGCCAAACGGGTGGGCCAAATTGCTTCAAACTTGGTACATATAAAGCTTCTCTAGATATTGTGTAGAGGGGAAATTGAAATTTGTACCTACCATATAACAGTTACGGTAAAGCTTATTTTTCTCGAAAACGGTTCTAACGATTTTGATATAATAAAATCAGTTTAAATTTTTAGGTACGGCCAATCATATGGCTGAAAAAAATATTTTAAGAAATTTCTAAAAGCGGTACTTTCCACATGACCGTTTTTTTTTGCTTTCGACTATCTCGAAAACGGCTCAACCGATACTTTCGAAATTTAACACATGCAAAGGTGTAGGTAGTTAGCTCAATTTTTACTGAATACCAATATTTTCAATAAATAGTTTTTTGTATTTAAAAAAAAAATTATTAAAAAAAAATTAATATTTTGGAAACTGCTCTTTACATTATTTTCAAAAATTATACCAATTTTTTCAAAAAAAATTTTTTCTTAAAAACTGCTCCACAGATTTTTATAAATTTATTCTCACAAATTAAGAAATAAAATGTCGTACTTATTTTTGGGCTAAAAGTAGTTCTATTTATTTAAGAATTTTGAAAAATTTATTTTTATAAAAATCTCAAGCCCCAAGACCACTTGTCACACATTTACGTTTTGTATTTAAAGGCATAGGTACATACAAAACGTAAAATTTTGTTTGTCTTGATTTAAAATAAAATGCACGACTAGGTCGCACGAACTTGCTCTAATGTGTGACAAGTAGTCTTGGGGCTTGAGATTTTTATAAAAATAAATTTTTCAAAATTCTCAGAGACGACATCATCACACTCATTACAACCTGCACTATCAGTATTAATGGAAGGGTTAGAATAACGGTTGTCCATGGCGCAAAACACTTCCAAAGGATTCATGCCTGTGATACAAATAGGCTTTGTGTTTTCATTATTTGTTTGCCTTACGTACACACGCCCTCGCCTCTTAAATACAGAGTGCAAAAAACCGGTCCTCCGCAGGTCATTGGCCTTCCGAAAAATTGTATGGTTGCTCTTCGTTAAGCCTTCATAAACACGCACAGACGCACAAACTTATTATTTCCTTCAAAGCCAGGTCATTTAATAAAACAGCTCTGGAGTGCTGTCTTTAGAATGTTGTTGCATTTTTCAATACACTAACTTTATCATAGGCGTGTGGAAGCTTAACGATGATATAGGCCAGTAAAAATAGAATTTAACCTCGCACTAAATTTCCGATCCAATTTTTTGATTGTATAAGGTTAAGGATCACTTACTGAGTATAAAAACACAAAATGCTAACAAATCCAGGTGGAGCTTCAGCCGCCATCTTGAAAAAACGTTTTTGGTCGATATCTCGAAAACTATACAATTTAGAGCAAAAGTTAATAAGACCATTATTGTAGAAAATAAAATTTCGCATCTTTTGTTTCCAGTAAACTTTTTTGTGAAAATTACCGTTCACGATTTATGGGATGGCCCCTTTAATGAACCCATTTTTCTATATTGGCCGATAACTCTTAAAATCTTGGCTTAATCGATAAAATGCCTTTAACCATTTTTAAAGATCAATTTATTCTCTACAATTTTTGTGTACAACTTTTTTTTCTAATGTCCATACTTTTAAGGTAGAAATGCCGAAGCTCGGCCCGTGACGCGACAGCAATTAAATTTTTTCTATAGCAGGTAACCATTTCACACAAAAGAAGGGATTAAAAGGTCTAGTGTTATTTTTATTTGTGGTGTGATTAAATAATTCTGTTAATCTTTTTTGAAAAATAAATAAGTGAATAAATAAGTAATTAAAATAAAGGATTGTCTATTAAAATGAACAATAATTGTTTTATTTGTGGTTGGTCGTTAGACGATGACAAAGAAAATTGTGTGTTAGTGAAAAAAAAAACGAATACAAAGTTTAATTAAAGCCAGCATTGTACGAGGGGAAAGTCAGCATGAAAGCATGTTAAGGAACGAACCTTGAAACTTTACGGTAAATAGAAATATATATTATCTGGTTGTGTGTGTGCATGTGTGTGAGTGTAATATTATTTTAAGACAATTTGAGTATCTGATTGTGTTTGATTTTAGGGTTCACATATCTTGTCAAAAAAAATATACAAATGAGAGGTGCATCAAAGCTGCGGTGAAACGGAAGAATCTTCCACAATTTCCAATGCCGTCCCCGCCATCTTTGACAATTGAAATCCCTTCATCTTCTTCCGTGCAACTGTCTGTGTCTCAAGATCCAGGAGATCATCCGACTAAATGTTTTCTGTGCGATGTTGTAGAGATCCCAACGGATTGGCGCGAAAAAAATAAAAAGAAGCGAAAGAGTATGCGAGAAAAAATACGTTTGGTGTGGGATTTTCCCATAATGAAAACTACTCTTCTTGGATAAATAAATTTTTGATAAATTAAAAAAAAATATTCCTCTTTCGTTTTCTTTCATTCTATAATAGCATCTGAATTTTATACTATTAATAATAATTACAAGATATTTTCGTTGTACGAAATTATATTAAACTAAAACACAAAAATCCCCCCTATTGCAGGTAAGGAATTTCTATATTAAAAGTACTATAACTTAAAAAGTATGGATATTAGAAAAAAAAGTTGTAGAGAATAAACTGATCTTTAAAAATGGTTAAAGGCATTTTATCGATTAAGCCAAGATTTTAAGAGTTATCGGCCAATATAGAAAAATGGGTTCATTAAAGGGGCCATCCCATAAATCGTGAACGGTAATTTTCACAAAAAAGTTTACTGGAAACAAAAGATGCGAAATTTTATTTTCTACAATAATGGTCTTATTAACTTTTGCTCTAAATTGTATAGTTTTCGAGATATCGACCAAAAACGTTTTTTCAAGATGGCGGCTGAAGCTCCACCTGGATTTGTTAGCATTTTGTGTTTTTATACTCAGTAAGTGATCCTTAACCTTATACAAACAAAAAATTGGATCGGAAATTTAGTGCGAGGTTCGCCAAAAAAATCGTCTATTTTGTGAAGAATATGAATCGGTGCAGATGTTGAGCATTTAATACCTACAATAACGTTTAAAAATGCTTTCAAGGTTTTCATTGGCAATGATTGGAATTCCATGGAGCACAACATCTCCAGAAATATTATATCTTACGAGAGCATCGATTTGGATTTTTAACATTGTGTTGTCTCTTTCTAACATCTGCGCCTTTACAAGAACTACCTCTTCCTCATGTTTATCCAACCTGCATCCTTGTTGCTCTAGTGAGTCAATTTTATTGCCCCTTGTAAACAGAGACCGATGAAATAAGCTAAGTCTCTCGTTGAATGCGTTATCAAGCGTTTTAAGTTTGTTGTCGAAATCAATTTCTATTTTATTTATTCGATTAGACAAACTCTCGCACATTGTATTTATTTCGGCTTTTAATTGAGACACAATTGACTCCGTCAGAGTTTTTGTCAGCAAATCTATACGGGATTCTATTTTATTCCACAATACTGTTGGTGTTTGTGTTGTTGCAGGGGAACTTGTAAAACCAGGAGAGAAGTTCGAAAGTTTCTCTGCCATTCTCAGTTTTTTTTTTTTTTGTTCAGTTAGCTTCAAGCTTGGTATTTCGAATTAAATATTATTTCACCCAAAAAGCAATTTTTGTTTTTAATAAAAACTTTTTTTAACGCCACCGAGTAGGGAATTTCAACGCAAAAGTGTTATTTTTGAGTAGAATTAAACTTTAACTAAATTTAATTGCACTTTGTGTACTGATTAAGACTTTATTAACGAGTTAAATAGCGATATTTTACTGAGCTAAATTCAGAGCTACCTTTGTTTGCACATGCTCTAAATCTGAAAGTAATATAATCTCTTGCCATAGCTCGCCAACATAGCACCAAGAAGAAAAATGCAAGGAGAAAAAAAAAAGAAAACAAGAAAGTATTTCCAATAAAAAACACCACTTTCGTTGCTTCACATCAATTGCATACTTTTTGGTTGCATGTGATTGCAACCATGAATGATGACAAATTACCACCCAATGACCACCCAACACTATTTATTCCTTTTTCTTCTCTTCATAGCTCATAAACAATACCTAATTGGAAAAGCTCATTATCAGGTCATTACAATTACAATACAACAATACCAACCAAACCATTCACAATGATAACAAAGCTCAAATCACCCACTTCGCGCCATCTCTTTCTCAATGGTGGTCATGGTCAGTCCAGTCTAAGTAAGTTCTTCATTCAGTGCGTGCAAATTTCCAATATTCTTCGCGATCGGTTATTAAAAAAAATTAATTTTAATATTAAAGTGAGTCTGTTGCGTTAAAAGTGTTATTTAATTGTTAATAAAGTGTTAAAGATCATTTTTCTATTATTTTTGATATCAATATTGATCTGGAAAGTGCGTAATAAAGAGTTTAATTAAAATTAATTTTGCTTTGAATTCGTTCGTATAGTTTTTTTTAATGGCGTTGTTGTCGATAGAGCAGTGCATGTCGGAGGCTCAGTGGTTTGAACATTGAATATGAGACTTTATTGTGTTGTGAACGAAAAGTACTGTCAGTACAAGAAATGAAGTTGTGTGTGTCATGGAGAAATGTAAACAAACCATTTTGAACAGAATGTAAAAAGAAAGGTTAGGTTATTTTGTTTTCCTCAATAGATTAACTGAAATAGGATAAAAAAACTGAATTCATGAAATAAAGCTGATTTTTTATTATAAAATAACTAAATGATCTTTTTTCTTTCAGGTGAGTCCACTTTTGTGCCAATATACATATGTATTTGTTTAAATATTCTTTGGAGGAACATAAATCTTTCGATATTATTTTTTGGTGAGTTAGCTTGGTTTTTTTTTTAAATAAAACCGATTTTTCTTATTTGTTTTGATTGAAAATGTTCCAATTTTTATTTGCTAATACATACGCACTTCTTTGACATTTTTGACATAAGCGGGTTATTATTCTGTTTATACAAATAGCTCTAACTGTTCATATAGAAACATAAATATTCCTACTTGATAAGGCTTGATGGAAACTAAAAACTCATGCCATTTTCTACAAATGTTTAAAGAATTGTGTATGCTTCAGTAGCTGAAATTCCTGGGTTTAGTTTTCTGGGTTTTGTTGTGTATTGTGTCTACGTTTGCTTCATTTTACTTGCGATTATAAGGCACACGACTTAACGATGATAGAGAGGCCGACAAAAGTGGGTCCGACAATTTTGTCTGTCTGTCTGTCTGTATAGTAACCTACGGCCTAAACGGCTTTACCGATTTGCTACAAACTTGGTAGGTACACAGTATAATTATGACGTCATATGCACAGACCAATACAGACCGCCAACTAGTACTCCTCTTGCCTGAAAAACCCTCGAAATATTTTTTCCTGTCTGTGAATACGTGCATATATCTCTGCCTATGCATTTTGTGATGGCAACCATCCCTGCGTATGCCATTTATTTTGTTGGTGTGTCAAGGCCCCGACCCATAGAATCCGTTGCGTCCGTGTGTCCGGCAAATCAACTGACAGCTCGATTAAATACACGCGTTCTTACGAGAAGTGGTCCATAGACAACGCATGCGGCAACGCAACGGACAGAAGTAGCCGAACTTCTAACTTTTTCTTCTCCGCCAATGCGTTGACTGCTGGTTGACAGCAATTTTTTTTCGATTTGGAGTGGTTTCGTTTTGGCATTGAAGAAGAGAAATATATTTCCTATTCTAAGGGTTTTGGTTACAGTTGTAATTATGTAAAGCATAATTTTTGGCAGCATGCTCGAAGAAAAAAAAGAGAAAAATTTGGAACGTCAACGCATTCATTGGGTCACCCCCAATCCGGCGATCCGGCAAACGTCAACGGATGCGTTGCCGCAATGGACCAACGGATTCTATGGGTCGGGGCCTTCACACTCTCAAAATAAATGGCATATCAGCTGATTTTCAGCTTGTAGGCAAAAAGAGAGACTATACAGTGAGTTGGCGGTCTGTATCTTATTGGTCCGTGGTCCTACGTAGGGGTTTTTGGAATTATCATTCATGCTCTAAAACTAACTGTCCCTGCCATATGATTTTTAATGATAAACGCATTTTTCTCGAAAACGGTTCCTTTTATTTTGATAAAACTTTCTGAAAAGTTTTTTGAGTAAACTTTAAGTTTTGGTTAGATTAAATTTTTAAGGAAAAGTTTTAAAGGTAACGTTACAAGATTTCCTGGTAAACCACTTGACGGATTACGATGAAACTCTTAATTTAGAATCCCTTTTATAAACAAAAGAATTTCATTACTTAAAATTTCAAAAACTTTTTTTTAAGTTAGGTTTTTTTGGTTTGTGATTAGGTAGTTCAAAAACAGTAAAAGAAATCATATACTCGTCTGCTTAGAGAGATCAAAAACTTAGGATCCAAATGGCACCAAATCTGCTTTGTTGCTAGACATTTTTTACAACCAGTAAACCTAAGAATTGTCCTCTCAGGTGCCTAGAGGCATGTCGTTCAGGCCAGGCTGTGAGCTGCTTCTCCTTCTACCAATGCTACAACACTTACAGGTTCAGCTTCAAAACAACCAAGATAAGTGATAATACATTGTGATTTGGACGTTGCCGTTGAGGCGTGAATGGCTGCAATGTCAGCTTCTTATTTATTCAGGGTTTCAATTAGAGATTCGGCTTCACGTTGCCTTTTTAATTGTATAAGCAGTTGAATCTATTGGAATACTTATTTGTGTCTTAGTAGAAAAGTTCAGGCCCGGTAAGTAAACCGTCGACCAAATTTTCACACTTCGACAGATTTGTGAAAAGACCCAAGAATTCCAGATCGATAGATACTTACCACCTCTTTATCGATTTTAATGTTGCCTATGACAGTGTGAACAGGAACGAGCTATACAGAGCCATGTCACTTCTTGGCGTCTCTGCTAAACTCGTTCGATTGTAAAGGATGACTATGGAGAACTCGCGCTGCTCTGTCAAGGTTTATAAGAAGAACGCTCTGAAACCTTTTGTGTCGAGGAAGGGTTAAGACAAGGTGACGCTCTATCATGTAACCTCTTCAACATCATTCTTGATACGATTTTCTTTAAATCCGTTCAATAACTTGGCTATGCTGATGATATTGACATTAGCTTTGTTTGTTGAACTTTACCCAGGGTCGCCCTGGGTTTTCTTGACAACTCCAAGAGTTGTCAAAAAAACCTGGGTTTTTCGGTTCTCAAAAAACGCATGACGGCTGCTGATTGTATATTTTTCACAACGCACAAAATCAAAAGTTTCCATTTTGCTTTATTTGTTCGATTTGTATTTACTTTCATCAAAATAAATGCATTCACTTGCATTTCATTTAGTTTTATCGAAAAAAAGACATGAAAAATCAAATACAGAAGAAAAATACACAAGAAATGCTTGACAGCAAAAGTCACTTCAACAGCTGATTCGTTACCTCAACTCGCCCCAGCTAAATAGCAAGATCGACTTCAGGGTGACTTCAGGGCGACCCCAGGTTTCAAAAAACAGAGAATTTTCTTTTGAGGGCGAGTTGAGGTAATTCAAAAAACGCGCTGTGGCGACCCCAGGGCGACCCCAGGGTGACTTCAGGGCTCAACAAACAAAGCTATTATTGGAAGAACGAAGCGCTCTGTCAGCATTCGCAAGTATTGAAGTGGAGGCGGCGAAAATGAATCTGGCTGTAAATGAAGATAAAACAAAGTATATATGCAGCTGTCCTCGGGTGCAGAACATCATCACCCCAGGCTCGGGCAAAATGTCACGATGGACAGACATAACTTTGAAGTTGTCAAGGACTTTGTCTATTTGGGTTCCACTTTAACCTCTCAGAACAACATCAGTGGAGAGATCAGTCGAAGGATCACTCTTGCCAATCGCTGTTTCTTCGGGCATAGAAAAAGCATCTAAATCTTAGTAGGAAAACCCTCTCTTGATGGACCAAGGAGACACTATATAAGACCCTAATCATCGCAGTCCTGCTGTATGGGACAGAATTGTGGACACTGACACAATCGGATGAATAGAGGTGGGGGTGCTTTGAGAGAAAGATTCTTCGGGTGATATTCGGTCCTGTATGTATCAAAAGAGTTTTGAGGAGAAGATTCCATGACGAACTGTACGGGCTATACAGCGGACATTGACCTGGTAAAGAAGACGCAGTTCTGGAAGACTTTATTTAAGGTGGAAAACGACCTCAACCAACTTAATGTGCGCAACATAAGGCCACTGGCTAGGGACCGGCTTAGCTGGCGAGAATTGTTGGTTGAGGCCGTCCACAATGGACTGTCTGCACCACCTTAAGTAAGCGTATCTTTTCATTTGTTCCTAGCTCCTGAAAAGGTAACTCAGGTATCTACAACCCATGGATCCGATGGTTCCAACACTTGTCATTACAACAGCTTTTGCTTGTCCAGCGGGCTCAAGTAAAGATGTCGATGCGACTATGTTCGGCTGTATTAATTACTCGAGAATAATTCTTGGAACTCCCAGCTCCATTAATACTGAATGAATTCTGAAATTCCTAACCCATCAAAGACTCTTCCAAAGAAACAGGCTAAAAACCGTTGAAAGGCATTTTAAGATACAATTTTTAACTGACAACATGGCCTCCTATATCTATCAGGATCCGTCTCCTTTTGCCATTTCGATAAAACACTAAAAAAAAACAACATATCTCTATAAATTACATTTTAAATTAAACAAAATCCCCTCGAATTTTCATATTGACACGAGCCAACTTGCAAATTACTCAACCCAAAGGCCACTATCAGCATTTTTGGGCTTTACTTCTCGTTGACGCAGAGCGGTGATGAGAGGTGGTGATGAGGAGGTGAGCGGGACGGCCAGCGGTAAAGCAAACGGGGTTTTATTTTATGCTCCGCCACAGGACGAAGAGTAAAAGTAATCAATTTCTTTTTAGAATACGAATATTGCTAGGCTATAAATTTACCTGCCTGTTTGAAATATCCTCCGGTGAAATTGCTTTGTTCCTTTTATTTTAGCTATTTTGTTGTTGCTGTTGTTGTTGTTATTGTTTCAAGTTGTTGTTTGCTAGGATATGCTGGTACTTTATAGTATAACCAGGCGCAGGAATGGGACACTATTCCTGATGTGACTTTTTGTATACAAAATCCAAATAAAACGCATTGTGCTGTACTACAAAAATCACCAAAAACTGAAACCTAAGTTAAGGCCAAAGTATCTAGGGATATGCTCGCTTCGCGGCGCGATGGCGAAGGACGTTGTCGAGGCATTGGGCGTTGGGTATAGGAAATACTTATCCATTTCGTTTACAATCTCCTAACATTTCCAATATCGTTTCTCTTAGACACACTTCCTCTTCCTGTTTTGTTATGTTGCTGTCGATATTATATTTGGTTGTTCAACATGGCATACGCTGCTGCTTCTGGCTGGCTGGTTGGGTTCGTCACTATACAGATTTTGGCCGGGTAATGTGGATTCGGAGAGGTTATATAGCAGGAGTGAAACGAATGGTTGACTTTTATTGTGTCCTTTCCACACCCCCAGCCACCCTATAGATAGTCAGGACTCTAGTCGCTAGGGGTGGAATACACATCCGCAATAAAGATATTTTTATTTGAATATACGACATTGGTACACAGTGAACAACTTATTTAGCAAATACCCTCATTTCAATGGAAGGGGTTGGGTTGGGGGGGCTAAAATAAACATTGAACTAAAAAAAAAAAAAAAATACTTTGTGCTTCCGTCGATTTTTTTTTTTTTTTTTGACTTTCTTGTCGAGATTGGTTTTTGGAAGATGAAAGCTATCCGTTGGCGAGAGGAAGTTGTTCGATACTTTATTTTGTTTTTCTTATTCAAAAAAAAAAAAGAAGAAGATACAGTCGGATGAAGGATATTTTCATTTATAAGAGATGAGAGCTCTGGACTTTTAAGTGTTGCTATAAATTCATCTTCCATTCAGGAGCGGTTATGATGAGCGAGCATGACTGTTTCTTAAACACATCACAACTTTCTGTGCAAACAAAAATTTATTTAATGGGTGGGGAGGGGAGTTTCGGATTTTGGGCGAAACAAAGTGGGGTAAAGGCGTTTTGGCGCCAAATATCATTCGAAGAAAAGGGTGGCGGGAATAATGTATTGAATTTAAGGAAATTGAAGTGTGTTTTCCTTTTAAATTCATGATGGAAAATAAGCGAAACGCGAGCATAAAGATGTTTCTCCTTTTGAAGCAATTACCTAGACCTACTGGAAAATTGGCAAGAGATGTTTTTAAATAAGAAGGGAATTTATTTTTGAAGTCGTAAAAGTAATTTGAAGACATAAACTGTATACACGTTTGCTGTATACTTTGAAGCGGAAGTAACTCATGCATCTGAAAAGGGTTACTTTGCGGAGTGAACCTGGAGTAAGAGAAGTCTGATAAATAAATTTGTTTATTTGATTGTGGCACGTGTCCATGTCCATATGTGTTTGTTTTTATGGGTACTTAACCATAATATGCTTTTAATATTCCATCAAATTCTTTCGAGCGTTTTTAAAGTTTTCTGTTTTTTTGGAGCTTTCGCGAAGAGTGGTTTTAGTTGGCATCAAGGCCAAATTTCATCATCTCTCCATTTTAAGCGCATATCCTCTACAGAAGAGAAAGAAAACTCTACCAAAAAAAAGTTTCTCTGAGCTCCTCGTCAAAACATACGAGCAAAACCCTGACGATGACATCGAAATTCTCTTGGGAGAGTGGACATGTCTTTGGTAAGACAATTGGGGAGTATAGCCTACACAACACCAATTCCGATAACAGATTAGGCTTATCGATTTTGTAGTGGGTAAAAACATCCAGGCGATTCCCACTCCTCGACATCCACAAGGACACATGGCGCTAACCAGATGGTCGGACCTGCAACAGAATTGATCATGTTGTAATTGACAGAAAAAACTCTTCTAATATTCTACATGTTCGTACTTTCAGAGGAGCCAACATGGACTTGGATCACTATTTAGTAGTTCGTAGTTGGTGCCAAACTTTGAGTTCGGATACCAATGGAAGATCTTACGCGAAGAACAATGTTATGCCCAGGAAATTCAATGACTTCAATCGGCAGAGACCGCCGCTGACTAGCCGACTGCGTATCCCTTGAGCTTGAGATAAATCCTTCGACTGATGATATGAACCCGGAAGACCAACGGCAGCTATGTCAAGAATCCATAAGAAACGTTGCGTCAGAAGTGCTGGGATTGTTAAAACCACCTCCGAGAAAACCCTCGTTTGACTCCGAATGTGCTCAGGCAAACAAACCCAATACAGGGGCCTTCAGGATCGTGGCTCAGGAAGAAAACTAGAGCGTCCCCTGAACTCTCCGATGAGCGAAGGAATGATGAATAACGCTTGCTCAGGAGAACCAAGAGCGACCGGTTCCAGTCAATCTAGATGACAACCAGTTGTTGAATCTGCCCGACCAAAATAATATCAGAACATGCATCGCCGCAATCTATGAACGAACAAATCAGCGGGAGCCGATGCGTACTACAAGCGAAACTGAATGAGAACAACCAAGTAGACGAGAGAGTGAGAGACGTTGTAGAGAACACTCATCATCCCGGTCCGGTCCTGCTATGTGGTGCAGAAGTAATGGACCTCTGACCTCTCCCAATTGGATGGAAAGTACCTTGAAGTATTTGAGATAACCGTTTAGCGTACGAGATATGGTTTACAAAGAAGAAAATCTAGCACAGAAGATACAACAATGAATTATATGCAAGGGCTAAGAGCGAATGGACATCAACGCTTCTCTTAAAGTTTAGGCTAGATAATATCAGGCCGGCTAAAGGGGCATTCAGGGTTACCACGCTTTGTCACTGGAGCTGTCCAGTTGGTTAGTTAGTTGTTTTTGGAAGTTAGTCTCCAATTGTTTAGCATGTACCTTACACCTCTGGTTAAAGTCTTACCGGTCTCAGACTTTTAGTAGAAGGGTCACTCGTAGCTTATCTTTATACCAACATTTTTATTGAGCTCTGAAATCCATTACAATGATTTTGCATAATCGATGCAAAAAGTTAGTTCTTCCATTTACTCGATCAACTGTAGCCAAAAGCGGAGAAAAAGCTTAAGCCACACCAACAAATTCCAGATGAATGAATAAAATTAAGGGTTAAGTGTACTGCGATCAAAAAAGATTTTACCCTAACTAAACAGTCACAGCGAGAAACCTTCGAAGCTCAAGAATTTTCGGTTTGAAATAAAGTATTTTAAAGTATTTATGGAGCTGATAGCTTTCAATGTAGATTCAGTCAGATAGCCTGACATGATGTTGGTGTGTTGGTTCCGGTGATTTCTTTGTATATTTAGTCCTTCGCATTTCCCAATCGCATTTAAAACAGGTGGAGGGTATCGATATTCATTTCTTGGATTTTCTCTAGGATTTGGCCTAATGTGAAGATTTGATCAGTCGGAAATTTGCCAGGTCTAAGTAGGCGGTCTCCTTTTTTTGTGGATGGAGCAGATGATACCGAGATTCCACTCATCGGGCATACTTTTCTCAGACCATATTTTCCAAATGAATTCCTGTCAAGGTCATCTCTAGCGTGTTTTAAAAGTTACCCTTTGTAGACAATCGAATCGAGCTGCTTTGTTTTATTTTATTTTGTCGGTGACTACTTAGATTTCTTTTTGGTCGGGCGGATGTAACTCATGGTTGTCACCTTGATTAATTGATACAGGTTGATCATGAGCGTTATCTTGGCTGTCATTCCTATTCAACAACTGGTAAAAGTTGTCTCTACAGATGGCTAACATTGCCTCCGTATCTTTTTTAACGTTTCCATTGTTAATGTTAATGCTGTTCACTCTTCCAAAGATGGTTTTTGTATAAGCCAGAGGAATGTCTTGATCTTATGCCCTCAAACACACGCTTATAAAAGATATTGAATGGCCTAGTAAGTAGATTTTACGTGATGTTTTTGAAGCAAATGATGCAAACATTTTTAACACGGAAAGAATTTTTAGATCAGATCAAGAAAAATGAGCTGCAAATCACGAAAATCTTATGCAGTTTCTCACCCTAGCTCGGGGTTTTGTAAATTACGACTCCTTGTTCGCAATTTTCAAAATTGAACGAAATGAAGATATTGACACTCAAAAATAGCAAATTACCACTTTTTTGGGTCAATAATTCGATCCTGAGAAATAAAACATTGCCATCGCGAATCGAAAATTGATCCAAATTTGTATCAATTTTATATTTACTCGATTGTAAATTGCAAAAAAGCTAGTCGTAGATTTCCATCTTTTTGTTTTGAATCAATATGTTTTTGAAAAAATGAGTGGTAAAGTCGTAAATTGCAACCCTATTGTACTCAATTTGTAACAAATTATATTGCTTTGAGAGGAGCAACGTTTTCTATTTATTGAAAAGCATTTATTATTTTTTATTGAAAAATGTAACTTTTACTTACTTGGCTGATTCTAGGAATCGAACTCGAGACCTTCTGCATACCAACCTAACACACATCTACTAGGCCATGGTGATGCATCCAAGTCGGATATCAAAATTAATAATAAGAAGCAACCTGAATATGAGTTACATTTTAGGGGTGTTCTGAATTAAGATTATGTTTTATTGGCGAGAAAAATATAGTCGTCTTATTTTGGAAGTCTAACCTCTAATGTACAATTTTTTGTGATGATCATTTAAATAAAGGTAAGAAATTGTATATAATGTGTAGTTGAAATTCAACCTTGTACTCCCTATGTACATAATAGAACTACAAAAAAGGCATTATTGGAGACACAAGCGGGGCCAGGGCCTAATGACTTATATTCTAAACGATTCCTGTATGTACGTTGATATTCTGGTGGAATATCATTTCCCGCTGAATCCGAATGGCTTACAAAGATCCACTTTTAATATTAAATAGATTTATTTTTCGATGATTTTACATTTCCTCAAAAGAGACAGTACCAAAAAAAAAGATAATTATTAGTTCGAGGCAGGGATCGAACTCCGGACCTTCGACGTAGCCGTCAGACACACTTGAGTTGAATTTAATACTCATTGATTGTAAATCACGAAAAAATTTTAGCAAATCCAGATTGGTAAAAAGTATAAATGGAATTATTCCTTTGAAGTAGTAAATTGCGACAAAAAGGTTGTAATTTACTTTGAAGGGCACAAGCTTGAATTATAACTTTTAATTGTAAATCTCAACTCAGGAATTGTTGTAATTTGCGATGAATTGAAAGTTAAATTGCCAATTGTTCTATCAGTTTCGAATCAAAGCGCCGTGATTTACAAAAAAACATGTTTTGTAAATTGCAACTGAATATTTCGCAATTGGTGATTTTTCAATTCTCTCCGTGAAACTAAGGGCTTTTCGGAAATTGGATTAGCAACAGGAGGACAAAAGTTAACTCTCAAGGTTATGCCTTTTGGTGTGTGAGAGAGATTGAATTGCACAATTGTGAAAAATTAGCAAGGAGCGCAGATGAAACGGCAAGAAAGACCCATGTATGCAAATACATGTGAAATAATACATCGTTAACTTCTTACCGTGGCACAGTTCCGAGTGGTATAATTTTTACTGACGCTTCTAATAGATCCAGCTGAATTTGAAAGATATCCTCAGTTTTGTTCACTTGAGGGCATGGGGTGATTATGGTCTATTGGCAGGTTTCTGTGCGATTTAAGGATCCGTCACAAAGAAAAGTCTAGCTTGGTCAAATCGCATAATATTGGTGGCCAGTTCACGTCACCTCTGCGAGAGATAAATTTACCCTCAAATCGTTCCTGCAGAATGTCAATCGTGGAGCCCACTATAGGGCACGCATCGCCGGCCGCACCGTCGTTCGGTAGCTATCGTCATTGACGGTCACCGCCTCACCAACGTCGTCTTCGAAAAAATACGGACCAATAACTCCTCTCCCGGCGGGATTTCCAAAAGCCACACCAATCTATAACTTATCTAGGATGCATTGTTATATGGTGAACTGATGATTTTGGTGTTGTCACATATACCTATACTGCGATTTTGCTTACACAGCCATTTAACCAAAAAAGTGCCTTGTCGCTCAAGATGATGTTTCGGCAAAAATCGGGGTCGTCTTCCAAACGCCCAGCGTTGGCGTTGTTTATGGTCGTGTATTTAAAGCTACTTGGTCAATTGGATCTTGTACGGGTCTATGGCATAGTCCCGACGGAAAATTCGCCAATTTGAAGTCTGCGAAAGGCCGAGTTCGTTAGTCTCAAATTCGGCCATCCAACGTTGAAGAGTCGACTGCGAAGGGCTACCACCGTCTGCACAACTGTTCAACGGAGATTTGGCTGGCATCAGTATCTGAATAACAAACAACAGATTTGACAGATGTCACCAAAACATCATGACCGCCACAAACCGCCAAGATCTACCCGTGTTGTTAAAAAACTCTTGATAAATTTTCTAATCACCTTATTGGACAACAAAGTAATAGTACCAACTACTACATTTAAACGAACGGTTGTCTTTCAAGAATGGTGATCCCACTTTTGAAAAACAACAAAGTTGCTGAAAGCGTTACTGAATCCCTGAAATTAGACCCCGAACCGGCAGATTGAATTTTGTGGTCTCGTCACTCATTAAGGCTGTTTGGGAAAACGTAATTTTTTTCAAAGAATGGAGGTGATCTCAAGTATTAAAATAACTGGCGTGGTATTGCCATTTCGCCCGTTTTGTTGAAGTTGATTGCGATTATCATTCTAAAGAGGATAAAGTCTAGGATAAGTCCAGCCAAGAGGTACTTTTAGGTGAAAAAAGGTCGTTAATTAATGAAACTTGGGGATTTTGTTCAGGGGTTGTTAACTAACATTTTACTAAGTTTTTGGCCTCGAGGGCATTGAGGAAAAGAAAAGCGGGGGGGGGGGGAGCTGCAAATTTTTCGACCTTGCTCCGGTTTTCCCTCAATAATTTTAAAGTAAAACTTTTTTCCAATCGCCTCAAATTTTTCGTTCATCTGTCACATGTGGCAATATGGCGGCGCCAATGGCTCGCTTCAGTTGACCGTATAGCATTTATATTCTCACTAATTCGTGCACGTGCTCCGTGGTATAGATATGTGTGTTTTGATTAGTGTTAATATATTGATGTACCTAAATGTAGTTGTTCACTTTATCGTGATGGATACAGCTAGTGAGTCAAATAAACCGGTGAACAAGGGAAAACCAAGAATAGTGCGAAAAACTAAAATTGTAGGGAATTTAACGGTCTAAGAAAATACAGTACATTGAACCCCCCCCCCCCCCTCTTTTTTTCCACAGGGCCCTAGTGGTCAAAAACTAAGCAAACTATAATAAAGTACCCCTGAACAAAATCATCAAGTTTCATTAACTTCCTACTGGACCAGATCGAGTCTATGTTCAAGAAGGATTTTACGGTGGTTGGTTATGTGTCGATTACATCGAAACCTTACGAGTAACCCGTGAACATTGAACATCGGAGTATCAAAATCCGCTCTTCCTCATGTTTGCCGATTTCGAAAAGGCGGTGATTGAGACAGGGTGATGCTGGTCCTCCTATTTTGTTCATACTTTCAATAGGTAAATCATGTTAAGATAAGATTGCCATGGTGTGGGAAGATGTGGGAAACTCTAGAAAATACCGTCGAAACTCTTTGAATCTTGAGAGATTGGTGAACGATTCTCGAGTAAAGTTGCAAGCTTTTGTAAACTGTTGTTTAAACAAAGAACTGTGGCTTAGAACTGGCCAAACAAAAGTCGATGTAGACATTACACAGATAAAGTGACTCTGGATTGACCATACACTGCGGAAACTGAATGACACCAAAGCAAAGAAGTGATCTAAATGCAATGAAGAAAAAATTGAGGTCAAAACTAGCAGTTCATGAGTCCCAAAATTTGGAGTCGAGTTCACAACTGAGATATCGTTTTGCGAATAGAGATAGAATGGGTTGGTAACGTTTGCCCCAAAACACAAGCCCCAAACGGGAATCCCCAAACGCAAAATCCCCACAGTAAAATCCCCATCCCCGAAATCCCCAAAGAGAAAATCTACAAGCCGAAAATCCCCAAACCAATCGCGCGCGCGATTTGATTGCATGATTCGCTTTTTGAACATATTTGTTTTTGTGATATTTGGTTTAATTCATATTGCAGGAAATGTAATCCAAATTGTAAATATAAAATTCTTTTTAGTGCTTGTAATGTTTATTAAAATAAAAATACATTTTCAAAATTAGTAAGTAAATAAATATTCATAAAGTCTTAAATGAAGCGAAAAGAAAAACTTAATCGTTATCACTTATTAGTTAGATTCACAATAAAAATAATTTCATGAGATTTTTCTGAAAACTAAATGCACCTAATTTAGATGTACACGGACACTGGGGATTTGGGGATTTCTTGGGGATTTTGGCAAAAAAGATTGCTTAGGTGTGGATTTCATCCATGTGCATTATGAATGTGGGGATATTAGCTAGTTGGATTATAACTTTTGGGGATTTTAATCGATGGGGATATTTTTTTTTGGGGATTCTGTAGTACACCCAGATAGAATAGTAGATATTGTAGTTGTCAACAGCAGCTTTCGGAAATCAAGGCTTTTTCCTCCACGATCATCGGTCTTATACGTGCTTGTGTACATTTCTCATCCCTGTAAGCGTGAGTCATATCAAGCTGAGAGGTACATTTGATAATGGTCCAGTTCCAGTCAAAACCAAAAGTATATTTAATTTTAAAAACTCGAACACTTAAAATCGATTCTATTCCGTCTATGTAAATTGTTTTGAAATAACTATCTAAAACCGTGTTACATGGAAAGTGATCCATCGAATTGTCTAATCGTGACCGCATTTATATTCCCTGCCATCCGTGTTGGGAATTTTTCAATTTAAATTGTTCACTTTTTAACATTCCCCGAATTCACTTTGCAACAATACCAATACCAACTTTATGTTGATGGAAACATGAACACTTTGTAAACCTGATTCGTAATGGATAACAAAAAAAAATTGTCAATTATCCAGTTCAAATGATGTCATTGCTATCCTCTGACAACCTTCCGTCGCGCCGTCACCAAGCGACGACGCTACGTCAATAATCCGCCACAACTATTGTCGCCGTATAACGCTACAAACAATTAAGTGCGTGAAATTGAATCCACATTTTAGTGTCGAAATCAGTTCGTCATGGATCTCATCCCTGAATAATAAAAAAAAATAGCACCACCCTGAAATAGGACATTGCCACATATTCCAGTCAGATAAAATATTGAAACACCCATTGCCAACCCCTAAAGCTTTTTTTTTTTTTAACCGAAACAAAACAAAAATATATACAAAAAACCGTCTGCCACCGCACATCTTCAATCGAAATGTCATTTAAATTCAATTAAAGTTTCAGCTATTCCTGAATTTGTTGCGCTACTAACAGCCACTGAATCCTTCTCCAGTCGAGTTGGTTATTTCCGGGCTCAAGTGCGCTTCCGTACTCTCATTCACATCCAAACTAGGACTATACCCTACCCACCCATCCAAGCGAAGGTCTTGCGGTTAGGTAAAGTTTTAATTGAGTTTAAGGGTGGTCGCGCGTGTTCTTGACTGCTTATTGAATGCAAATCACATACCCTTCTTCGCCCTTGTGTAAATGCTTGAATCTATTCGGGATGAATCTACTATATATGGCTTAAGGGATTCGGATCCGAATTCAAACAGGCACAAGCAGATGAGCAGAGTAGGTAGGTATATAGTAGGGTGACGTTCGATGTGGTTGGACATTAAATTACTTTTATTTAGTGCACTAGCCAAATGTACAAAACCTTCCAAAGGACCAAATTGTCGCATAGCGTATACCGTATAAGTACACCAAAGTCCTTCGTCCGTCGCCTCCGTCGGTCGGTCGGTCGTCCATCGGATATGGTTCTGTGATTGGTAAATAAAAGTTTACATTCCACATTTCGAAAACAAACAAAAAATTTTTTGTTAATTTGTTGTAAAAGTTAAATGTTGATTAAGTTTGGAGATGTTCAAGTTGCATGACAAATGCACAAGTACATCATCGCAGGAAACATAGGAATAGAAACAGAAAACAGTGCTCCTAAGAAGTGATGTGCTTGCTGCTGCTCCAAACTTAATGAATATTATTTCTATGACTTGATGACGAGAACATGAAATGCGCAATTGTAATTAAAATTAATTATACATAGTTGGAAAGTTTTTTTTTTTTTTTTTCATTTACTTATTATTCAAAGTTTTGTGACTTTCCGAAGACATTCATTATAAGAAGCAAAGATGACAATGACAAAGAGGAAACGGCTCGTTCGTTGTCAGCCCAGCCCGACAGGGCCCAGTCGCCTTGCCATCCCATCATCAAGGTAAAAGCAGTGCGATCCTCATTAAAAGTTTCAAGATTATTTTCCAGGTGTAAGGAGCTATGATTTCCTTTTGTTTTTTTGTATTTTAATTTTAAGCTTTTTCCCCTTTGATTTTATAGTTTTAATTTATTTTTTGTAAACTTAAGAAATACGCACTCAACATTTTCTACATGAAACACGAGCGTTGGACACCTCAACGCCAATTAACGTCAATCACACGCTTGCGAAAATTCGAACAATAAAATGACACTTATTCACCGAATGTGGAGATGGAATGAATGGCTGCATGCAAATGATGAGCTGACGATGAGGACGAACGACGGTGAAGGTTGTCGCTTTCAAGATGAGCATGGAACAATGAATTGCAGTTGGGTAGGAGAATTGGAAAAAGGATAATAAATATTTTTTTTTTTTGCAAGGCTTTACATTGCAAAAGGAAAGCCTATAGTATGCAGTTCGAGTTAAAATTAATTTTTACTTGCAAATCGATATTATAGAAAATATAAGGCAAGGTATGTGTTCGTAA
The DNA here is from genome assembly GCA_916050605.2 of Platycheirus albimanus. Taxonomy (NCBI): domain Eukaryota; kingdom Metazoa; phylum Arthropoda; class Insecta; order Diptera; family Syrphidae; genus Platycheirus; species Platycheirus albimanus. Next base: position 297,783,145 of record OU696696.1, on the reverse strand, counting down.
AAAAATTGTATCAATCAAACATTACAAGTCGAAAAAAGTGGGTCCGAAAATGTCTGTCTGCCTGTACGCCTGTCTGTCTGTCTATTGCCTGCCTTAACGACTAGTCCGTATTTGCTTCAGACTTGGTACACAGCATATTATTATGCCGTCCTACAGACGGGTTTTTAGAATTAGCATTCTAGCTATAAAACTAACTGCACCTGCCAAATAATTTTTAATGAAAAACTCATTTTTCTCAAAAACCGCTCCTACCATTTTGATACAACTTTCTGTTTTCGTTTTTTTGTGTAAACCTTATGTTTTTGTTAAAAAAGTCTTGTCAGAAAAGTCTTATAACGGTACTTCCCATAGAACCGAATTTTTTTGAATTCAGATTTTCTCGTAAACCACGACGGATTTCGTTTAGTTTCTTAATATGAAAGCCTTTTTCTAAACAAAATGATATTAATTCGGAAATTTTTCAAAAAAATGTGTTTTTGGGTTTTAAAAAAAAGTAATTTTTTTAATTTCTGGTTTTTCGCAAATGTTTTTTCAAAAATTTCAAAATGTTTATTATATGATAAGAACTAGGTTCAAACTGCTCGATGTTGGCATACTAAAAAAAAAAAAAATTGGTATATGCTTTCGAAAAGTTTAAAAAAAAAACCTTTTTTTTTAAACTGGTCCGACGATTTTGAAATTGTTTTTTTAGAAATCAGATACCTAGTCTACTTCATTTTTTCAAAAAAATTAAATCTTTTTACTAGTGATTTTTAAGTGATTAAAAAAATTTGCAAATGATTTTTTTTTACTACCTTTTACCAAAATCTCCAGCTGAAAAACAATTTTCACTTTTGAGAGGAAGTTCGTTTTTCTAAAAAAATGAGTCCAACCAAAAGATAAAGCTTACACAAAAAACACCATTCAGAAAGTTTTATCAAAATCATAGGACTGACAGACAGAATTGTCATTTTTTACGAATTCATAACTTGCCTCATTATTAGGTACCAATAATCGCAAGTAAAAATATTCGGAGTTAAGATCCATTCTCACCTGGTTAACCTCGTGTGAATTTGAGTGAGTCGTCTCATTCGCTTGTTAATGCCTCCATTCATCCAAAAAAGAGCTTCGTCACAAAAGATAGTTTTCAGCCAAATTTATGATTTCCTTCCAAACGCTTTGAATTACAGTGACTAGCTAACGACCTTGTCTATAGTCACGCGAACTCCTGAGTCAGAAGGGACTTGTAAGTCTGCTAAAGCCCCAAGATCTTTTGTAAAAAACGATAGACCAATTGTCAGCGCGTCAGAGAAGGCGAATATGCTTGTAGCTTATTTTGCTGCAAGTTCTACGCTGCCTGCAAGCAACGAAGCCCCTCCTGTACTTAATTTTTCTATGGGACAGGTATTTTTCCGCCCTCGTACAGTAGCAAGAGTTCTCCAAGATCTTGATATACACAAATCCGCTGGCCCAGATGGAATACCCCTTTACTTCTGAAGAGGTGTTCTTCATCGCTAGCAAAACCATAACGTAAGCTTTTGCATCCCTCCTATCGTCCAGGAATCCTTCCTAGTTGATTCAGACCAGCATTTGTACAGCCCGTCCCTAAAAAAGGTGACTCCTCCCCCTCCTCCAACCGACCAATTGCACTTACATCCCTTCTTTCCAAAGTCATGGAAACACTGATGAGTTTAATGCGTCGAAAAAGCAATGTTGTCTTTTGTCGTTAAAGCTAAACATACCCCTTATGCCATTATCCATGAATAGTACTTGCATCGAGGAGGCCGAAAAGCTATCAGTACTCGGTATGTGTATCAGTGACAACCTTCGTTGAAATGACCACATACTTGAGCCAAAAATGCTGCAAGATGCTTAGGCTTCTTTAATAGATGCAAAAAGTTTTTCACCCCTTCTGATCTGGCTACAATTTTCAAAGCGTTTATACGCCCTAAACTCGAGTATAACTCCCATCTCTGGGCAGGTGCTTCTCAAACTTTTCTCCACCTGCTTGACAGAGTTCAGAAAAAAGCGTTAAAATTGATAGGAGAGAGAAACATTATGGAAACATTTCCGTCACTCGAACATCGTCGAAATGTCTCATGTGTTTCCTTATTTTACAGATTCTTTAACAAAAAATGCTCACTCGAGGTAGCCAGCTGCGTTCCACCCCTTAAACATTTCCCCCGTAATACTCGTCTTGCTAGGAACGCTCATCAGTTTACACTTGAACCCAATTTCGGACGTACCGTCAAATAAAGGGATTCTTTCTTTAGCCGTACAACACGAATGAGAAATGAATTGCCTGGTACAATTTTCCCTTGCCATTTTGATATTCAAACATTCAACGCTTATGTTCATTGACACCTCCTTTCCCTTCCTTCCTAATTTCCTATCGATTGAGCTGTGACTATTCATTAAAAGGGCTATATAAACCCCTTGAGCGCGTGTGCCTTATAAAAAAAAAAAAATCTTCTGCCAACGAATATAACAGAGTTTTCCTGACACCTTATTCATGAAGTCATCATCTTAAGTTGCTTCGCCATTAATCATAGCTCCCGGATATTCAAACTTTTCATTCTTAGGACTCATTGTTGATATTTGATTAAATTGTCACATTCAAATAAATTTTAATATTAGAAAACGGGCAACACAAGTATTCAGTCTTTCTGGACCTATACGGTACCCCCTTACCCATTTCCTTCTAAAATGTCCATGTGGACGAGCGTGAAGATCAGTAAGCAAAATTTGGTATCACATGGTTTTTCAAAAACGAATCCATGTTAGAATAGGGTATTCAACAGTTCGTTAGTAATTTAATACTGTAGCGCTTGCTTATGCAATATCTCTGTCTGTCACTCTCTCCCTTGGCTTCCTGTAAATGCTGCCTGCAGTAACACTCCTCTTTCTCTTTAAACATAGAGCGGCAACCAAACCTTACCTTGCATTGCCGTATGATTCTGGTATCAGAATCGCCGTCTGATACTAAATAAGAGCAGTTGTATATTGAGTTGTTGTCAGGGTGCTGAACCTCTCCGTATTGCAGCTGTTCAATGGTGTAGCTGCAGCAGTAGTAACGTAGCACTGCCAAAGTTAAATGTACGTAAATCGTATTGCACGGCTACAATGTGAATTAGCGCTGCAAAACAACAACAAACCCAAATGGCAGACATGATTTTATTTGAGTTGAGTGCTACACATTGTATTCGTGCATGCTGCTTAGTGCGCTACTCTTTTTGGCATTAACTTTGACATGGCTACGTACTACTGCTGCAGCTACACCCTTGGGCTCAACCATTATCCTCAAAGTGATTTCCTCCATCGTTGTTGGATAATAATATGGTGCTTTTGTGTTCGACCATCAGTAGGAGAGAGCCAGATAACTTTATGGCAGGTTTTGTGTGGAAACAGGGTTCCACCTACCAACAGCTGACGAACGTTAAAAAAATCGACAAGCATATCACCATTATTACTTCGCTGGCCCAATCTTGCGGGTTTTGCTAAACCTATAGAGTTGTGAGTTAGCCTGGTCAGCAAATTTTTATTCGTTCCCCCAGTTTCAACAGGCTCGGCTGCTTTGTGGGATTTTCATGGGATAATTATCATTTAAATCTCAATCCACTGTACCACCAAAAGTTCTTTTCTATATTTCTATTCCTTCTCTCCTCGCTCGCACAAGTTAGTTCATTGTTTGTAAGGGTATTAAAACCCCCTTCAGCGCGAATACATTATAGAAAAAAAAAAATTTGGTTGTCTGTGAAGCGGTTTACGGACGATGATTGTACGTGATAACCAGTTAACAAAACAGTTCATGTGTAGGTTGTATCTCTCCAATGGTACAGTGGATTTAGTGCTTGGTTGCTTTACCTGAGCGCTGTGAGTTCAAACCCAGCCTGGGCAGCAATTTATAATTTATTATATATATTAATATATTATGTTATTTATTCCCCCAGTTTCAACTGGACGCCACCCGTGGGATTTTCGTGAGATATTTATCACCTATAATCTCAATCCACTGTACCAACTTTCTTTCCTATCTTTCTATTCCTTATTTCACCTCGCTCGCACATGTTAATTCATTATTAAGGTATTAATATCCCTTTGAGTGCGAGTGCATTATAAAAAAAACTATCCACCTCACTTACAACAACCCACAATTTTTCAATTTTTACTTGCGATTATAGGTACTATAAGGCAAGTTATGGATTCGTGCAGAAAAAAAATTTCGAGATAACAATCACACATGACATTACGATGATGGAGAAGTCGAAAAAAGTGGGTCTGGGAATTCCGTCCGTCTGTCTGTCTGTCTGTCTGTCTGTCTGTCTGTCTGTTCGCGCTTCTAGAGCCTGAACGGATGGGCCGATTTGCTTCAAATTTGGTATCTAGGATTTATTTGGCCGTCCCTCGGAACGTATTTTTTATTTTTGCTCTAGGCCCAAAAATAACGGCACCTGCCATACAATCGTGAAGAAAAAAATTGATTTTCTCAAAAACGGCTCTAACGATTTTGATAAAACTTTCAGGATGCTATTTTTGTAAGACAATCTATCTTTTGGTTAAAAAATATTTTTCAAAATTTGTCTAATAACGGTACCTCTCATAGAACCAGTATTTTCAAATCAAATTTTTTCGTAAACTATACATTCGATTTCAATAAAATTTTGACCACAGGAAGTCATTTATAATTTTATTAATATGGCATTTCAAATTTTTCAAAAACTTTTTTTTTTGATTTTTTATAATTTTTTCAAAAAATTTTTTGGTTTTCGAAATATGTTGGAAACGGGTATATTGATTTTTCTTTAAATTATTTTTTCAAATGTAAACTACAGGTTGCCATATATTTGCATACCCAAATAAATTTCAAAATATTTTTTGGAAAAGTTTTTCAAAAATAACCTTTTTAAAAAAAAACTGGTCGAACGATTTTCAATATTTTTTTTTCCTAGATTCACGTATAGCTTTGAAATTTTATTGTATACTTTGTTTTTCCGAGAAAACTCTTAAACTAATTTAAAAAATAAAAGAATTTTCGAAATTATTTAAATTTTTTTTAAATCCATATATGCAGCCACTAAGCAATTGCTTATCATAAGAGCAAGTTCGTGCGACCCAGTCGTGCATTTTATTTTCTCATCAATTACCCCCAAACATCAACCTCTCGCCCCGACACACAACCACCAACCAACAGCCCACCATTTTTGACAATCTTTGGCAATTTTTTCCTCCCCCCCCACACAGTAAATACCTCCTTCTTTACCACCACTAACCACCCACACCACCTACAACCACCAACCACACCACCTACAACCACCAACCAACCACCAACTATTTTTTACATTTCCCTCCCAAACACCAAATCCTCCCCCAAACCCAACCACCTACTCCACCTGCTACTCACCCACCACCTCCCCCCCCCCCTCCACCTCCCACACCCACCACCACTTACAATCACCAAACACCCAACACCCTCTCCTCCCACTTTATCGACTCTCTAGGCTATCAAAGCAGCTATGTAACGTGACTGTGATTGTGACAGTTTTTCGTGCGTGCTGCCCATATGTTCCGAACCGATTTATTAGACGTTATCACGTCAAAAAATGTCTACCCATGCCATAACTAACTGAAGAAGGCCTTCGTTGTCGGGGAAAATGTTGGCATTAATGTCTCATAATGGATCTGCTGTCTCGTTTTGGAACGTTGCTCTAGAATCTAGATTGAGTGTAGCTGATTGTCTTCCTCCGCTCCATCATTTGTCGTAGCATTGCACTGAATGATTCTGACTTTAATCATTATTCTTTCTGAACCAGACTTGAGAAAATTAAGTCTTCTCTTTCAGCATTATGCCAACACCATTCAATCTTTGACCACGCTCACTTTGGGAACAGAGTTTTTTTTTAGCCTCCCACTATGTGGTACAACCGCTTACTTGCTGATAGGCTCAGATTTTTATACCGTTGACCGGATTATGCAGTTCCTCCGCTTTAAGGGAGCTTCTTATACTATACCTAAGGACAAGAGCGTGCCCTGACCAGCAACGGTGGATTGTTTAGTCTTACCTGCAGCCTTTCAGAACCCTTGGGAATTTCGTTTCTGTGATCCTGGGAGAAAAAAAAAAAAAAAAAAAATAAGAACATGCCTCTCTGCGTTTGAAGTTTCCAGCAAATTGATTTCATACTCTAACCACATTTGAGCGAGGAAGCTCTCTCAGAGGTCCCATCATAGCCTATAGTCTTCTTTCTCTTTAAAGATGCCTATATTCAGAGTGGTTTTAAAATGAATCACAATAGATCATATTTTTATTTTTGCATTCGAAAAAAGAAAGACATAAGCTCCCATGTAAAACCACATGTAAACGGCAAGTAACAAGTTGGTTAGCTCCAACACACTAAATCCATAATCCACCTGTGGTTCCCAAACAGATGTCCACAATCCTTGGGTAATGCCTGATTAATGAGCACTGTGCTCAATTATGCAGCGGCAAATTGCAGTCGGTAATAGGTAGGTGTGTACTTGGACTATACTTTAGGTTTGGCTTCTGTATATTGCTTTCGTCAGCCTCAGCGTCGTCGTCGTCGGCGCCATTTTGCAAACCAAAATCCGGTGTTCAATGGCTTTTGTATATGCTTTAAGTCTCAATTGCCCCAAAGGTATACTTCTTCCCACTATGCTGTATACTGTATAGGAAGGTACACCATCAGCATCATAGCATCAGCATCAGCATAGAGTGCCTGTTTAATGCTGCAGCATCCTTGGATCTCTGCCAAAGACAGTTTATCGTTTATATTGTCGGGACAAAGGATTAAAGTATTTTGCTGCTGGTTTACTGCAGGGGCATCCGCGATACCATTTCGATGCTCTGTCTTACATTCCATTTGCCTTATTTGCTGTTTTCGGCTGCTGCAAAACGGTGTGCCGGCATTCCACAAATATGTGGGAAGTCAGTTTGGAACTTTGTTTGTTCACAAAGGAAAATTTTTGGTCATATAGCCCAGCCCAGCCACCAAGCAAAAGCAAAGGCAACCCTCTGTCGGAAATATGAATGGCCTAAGGACATGCTCATTACAAGAAATTTAGCCTTGTGTTTTCATTGATCATAAAAATCCTTTGTCAATCTTCTTGGCGTGGCGTGTGGATGTGGATGTTAAATGAAGATGATGAACGAACAACCCCAAATATGGGGTTATTTCTTTGAAGTTGCTGCAACGCAACACTGGCTTGAGAGGTCCTTAGGGTTACTGGGGAACATTAAAATTTGAATACAATTTGTCTGTCTTTATTGAATGCAAAAAAAAAAAAAAACCAAATAAATAATGTAGAGTAGGCAAGGATACAACTTCTTCAGGGCAAACGACATGACCTTAAAAAGAAATAACAATGTCCTTATTGCCAGCTCCAACCAAAAAAACAAAAGCAATTTTCCACCATCTTTCTTTTTCTTAGCCTAGCCACTAATAGGACGTAAATTTGTGCCAAGAAGACGATGTCCTGGGACCGAAAAAAAAGACCTTTGACACAGATTGCAGCAAAATTGCACTGTGCAACTTATTGGCCTTGTTAACGTCACCTGATGCTCTCTCTCTCTCTCTCAACCTCCTGTCCTGTCAAAATAAAGGTAACACACAATGCTCTCGTAGTGTGTATTTGCAACAGCCACAGCAACAGCAACAGCAACATGTAGTAGTATTTCAGAGTTTGGTTGAAGATGTCTTCGCACAGATGTGCCTAAAACTCCTGTGGGAAATTAGTGTGAGAAGTTGTCCTTGCTGCTGCGGTAGATGCAGCAAGTGTTGCATTAAGTTTATCTTGTTGGAGAAGAAAATTGCAAGAAAAGTGAGAACTTATCTCCAGGGAGAGATCCCGAGAGTCTTTATAACCACAACTTGTTTGTCGTTGCATATTTTCAAGTACACACCTCCTTCTCCTTGCCTCCTTGCCTCCTTGACACTTCTACAAAACCCAGGACTCTGTGAATTAAGTATGCATTAATGGCTCACATCCTGGAGCTGAGTTTTTGACTACTAATTATGTATGGAAAATTATTCTTTGCCAGGGTCACAAGCACACACACACACACACTTACTCACATATAGGGGGGAAAAGTTTGTGGTGAAAACTATTTCATAATTTCCTCATCTTGTGGTGTGAAGTTTTATCTTAATAACAATTTTTGTGTATCTTTAACATTGTTAGCACTCAATTATTCATCCCCTTAGTGAATTTTTATTTTTATTTTATTTGAAAGCAATAAAAGCGAGTTTTTAACCTCAATTTTTTTTTTATTCAAACATAGATGGCGATAGTGGTACAATTGATTTTTTTTTTTTTTTTTGTAATAACGATAATCGCTGAGTCTTACCACATCGTTTAGAGTAAAGTGGAATGTTTACGATCTACAAGATAGTTTTTATGGGTATAAATGTCCAAACTTGTAGACTAAAAAAGGAAATCGTACGATTGAAATTATTCTGAGATTATGTGTGTTTGTGTGTTAATATCCTTGGATGCCAGACAAAATGATGTTTGAGGTATTAACAAATAAAATAGACTTGAAGTTTTTGTCATGCTATTTTTAAATTGATAATTTATTTGGAGGGTAGAGGGTACATGATGTCTTTTGACACTGTAGAAAACAAGAATTGATACGAGGCTTGTATTAAAGAGACAAGCATCTCATTTTCTATTATCTGTCCTATATAAATTCGCAGTACAGGGAATAAAATGCTATTTTAACAAAAGCTCTTTCAAGCTACATATCCGTAGTAAGCATTTAAAGTGATCAAACATCTGAAAAAATATTGTGCAGGGTTACCATCCTTTGTATAGATTGGAATTTTTATTTAATTTATTTAATTTATAAGAAATATAATAATTTTATCTATTTCCATACCACCAAGTCGTAAGATTAAAGGTGATTTTTTGAAGGGTATACATATACACCTTTGAAAAAAATTACATAAAATCACTTAGCTTCAATTAAAATCACAATCAAAATTAAGAACAGTACAGGTAACATCGAAATAACTGACCACGCGCTACGAATAAAAGAAAACAGCTTACAATTTTGTAATTGCATTTTAACGTATTTTCCACATATTAAAAGAAATGCAAAAGATCTAAAACAAGTTCTTCACGATAACAGAACTTTTTTCAAAGCTCTGAAACCAAAAGCTCCCCAACAGAAACCCAAGGAAAGCAAACTGAACGAGTTACCAAACGGAAACTGGTAACTCTGAATCTACATACATCAAATTAATGGGGGTTGAATAGCAGCAGCCACAGGACAGCCACTCAGAGTACACTCAGATGTGCGGGTTTCTGTTAATTTAGTATGGTGGAAAAATATGACATGCTACTGATCTTGAAAAAGCTTCCCCATAAGACGTTTACTGCCAATTTATGTTGGCCAGAGTATAGTGAAAATCAACCTGAAATATATTAATTAGGATTTGTTTTCTTCCTTCTTTATCATGTTGGAATTTGCTAGCCTAAATTACCATATCAACAAAAATAAATTCTTTATTGAGTATGTTCCTATCAGAAAACAAAAATAAATAAAAAAATAAAAATCAAATTTTGAATGCCGTTTTTGAAAAACTCAAAAGAATTTTTTTTTGAAAAATTTAAGAGTAAGTATTTTTGGTTTAAAAAAGAGTGTTTATATTGAATTTTTTATCGAAGTCCGTCAAGTGGCTAACGAGAAATTTGATAAAAGGTCCCATGGAAGAAACCGTTAAAAGGTTTTTCCTGAAAAATCTATTCCTTACAATTTGCACAAATTCATAAAGTTTTATCGAAATCGTAGGAGCCGTTTTTTCATTAAAAATCGTATGGCAGGTACCGTTAATCGTCGTTTTTTTTTTGGCGATTCATCTTGAGGTTTGTTTTTCAAAAAGCTTTTTGTGACAGATCAGGGTTGAACAGTATCAAATAGCTTTGCCATTTTTGTTCAGTATCATTTGGCAAGTCATTATGAAAAGACTCACACCAAAATACCTCAGTGAATGGGTTCTTGAATTCAATTCAATAAAAATCCGGTTTTTTATCGTGAAATTTTGTTCAGTGATGAAGCCCATTTGTGGCTCAATGAATACGTTAAAAAACAAAATTGTCGTATTTGAACTGATGAGCCACCCGAAGTTTTTTTTTTTATAATTCACGCGCACTAACCATGAATTAACACAGTGCGAGCTTTTAGGAAAGTTGGATAGGAAATTAAAGGAGGTACCGATACACATTGGTTTTGAATATCTGTAACTCATAATGGGAGGGAAAAATCGAGCCGGGCAAAGCATTCAACATTCTTGTGGTGCGGCTAAAAAAAAAGAGTATAGAGTATAGACTTTACAGTACGTCCGAAGTTAGGCTCAAGGGTAAATTGATGGGCATTCCTAGCAGTGCGGGTGTTACGGGGAAATTGTTTCAGGGGAGGAATGCATCTGGCTATTTCGCTGGAGCACTGTTCTTTCACCTATAAGTTTTAAGTCTTTTTTTTGAATCCTATCCAGGAGGCGCAAGTGAGTGACAGGAGCACCTGCTTCGGGCGAATGTATGCCTTGTAGATTGTAGCCAGATCAGAAGGTGAAAAATATTTCTTACATCGATTTAAGAAACCTAAGCGTTTAGCCATTTAGCGGCATTTTTACCGACGACGTCGAACATATGTAATTGTTTCACAAAATGTGGTTTGTAATACACATACCTAGAACGCAAAGCTGTTCGGTTTCCTCAATGCAAGTGCCACACATGGATAATGGCATAGGGGGTATGTTATGCTTTAACTACAGAAGACAGCATTGAATTTTAGAAGCATTAAATTCCACGCGGTTGATGATTCCCCATTGGACAATGCTGTCAAGATCGGAATTTAATGAGCTTACCATACGAAACCGTTGCAGTTCCACATCCGAAGGACGAATATGAAAAGCTGAGTAATGTCGTCAGCAAAACAATTTAGTGGATTAGAAGTATTAGACAAGAGATCATTTATAAAGATAAGAAAGAGAGTCGGAGACAAAACGGAGCCTTGAGGCACACCAGCATTTATGTTATGGGTAGCAACTGAAAACCGTCCAAAACAACGCGAATTGAACGGTCCGAAAGGTAATTTCTAATCCATCGAAGAAGGGGTTCATCGATGCCAAATGCACGTATTTTCGATAAGAGAGCCTGATGCCCGACTCTATCAAATGCTTTTGAAATATCGAGCGCAATAATCTTACTTTCTCCAAAACGATGTAAAGATTGGTTCCACTGTTCGGTGAGATATACCATCATATCCACCAGTGGACCTGTTGCTACGAAAACCGTACTGCCGGTTATAAGAAGTTTTCGTTTCTCAAGATATTTCTTGATCTGAAAATGTATCCATGACCTTGGAAAGAAGGGACGTAAGTGCAATCGGTCGGTAGTTTGAGGGGGATGAAGATACGCCTTTTTTTGGAACTGGCTGGACAAATGCTGTTTTCCATCCACTCGGAAAGAGACCTGTAGAGTATGACAGATGGAAAAGCTTACGCAGTGGTTTTGCCAGCGTGTTCCAAGAGCTACCATTACATCCATTAAAAACAACGGTATGGTGTGGCTTATGGGCTGGTGGAATCACTGGTCAATATTTCTTCAAAAATGAGGCAAATCAGAATGTTCCCGTCAATAGTAACCGTTATCGCGGCATGTTGACGGACTATGAATTTGTTAAGAAATCGTTTTGGCGAGCACTTAATTTCATGTTTTGCTACGGTAAATTGGCCGCCTAGATCGTGCGAAATCACACCTTTCGACTATTTTCTGGGGATATGTAAAATCTCAGCTCAGGACTTCAGGAATAAGCCAGTTACAACAGACGTTTTGGAAGCCACCATTACTCTTGTTGTTAGTGAGATACCAGTCGCTATGCTGGAACGAGTCGCCCTAAATTGGACCTTCCGAATGGACTACCTCAGACGTAGACTTGGCCAAAAATTACATGATATCATTTTCAAAAAGTAAATGCCATGAATTGTTCTTTTTTTATAAATCAAACCTCACGATGAATCACCCGTTAGAAGCTATAATCGCCCGTAAAAATAGTGAAAAATTGTACTAACCGAAAAGACTATGTAACTCGTAGAAACAATATTTCTTTCTTGTATTTAAAGTTATCAAACTCTTAGAAAACACCCGTTGGTTGCCGGATCTAACCAGGTCTCGAACGCGCCGTGGTCAACCATACTCGATAGAACTGCATTGCTGGTTCATTATGGAATCAATGTACCAACTCAAATCCAAATCGAAGAATTAATAAATCAAGTTTCTAAAACGCCTTCAAAAACCCCTCTTTCTGTTCGAATTTGTCAACAATTTTTTAATGTCATCTCCAATAATATTTTCAAACGTTTTCCATTTCAATGAACCAGACCAAACCAAATCAAGTTCATCTTTCCACATCCACACTGGTGCCGTGTATTCCATTAAAATGTGCAGCAGACCAGCAAAACACATGCGACAAGAGAGCCCTTGCACTTGCACTTCATAAAAATTGACTTTATCTGCTGCCAAAGTGGTTAAGAATTGGGCGTTGAGTAAAGTGCTTCACCCAACACCATATTAAATTGCAGCCAACTAGCTATAGCTATATATAGAGATCAACAGCAGCATTCAATAAAAAGTTGGCATTTTTGAAAGACTGCCAAAAATTCTTCTTCAGATCCAATTTATTGGACAGGAACGATGAAGAGAAGACTGAAGACTAGAAGTATAAAAGCACAAGCATACTTCTAGAGTTCATTCTCATATATGAGGTCGAACTTTTTCAACGTCCGTCTCGTCGTCGTCTTCGTCATCATCATCGTCGTCGTCGTCGTCGTCGGAGGTGGAATCGAATTACAGGAAAATCACTTTTTCATTGCAGGACAACCACATTAGGTATTCAATTCATCGTCTAGTCATTTTGGCCAAAGCAACTATCCGTTGGCGCCTATTAATTCGAGCCACACATTACCTTGGTCCATTTGCAAGCTGAGTGTATGTAGCTTTAATATTATATTTATGTTTGAGAGCATTCACACACACACACTACACAAACACTCGACATGTAAGTAAAGGGAATTCTTAAAAGCAATGCCAAACCGAAGCCCAGGCCCATGCCCAAGCCCATAATATACTTCCATGGAACATTGATTTTATGTTCATAAATAGCAAATGGGAATTTTGTATTAAAAGGCTACATGCCGAAGCTATAAAAATTCAGCCTTCCTTCTCCTTCTCCTGTACTTACGTATGTCCGTTGTAATATAGGTATAGTATGGAGTGGCATGCAAGGATTTCGATTTTATTCCCACTCCTTCTAGTCCTTCGACACAATATAGAAGCTAGAAATGTCACCCTTGTTTACAAGTTGTTCATTCACAATAGCTGGCACAGCAGCAGTAGAAGTAGCGAGCGTTGCGATGCGATACGATATGATGATGGTGATAGGCGATAGGCGATGGGCGATGGAAGATGTCCTGAAAAAGTTTCTCTAGCGAATCCATTATTATGCATACTTTAAGAACACCCCGTTGAATAGAATTTCTTTTGTGGAATTCCATTCAACTTTACAAGTTCAATATTTCCGGCGTACATGTTGTACATGATTTTAAGAACGAGAAGCAAGCAGAGCTTGCGGGTGCCTGTGCGGGAAGGTATAGAAAAACCCCTATGCCATACCCTGATAATACTATACTGGCTCCGTCAATCGCCGTGCTGCCGTTTCGTCCTTAATAGTCATGTGATGTGAATCACCATGGAACGTTTACGCTCCGACAGTTTTCACTATTTCATAACATTGCGAGCTACAGAGAAAACTGTCGGTTGGATGGTCGGTTGATGTGGAAAGGGCTGGTCCTGGTACTGGAGCTATAGAGCAAAGGATTCTCCCTTCCACATCATCAATAGCAAACCAAACCGTCATTGAACGTTCAATCGATCAAAATCCTGCTGCTGCACAAAATGAAGTGCTTGTTCAAAGAGAGTAGCCCATCATAGTTGTAGGTTGTATAGCTTGTAGCTGAGCAATCGTTGCGAGCGTTCGGTTCTGTTTTGTTTTGTTTCGTTTAGTTCCTTGAAGAAGGAAATATTACGCTCCAAGATGATATCGTCACTCGACCATGAAGTAATCTAATATAACAATTTTCATTCCTTTGCGTCCGTCCTTTTTGTGTTTCGCAATGTTCTTAGGTTATTACATTTTGCTTCGACGATTCAAACGGATGTACCATGCAAGAGTATGTGTGCATATTGTATAGTTGTAACTTTTCTTGTACACATAGTTGAGAACAGAACAGAACAGAATTTTCCAAGGACGACACAGAAGCGCATAGGAGTACAAGAAGACAAGATTCCTGCTGATGCTGCAGTTGAAGCCTTATTGTGTGCATTGACTTCAAATGTCCTTTTCAAAGTCCTTGTGGCATATCGATGCATTCTCTTGCGGTATTTAGATGGCGGGCGTGGTGAGAACATCTCTTTCTCCGGTCATAGTCACAGTCAGTCCTTCCATATCCATCCAAGCACTGACCAAAAGGAAGATCTCTATTGGAAGTACAGATATAGTATGTTTCGAACATGTATCTGAATTTTTAAAATTCTTAGAATACATTCTTTTTTTTTTTCGTGGGCATTGCACTGGGAACTGGGATTGAATTTAATAAAAAGATACGATGTGCATAAAGATGTTCTTGTTTTTTTTTTTTTTTATCGAACAAATCTTAAATGCGGCCTTCCTAACCAAACAGAAGAAGATAGAAGTATCTATAGGTTCTTTGCCTCGCATCGTGCTGGAGAATAAGCAGCAATAAAATTGTGTAACATGGGATTTAGTGAATTCAATGTGAAAGGATTATTGAGGATTATTTATTATAATTTGGATATCAACCGTAAATTTAAGGAACTGTAAATATTGCCAAGGAACTTTGTCTAAGAAATTACGTTGTTTTTTTGGGGTTATGGTAAGCTTTTCAGTAATTTTCATAAGAATTCTGGTGTTTCCGAGATTTGTGTGTGTATTATTTATTTTTCAATTTAAAGACCCGTTCACGGTGGATATCTTTGGAAATGTCGTTTTACGATTTAATAGGAATTGTCGCAAGGAGAGCATTTCGGCCATCGACATTGAAAGCACATGAATATAAATCAAAAAGGAACTTTTTTCAGGCGTCGTGGGTAGTTCAAATTGGTAAACGAAATTCGGGAGAATTGGGAACATGCTGCATGAACAGGGAACTAAAGAATCTATAGTCTACCACTAACCATACCGCGCTGGATATGGAGCCAACCTTTTAGTGAGGATAGAAGATCCGATAAAAAATGGAAGAAGAATTTTTCTGCACTGCTTAATGATGACCGCCGTGGTGTAGTGGTTAGTGTGTCGGACTGCTACGCCGAAGGTTCAGGGTTCGATCCCTGACGTTGCCACCTTAAGTTTTTTTCCGGGGTACTGCCTCTTGCGAGGAAGTGACAAATCCTCCAAGAGTAATTAATGTCATGGAAAGTGCTTCTCTGTTAGCCGTTCGGATTCGGCGGTAAATTGTAGGTCCCTTCCATTCCTGCAGAATATCAACGCACACACAGGAATGGTTGAGAGTGTAAGTCACAGGCCCCGGCCCCGCTTGGAGCTGTTGTGCCAACAATTTATTTTTTTATTTTTTAATGATGACGACAATAACACCTCGGTCCTGAGGTCAGGACTTCTAGATGGGATACATACGTTATCTCCAAAAATCAATATCGAAATCAGACGAATTCTCCAACAAATTGTAAGCTCACACGACAAAATCTCCATGGGGAAGGCCGTCCAAACGATAAAATCCCCAATAAATAATTTCTTTTGCCGCTATCTCAAAGTTTTTAATAATCCCCACCATATTTTTCAAGTCGTACTGTAACGAAGTAACCCATTTCCTTCACCGCCACCGATCGCTACGCAACAAAAACCGTAGTCACGTCCGCCGCGCCGCCCCCGATCGCCACGATGCTTTTGCAATAAAAACCATCAAAAGACGACCAACGCTTCCATTCACCATGATGAGTGCACATTACCAGCCAATAATCACCATCACCGACCGCCGCCCCCAATCACCATGATGAGTGCATATTAAAAATCAGCCATCATCACCGACCGCCACCGACCGCCCGCCACAAACACCACGACGTTGAGTGTATATCAGAGACCAGTCAGTGACGCAACACAACTATTATCCTCTATGGAAGCATAACCGACCACCGCCCTCCGCCCCGCACCATGGATTTGGACTATCAACCAACTCCGAACCCATATATGATAGTAACAAGCAGAAACATCCAACAAGCAGAAGGAATTATTTTAGTGCAAGTATTTTTTGTCTTTAATGTTATAATTCACACTTCCTTATTACTGAAATATTCCATAAGTATAAGCAAAATTTGTATGACAAATCAGACTCGAACTCCCAGCCATTGGAATACGATTCTATTTAAATGGAATATCGGGAACAAGAGATCTCAAATCGAAGGTACGCTGCGGGGAATAAAAGCAGAAACCTTACTAAATTTTTGAAGTAAAGGCATTAGGCCATCTGTTTCTTGTCGTTGGGTTGCTGCAGTTGTAAGCTTCACCACGGGCACGGACCAAATTTAGTAGGGTTTGATTATTGTCGTGGAGCGTGTCCTTTCAGGAATCTCTGCAGACCAAAACAGTTTATTGTCGTGGGGCGCTTCCTCTCAGGAATCTCTCTACAGGCCAAGTTTCTTGTCGTGGGGTTGCTGCATTTGTAAGCTTCACCGTAGACCTTCTTTTCAAGAATCTCTACAGGCCAAAACCGTTTACTGTCGTAGAGGCAACTCTACAGACCAAACTATTTAAGATATTATTGTTTAAGTTGCTAAGTCTATTATACACATCGAATTGTTAACTTAGGTTTATTGTTAAGTACGTATATGAAGTAACCTGTTAAGAATATTTTGGTAAGAAAAAAAACATTGTTATTTCGACACTCTTCAACCCTGAGTTTTCGCTTTCTTTGGGGACAACCCTGGACTTCGATGAGCCTACATCAGCTTAAGTATAAAAAAGCATCACAATACCTAAGTTGATGCAGTTTAATTACAGTTATCAATTATAATTAATTATGTTATTAAATAACGGTGGTGACTCCGTCTCCTACAGAAAGAAAAAAAATATTTTTAACTTGGCCAAAAATATGATGTGCAAATAGTTAATCGCGCGCTCGATTTTATTGCTTGATTCACTACTTGCACATCATCGTTTAGGGATTTTCTCTCTTGGATTTTATCTTGGTTTCTCCTTGGGATTTTGTCTTTGGGGATTTTCTTTCTAGGATTATGGCATTTGGTCAAGCCTCACTAACCCCTTCTTGATTTGTTGACATGACCACCTTGAGAGTTAAAATATTTAGGATATGTCTAAACCTCACCTATATTTATAATAAACAGAGATTAGACTGCGCTTCACGAAGTGGTAAGCAGAATTGAAAACTCATTCCATTGCAAGGAATTCAACTTCGCAGAGCTCTTCTCGATATAGAAATAGAAGGGGCCTTTCATAATGCTGAGAACAAAGCAGGCCCTGGACTCAATCAAAATCTAACCACTGACAGTCTGGATCAACTTCATGCTTCGAACCAGACTTGTAATTGCAGAAATGGACGGAAACATGCTTAAAGTTAAGACCTGTAGGGGAGTTTTCGCAGGATGCTTGTCTTTACTGCCTTGTCTGATAATTGTTTGCCAAATCTTAGTCGCTTGATAGAGCCGTAGCGCACGCTGACAACATCGTACAGCTTTAGAAACATTTTTTTCACTAGTCCCACACGATCTTTTTTCGAAAAAGATGGCGACAAAAAGTGCTTAACGTCTTAAATAACGAATTAATTGAAAAGGAGGCTCCACTGGTCATAGAACCATAGTGAACCTTACTGACATAGACTTGAATGTCTGATTCCATTACACCGTACATGAGCTTCAACCTAGTGGCAGTGGCCCTCACTGTTTATACAACAAGGGAAAGCTTTAAGGAGGACCGGGTCATAAGCAACGATCGTGTCTCGGTGTTTACGGTCGGGTCCAAGACAGAAGTTATGGTGGCGATAGGTGTTTCTTCAGCCAACTCTTCCTTAAAAAAAACTACTAGGTTCCTGCAGCGCCTTCTGAGCTGAAGGCTTTGCGATCTTAGAGACCGCGCAATATTGTCCCAGCTGTGAGCCACTAAAAAAAAAACAACATATTTTCATAGACAGTCAAGCAGCCATCAAAACCATCTCTTCAAAGTCAACTAGTGGATACTTGCCGCAAGGTATTGAACATTCTTAATGCAACTAACCCAGTAACCCTGTGCTGGATCAATATGATGTAGAGGTAAATGAAAAGGCAGATAAAATGGCCAACATTCTTCACTTGAACCAAGTCACATAGTCTCGATACAAACAGTTGAAACTTATTCCACTTGAACTGGGGAAAAATAGAATTCAAGAAGTTTCCTCAAATCCGCAAACGATAGATGATCGATCCTGGATAAGCACTAGTCGAGTATCGAGGAGGAATCTATGTCCGAAAACCTCCCAAAGAAAAGTACTGAGTTCTTCCTCAAGTTAAACAGGGCTCACCTATACTTGTTGATTGGAATCCTAACGTGTCAAAATTCAATGGGGAAAGCAACGAAAAAAATTAGTTAGTCTGCCATACTATCATTATTCGTTAATCCCGATACCTGGCATCTGTTCGGCGGTGTGGGTGAGAGTGGTTAGGCCAACAAAGGTCAAACAAGTGGGGTATTTGCTTATATTGACTTATATTTCAGAAACAGTGAGCTTTAGACAAAAACCTTATGCTACAAACTTATAGCTTAGTAAATTTTAAGAAAAATTGCTAATGAAACTTTTCGCATGCCATTTACCATTTAGAAGTTAAATCACTTCAAAAATTGTATATGGTTCCTAAAAGTATGCAATGTTTTTTATGGGGCTTTACTACCAAAATTATTTGTGAAAGAATTTTTAGAGATCTAGATTTGGTGTAGAATCTTAGCTTAATCTGTACATATTGAATTCAAATATAGCATTGCTCTTCCTTAAATCCGGCCCTGTCTGGTGCGTTAAGGCCCTAGTTCATAGATTCCTTTGGTCCGTTGCGCCAAAGGAGGGGACATTTTAAAAGTTAAAAGTTCGGCTACATTGACGCGTTGCATATGGACCACTTCCCATAAGAACACGTGTATTTAATGGGGCTGTCAGTTGGCGTAACAAACAAACGGATTCTATGGGCTGCTAGGGCCTTTACGCGTAAAAGCAAATCACTTTAAAAACTGAACAAAGTCGTTTCAATCAAATTTCAGGACACATCAAGCTGCTATGCAATAAGGTTTCTTAAAACTACAAAGTTTTGATAAAACATAAGAAAATTACTTTGAACATTTTGCGTAGTAGCTTTGGTATTGATTTTTTTATTTCAAAAATTATTGCTTAAGAAATAACTTTGAGCGAGAATATCTGCGGATGGTGTTGGCTTCTTAAACAAATTGCAAATCCACATCAACTCTCAAAGAAAGTATATCTGACTCAACGTTTCGAAAAAGTTTCCGTTTCAAAAACACTTAAGTAAACAAACACACGAAACTGTTTTAAGGATATTATATTTTCTTTTTCTCCATTTTTGTTTCTTTTAATATTCCGAATTCCATGACGATGCAATGAATTTTTATCTACTTGCTCTCTCTGGAAAGGAAGGTGAAGTTGTCACTGTGATGGGACAATTGTTTTGAAATCACTTTCCAAAAAGGATTTTCGCTAAGCAGAAACGATTTGCGGTGTGATGCAGGCAGGAGAATAATGTTTGTGCGAAGGCAAAAGCATATCAGAAAAACAGTCACACGAACTGAACATGACTTTTTAAAAGAAGATTAAAGTGTTTCCTTGCAATGATTTGTGTGTTAAAGGATTCACGGGAATGTTTCAATCAGTTTAAGTTGGTGGAGTTACTTAAGGATATGTACTAAATAAACCTGCCTTCAGGAAAAAGAGTGAATTTAAAA
This sequence comes from Platycheirus albimanus, assembly GCA_916050605.2. NCBI lineage: Eukaryota > Metazoa > Arthropoda > Insecta > Diptera > Syrphidae > Platycheirus > Platycheirus albimanus. The sequence continues at coordinate 297,763,125 of OU696696.1, read as the reverse complement.
TATTAAGAGAAAACACTTCCTTTAATAAATGTCAATCTTTCTTAAGGATCAGAAGGGTTAAATTGATGGTTCAATAAAATATGTAAAAATATTAGGACTTGGTGAAGGACAAGTCAACTGAACATACAAATTTTAATCCTATTTCAATAATAGCGTTCGAAATCGCCTTTCGTATTAAAATACGAAACTATTTGTTCATAAAATGGAAAATTAATTCTGTGGCATGACAGCCCAAGAACGAGCCAACCCCTAGTAAATAGCACTCTAAACCGAGTTGATAGATGTTCTGCAGAAATGGTATAGGGTAGGGACCTTCAATTTGTTACTCAATTCTTACGGCTAGCAGAGATGCACTTCTCAATTATTGCAAGATTTAATCAAGAAGGATTTGTAACTTCATCGCAAGAGACAATATCCCGAAAGCAAGCTTAGAAGGAGTTTTGGATTGAATCTCTTGATTTTCGGCGTGACAATCCGTAACACCAATCACTAGTCAGGAGTCAGTCAGAGAAATTTTTTGAACTTAACATTAAATTTTTAGCATGTTTTGTTGAATAAGAAACGGTTGTGCATGATCAAAATTTAAAAACCATTTACCTTGCATCGTGTTTGCATATAATCAAAGCTAAGACGGTAGTTTAAGAGTTAACCCACCGATTTTCATGGATTAAATAAAGCTGATCCGCGGATCAAGGATTTTAAAAAGAGGTTCAGTGCTCAACCGCTTTTGTACAACTGATACGAAATGTTTATTTCTGGACGCCATTAATTATCACTGCTTAGTGTTCTTCTTTCATCGTTGTTTCATGTTAGAATTTTCGAACATTGTCTGCGATAACGCACATTTTAATAGATTAAAACGCTGGTCTTAAGGCCCTGACCCATAGAATCCATTGGTCCGTTGCGGCAACGCATCCGTTGACGTTTGCCGGATCGCCGGATTGGGGGTGACCCAATGAATGCGTTGACGTTCCATTTTTGCCTCTTTTTTTTCTTCGAACATGCTGCAAAAAATTATGCTTTACATAATTACAACTGCAACCAAAACCCTTAGAAGAAGAAATATGTTTCTCTTCTTCAATGCCAAAACGAAATCACTTCAATCGAAAAAAATTGCTGTCAACCAGCTGTCAACGGATTGCCGGAGAAGAAAAAGTTAAAAGTTCGGCTACTTCTGTCCGTTGCGTTGCCGCATGCGTTGTCTATGGACCACTTCTCGTAAGAACACGGGTATTTAATCGAGCTGTCAGTTGATTTGCCGGACGCACGGACGCAACGGATTCTTTGGGTCGGGGCCTTTAGAGCTCAATCTTTTTCTTTGTGATAATGTTGCTCCATTCTGCTTTACTCTAAGAGCATTAAGTCAGCCCCTTTGGTGCTTGGTGATGAGGGTTGATTGGTTTCGTTATTAACTGAATGTACCCACAAAGTGGCAACACTGACGACAGGTTAAAGAAGTGGTGGTTGGCAAATGGTTTGGAGATCTCTTGCGGTTCCAATTCGATTCCTATTCGTTGGACAGGCGGTCTATTTTCATTTTTGCTCTAAGTGGAAAATACCGGTAACTGTCATACAATCATCAACAAAAAGTTTGATTTTCACGAAAACTGTAACGATTTTGATGAAACTTTCACGATACAATTTTTGATGTATTGGCACATCTAGGCAGCAAAATTGATCGTAATCGTCACGAAAAATGGCATGACGCTCGGACGCCATCCGGCCAGTAAAATCTTTGATATAACACACAAAAATGAACAATGTCGATAATTGACATAAATGGTGGGTGGTTGTAGGTGGGCTGGGCTGGTTGGTGAGGGGTGTGTGGGGGGGGGGACTGAAGACAAAATTGTGGATTGTCAGAAATGTTGGATGGTTGGTTGTAGGAGGTGGGGGTTGCTATTGGGAGGATTTGATTTGGGGTGGTGAAGATGAGACTTAGGCCTAAATCATAGGCCTAAATGATAGGCCTATAGTAATGGGCCTATAGTCACATAAAACTATAGTCATACGCCTATAAGCATAGGCCTATAAGCATATAAGCATAGGCCTTTAAGCATAGGCCTATAAGCATAAGCCTTTAAGCATAGGTCTATAAGCATAAGCCTATAAGCATAGGCCTATAAGCATAGGCCTATAAGCATAGGCCTATAAGCATAGGCCTATAAGCATAGGCCTATAAGCATAGGCCTATAAGCATAGGCCTATAAGCATAGGCCTATAAGCATAGGCCTATAAGCATAGGCCTATAAGCATAGGCCTATAAGCATAGGCCTATAAGCATAGGCCTATAAGCATAGGCCTATAAGCATAGGCCTATAAGCATAGGCCTATAAGCATAGGCCTATAAGCATAGGCCTATAAGCATAGGCCTATAAGCATAGGCCTATAAGCATAGGCCTATAAGCATAGGCCTATAAGCATAGGCCTATAAGCATAGGCCTATAAGCATAGGTCTATAAGCATAAGCCTATAAGCATAGGCCTATAAATCATAGGCCTATAAGCATAGGCCTATAAGCATAGGCCTATAAGCATAGGCCTATAAGCATAGGCCTATAAGCATAGGCCTATAAGCATAGGCCTATAAGCATAGGCCTATAAGCATAGGCCTATAAGCATAGGCCTATAAGCATAGGCCTATAAGCATAGGCCTATAAGCATAGGCCTATAAGCATAGGCCTATAAGCATAGGCCTATAAGCATAGGCCTATAAGCATAGGCCTATAAGCATAGGCCTATAAGCATAGGCCTATAAGCATAGGCCTATAAGCATAGGCCTATAAGCATAGGCCTATAAGCATAGGCCTATAAGCATAGGCCTATAAGCATAGGCCTATAAGCATAGGCCTATAAGCATAGGCCTATAAGCATAGGCCTATAAGCATAGGCCTATAAGCATAGGCCTATAAGCATAGGCCTATAAGCATAGGCCTATAAGCATAGGCCTATAAGCATAGGCCTATAAGCATAGGCCTATAAGCATAGGCCTATAAGCATAGGCCTATAAGCATAGGCCTATAAGCATAGGCCTATAAGCATAGGCCTATAAGCATAGGCCTATAAGCATAGGCCTATAAGCATAGGCCTATAAGCATAGGTCTATAAGCATAGGCCTATAAGCATAGGCCTATAAATCATAGGCCTATAAGCATAGGTCTATAAGCATAAGCCTATAAGCATAGGCCTATAAATCATAGGCCTATAAGCATAGGCCTATAAGCATAGGCCTATAAGCATAGGCCTATAAGCATAGGCCTATAAGCATAGGCCTATAAGCATAGGCCTATAAGCATAGGCCTATAAGCATAGGCCTATAAGCATAGGCCTATAAGCATAGGCCTATAAGCATAGGCCTATAAGCATAGGCCTATAAGCATAGGCCTATAAGCATAGGCCTATAAGCATAGGCCTATAAGCATAGGCCTATAAGCATAGGCCTATAAGCATAGGCCTATAAGCATAGGCCTATAAGCATAGGCCTATAAGCATAGGCCTATAAGCATAGGCCTATAAGCATAGGCCTATAAGCATAGGCCTATAAGCATAGGCCTATAAGCATAGGCCTATAAGCATAGGCCTATAAGCATAGGCCTATAAGCATAGGCCTATAAGCATAGGTCTATAAGCATAAGCCTATAAGCATAGGCCTATAAATCATAGGCCTATAAGCATAGGTCTATAAGCATAAGCCTATAAGCATAGGCCTATAAGCATAGGCCTATAAGCATAGGCCTATAAGCATAGGCCTATAAGCATAGGCCTATAAGCATAGGCCTATAAGCATAGGCCTATAAGCATAGGCCTATAAGCATAGGCCTATAAGCATAGGCCTATAAGCATAGGCCTATAAGCATAGGCCTATAAGCATAGGCCTATAAGCATAGGCCTATAAGCATAGGCCTATAAGCATAGGCCTATAAGCATAGGCCTATAAGCATAGGCCTATAAGCATAGGCCTATAAGCATAGGCCTATAAGCATAGGCCTATAAGCATAGGCCTATAAGCATAGGCCTATAAGCATAGGCCTATAAGCATAGGCCTATAAGCATAGGCCTATAAGCATAGGCCTATAAGCATAGGCCTATAAGCATAGGCCTATAAGCATAGGCCTATAAGCATAGGCCTATAAGCATAGGCCTATAAGCATAGGCCTATAAGCATAGGCCTATAAGCATAGGCCTATAAGCATAGGCCTATAAGCATAGGCCTATAAGCATAGGCCTATAAGCATAGGCCTATAAGCATAGGCCTATAAGCATAGGCCTATAAGCATAGGCCTATAAGCATAGGCCTATAAGCATAGGCCTATAAGCATAGGCCTATAAGCATAGGCCTATAAGCATAGGCCTATAAGCATAGGCCTATAAGCATAGGCCTATAAGCATAGGCCTATAAGCATAGGCCTATAAGCATAGGCCTATAAGCATAGGCATAGGCATAGGCATAGGCATAGGCATAGGCATAGGCATAGGCATAGGCATAGGCATAGGCATAGGCATAGGCATAGGCATAGGCATAGGCATAGGCATAGGCATAGGCATAGGCATATGCTTAAGCTGTAAAAATCTTCTACAATTATACTTCAAATTATGACATTGATAAAGCATTGCTTCCCGATCGATCAGCGAAATCAAGCATCACTGCGCGTGGTTAGTAGTTCGAATGGAGGACCGTACAACAACAAACCACGGAGCTGTTGACTGTTGACATATGTTGTTCTCTCTTCTGTTCTGTCTCTATGTTTGTCTTGTGTTTGTCTGGGCCTATGGTCGTTGTCACCCATGCCTGACAAAAAAAAAAAATCTTTCATTTAATTTTATATGAATCAGGGAAGTAGAAACACTTAAATAATATAGGTAGATGAAAAAAAAAACGACTTCAAAATGATGTTCCTGACTTGTGAATGGGAATCTTACAAAGTATGGAAGCTGTTATGCCTGTTTTCTTGCAAATTACAGAAATATGCTTAATAATGAAATCCAGGTTTCGTTGATCAAAACTTAGCAGCAGTTTTAGATACGTCTATGGATACAGCCCATTCTGTAATTCTAATTATAATAAAAAAAAAAAATAAGATATAATAAATAAGAATAAGTTTGACATGTGCCTTGTGCCTTTCGGAAATTTTATCTGTACTTAAAAATAGATTTTTCGAAATTTTTCTGATAGCGGTAGGTACCTCTCATAGAACCGGTTTTTTTTTTCAAATTAGATTTTCTCTGGTTGAGACCTGTTCAAACTGGTGCCTTTGAAGGGACGGTTTTTTTCGTTCTGGAATTGCTCCAAAATGGCTTAATCGATATTGATTAAAATCAAAATTTAACGAACTAATGTCATTTTTGATACAACCGCATTTTTACTTCCGGTTAAAAAAAATATCAAACAATCAAATTAGACATTACGATGATAGAAAAATCCAAAAAAGAGGGTGCCGACAATTTTGTCTGTTTGTATGTCTGCCTGTCTGTCCGTCTACCTGCATCGTCAGCGTCACCTACAGTCTAAACGGCTTAAAATTTGGTATACAGTAGTATTATTATGACGTCCTAAATGAAGGTTTTTGGAACTAGCAAATTTAGCTCTAAAACTAACGGGACCTCCCATTGATTTTTAATGACAAACTCATTTTTCTCAAAAACGGCTCCTACGATTTTGATACAACTTTTTGAATGATGTTTTTTGAGTAAACTTTATGTTTTGGTTGGAACAGATTTTTCAGGAAAAGTCTTATAACGGTACCTCCCATACGCCCGGTTTCTTTAAATCAGATTTTCTCGTAACCCACTTGGTGAATTCCGATGAAATTTTTAATGTGATAGCTCTTTTATAAACGAAAAATAAGATTAACTCTTTAATTTTTCAAAAAAAAAGAAGACTGATGGTGGACGCGGGTGCGGCGTTGGCGTGGGTGCGGCGTGGGCGCGGCGTGACCGGGCCCCCCTGCGCCACGCGTCAAGCGCCCTTGCTCATTTTTTTTCATATAATTTTTGTTCCCTTTAAATTGTTTGGTATGCGATTTTTTACCAAAATAATTTTCCAAACACTGCACGAATTTTATTTTATTCGTCACTCTGTTAGGTTACTTAAGTTTCAATTGTTTACTTTGTTAAAAATTCCATTAAAAATTTTATACTTTTTTCATTCCAAAGCATTAATTTTTGTTTTATTTTCTAACGATTGGGAGTTAGTTCATTTGGGAAAAACCAACAATGCTCAACTCTTGGGATTTAATTCATATTTATGGGACTAAGTTCATTCTACATTTGGGACATAGTTCCTTAAAAATATGGGAGTTAGTTCACATGAACCAAGTCCCATATTTGGGTGGGAATTGGTTCATTGGGAGTTAGTTGATTTGGGAGCTAGGATGTAGGGCCTACTTGATTTTCTCCAAAAAATGTTTTAACTATCGATTTTTAAGTGATTAATATAATTTTGTCAATGCTTATTTCACAAAATCTCAAGCCCCCAAGAGCATTTTAATACATTAGAGCAAGTTTGTACGACCTAGTCGTGCACTTTATTTCAAATGGCAACGGCAAATTTTGAATTTACTTAAACTTTGAACTAGTACCTAAAAGTTTTTTATAAGAAAACCTCTCAGCTTAGGCCGATATTCCGAAATCTGGTTCTTACGTTTATATTTAAAATTCCATGCTTTGAAAAGGCCATCTATGAAACTGACTCCAATTGGAAATTTATGAGTCCTAAGAAATTCCAACAAGAAGGCAATGTAATTTTCCAAATCAATATTTTACTAATGGTTGCTCCCATATGGCACACGAAATCGACAGAGCAAGTATTCGTCTTACGTGGTCTGCCTCTGCATTTTGATGCAGTAATTGACTGAAGAATTGTATTATTTTTTAAAAATATAAATTTTTCTGTGACCTATAAAAATGGTTAATAAATGAGAAAGGGTAAGGCCTTAGGTGACTTTCCTGAGGGACTCCCTTTTCAATTAGGTTCTTAACTCATCCTTTCGAATCCATTTCTATAGTGATAGAAATATTACTAAGTGATGAATCCACCAGATACAAAATATATCATGAAAAATAATTCCTCAGAAGGCCCAAGGACCCAAAGCTTAATTACAAGAAATTCTATTCTAAATGAAAATTGAGTCTTATCACGGTCCGTTTTTCTGGCTTTTTCAAAATTGAGTCTTCTGTTAACTAGGAAACGATTTGATGGAATTTTTAAAGTTTGTGATGTCAACAAATAGATACCTTCCAAAATACTATTTGTTCTTCGTAAAAGTCAAAGTGAAAGCATATACAATTCCAATTTACATGAAAGCACCCCTCCATATTTCCAAAAGAAAACAAATCAAGAACATATCTTCTTTGTTTAGGCATTTCGAAAGCCAACCTTTTTAGTATTTTTTTTTCTTTCTTCCATTTTTGATGAATACCTCTTCATTTGGTTGACAACTTTGGGTGGGCATGGGCATATTGAAATAATTTTTTTTATCTTTTGTTTAAAATAATAATAAAACAAAATAAAAAAGAAAAAAGAACCTAGTTTATTCGTAATGGGATTTTCATCCTTTGACATATGTTAAGGTTTATTTTGTGGGACTGTTTCATGATTTAAATATCTCGTCCGTCGGCAGCGGGCGTCGTCGTCGGTTGGCCATATAACCTTCTTTTTCAACAACAACTGATGTTACATCGAAATATATCCAATTGGACATTTGTACATATATAATTTAAAATTCTCGAGAAATACCGTTACCTTTTGGGTGTCCTTTTTGTGTATGGTGTGTTGTGTACAGCAAGCAGATGTGTCGTGTCTCAAGGAATCTCCAACTCAACCCAAAGAAACTATACCGAAAATTAAAGGACTTTCCTGATAAATGTCGAAGACATTCATCAAGCACACAACCCCACTCAATACATTAATTTGAATAAAAGGACAATGACAATCGACCGACGGCAGTCCCCAGCCCCCAGCCCCAACCCCCCTGCAGGCTGCAACCCCAAAATCCCCATTAGCCATTAGCCTTCCATAGCGAAATGGATGTTGTATACTCGTACCTATACTATCCCTCTGCCATGTTTTTGTGTGTGTATTTAAATTACAATTTGATTGTAATACATGGCATGGAATTTATAACTCAACCTATCATTTCCGTCAGTTTGGCTTGGACTCCTTTATCCTTATACCAACAAAACAACAACAAAGACTCCACATCCAATCACGATGAGACGATCCAATTGACATTAACAAATGTTCCCAGGAAAAAGAAAAAAAGAAAAGAAAAAAATGTTTCAACATCGCTGCCGCAAGCAGTTTCTGACACTCTCGTCTTCTTATTTGTATTCCAAGTGCGAAAGTCAGCCCCAAGGATATTACTTGAATGGGAAAGACATGAGATTGTAGGTACTTTGTGTGGAAAAAGAAATTATGCCAAACATCCTAGTCTAGGCCAAATGTGCAGTTGAATTTATTTGCCATTTAAGCTTCACCAAATATTATGAGTAATGTGGTCATTAGGTTAAAAAAAAGCATTTTAAAGTTGTTTCAAAAGGCTGTAAATTTGTATGTTGTGTTACGGCGAAATGGGAACTAGGCCAACGTTATTAGGCTACCCACTTTCAGACCAAATTAAATGCACACCTGTGTCGTTCGTACTTGCGCTCTGCGGGCGGTGAGAACACCACAAATTGAACACGTACTGTGTAAAAAATATTTAGAATTTTTACAAGTCAAATATTTTTGGATTTAAATTTTATTTATTGATGAATTAATATTTTTTATTTTAACATGACCTTCGGAAGTAACGGGGGCTGGAAATAGGTACTATGTGAATTCAGTCTACTCAAGGGGTTATGTTACTTGTGTTACATTCAGAGCATTCTGCATTATTGTAGTGTGGCTCCAAAAGAAATTTGAACGTATGACCAAAGTTATAGTTATATCTGAGGCAGATTGATAGTCATTCCTGGCCTGGTGTGAGTATATTACGTCGAATTTGTATCGGAGTATGCTGGGGCATAATCTCTAAAAGTAGCGATAGTTTAAGGTGAGACATACAAAAATTCTGACTTTGTTAATCGCCTTTCGTCTATCATCTATAAAAAAGTGAGGTTAAATTCGTCGGAAAAATAAATAAGAGGGTTGGAAGCCATCATTGATGAAGAGTGTCGTAGATAGAACAGAACCTTGGTGCACCCCAGCATTTAATAGTTTCGTACCAAAAACCAAGCTTTTTTGACAGAGCACTATATCGAATTGTTGCTTAAGGTAGTTCCACACTATCCCACAGTGTAATACGACATGTGAAAAATGTGTGATGAAACAGATGTATAATAGTGTGGAAACAGAATATGACAGCGCAGATCTCATACGATTTGACATGTGCTTAGATCTGAAATATTTTTGATGTGATAACGTCTAATAAACCGGTTTGGAATATATGGGCAGCACGCACAGAAAAATGTCACAGTCACACTGACGTTACCTAGCTGCTTTGAAAGCCTAGAAAGTCGTTAAAGTGGGAGTGGAGGGTGTTGGGTGGTTGGTTGGTTGTGGTGGGAGTGTGTGTGGGGCAGGCGGTGGGTGCTGATGGGGGGAGGGGGGTGGGTGGGTATTGGTAGTGTCGGGAAGAGGAAAAATTGTCAAAAATGGTGGGTGGTTGTAGCTGGTTTGGGTGGTGAGACAAAAATTGTCAAAACTAATGGGTGGTTCCTTGGTGGCTGTAGGTGGGATGGGTGTTTGGAGTTAGGGGTATTTGGTATGATTGGGGGAGGGGGGGGGGAGGTGAATTGGCAAATATGGTGGGTGGTTGGTTGGCGGTTGCAGGTGGTTTGATTGGTTGGCAGTTTTGGTGGTGGCGATTGTTGATTTGATGGGGTGCGATGAAAAAGTTGTCAAAAATGGTGGGTGAGTGGAAGGTGGTGGCAGGTGGGGTAGGTGGTTGGATTTGGGGGATTTGGTGTTGGGATGGGGTTGAGGAAAAAATTGTCAAAAATGGTTGGTGGTTGGTTGGTGGTTTTAGGTGGGGTGGGTGGTTGATTTTATGAGAGGCGAAGAAGAAATTGTTATATAATATAATTGTTTAAAAGGGTGGGCGAGTAGCAGGTGGTGGGAGGGTGGTTGAATTTGCCGTAGGGGCGGGGGGGAATTATCAAAAATAGTGGGTGGTTGGTTGTAGGTAGGGTGGGTGATTGATAGTGGTTAGGAAGGGGGGGATTTATTGTGTGGGGGAGGAAACAATTTTCAAAAACGGCGGACTGTTGGTTGGTGGTGGTATGTGGGAGTGGGAGGTTGGTGTTTGGGTTAAGGGGTGAAGAAAATTCAAACATGGTGGGTGGCTGTAGGTGGGTTGGACATGCCTCAAAATGTTCCATAAAATTGGTACTATGAGTCTTCCTTGGGGTAGAACTATGATTCTGCCTTGGGGTAGATCTTAGGGCTCTGGTCTAAGCCTAATTTGACTCTGCATGCGAGTAAGCTCGTCGTGAAATTAAGACTTAATTGTCAGGTGTTCACGTTAAGCTTATTTTCATCTTGTAGGTGGGTTGGGTATTTGGTGGTTGGAGAGATGCAACCTACACATGAACTGTTTTGCTTACTGGTTATCACGTAAAATTATCGTCCGTAAACCGACTTTACAGACAACCAAGTTTTTTTTTGGGATTGAATGTAAATCCATCACACATACCTTTACACTTTTTTTGACATGTCGTACCACACTGTGGGATAGTCTGGAACTACCTTTATGAGATCAGGCTAAATAATGTAATGCCTGCTTAACAACGACGCTTTGAGCTTCGCTTTGACAGAACGCAAAAGTTCAGACACAGGAATTCGTCTATAATGCTCACAATGAGGAGTTGAGATTTAACGTTACGTTTTGGCATCAAAAGGTAAGTACACAAACCACGTAACATGAAGCGAAGGCGATGCAAACTGAAATATTTGATCATTTGCGAGCGTTTGAATTTCCGAACTACTGTTACTGAATCTGTGTGTTTCCTTTTGAGTTTTTTTTTCCATTTCAAAATGGGTTGATATCCTTTGTCCTCTAGGTGTGTGCATTGATTTCAAAGTTTTAAGCATTTAATCAGAGGATTTGGAACAAATAATACAAAAGTAAGTCTGAAAGGGGCGTGAATTTAACAGGTTGTATCCTAATTCGTAGGCAATATTTTAGACGATGATTCTACATTTTAAGCAAAAAATCGTTTAACAGTAAAGGCCTATCTCAAATTTTGATATCATTTTTTGGGGATTTAGTACTTGTTCTAACGATATAAACTTTGTTAAGTTCCTTATTTTTGAGAGAAAGAATAGCCTTTGTAAATGCGCTTTTAAATAAATTTGATATCTTGTCTGAGTTTTATGAAATGCAGTTTCAAGCCTGTTTCATTTTTCCTTGCTTCGCTAATTTCTTGAATTTCTGGTCGTTTTTCTTTAGAAAATGCTTTATAACCATAGTTTTAGTATTTTTTTTTTAATGAACGTAACATTTGTTAAAATAAAAGTTAAAACAAGTATGCAGGAAAACGCACAGATTTTATGATACTTCGAAAAACCTGCTAAGAAAAAAATTGGAAAAAGGGTCTTATTGCCTTAAGATGCAAAGGTTATGAATAAAATCGATTTTTTATTGGGTTTTGGTAACCTACTTACACATTTTATGATATTTGGGAAAACCGGTTAAAAAGAGTTTTCTGATTTTGCACCTAAGTTTCTAACATAGCTAATAATAAGAGCGGTTTTCAGTGGTTAGCTGGAAATCTTACTTTTGTCACTGCTTCCTCGTACATGTCCATGAACATCCGCACATAGGATTTCTTTTTGAAACTCCTTGTTGACTGAGGATCTCGTGGCAGTACAAGCCACTTTCCCAAATACTTCTATAATTGAAATTTTGATCTGATTTTCTGTATCCATCCTGAATTTCAAGGCAAATAATTATAAGATACTAAAACAAAATATTTGTTTCTTTAGAATTATTATTTTCGATTATTTTATTTACTCAAATATGTCAGCTTTCATCTCGAAGCGTCCGTTAAGCTTGTTCGACGTAACGTACGTAAAGCTAAGGTGAACGCGTTGTTGTGATTCAGCCATTACTTTCTTCAAGGCGATGTTTAGATTGGTTTATGTCATTAATATAAGGGTCTTTCTGTTGTAGATTTCAGCGGCCATGTTGTTTTGGGGACATGTGTGTCAAATCTGTTTTTTAGTAGGTACTCAAGTCAATGATGCCAAATCACCATTGCAAGTTACAAGATTGAATAGCACTTCCAAATTATAAAACTGGTTCGAATATCAATCAACCAACATCTGTACGTAAAAGGAATGCAAGCTGGCTGATCACATGTTATTCCTCGTCGTGCACAAAATCAGTCAATTTTGCAGACTTTAGCTTTCCGAATTTCACGTCAGGACTTAGACCTACATATACCCGTACAAGATTCAACTGACCAAGGAGATCAAAGTTCATGGACATGAACATATTAAGTTTAAGCGACCTTTAAGCCCCTGTGATGTCCATATTGAAAACACCAAATTTTTGGACGAACAAAAATTAATGAAGAAAATACTTAAATATCCCAAAACTAGTAAAAATGATTGGTCATTTGTAGGAAAAATGTAGGTACCTAGACCAAACTCAACTGTGTCTTCGATCTCAAGCACATTCGAAAATGATATACAGAGCGAAATGATCCATCCTGTTCTTGAGAGCATAATCATCGATCAGTTGCAAAATTACTAAAAGATCTCGGTATACACAAACCCACTGGCTCCTACATTGTTCTGAAGAGCTGTGCTTTCCGGCTGGCAAAACCACTGCGTAAGCTTTTCAATATGTCCTTTGCTACGCGCCTCTTTCCGAGTGGATGGAAAACAGGCTTTGTCCAGCCCGTTCCAAAAACAAAATCGTATCTTAATTACCTTTAAACTAACGACCGATTGCGCTTACGTCCCTTCTTCCCAAGGTCATGGAAACTTTGATAAACCTGATAGTTTATCAAGAAATATGACAGAGAAACGGAAACTTCTAAATGACCGGCAGTACCGTTTTCGAAGCAATAGGTTCACTGGTGGTATGATGGTATATCTCACCGGACAGTGGAACCAATCTTTACATCGTTTTAAAGAAACTAAGATTGTTGCGCTGGATATTTCAAAAGCATTTGAAAGAGTTTGGCACCAAGCTTTCCATCGCATTTGACATCGACGAACCCCTTCTTCGATAGATTAGAATTTGCCTTTCGGAACCTTCCAATTCGCTTGGTTTTGGATAGTCTTCAGCTATGCACAAAAAAAAATGCTGGTGTGCCCAAAGGCTCCGTCCTGTCTCCGACTCTTATCCTAATATTACTAAGTAATCGCTTATCTAAGACTTCTAATCCTCATAATTGATTTGCTGACAACAGCACTCTCATCTTCAGATTCGTTTCCAAATTCACATCCATGGATGTGGAACTGCAGCGGCAGCGTATGACAAATGACAAGCGAATTACAATACTGACAGAACTGTCCGATGGGGAACTATCAACCGCGTGGAAGTAAATGCTTCAAAAACTCAATGCTATCTTCTGTCCCTTAACTATAACTCATCGCTACTTTTAAAAACAGAATTCCCATCAACTAACTCTCGAGCCTATATAACTTCAAAAATACTGCTAATTATATAGAGACCCATTTTTCGGACGCACTAGAAGAATGTGGAATGCTTTACCCACCTCGATATATCCATCCCATAGTATGATAATGGATCTTGGAAAACGTATAGAAGTTCAGTTTTTTCATCGAAAGTTCAAAAACAAATAATTGGTTGAGTGAGATGTTATAGTCTCTCAGTCTCTCCTTCCAACTTCTCATCAATTTTTTCAGGGGGAGTTAATACTCTGTTCGGTAGATATGTATGTATGTATAACTTGATTCCCTCTGTTTTTTTCAGTTGAACCTCTTTTGTTTTTCATCTAAATCAACAGGATCGGCCTGCTCATCGGGTGATATGGAATGAAACGCTGCGCTGATAAACCATCAGCTAATGAAATAGGAACTGAATCTTCTTAAAAGCTGACAACAAGTGACAAATTTTTAAACTTCAACGTTAAGACTTACCTATGTCGTCTTAACAATATGAAACATGAGGTAGGTACTTGTATTAACAAAATTTGTTTTATTTGAAAGGCAATCTTGCTGAAACCACATGTCCTTTAGGTCCATATATTTGGGGTCATAAGAATTGAAATTGGGGGGTTGAATTGGTACGGACCAATAACGCTGCTTAAATCCACACTTTCTGCCTGCCTTGTCGTTTGTCGACTGGTGAACCTCATGCCCAAGATGATTTTTCAGCCAAAATTGGAGTCCTCTTGTAAAGGCTCCAAAGCCCAGTCATTTTTTTTTTGTATGGTTTGAAGCTGTTCATTGGCAGAAGTCAGTTCATCCCTTTCAATCCAGAGATTCTGGGATTCTAAAAGTATTTAACATTTCAGAACAAATATTGCAGATGCCCAAAAAGTTACCAGCAGAAATGTAGATTCGGCGATTCTTAGCTCGATTGTCGTTCAGGAACCTTGAATTTTTTTTTTTCATACAATTTGTTAAGGTAGTAATTTCCTCAGATGACTTGGTGCTTCTGAAGACTCTGTCTACGTTATTGCAAAAGTTTGTCATAGATGTTCTCTTTGGTTTCTTAACTTTCCGTTTTGATTATGATTCCCAGTCTATTCACTTTCTTGATGTTTTGGCTTTGGTTAATATAGTTTCAAATTCTTTGAAATTTTAAGATTTAATTTAAAATCACAGGAAACTTTCATCTTTTCAGGCAAACAGCAGATTAAAATTCTATCGACAAATGTCCTTTCTGGAGCTCCAAACTAATGAACTTCAATTTAAGGTTTGAACTATCTGTTTTCAAGGATTTTCCTGAAAAGCATTATTATTGGATTTTGACTACAAAATTTCAACCCCCTTTGTATTTCCTAAATAATATAAGCCATTGAAAGAAAAATCATCCACTTTCATTTCTTTAATGTTCTTCGCACTTGTTCTCTTATACCTACGACGTTATACCCAAACAACAAATAAATTCCAGTCTTCTTTACCTTGCTTTCACAATGACAGCTTTAATCATCTCATCGTATTTCAAAGAGCTCTACACAAGCTATACGACTTTAATTTAAAAGGTTGCTTAAAGGATTGCTCCACTTATGCCTTCTATTTATCTTCAGAGCACTTGTCTCTTTGTCTGTTTGATTACATGCGTTTGTTCCGGGTTAACTCAAACACTACACAGATATAGAGGAAATATGGAGAAAAAAAAAAACATGAAAGATCCTTTGTGTCAGCATTTTTCTACACTTCAGCTCAAGCCCCGCTGAATCCTTTACCTTGATGTCAGATGATAAAAAAAAAACAAATAACAAAGACCTTCTTCTACCAAAACGATTTGGCTAAAAGCCAAGGATTAGATTAAAGACCAAAATTGCACATACTCATTATTACGTATATAAAAACCGCCTGCAAACGCCTCCGTTAAGGCTATTTTCAAAGTCCTGATAAGAAATTTATTTACGTGCATCATTTCAGGAATAATTAAATGTCAACGCCTTTTCCAATTAGCATTGAGGCTAACTTTTGTACAAATTAATGTAGGTAGGTGCCTACATCCTTCACGGAAACATTCCGCATCAACACCCAAGTCACGTGCTCCACCAGAGCCAAACAGAAATAACAGAAACAGAAACATAAACCGAATCAGCATCAACACCATCGCAACCCTCCTCTTCCAAAAAAAAAAAAAAATTAGATAGACCGACAAAAATAAAAAGGAACGAAAAAACTTTTTTTTTTTTTTTTTTCATTCAAAGAACTCATCATTCGCTCTGTGTAATTCGCCGACTATAACCGAATGATTTCAATAAAGATACATTCGCTGTTGAATGAATAACAAAGAAGGACCATATCAACTCGAATTTTGTGCTTACAATTTCATCATCATCATCATCATCAACATCATCATATATATACTGAGCAGTACTTAACAGGACTATAGGTACCTACGTATACTATGTTTGGAACGGATACGGATGAGGACGGGAGATGCTTTCTTTTTCGCCATTTTCCTTGCCGCCAATGCCAAGTGAATTTGTTCGCAATCTTCTCGGGAAAAATCATATTTGCATAGGAATGGAATCCGTTCATTTCCCTTGGGTGTTATTTTCTGTTCGTTTTGTTGTGACTTGTGCGAGTAAGAGTTAGCGGGAAGGAAGCGCCCAAGTAAAATAAGAAGAAGAAGAAGACGAAGAAGTAGACTATAAGAATGTAAATCAAGAAAGGACTGTTAATGCGAACGCCTTCGTCTCTCAGCATCATCGGTTTGTAAAACACGCACAAGATCTACCCTAGGTTGCCCTTTCCATTTTGTATCTTATTCCACAAATATTGGTGCAAAAAAATTATAGGTAGGAGGTATAAGAAAGAAACAGAAACAGTTCTTTATCTTGAACTTTGCTGCCAATGTTGCCAAATATAGTTTAATTTTTTTTTTTTACAAGAAATCACTCGAATTCTTTTTATCCGCTAAGTTAATTGTGGTTTCTTTTTGGGATAGCACAGGGTGGGACATTTATTGGTTTCTCTTTAAATCATTTGTTATTTTGACACTGACAGCTGTCTCCCGGTGGAAATCTTGACAGAAAGTCAGTACCATAAAGAATACTACTTTCTTATAGTACGACTAGAAAATGAGTCTCTATACACAATACTTCCGAAGTAAGGCTTTGGGAGATTGGTGGGTATTCCTAGCGGTGCGTCTGTTACGGGGAAATTGTTTAGGGGGAGGAATGCGTCTGGCTATTTCGCTGGAGCACTGTTTATAAAAGTAGCCATTAAATAAAGTGGACAAATTGACATTACGGCGATTTTCAGTTCAAGTGAATGATCATTTCACCTATCAATTTGAATGCTTTTTTCTGTAATCTATCTAGGATACACCTACACCTCAGTTATACGTACGTCGGGTATTCACATATGTAGTTGCAGTTCAATGTAAGAATTAGTTAACAGCAGCAGAGATAAAGATGACAGCTGGAGTAACAAATTTTGATCATAAGAAGTACGAAATCTGAAGATGTCTTCACGTAAATTTATCTTGCGAAGAATAGGGCGCCACACGTTTATCTTGAAAACCCGTCAAAAAGGCAACGTTCCAGTACGATCGCGAGGGAGAAAAAGAAAATGCAGGCCCAAAAACTCCTGCTACAAATGCAGCGACAACCGGTATTTTGTTGGTCTCATAAATGGAACAATCCAAAACTGGTAGACTTGTCGACGCTTTCTGAGGTAAACCCGGTGAACGGTCAACCCCACATAAACGTAAGATTGGCTGTACGTGAATACCTGGCAGTAAGCCTTACCTTGACGGTGGACCTATCCACGACTTCGGAACCTTGAGGTAAACGGTCCTTAGAGTTTGCAATCAGAGTACCTCATATGTAGGTATGAGAGGGTTGCGTTCGGGAGCCCGTTTTTCAGAATCCTGTTTTTTAAAATCCTGTCTTTATAATCCCGTTTTTTAAAATACTTTTTTTAAAAATCCCGTTTTTATAAAATCCCGCTTTTAAAATCCTGTTTTTTACCATCCCGTTTATTAAATTCCCGTTTTTATAAGCCCGCTTTTGGAATCAACACAAGGTGTTTTATTTTAAAAATCACGGCGATTTTTAAAATAAAACACCTTGTGTTGATTCCAAAAGCGGGATTGAATTTATTTTACAGCCCAATGCTGATGATGATGAGGTGACATAATGTTCATGGGCGTTATGTCGTATGAAAGGAGACAAAAAGAAAACAAAAAACAAATATTTGGAGAAGTTTTTTTTATTGATTTTGTAATTTAACAAATAAAAAAATAAAGAACATAGAACATAACAAAAATGAGGTTTCAAGATTTTAGATATTTTTTCGAAATATTAAGATTAAAGTTTTATATTGTGAGCTATACGGCGCAAAAAATCTGTTTTAGTCATTGATTTTCTATCTTTAATTATTTTAGATATTGCTCTAGAAACGGGCTAAGCGGGATTAAACGGGATTTTGAAAATCGGGCTCACGAGAAACGGGATTCTGTTTAAACAGGATTATTAAAAGCGGGATTTTAAAAAAGCGGTACTTTAGAATCGGGATTTTAATTTTTTTTTGCGGGATTATAAAAAACGGGATTTAAAAAAACGGGCTTCCGAACCGCTCCCGTATGAGATACTTAAGTTACTGAGTTTGTAGTTTCACCATATATTGGTTATCAGATACCAAACTTTTAATCTATCAGCATAACCCAGCAAACGAAAACTCAGCAACTCTACCGTACACCACAACATCCACCACGAGACCTCCCAAATGCGTCTATCCCAGTGTTACAGCACCTCCTCAACCAAAAAATACGCCCGAGGGTCACACAATTTGAAGACAGTCGGCGGGCATCTGTAATCCCGTGTTAGCTATAACGTTTATGCCTAAACAATTCCGCTACCGAAGCAACTTGAGGTACGGTCCTACAACCAAGGGCCCCCTCCCATCTCTTAATTATTTGCTACGTCCTCAATGAACCAGGATGCTCATTGATTCATAAAACATTTAATTATAAATGCATGCTATGTATTATGAGCGTCACTAAAAATGACGAACACTTGCATACCAATACTCATGTAACAAGACCTCAGTCTTGAACGTAAATGAGTAGTCGTTCGAGTATCTTCCGATATCTCTCTCTAGGTAGGTATCATTAATGATGTTGCATTTCTATTACTCTGTCTGCTTCAGAGATAAGGCTAGCAGGACACCATCTGCTAGGTGGTATTCATAGATTAATCTACCACCAGCTTTTAAGGATAGACTATGCAAAATATCCTTTACATTTTCTTGAAGATTCATCTTCAAACTGTAATGGTCAAAGACCGTGCTCTCGTATCTGTTTCGAGCATCACTTGCACTGTATAATTAATGAATAATGTCTCCATACCATTACCACGTACCCATTTCTCAGGCAGATGGAAGTGCTGCACATCTACCCTAGGCCGCGCGCAATTATCCAAGTTAGTACTAGCTGTCTTCAGATCCATAAGTACCACTCAGACCTTACTAGCTACTTATAACTTGTTTATATCGGATACCACGGAGAGGTATGCGCTACGACACATGTTCACCCAAGTATCGATGTATGAGTTGCCCCACACAAAAACCTCGCTTCGGAACTTATCCGACGGTCAACCCCCCAGCAGTTGGAGAGTTTTGATCCACCTAAGGTAATAACTCCGCTAAAGTTGAGTACCTTCGTCAGGGTTTCAAAACGATTTGGTGTTGCTCTAAATAAAGGACAAGTTGAGTTTTTCAACGCAAGTGCTCCTAAGACTTATGCAATGTATGCTTACCTTACCTTGATTACAAAATTAAGAATTTGATGATCTCACGGAAATAGCCGAGACCAGTGGTTTCTTATTTTATTTAGAAGCATAGACGGTAAATTCCTCGCAAAGCATAAGGCGCAAGGTTTTACAATTATGTGGCTCAGATTTCATCATAACAGTTGTCCTACCTATTTGCTCTGGTGTTGCAACCTGTTAAGTTACACGATTGAACAGTACTTCTAGGCGTAAAACTTTATGTTATCTAAATGAGTGCTCATAAGTTGCGCCAATCTTACGGTAGACGTGGTGGCTCTTCATTCGTCGACTGTTTAACGTTGGGTGGCCAAATTTGACACTTATGGTTCTGTAATCAATCAACCAACATCCGTTCTTCGAAGGAACTCAAGATCGGCTGAGAACATCACCGCAGTTCGTAAAAGTGTAAAGTTTCAGAACCCGATAAGCAGTCGATTCTCGCCGTGCACAAGAACTCGGCCTTCGCAGACTTCTACTTTGCGTAGATGATCCTGACATGCGCTGAATCAGGAACTCAAAAATTGTGAATATACAACTCCGTTTTTTTCGAATACTGGGCTTGAGAGCGGGTAGGGGAGGGGGTTGGCTCGTCAATATTATTGGTTTCCTTATCGAGGAATATCTTGAATATTCCATCAGAACAGCTTTCCCTTTAATGAGCGGCTCGTGAGACATATACTGGGTATTATTTAAGAGGTATAGAGCCTTAAGTTGGCAACACTATTTTAACTGGCGGCCATTTTGTCAGCTGTCAAGTGATTTACGTTTGGTTTGGCATTTTAACCTGAATAGACCGACATCTGAACAGCGCTTCCAAATTGTAGAGACTCGAAACGAAATTGCTTTGTTGAATGGCTACGTCAATAAATAAAACTGCCGTATTTGGAGTGATGATAATCCTCAAGTAGTGTGTGTTGATACATCGTTACATCCACGAGAACTGACTGTTTGATGTGCTTTTTGGGGGGAATAATTGGTCCGTACTTCATTAAAAACCATGCTGGACAGAACGTTACAGTTGATGATGCCGTTATACTTTTTGGTTCATCAATTGAACAACCATGATGTGCAGGAGCTGTGGTTTCAAGAAGACGCCGCTCGTGCCACAATTGATTTGTTGAAGGAAACGTTCGGCGAGCGCATAATTTCACGTCTTGGTCCTGTGAATTGGCCTCCAAGATCGTGCGGCTTAAGGCCGCTCAACTACATATTTTCTGTGGGGATATGTTAAGTCTCTAGTCTTCGCCTATAAGCCCGAAACTATTGACCACTTGGTGGATAACATTCGCAGGAATTTTTGGAAATGTCATTGAAAATTGGACCTCCAGGTTAGAGCCAGCTGGGCGGTCATATACCAGAAATCATATTTAAATTATAATGTCTTTCGAATAAAGTATATTTCATGTCAACTTAAAAAAAATCATCTTTGTTTTATTCCATTTCAAAGTTTTATACCTCTAAAAAATACACCCTATATTAGCTTGACGAAGATCGTTTTAGGGTTAGATTTGTACAGCAATTTTTTTTCGTTTGCTCATAGGAACAATGAAGTGAAGGTAACTAAGGTATCTAAAACCCGTGGAACTAATGGATCAATTTTTGTTAACACTTAGCTAGCTTTATAAGCCGTATATAGGACATTTCCATTTATCGCTCTCTGTTTCTCAAGAACGGGAAACATTATAAGATATTTTTCAAGACCATTTTTGTAAAAAAATTTTGTGCCTTTAAACTATTTTCAATCTTTTAATGTCATTTAAAGGAAAGGAATGTTATATTTTCACAAAATTGGTTCTTGTGACTTTTGACGTTGAATAGAATGAGTTAACTAATTAAAAAAAGCTAGAGTGCATTATTCGCTCTCTAACTGACATACATTTAGTATCTGTTATATCTTAACTTCGGAAATGTCAAAGTACAATTTAAACTTGCCGCCATTTGCAAAAATTATTATTTCATAAGATGTTAACTTTTGCGACTCCTTGTAACAAGTAAATACCTTCTATTCAAAAATTATTGAACTCATATAATTTACCTCAGTTGGCAATTATATTTTGGACAGAGTTGGTGTGACTGAAGAAATAAACTAAACACGAAGTCGACACGGCAGTGTGGCGTGGCGGCAACAACGATGCGAGCGGCACGGAACATGAAAGGCGCTAGCAAAATCGACCCGCAAACGAATTCGTTTGAATTATACAATTTCGTGACACAGAACGATTGTGTCACTGTTAACTACCACCGACAGACACGCCCGTTATAGTGGGTGGACAAAAACACTCAAACTTACGCATTTTTTTTTTCTGTTATAGCATTCGTATGCCATCCTCTCTTTGTTAGAAAAAAAAAAGATGAAAACTTTTGTGCGAATGTTTATGTTGTGTATTTATACGGAACGTACCCTCCTTGCTGAATTTGCATTGAAAATGTGTTTATTTTCTCAGTATTTTCTTCAAATATCCTGTCTCACCATTCAGCAGCCCATATAGCCATCAGAATCCGCACGAGGACGACTTGATGCCTTCCTCATTTACAAACACAACTTGAAGAAAACTTGTTTGCCATCCTGACACTCTGTTGACATCGTAATTTTTTTTTATTCTATACGAGGACGAACGACGAGCACGAGGACTTGATGACTTGCTGTTATTGCGACGAATACGAAGACGACGACGACGACGACGAAAACCCAACATTATTAGTCCATCACCTCAAGATGTTGCGAGCAGACCCTTTGTTCCGAATGTATAATATGATGAAGAAAGGAATCAGGGATGTCCTGGCCTCACCTCGCATCGCCTTGCCTGCTAGCGTTGCAAAACTCTGTCTGGATTGGAATGGCGAAATTTGAATTTGAATCTGAATTAATCAAATCTGCTGTTCGTTGGTTGAAAGTGTTTTCGACTTAACTCAAGGAAGATAATTCTGCAGGCGCAATGCAACAAGCCCACCGACCGGCAGCGGCAGCTTGTCTGCGAAAAGTCTATACCACTGCAGCATATGCCGCAACTCGCAAGTGATTGATGACGCATCCTGCTGATGGGCTCCACATCCACACATATGAGGAAGTTCCTTACACATCCATTCCTTAACAAAAATATGATGAATGATGAAAATCCTAGAGAAAGGATGAGAAACAATTAAATTTTGATGAAACATGAATATACTGGGTAAAGGACCAATTGCCAAAAATGTAAGAAAAAAAAAATGAAAGGACGACACGAAAGGTTTAAGAAATACAAGGAGCGGCCGCGCGCGTATAGACATTTAAGGAGCAACGTGACGCGGTAAATGTCTTGCATTCGTAATTTTAGTCCTTGGAAGTCATAAGCGTTCCCCAAACCCAAACCAAATCATCATCATGGGTAGAACTCGCTGGCGCTGGTGTGGCTGTGAGCTGTGTCGAATTGCATAGACACAGACACACTCCTCTTCTTGACTGCTGTGTTCATTTTGAAGGGCGAATGTAAATTTGTTCAAATGATTTGCATAAGTTTTATATTCTGCATGCCAAATGTAAATTTAAGAACTCGCTCTTCATTTTGTACAACACCAGCTACAGCTACAAGCTATACAAAGGTACCTCTTCCTTTTGATCCTTTTTATGTATAAAAGCAAGAAGCAACCTGTTGTTGCTTGTTACGAGTATAATATAGATGGAAGGAAATTTATTTTCTGAAGAAACCTTGTGCGGCGGCTAAATTTATTTAACTGGGCCAAATTGCACAATGATTGAAACTTTACTCGTAGTTCAAGAGGATGTAGTATAAGTCGTGTCTGGAAATTTACATCATGGACAAGGGCGTTTTGCTATCTGTCGAATGTCAAATCCCTCGAAGCTCTCTCTGCACATAGTTTACAATGTCTTTTGGCTCAATAAACATAAATATAAAACAAGTATGGTCGTAGCAATTTCCGTTGTCGTGCTATGGTGGTGTGGTCATAAAAACATTGCGGGCGGCAAAAGGACATAAGTCTTCCGGATAATATATATACCTAGTATAGCCATGGCTACTCCCAAGTTGAGGATTTATTCCTAGGTTCGTTTGGTTTTTTTTTTTTTTCACTTTTCAAGCTGTAGATTTGACGAGGGCGATGACAATATACGAGCACAACAACGGTCATATATTCAGGAGTTATTCAGTGTACCTTCGAATAACAATAGTGTCCCACACAATGTATACGTATAGACTTTAGAGGTGCCTTTAGGATGATGAAGAGTCATATATAAGTTTTCATTACCATCATGGGTCTTTTCGAATCTATATAAATTCGGATCCACATCCACATTGTGAAAGCTGTTCGGGGCAGGCGGATGTTTGGCATTTGGCTGGCTCGTAATGTGTTTTCTATATCGGAACGGAATGATTAATGGACAGCGAGATTCCAGCGCGCGCAGAGTAGTCTCAATGTGTGTGTTCAAGTTGAAGTTTATGTTATCTGATTTGTAAATTGAAAACTGTTTCGATGGGCGCAAATTGATAGGAAGATTGGTTCTTAAGGCTACTTTAACTTATAAATTCAATGAATATTTTGTCTTTCATTATTTTCGTGTCGGAATTAAATGTTAAATCATTTGAATACATGCAACTTGACAGTAACATTTTTTTTTTTTCATATGCGAAGAAACTCATATCTCGAATTAGCATATCAGCATATCATACAAGCGTTTAGAAAAGTTGGATAAGAGATTTGAGGAATTTCTCATTCGACTTCGACGCTAATTGGTTTAAAAAGTCTTGATTTTGTAATGTATGAGTGAAACATTCAGCCGGATAAAGCATTCCACATTCGTGTAGTGCGGCTACAATAGAAATCTCTTAAGACAACAGTAATATGAGCATTTAAACCGGTGTGAGGATTATTCGATAGCTAATTAAGGGGATGGATACGTCTGTGTATATCGCTGAAAAACATTGTTTCTTATTTTCCTTTTTCAGAGAGTGTGGGTAGGCAGGATCCGCGGTTTAAAATTGTTCCATTTCTGTGACAAATTTAATGCTTCAATGCTTCTCCTCTTTCTCCATCTCGTTTTTACTAAAACGTTCCATGATATGGAATGAAGGATCCTCGTGCTTATGGGGGCTATATAATCAGCAAAGAATACCTTATTAAATTTTAGGTCCGTGTCTCTTAACCTTCAAGCAGTTTAAAGAATCAGAAGATATTAATGCCAAATTTTTTTTCAATCTTATCTTGAATAAAGAGGGTAAATTATTGATCAAATCAAATTTTTAGTTATGGCCATTATGCTTGTGACGAAGCGTTACAAAGCAACACCACTTAAAAGAACATTGTTCGCATTGTATCCATTTCTATGCATTGTTTTCTCTACATTCACGATTACGCAGTACACACCACCGTCCGCTATGTCACAATGGGTATGTTTTCTCCCCATCAGCCGCCGCATACACTACTAACAACGCTCAACGACACTACTATACACCATTGGCGACTACGTCACTACGAAGGTTACTCAAGGTAGGGCAAATGCATCACTGAAACAAAGCGGTTTTACATTTAACTTTTTAATTCACACCTAGTTTCTTCACAAATATGCATAAGGCAAGCAGTCAGCGAGGCATAAAGTATCAAGGCTCGAGACTTGGTGTTCTATACAGTGCGAAAGCCTGCCGTAAATACCAGTGTGAAAACCTGCCGTAAATACAAGTGCGAAAGCCTACCGTAAATACCAGTGCGAAAGCCTGCCGTAAATACCAGTGTGAAAACTTTCCGTAAATACTAGTGCGAAAGCCTACCGTAAAATACCAGTGCGAAAGCCTGCCGTAAATACCAGTGCGAAAGCCTGCCGTAAATACTAGTGTGAGAACCTACCGTAAATACCAGTGCGAAAGCCTGCCGTAAATACCAGTGTGAAAACCTGCCGTAAATGCCAGTGTGAAAACCTGCCATAAATACCCGTAGGTACGAAGGCCTGCCATCTACCCTGCACTCGCTATGGAAAAACCCGTACAATAACCAACTGTATAAAGACTAGAGCAAGAATCTACCACGGGAAGCTGGGGAAGGAGCACCAATTCTATTCAATTAAGGATCTAACCGGAGAAGGAGAATCATACAAAACAATATATTATAAATCGATTAATTTGTATTTTAATATAAGTGTTTTCCCTTAAATAATAAAGTTTTCTTACGGTTATTTGTGGCCTTTTACATTTAAAGTTTCAGTGTTTCTTTGATTTTCACGACCCTGGCAAAACCGACGAGCGAAACCCTACCTGGAAACTAAAAAGCACATCACATGATGAAAGCACTTAAATGAAATCCTTCTAAAGAAGGTCACACAAACTTTTATCAGAATGAGATGTAAGAAACAAGTCTAGTAAGGTGTATGAGGAATACTCTGAAAGTGTTCGTCTTGGCTCGTCAAAAAATAAGCCAAGCTGCTTAATCCAGCGAAAATCTCGACTATACTTTCTTTGGGTGTATCTGGTAAGAATAGTAAGGACTTGTGGTTGTGGAATTGTCAACATTAAAATGAACTTCGAGATATATTTTAGAGTGAAGATCATGAAAATTAGCTCTTGTGATGAAGTCGATCGCATATACGAACTTTGAAGGACAACCCATATAAACTGAGGGTCACTTGTAAGAGAGTGGTGGATCAGTGAATCAAAAGCTCACTCATGAATTCATTCATCTTACTTAAAAAAGAGCATGACCAGCTCAGCATAGTTGGCATTATGCACGTTCAAAGGATATACTCTGAGAACAACGTCAGAAAGGCAATATCATCCAACGTTGCAATTCGAAGGAAGAAACAGAAAGGTTGGTTTAAAAACTGCAGCTACAAACAAATGCAGCGTTACCAGCGCAGCGTTTGGTTGGCCTCAAAAATGGAAATATCCAAATGCGGAAGTCGTGTCGATAGTTTCTGAAGTCAACCCGGCTCCCGGCGAAGCCAATAATTTATTTTCAACTTGAAAAGAATTCCAAAAGCAGCATTCATAGCTAGCATTCATCTTCGTCAACCCTTAAAACTGGCAAACTAGCACCACCGTCAGCGTCAAATGTTCTAAAAATTTCAGGACCGTTCTAGAAAAAAAAACATCTAAATAGTCTTATCAAAATCGTTGAAGCCGATTGCGACAAAATTTAGCTTATCTTTTAATGGAAAATACACTCAGGGAGACCACCAGAATTCTGTCAGACAGCGCACTTTATTTCTTAAAATATCGGATCCGGTGTACGTACCTATAAGCTATCGCAGTTCGAATGATAAGCAATCTTCTTGCTAATAAAGGTAGGTTGTGTCTTGTGTATACTACCTATAAGGCAAGTTATGGACTCGTGCAAGAAAAAATAAAGTGCACGACTGGGTCGGACGAACTTGCTCTAATGTGTGACTGTGGTCTTATGATTTGAGATTTTGGAAAAAAAAGCAGGGAAACAATGATATAAATTTTATTGATAGCCTTAGAATCACTAATTAAAAAGTTTTCTTAGAATTTTAAGAAATTTTTTTTTCAAAATCGTTCGTCCAGTTTTTTTTTAAAGATTTTTTTGAAAAACTTTTCGAAAATATATTCCAAATTTTTTTTGAGTATCAGAAAAATAAAATTAAAAAAAAAATAGATTAAAACGTTTTTGGAAAAAACAAAAAATAAAAAAATAAGTTTAAAACTTTTTTAAAAATCTCAAAAAAATTTTTTTTTTGAAAAATTTAAGAATTTTTATTATTTTGTTTATAAAAGGGCTTCTGCATTAAAAATTTCATCGAAAAACCGGTCCTATGAGAGGTTGAGGTACCGTTATAAGATTTTCCTGAAAAATCTATTCCAACCAAAACAGTATTCACTAAAACAGTTGTCACTAAAAATCGTATGACAGGTAAGTACCGTTAGTTTTAAAGCTAGAATGCTAATTCCAAAACTTTTCTGTAGGATGTCATAATAACATTATGTACCAAGTTTGAAGCAAATCAGTCCAGCCGTTTAGGCTGTACGTGCCGATACAGACAGACGGACAGACAGACGGACAGTCAGACAGAATTGTCGGGCCTACTTTTTTCGACTTCTCTATCATCGTAATGTCATAATTCATCGTTAGATTTTTTTTAGGAATGCATAACTTGCCTTATATGTAGTACCTAGAATCGCAAGTAAAAATTGAGTGACAATCACCCATTAAATTACGACGGTGGAGAAGTCGAAAAAAATGGCTCTGGAAATTCCGCCCGTCTGTCTGTCTGTCTAGAGATAGACGGTATTTATAATGAATCTGTAAGCCAAAATTTTGCGTCTCTTAGTAGAAACTAAAACGTTTGTGTGTGTATGAAAAGAAATTTTTGAATTTTGGGCATGGCTTACGCCCACTTTTTATGACTGAACGAAAAACGTAGTTTTAAAAATTAAAGGTACTATCAATATTCAATTTAAACCTTTTTCCTTCCGTTTGTTATTTGAAAAATATATCTCTACATTTTCTTGTGTAAATTTTTTCAATACGCCCACTTTTAAAGTCGTGATTTTGATAAAATACCTTTGGTCAGGTAAGATTGATTAAAAACTACTCGATTCAGCTGTAGTTTTATAAATATGCCTAAATACTGATCAAAGCTCAAGAAGTGCTTCAAATTTTCAAGACACGCCCACTTTTAAGGGGCGTTTCCGTCGAAAGTCGTATAATGCGTTATTTTTTAATGATTTTTAACTATCGGTCGCAGTTTTGAAGTAAAAAAATGAACAATTAGATTCAAATTCCTCGGTAACGTAGCAGAGTGTGGTTCAAGAATTGTTAAAAATACCCAAAATCGCTATTTCCGTTTAAAATCTAATTTTTAAAAATTTAAATTTGTTCTTGATTTGTTTATATCGATCTGCAAGAATAAAACTGAATGTCACTGAGCTCATAATAATTGCCTTTGCAGTAAAAAGTCTTAACATTGGGCGTGGCACACGCCTTTTTTTATTGTGCCAGCACTAATTGAACATCACACCACACAAAATTAATGTTATTGAATTTTTTCTGCCTGCTAAAGAAGAATTTTGTTTCTGAAACTGGAACATCGGCTGGCTGCGGGAGCCGAACGCATACACATACAAAAATATAGGGAATAGGGCATCCAACAGTTCGTTGCAAACGTTGCTTTCGCTTATGTTTTTGTTTGCATTAGGCTGGGTTGATTTTCTTAAGATATTTAAATTTTAGGTTAAGTTATTTCCCTGCACCTTATTGATGTGGCATTTCAAAATGCTCAAACATTTTTAATTTTGGTTTTTGAAATGTGTTGAAAAAGGGTGTATTGAATTTTGCTTATATTATTTTCCCAAATTCAAACTACAAATTGCCATATTTTTGCATATTCGAACAAATTTCAAAATAATTGTTCGAAAAGATTTTCAAAAATAGCATTTTTGAAAACGAAACTGGTAGAACTGGTTTTTTTCCTAGATAGATATTAAACAATGGAATATTATTTCATACTTAGTTTTTCCAAGAAAACTCTTAATCTTTGAAAAAAAAAAAAAAATGTTTAAGCTTTTAATATTTTCAAAACATTTGGCAAAGTTAAAATCAAATCATTGCAATATTTTTGAAAATATAAGTGTGTTCTCAATTTCAATTTAAAAAAACGTAGTTCTAATAAATCTTTGCCTGGCTTTCAGTGTTTCTGTAAACCGTTAACACCCACATTCTCCTGAATAACAAAACTCACTTAAAATTTACAACATCCTCCCTGAAGCCGTTGACTCAAAAAAAAAAAAAAAAAGAAGACATGGTGTCATAAGGCGGAGTACCTACTAAAACTCTGTTTATTTTTCAACACAAACTAAACTAAAAAAAAAAGTAGGTACCACCCCAGAGGACTACACAATCTGCAAAACAAACATCTGCCATTAGGGACACCCAGGAATAAATTACACATATTTCGAAAACACCCGCTTCCTTTGGTGCTCATCTCAAAACACCCAATTCCTATGGCCTGCTGGATCGGTCAGTGACTGACTATAAATATACGATGGACGATGGGAAACTGAAGAACACGAGACAAATGACTGGGTGACAAAAGTTTCAGCATAATTTTAGCTGACTTCATTCGCATCACGACCAAAAAAAAAAAAAAAAAACTCCACTTACTATACAAAAAATAATGGAAATTTCAATATAGTATCTCTATCCTGGCCTGGGTTACATTTTCTCATTTTTCTCTCCTTCTATAGGGCAACACCATGGTAATGGTCGCTTCATAAAGTGAAAGAAGGATCACCTACATATTTAGAGAGATGTATCTTGGTTGCCAAAAAAAAAAAAAAAAAAAACCCTAACAAAGTACGAGGGCAGTTCATCTCGTTGAGTCTAGACCCTGTCAACACTAGGAATTCGAAAAAGCATCATTGTATAGCCTGGCCTGGGTTGTGCTGTGCTGTGCTGATGGTAGAGTTTTGGGCTTACAATATACAGAAAGTGTATTTTTCCAGTTTGCCCTAACAGTTTCGTTTAGGTCCTTCGAAAAATGAACTGCAAACTTAATTGAAAAAGTTTTTCATTTTGCCTTTTCGGTGCGGTGGCGGTGGTAAAGTGATGGGTTAAGGCAGTGTGGCAGTGTGGCAGCGGGTGCTGATACTGCGATACGGGAAAAATTGCCTCAACTATTTCAGCAATCGAAAATTCACGCCTTTCGTCCTTTTGGTATGGTTTTGGGATCACTTCTAACCAAAACCATGTCGGCCGGCGTCGACATCAACATCGACCAACAGCTGGTTAAATGTGAATGTGAATGGGTCCCGAATGTCCTGCTAAGTTTTCTAACAACCATTTTTCGCAAAACTCGCTAGATTCATTTTTTTTTTCGTTTTTTTTTTCGTTGAACAGTTTGATGTCCGCTGTTGCCCGGACGACGACAATACTGAGCAGAGAAGGCGAAGCTTATTGCATCCGTCCATCCATAAATTTTGCAACTTTTAAGTCTGAAACAATACAAATTTCCGGGTTGCTTCCTTTAACAATTAGCAGGGCTCATAGAATGAAACAAAAAACGAGATGAGACCGACCAACGACCACCGCACCGCACCACACCAACGAGCTACGACCAAGACCTGCTGTAATAAACTGCTTGTGTCACACAGTCACAAAAAAATAAAAAGGATGAAATCAGAGAAAAATAAAAGGACATAGTAATGAACTCAGTGCTATAGACCATCCCAGGATAACTTGCAACCTTTTGGTCGTGGTCGTTCTCGTTCGTCTTCTCGTTGTCGTCCTCGTCTCTGTGGTTGCAACGGTGAAATTAGTTTGTTACAATTACCCAATGAGCTTAATTTAATTCGCCAAGGTGACGAGTGGCTTTAATGGATTCCTCCGATATTCTCCTTCAAAGTCGCTTTGGACTGGCTATGTATATTGTACTTCTGAGTTTAATGGTCAAGGATTTTAATAAAACCGAGTCTTCTTCGTTCTTCCATAATATCCCAAGATGCAGTGCAGTGGATGTTCTGTTTTTATTTTTGCTTGCGTCATTCATCCAATGAATGCAATATGTTGTCTGTGTCATCTTTCGAGGATATATAAATTTCTTTGACTTTACGACTCCACTGGGAGACGTTAATATACAATCTTAAACAAAAGGACATTCTCCGGAGAAGAAGATTCGGATCCTTATACATAAATATATATAACAGTATGGACATGGACATTATACTTTATCACATAACGCTAGGACATTAAATTGGATAGACGCTGACCACACTTCTAATAGCCCAAAGATAAGACTCACAAGTGCAGAAAAGTGCCTTGAATCACACATCCCATGTTATCGTTTTTCTTTTGATGTTCCTTGCCATACGTACGAACATACATAGGTATATACAGTTCACCAGGAGCAATCAAACAACACGATATTCTGGACTAACATAATATGTTCATAAAAGGACAGGGGCGGACTTAGAGGTCTGGAGGCCCTGGGGAAACAAAGAAGTGGGGACCTTTCCCCCCAAATTGTTTCCCAAATAAAATGAACAATTTTGTTCACTCGAGTTTGTCAAACCGAGTAATTCTTTAAACATTTAACAAACACACATAAACATACCTAATCAATAACTAGAATTATCTAAAATCATATTTAAGAGTTAACGAACGGATCCTTACGAGCTTTTTTCGCTAAAATCCAGTTCGCAAAGTAAATCACTTTCAATACTTTGGAGCGATAGCTTTGATAGACGGGTTTGTCCCATCGTGGTTTGCAGCCTATTTTTTATAACGAATAATAAATCAACACATAAAAAATTTTATAAATTTTTAAATGTTTTTTATTGAATAATTTAATATTAAATTATTCAATAAAAAACATTTAAAAATTTATAAAATTTTTTATGTGTTGATTTATTATTCGTTATCAAATACAACTTGGAGACTAAACATCACAAATATGATACTATTTTTTATGATTTTCATTTTTGAAAATGAGCGCTCTCCAGTGTAATTCGACACCATCACAACCAAATACATTCTGAATGCAATTTCGACGTTTGGGAATTTAGCTCTGAAATTTTGGTCTTCGAGAATTAGGTAGTAAAATAGCTCCGGAGATTGGTCTTTTCCATCGTCCTTTTTGTAGACTTCGACCAACTCATTACCAAGACTAGAACCTAGTCACCCTTGTACACTTTCACCAATGACTCTGCTGCAGCGTGCAAATTTTCGGGATCCATCTTCTCAAAGCGATTAAGAAATCCAAATCCCGAACGAGTCTCGAGCTTCATACGCGTGCAATCTTTTAGTCAGAGAAATACACAGCTGGTCAACGACCACTGGGATGAAGCCGGATACTTTGTATTTCTTTTTCGGTGACAGATTGACGTCTTGCGTTTTCATATAATCGAGTGTATTTTGTCCTCGTGCCCAATAATTGTACGTATTGATCAGTGTGGGCTTCTTTTTTGGGTGCTTCCTCGTATTTGTCGAATTTTTTTTTTTCGGATTCCACTAATTTTTTCAATGATTCTAATTCACGCACTGCAGATTCAGGAACTATTTTCGGGTCCTGCAACATCATGTTTGTAGCGTTGAACCGCTTAAAGATATTGTTCCAAAAGATTGCAAATAAAGCGTTTTTCGACTCGTCTTTTGTAGAAGGTGCGATGCTTCACTCCGCACGTTATCTTTTTGCTCCTTATCGGAAGATATACTGGTAAGAGCCTCTTTGATTTCCGAAAAGCCGTCGACAATGGCATTCGTAGCTTTATCTCGACAAGACCAACGAGTGTCGCTGAACTTTTTTAAAACGTAAAACTGTCCGCCTTTTATTTCGATCTTTACTTCAAATCACTTCTTAACACTGAGTATACGTCCTGTGAATTTCACCACCAAGTATTTCTTCTGTTAACTTACTTACTTACTTACTTACTTATGTTGGCGCCACTGGAGCGTGGTACTCCAAGGCCTTGCTGAGAATGCCCCTCCAGCCGGCTCGATCTCTAGCCTGCTGTCTCCAATTTTGTACTCCAAGTTGACGGATGTCTCCCTCCACCTGGTCGCTCCATCGAAGATGAGGTCTACCTTGGCTTCTGAGTTCTGACTCCCTCGGGTTTGGCGTTGAAGACTTTACGAGCTGAGGCGTCGATGTCCATTCGCTCTACATGGCCCAGCCATCTTAGTCTTTGGATTCGAATTTTTCTGGCTAGTCTTATGTCGCTGTACAGCTCGTACAGTTCGTCGTTATATCTTCTTCTCCAAACGTTGTTTTCGCGATTTACGCAGACAGGACCATAGATCGTGCGCAGAACTTTTCTCTCGAAGACTCCAAGTGAATTTTCATCCAATTGGGAGAGGGTCCATGCTTCCGCACCATATAGCAGGACCGGGATGATGAGTGTTTTATACAGTGTCACCTTGGTTCTTCTCGATAGGGCTTTACTCCTCAATTGCTTACTCAGCCCAAAGAAACAGCGTTTAGCAAGAGTTAGTCTGCGTTTGATTTCAGCGCTGATGTTGTTGCCTGTGTTTACAGCAGTGCCAGGTAGACAAATTCACTGACTACCTCGAAGTTATACCTATCAATGGTTACGTTCTGACCAAGTCGGTGGTGGGATTGGACTTTTGTTGATGAAAGCATATACTTCGTCTTATCCTCGTTTATTTTCAGCCCCATTCTGCTTGCTGCTGACTCCATAGTAGTGAAAGCACCGGTTACTGCTCGCTTTGTTCTTCCTATCACGTCTATGTCATCAGCAAACCCAAGTAATTGTGTCGATCTATTGAAAATGGTGCCTGATGTACTGGGATGGGTGCTCCGTATTACATTTTCAAGCACAATATTAAAACAGCTGCATGACAGTGCGTCACCTTGTCTTAGCCCTCTGGTGGTTTCGAAGGTTTCAGTAGAGTCTCTACCAACTTGGACGGAACAGCGAGCATTCTCCAACGTCATCCTGATAAGGCGTATCAGTTAAGCAGGGATTTTAAAGTAAGACATGGCACGATACAGTTCAACTCTATTAACACTGTCGTAGGCGGCTTTAAAATCGACGAACAGGTGGTGGGTGTCGATGTTATATTCTTGGGTTTTCTCCAGGATCTGGCGTAATGTGAATATTTGGTCGGTGGTAGATTTTCCAGGTCTGAAGCCGCATTGGTAAGGACCTATCAGGTCGTCAGCAAACGGCTTGAGACGTTCACATAAAACGCTGGACAGGATCTTATAGGCGATGTTTTAAAGGCTTATGCCTCTATAGTTGGCGCAGAGTAGGCGGTCTCCTTTTTTGTGAATCGGGCAGATGGTACTGAGATTCCACTCATCGGGCATACTTTCCTCCGACCACATTTTGCAGATGAGTTGATGTATGCTCCTGACCAGGTCATCTCCAGCGTGTTTAAAAAGCTCCGCTTGAAGGCCATCACATCCAGCTGCCTTATTCATCTTTAGTCTGGTGATGGCTAATTTGATTTCATTTTGGTCGGGCGGGTGTAGTTCGTGGTCGTCATCTAGATTGACTGGAACAAGTTGATCTTGGGCGGGATCTTGGCTGTCATCGCCATTTAGCAACCGGTTAAAGTAGTCTCTCCAGATGGCTAACATCGCCTGCGTTTCCACTATGGTATTTCCATCCTGATCTTTGCAGGGCCCAGGGCGGCTTGTGAAACCGGATGTAGACTGTTTCACCCTTTTATAGAAGTTTCGTACCTTTTTTCTGCAAAAACATCTCTGCATCTCCTCGCTTTCCCGTTGCTGGTGTTCTTTTTTCTTCCTCCTGAGTAGACGTTTCTCATCTTTCCTTCGCTCAACATAGAGATTTCTGGATGCTCTAGTATCGCTCTGGAGCCACGACTTGTATGCCTCCGTTTTGGCTTTGTTTGCCTGAGCACATTCGGAGTCGAACCACTTCTTATGGCTTGTTGACATAGCTACCATTGGTCTTCCGGGTTCATATCATCAGTCGAAGGATTTCTCGCAACTCAAGGGATACGCGGTCGGCATAGGCAGCGGCGGTCTCTTCCGATTGAAGACGTCCAACATTGAATTTCCTAGGTGAAGTCGGTGTTCGCCTAAGAACTTCCATGGAGATCCGTACCCAAAGTTTTGCACCGACTAGGTAGTGGTCCGAATCGATGTTTGCTCCTCGGAATGTACGGACATTCATAATGCTGGAGGAGTGTCTTCCATCAATCACAACATGGTCGATTTGGTTGCAGGTTCGCCCATCTGGGGATCGCCATGTGCCCTTGTGGATGTCGGGACGTGGGAATCGCGTGCTGCTCAGCACCATGTTTTTTCCCGCTGCAAAATCGATGAGCCTGAGTCCGTTGTCGGAGGTGGTGTCGTGCAGGCTGTGTTTTCCGATCGTCATACCAAAGATGTCCTCTCTCTCAATTTTGGCATTGAAGTCTCCCAAGAGAATTTTAATGTCATGTTTTGGACACTGCTGTTTTGGCGAGGAGCTCTTTATACATTTGTCCGAACTGCGACAGCTTATAGAAAACAGAATGCTTTTGATATAACTTTAAAAAAAAAAAATAAATATTTACTTTTTCTTATTGAACTTGCTTAGGTATGCAAAATCTCAATGTGTAAATCAATAAAAAAATTATTTAATTTTCTGTCAATCTGACACACTTCTAAAACTAATAAACGGTTTTTCTACAAAATAAGAGCCTGCATCCCTTTGTAATTGGCACTCATGTTTGCAGCATTGCCATTTGATTGGCCGTTGCAATCAAGAATTTCTATTTGATGGTCTCCTTAAAATTTGAGTAACGCGTTCGCTGTGGCTTCGCCAGTATGGCTGCAATCTGGTAAAAAGGTGAGAAATCTTTCATTTGGCAAAGATCCTTCCATTATATCGAACAATTATAGTTACCTTATTGTTTCAAATGAGATTCGTTGGGAGAAGAGTCCACTGATACAGAATAATATTTTTATCTTTCTTGATCTAGATATTATTTCAGTTAATACTTTATCACGCATAGAACTGATCACTTCTTCGCAAATCGTGGACGAAATGTAATTCACATGGCCACTCCCTTTGGTTGCATGCTCTTTCAAATGGGTTGCCAAAAGTGGCCTCTTTTGTAGAGGCCCCTGAGCCATAGCCCCACATGCCCTCCCCTAAATCCGGCCCTGTAAAAGGGAGTGAGAGTAACAGGATATGCGTAAAAAGTTAATTAGATTGTCAGCATTAACCCCTGAACTTCTTCTTCATCTTCATCCGTCTTGACAAAAATCCCATTTCATACATTCAGTGTATGTTTTGAGAATCAGCTTCAATTCCCCTTGGTAAAGGGGGAAAGAACAGAGAAGCGAAAGCTCGTCCTGAAATCGAGATAATATCAAACATCAAACTTGTCATTAAGTTCCGATGAATTTTCTTGCCAAACAGGGGACAACATCAGCGAGCTAGAAAAGAGAGGGTGTGAGTTGGGATTGGGATTGCAAAATCCATTAGATCATCTCCTCTCGAATGTCTGATGTCTCATCAGATATGGAAAACTTGTTTTTATATAAATAAAGATGAAGGATATAATTATTATCCTGTCACTTGGAGTGATTACATAAATTACTACAGGCTTTAATTACTCTATTTGCGTGATGCGTGTTGTGTGGCAAGTGGCAAGTGGCAACACACACATGACTTCGAACAACCTCCTGAGGAATATCCTTTAATTTTATGGAAATTTGACTTTAATGAGAATCGATTTTTTTTTATTATTTTCGTCCTGGAAGATTGATTTTTTTTTGGCTGAAAGGTCTACCATATAATTATCACACGTTGATTGATGTTCCAATGAGAATACTTAGCCGATATCGAGAGTTTTGGTCTGGTTTT
Organism: Platycheirus albimanus; assembly: GCA_916050605.2. Lineage (NCBI taxonomy): Eukaryota > Metazoa > Arthropoda > Insecta > Diptera > Syrphidae > Platycheirus > Platycheirus albimanus. The sequence goes on along the minus strand of OU696696.1, from coordinate 297,726,425 downwards.
TGGTCGGTCTCTAAAGGTAGTTGGTATACCTTTAAACCTTTTCAATCAATCGCCTAACAACTCAATCAGCAGCAACAGCAGCCCGTCATCATCATCGGTCCCGTTTCGTTCCGTTCGCTTGGTGGACTTCGAGCTGCAAAAAAGAAGAAAAGAGAAAAAAAAAATACCTAATCAATCATTCTAAATTAATGGAAAGTTTGTGGTAACAAATTGAACGTTTTGTTCGACCAACGACGCCGACGACCGTCCGCCTCCTGGTTCGACCCCTCTAGTTTAAGTGTTGTTTTGGTTGAACAGAACTAAAGCTAAGCTGAACCGGACCGCAATTGAAGAAAATCAAGGAAGACCTATGCCGGCTTGCAACTTGGACATGGACATGGGCGGTTGGTTATGGTTGGAAGAGAACGTAATAAAAGAAGGTCCATTAATCATTGGCATTTCGTAGGCACCACCAATGTAGTCGGTATCACCTGTGGCCTGGCGGTAATGTATTCGTTTCCAATTGGCACGTTCTTCGATGGCGATGGCCTTACAGTGATGGTGATGGTGCTGGAGACTTTGATTGTTGTGAGGTATCCAAGTGAGAATGGGGAGTTGTGGAGATGGTAAATTGTTTTGGTTTTGGTCACGCGGAAAAGGGAAATGAATTGACGAACAAATCTATTTCGGAAACTTCGTCGGGATTTTTTGTTGGGAATGATGATGATAACCTGAAGAAATTAAAGAGGGACGTTCAAATTGTAAGCCCAAGATTATATTTTTCGTAATTTTTTTTAAATGGCAACCAAAAAGGCCTTTTTGAAGGAACTGCAGGGAATCTCATAGAGTGCGGAAGTTAGGTACGAAAAATTTATTGCTGCAAAACAACTCCCTTCTTCAGCGGAAATACTTTCATTAGCAACACTACAACTATCACCTTAAAGGTGATTCGCAAGCACTTGTCACTTTAATTCAGCAAAAGTTCTGGAACCTGGAGACAGAAAGTTGGTTCTTAGTATCGTCAAAGAGAGCGTGTTTTGTTTCGAATATTACCCTCGACTTCAAGGAGAAATAATCATGGTAATGTTCTAAAAAACGGAGTTGAACTCACGGGACCATTTTTGATATCTGATGTGAGTTTCTGTGGGCCGCATAGTAAATAGAAGGTGTTAGAAATCAACCATTAAGAAAAGTTTATGTTGCTGTACCTATTTGTTTGTATTGGCTATGAAGCGGTTTACCTCGAGATGGCTGGAGACCATCGAAATTTTTCGTACCAAAATGATACAGATTTTGTAAGTCCGTATACAACGGTGCATGCAATTGAAAAATCACCAATTGCGAAATATTTTTTTTTTTTTTTAATCACGGCGCTTTTATTCTAAAGCCTAGTACTCAGATCGCGCTAAAATTTATCTTCCATACAAGTTTCCACCCAAGATGAATTTTAGCTTGGCTTTTTAGATGAGCAGTATACTAACTTCAAGCTAAATTCCAGGTGTCAGGCTAACGGCTAAGAAAAAAAGTCCACAAAATTTAGCTTGCGAAAGAATGTGAAACACATTATTTCACAAGATAAATTCTGACAGTTGTCAGAAGGTCTTGCAAAGGTCGCACGAACTTGCTCTTATGTTCGATAAATGCTAAGTGGCTGCATAATGTAGGTATATTAAATAAAATGCACGACTGGATCGCACGAAATTGCTCTAATGTGTGACAGTGGTTTTGGGGCTTGAGATTATGATAAAAACTAATTTTTTAAAATTTTTAAATAAATACTTCAACTAATTTGAGTTGAAAAATAAGTACGTTCTTGGAAAAATTTGAATTTATCAGAATTAATTTATAAAAACCTGTGGAGCGGATTTTGAGAAAAAAAAGTTTTTCGAAAAAAATTTCTGAAAACATTAAAAAAAAAAACAATTAAAAACGCCATTTCATAGGTATTCAACAAATACATTTACATAATAAGTTTAGTTTAATGAGCAGTTTTTAAAGTAATAATTTTTTTTAATTTAATTTTTTTTAAATACAGAGAACTATTTTTTAAAAATATTGGTATGCAGTATAAATTTAACTACCTGCATCTTTATATATGTGAAGTTCCAAAAGTGTCGGTTGAGCCATTTTCGAGATAGTCGAAAGCAAGAAAAACGGTCATATAGAAAGTTCCGTTTTTGGACTTTTGTAACAAAATTTCAGCCATATTTATTCTAGAAAAAAAGCTTTAGCGTAACGTTACCGTTATTTTTTGAGCTAAAAAAAATTCAATTTCCTTTCTGTACAATACCTTAAAAACTCTTTATACCAAGTTTGAAGCAATTCGGCCCACCCGTTCGGGCTGTAGGTGTCTATACAAACATACAGACGGAAAGACAGACATACAGACGGACAGAATTCTTAGACCATCTTTTTTCCTCTTCGATATCATCGTAATGTTATGTTTGATTGTTATCACAAACATTTTTTTTTACATGAATCCATAACTTGCCTTATAGTTTCTTTAATCTCTCCAACTTCAAAATTTAGCGCGCCTTTTTAGCAAAGGTGTGTAGAGATAAATATTGTAGAGATAAAATTTAGTTTAGCGCGATCGGAGTACTAGGCTTAAACTGATAGAAAAATTTGCAATTTAACTTTCAATTCATCTCAAAGTACAACAATTTCTAAGTTGGGATTTACAATTAAAAGTCATAATTCAAGTTTGCGCCCTTCAAAGTAAATTACAACCTTTTTTTTCTGAATTTGCTAAAATTATTTCGTGATTTACATTCACTGAATGTAAAAATCAACACAAGTGTGTCTGATGGCTACGTCGGAAGTCCCGAGTTCGATCCCTGCCTCCAACTTATAATTATATTCTTTTTTTTTTTTATACTGTCTCTTTTGAGGAAATGAAAAATCCTCGAAGAATAAATCTGGTTAATATTAAAAGTGGGTCTTTGTTAGCCATTCGGATTCAGCGGGAAATGATATTCCACCAGAATATCAAGGCACATACAAGAATCGTTCAGAATTCAAGTCATTAGGCCCTGGGCCCCGCTTGTGTCTCCAATAATTCCTTTTTTGTAGTTTTATTATGTAAACAGATAGTACAAGGTTGAATTTCAACTACTCGTACACATTATATAAAATTTCTTACCTTTACTCAAACGATCATCACAAAAAAATTGTACGTTAGACGTCCAAAATAAGACTATATTTTTCTGGCCAATAAAACATAATCTTAATTCAAAACACCCCTAAAAGGTTGGTTCAGAGAAGTAAAGTGGTATCAACTTATCATTAGCGAGAGGCTATTTGTGCGTTCTTTTTCTTACCATCGTCAACATTTGTTGTTATGTCAAACAAAATTGTTGGATTGTCATTGTTAGGATTTGTTGCGTTTTTAACAAAACCATTTAGGAACGATACGTTAATTGGGATTTTTTAAACTGTCAAACGAACACTTTCAATTTATTGAATTTAACTTGCAAAGGGAAAAACAAGCAGAAAAAATAATGAGAGACAATATTTTTGTGATTGGAAATGAAAACGAAACGTCAGAATCTGAATATTTGTGTTTCTGGTCATATAGTAGGTCATTTTGGGGTAGTTTTTTTTCCAAAAAACTTAATAGGCATTAAATCAAAACTGTGGTGATGCAGTTAGTTAGATGAGCTCATTAGTGACTCATGAGTCATGACCATATAATCAAAATGATCTGACAAGTAATTTGCGAGATCTAGCCCTTTTTTTACCCCTGAGAGGCATATAGCCAGAGAAACAGTTTTTGTATGACAATTTTCTGAAACACATTTTTTAAGTAAAAACAGTGGAAGCAGAAAGTAGCGGGGGATCCAGAAAAATTAGGAAACACCAAAATCTTCAGCATCGTATTAATAGATGCTGAGAAAAGCGGGATGCAGAAAGTAGCCTTTTAAACAAATCGCTTTGCCAATTCAATTGAAAAATCTTAACTTTATGATAGTTGACAATTCATTGCTCCATTACAATTGATTTGGATTTGTTTAAGTCGAAAATAAACTCATCAACTTTCCCGATAAATTTAAAGTTAATTACTTAACAGCGTTTTTTGCTTCTAAAAATCACAAATTTTAGAAAAGTTTCATTTGATGTCTCGGAGCGAGGTAAAAAGAAGTGTATTGCCGTTCGCTTAAATTTCCTATTGATAGATCAACAATCTCAACTCATATCATGGAGTTGAGTTGGAAATAGTAACAAATCGTAAATTTTTGACACTTCAACGTGAGTTTTGGAACGCTGTTATGACGTCATATAGGGTGCCGTGACATAAGGCCATGTGGCATAAGACCATATTTCGAATTATGGCCTTATGACGCTTTTGTAAAGCGTCATAAGACCATATTCGAACATATGGCCTTACGACGCTTTCAGAAGCGTCATAAGACCATTATGGCTGTATGTCACTTTGTTAAGTTTGATTTCGAGTGGAACGCGTTGTTTAGTGTGCAAAATGGAAAATTCAAGTGACGTGATATATAATTTTGAATTTTGTGAAGGTTTAAGAAGAGGCAGTAATATTCTTTATATTCCTGAAACCAAACATCTCTATCGTTTCAAATATAGTTCTAAAATAAGTAGACATTACATCTGCTACAATAAAACGTGTAATGCTAGTGCCCTAGTGCTATTGTTGACTTTCAAAACCAAACTCTTGTGCGCATACCAAAATCTAGTGCTCCACATAAGCATCCAAACAGTGAATAACTTAGGAAAAAAATGTAATTGCAAATTCTTTTAACTTTAATTATCATATTGACATGACTTTGATTAAAAAAAAATAATAGCTTAAAATTCACCAAAAATCTCCAGCGCAGAGGGCTCAACAAAGATCGTTTTTAAGATCCATTGAAGTCTTGAACCGATGCCGCCGGCTTTGCAGCACCAAAAAATGATCTTCCACTGGGATCGTCTTTTTTGACCTCCCTGAGCCCTTTTTCCTGCTGGTAGTCCCGGTCGCACGATATTTTTTCAAATTCCATGCCAAAGTTTGTTGAGCAACATTTAAAATTTTGGAAATTTCACGAGTTGTCAAATTAAGACGTGACAGACACAAAATATTGGCTTTGCACTCCGAACTTATTGTTCCCATTTTTTTTTTCACTAAATCACTTCGGTTGGCTTCGGACTGCTATCACGAGATGAATGCACCTCTTCGTCGTATTAACATCGACTTTTATGCACTTTTTGAACGATATTTTGCTACTTAGTGCAAACAAATCTCGTACATCTCATAAATTCCAAGAACTGCGCCGGAAAAGGGTAATAAAGGGTTTGACCAAAATTTTTCGAACGGTACTGTATGTATAGGTAAGTCTCACGTCTAAGGTTCAATTTCATAGAAAGTATAGATACAGATCATTAAGTATTCCTCTAAGTTGTTGATGCATTTTCGATTTGGTCACATAAATTAATAAATTTCCACACGTGGGCGTGTACCTCTAAGAATTAATTAGATCTTAGTATATGTTCCAAGCTAGCCTCGGATCATTCATCAAGTTACATACCGACTGTTAATGAATTTTTTTGTATACAAATCTCCCCTGTGTGGACCATACTTAGCTGCTTTAGAGTTAGAGTTAGAGTGATAAAGTTTCACTCTAATATGTAGTTGATTTGTAGATTTCAAGTTAAAACAAAAACTGCACCTATATTTTATGCCAAGAAAGAGCAATATTTCACAAAGTGTTATCTGTCCTAGCTGTGGCCAAAGCCAAACCCAATTTAAACACAACAATCTCTCGCTGTATATGCATCGTATACAGTAAAGATGGTGTGTCTGCGCTCAAAGACCCCATCAGAGCTCAAATCCCAAGACCGCACTAAAACCCAGATTCAAGTTTCAGAATTCAAGACTAAAGACTAAACTATCAGCGAGACACCCCAAGTTGAAGTGAAAAAAAAAAACAGCAAAAGCAAAAGATACAAGTATCTTTCGCTGTATGGCATAAATCAAAAATTTCGCTGGCAATCGCATTTGCACAATTCAATTCGCAACAATATAACTGTAAGCCCAGCCAGACCACGAAATCCAATAAATTTTAGATTTGTCTTGTGGTTCTGGTTGGTATATATGTAGGTACGAGCAAACTCGATTGGGCGTGTGTTCCATAAGACCGAACGTGGTTAAAGAGCGGAATCACCTCGGTTCGGAGGGTTATGAAGTGTGATATAAGATTGTTTAATACTTTGGTCTACGACAGGGCGACGACGACGACGCGACGACGACGCACGATGGTGTATAAACTGGAGTTCTGTTAATTACCAATGCCTGCAACACGTGTCTGTCTGTTTTTTAGGACACCACCACCGCCATCACCACCACTACCACCCCGCTCCGGCACCGTGCCACTTTCTGATGACTGGGTCTTAATTTATTGCCATTGCCACCAAAAAGCAAAAAACTAAAGCACAGCTTGATGCAGTCTCGCAACTCACTAAGCGTTCCAAAGTAATCCATCTGTTTAGCACGTAATCTGTATTTCACAACGCATGACACGTCTCGGCTTTACTTCCCGGATGTTCATAGTTCTGTTTAAATAATAGAGATTGTATAGATTGATGAAGGAAAAAAGGAAGGAAGGAAGGGACTAATTCTTTGTCAATAAAGCTTGTGATCCCAACTAATTTCCAAATACGCATCCCGTCGCGTCGTTTTTGTTTGCATGGATTAATTTGCGATGACATTGTTAAGATATTTTAACTAGCTGCCGACACGATTTGTTTTTTTTTGTCATCGTTTTTTTTGTATTTTTAATTAAAATAAAATCAAATCACTGCAGGTCGTTCGGTTCTGCTATTGCCTTATGCAAATATCGATATCTGGGAACCAGTGTGTCTCTCTGTCTATACAAAGAGATGACGCATGACAGAAGCTGCTGCCTGCTGGCTGCTGCATGAATTTGAATCCAATATGGATCATCGGATATCTCTATTGGATGGGCGACAACGTCCATCCCCTTGCTGCTGCAACGATAATGTGCTTTGTTCTGTGTTTCAATTTTATGGGTATTCTCCATTTCCGGGGTAATGTCAGGGCTGTATCCACCATAAAAAATAAACTAAGGCGCGTTGTTTAAACTTCGAAATTATTTTTGTGAATATTAAGGGTCAAGGTTGTGAATATCAGCAGTTTTACGCTTACACGCTACACCCCTACTCGCAGAAACCAATTCAATCCATTTTCGATAAATTTAGAAAAATCAGAAACCTCTGTAGCAAATGTTTCAAGGCCCACGCTTCTCATATCATTTTGACAGGTTATAGTAGAACCCACATAAACAAAAAAGAACTTGACTTCAAAATCTTTGTACGTTCATCGTGACGTTATGTCCAAGACTACGATGATGACGTTCCGCACCTGAGGATAGCATGTACTTTGTCTTATCCTCATTAGCAACCATACCCATTCTCGATACCTCCATTTCAATACTTGCGAATTAGCCAAGTCTTGTAAATTCAAATGGAAAAAATTCGATAGGGTTTTTTTTTGGCGTTTAAGTGGTTTATTAGGAGCCTACGTAGCTCTTTTCGACTCCCTAGCACTATTGCGTTTGCCGCCATCTTAAATTTAAAGAAAATTATGTTTTGTTAAATAACTCACTTATTATCAATTTTTAACAAAAACGCTTATGACAGAAGTTGTGCAGAATTTAATTTCCTACAACTTTGTCCTTAACAATTTTTTGTCTACGACTGGTATTTTTCGACTTAATCCTGAAAATAAGAACAAAAGTTGCGAGTAGCGTACAATTGTCTCAAGAAGGATGTTGGAGAGTTTCCATGATGACCTGTCACCTTGTCTAAGCATTTCTTGACATCAACGGAGTCGGTGGTATTCTTAAAATATGGACGGAGCATCAGCGACAATTCTCCATAGTAACCCTGCACACTCGAACTATTTTGGTAGGGATGCTAAGATTTGGCATGGCTCTGTACCGCTCGTCCCAATTCAAGCTTTCATATAGGCGACTTAAAATTCGATATAAAAAGTGGTGAGTATCGATCTGGAATTCTTTGATCTGTTGAAGAGTGAAAATTTGGTCGATAGTTGACTAACCTGGCCTGAAACCACACTGATAGGGTCCAATCAGTTTACGCGCGGAAGGGTTTAGAAGACCGCCACAACCTTTGTCAACCACGTCTCCTCTTATCTATCGACAAGCTCGACGTCTGCACTAAATCCAGAGGCCCAGTGGCAACATTGCAAAATGGCCATCAAAACCGCAGCTACTGATGTTTTGGGTTTCATTAGGCGACCACAACGAAACACCTGGTTCGATGATGAGTAAGATCGCACACTTGGCAAGAACGAAGCCTATCATGCAGTTCTGCAGGCCAGAACCAGAGCTGCCAAAAGCGCTTCCCATGCCGTATACCATCAGAAAAAGAAGGATGAACATTTTCTTTTCAGAAAGAAAAAGAGAGAACTGGGAAAACGAATGGTTGAATCTATTGAGGGTTGCTACGGCAGAAGCAATGTTCCAAAGTTCTACCAAAATGTAAGACATTCGTCCAAGGGTTATAAAGCCCGAGCGGAAGCCTGAACTCTTCAAAGCAGAGGGAGATGACTTGTTAACTCGCCTGTACATTTTGGTCGTACGAAAGTATTCCTGATGAATGGAACTTCAGTATTGTGTGCCACATTTACAAAAAAAGGAGATACTTTGAACTATGCCAACTACAGAGGCATACATTTCTTAAATTTCACCTATAAAATCTTGTCGGCCATTCTGTGTAAACGCCTGAAGCTTGAACTCTTTCGCACTCGAAACTCAGTATGGTTTCAGGCCCGGTAAGTCAACCCTCGACCAAATTTACACACTTCGACAGATTTAAGAATAGATCAAAGAATTGAATAGGGACGAGCTGTACAGAAACATGTCACTCTTGGCATCCCTGCTAAACTCGTTTAATTGTGCAAGATGACTATGGAGAACTAACGCTGCTCCGTCCAGGTTGGTAAGATTTGATCTTTCGAGATTTTAATTTTCAACATTTTGAACGGCTCTCGAACGTTAGTTTTGTTTATCATCGTCCAAATCGGTTGAATTATTCTTCCTGATAGCGATAAGTGGGTTTTCTTCGCCGTTCAACAGTCTGTAAAAGTATGTTCTTTCTCAGTTCTCTATTCCGAACGATATTTCCGAGCTCGTTTCGAAAGGCTTCAGCTCGGACCTTGTACATCTTGGACGAATGCTTACCACGCTGGCTCACTTTTCCTGCTTACTTTTTTCTTCCTAAATCGATATTCGTCCTTTCTTTGTTTGCTAGTAGATCACACGGGGAGTTTTGTTCTGGCTTGCAGCATTGAATGATAGGCTTAACCTTGTGTGCCAACTCCCAACCATCACCCATCATCGAACCAAAAGTTTTGATGTAGTCACCTAAGCCTGGCACTTGAGTAGTAGTGACATTTCTGATGGCCATTTTGAAATACTGCCACTTGTCCTATGCGTTTTGGCCCTGTTGCTGGACTCCTAAGCAGTTTTAAAAAATTCCACCTACATATGTGCAGAAATATTTTGAAATCTTTAAACATCCGTTTATTTTCTGATTGCTTTGGGTTTGAATTATTAAGTGTCATTGAGTATGATTCCAAGTCTAAATGTGTGGCCCTAGAAAGCGACTAATATTTTTGCCTACGCCCTTAAACCTCACACTAATAAATACTTCCCTGAACGTCTCAGTCAGCATACAGCATATATGAATATTGGACATAAAAGCCTTTCTCTAGGAATTTCTTGCAATATATTTCTATCTTTTCCTCGCCATTGATGTGTTTTCTGTCTGAGCTGCCGGAAAATTGAGTCTTTTGAATGGGGTTTCAAATTTTACATATCAAGAGCATATGCTGCATTCAATGTTATGATATTGCTCCTGTTGTACTCCAACTCTACTCGTAATACAAAAAAAAAAATTCATTTATTTCAAATTGCAAATAATATATTTATATGCGCGCTTAGAGTGTATCGACGCAATTTACTACTTCATCGCCCACATGTCTCACGATACTGTATAAGCTGCTCCAGCTTGGCTGCAGTCGCAGTCACGACAATGCTGCACTTTAAGTGGAATAAAAATGCATGGAATGTTCAATAAATTCCAAACCATAACCCCACAACAATGTTTCTAATTCTAGCTACATGCAAGCATATATGCAGCATGCTGCATGCAGCATGATTAAATTTTGTTGTTGTATTCTTGTCCCGCATCGGAATTAATTTATATCAATTTGACACATTTTTTTTTCTTTTTGTTTTATTAATCGTGATTTTCCCCACCAGATATCCAATTATTATTTTATTTTTTTTTTTCTGCACAAGTGCAATAGTGTCCCTGGCCATTAATTAGTGGCAAAAGGGGTCGACCGACGAGATATTGGTGCTATAGGAGAGCTTGTTCAATATTGGCACTCAAGCGAAACCATATTGTGTCGGTTTTTTAAGGATTGGAAAACATTTTAAAATTCTAGGCAAGAACTGGTGGTGTTGTGGTTGGAAACATGGAAACACTATTTTGTGGTCTTTTTGGATACTCTGGTCAAAAAATGTATGATAAAAATTTAAACGAAATTTTTCAGATGCAGCTAGAAGTATATAGAGGGTGCTTCTTAAAATTCAATATTTAAAAGTTTGACTGGACACCCTTTAATATTGTTCTTCATACTTCATGCCTAAAATAGGATTTGGGTTAAATTTGGTCATCTTTCAAAAGGATTTAAGGGTCGCTACCACAATTCAAAGTTTTGAAAAATCCGCAATTTTTATTTTTGGTCAGAAAAATTTAAAATTGAGACTCATATTGCCTAAATACATTAAAGAAATTTTTGAGCGATGAATTGGCAGTTTGTCTGGATGTTGCAAAACTAAGCGACCGAAAAGCGACTGTAACACAACAACTCTTAAAACCCTTGGCTGTGACCCTTCAAAATACAATGTTAATTCGTCTACGATTCGTCGTCAACGTATTTTTACTCGACAGAATCTCGCTGAAAATCTTAAAAATGAGTTTACATCAGATGTTCCCCTTACGAGGGATGGGAAGATGATAGAAGACATTGTTGGCCATGAAACTGTTGATCGACTTCCAATTTTGGTCTCTGGAAAGAATATTGAATAGCTACTTGCAGTCCCAAAACTTGTTTCTGGAACTGGGTTAGCACAAGCAACAGCAATTTATGAAGCAATAAATTCATGGGGACTTTCTGATAAAATTAAATGCATGAGCTTCGATACAACAGCCTTGACTACTGGTCCAAGAAATCTATCTTGCCTCCTTCTTGAGCAGAAGATGGATAAAGAAATGCTTTGGCTAGCCTGTCGCCATCATATGATGGAAATAATGCTTGAAGCTGTAGTCATTCAGTCGATTGGTTGCTTATATGGACCAGATCACCAGATATGTTACTATTTAAAAGATTTAAAACTGCCTGGACTCGTATTCAGCAATCAAATTTTTCAAATTGCTACCAATGACGATTTAAATAAATGCGAACAAATTGTAATTGCTGCTCAGAAACAAATCAACCAATTCCAAGTTCGAGATGATTATTATGAACTTTTAAATCTGACTGTCATCTTCCTAGGAGGTGTTGCTGAGAAAGGAGACTCTTTCCGGGGACCTGCTGGTCTTCACCGTGCTCGATGGATGGCAAAATCAATTTATTCTTTAAAGCTGTGTTTATTCAGAGGACAGTTTTAGCTGACGAAAAGAGGAGAGAATGGAATTTTAGATATTTGCCTATTCACAGTTGCAATATACGTAAAATACTGGTTATCAAATCAATCTAGTAATTTTACAAAAATTTATTGTAATTTTACTACAAACTCAGTTTAGTAATATTACTAAACAATGTATAGTAATTTTACTACAAACTCAGTTTAGTAATATTACTAAACAATGTATAGTAATTTTACTACAAACTCAGTTTAGTAATATTACTAAACAATGTATAGTAATTTTACTACAAACTCAGTTGAGTAATATTACCAAACAATGTATAGTAATTTTACTACAAACTCAGTTTAGTAATATTACTAAACAATGTATAGTAATTTTACTACAAACTCAGTTTAGTAATATTACTAAACAATGTATATTAAATTTACTACAAACTCAGTTTAGTAATATTACTAAACAATGTATAGTAATTTTACTACAAACTCAGTTTAGTTATATTACTAAACAATGTATAGTAATTTTACTACAAACTCAGTTTAGTAATATTACCAAACAATGTATAGTAATTGTACTACAAACTCAGTTTAGTAATATTACTAAACAATGTATAGAAATTTTACTACAAACTCAGTTTAGTAATATTACCAAACAATGTATAGTAATTTTACTACAAACTCAGTTTAGTAATATTACTAAACAATGTATAGTAATTTTACTACAAACTCAGTTTAGCTTTATTACTAAACAATGTATAGTAATTTTACTACAAACTCAGTTTAGTAATATTACTAAACAATGTATAGTAATTTTACTACAAACTCAGTTTAGTAATATTACTAAACAATGTATAGTAATTTTACTACAAACTCAGTTGAGTAATATTACCAAACAATGTATAGTAATTTTACTACAAACTCAGTTTAGTAATATTACTAAACAATGTATAGTAATTTTACTACAAACTCAGTTTAGTAATATTACTAAACAATGTATATTAAATTTACTACAAACTCAGTTTAGTAATATTACTAAACAATGTATAGTAATTTTACTACAAACTCAGTTTAGTAATATTACTAAACAATGTATAGTAATTTTACTACAAACTCAGTTTAGTAATATTACCAAACAATGTATAGTAATTGTACTACAAACTCAGTTTAGTAATATTACTAAACAATGTATAGAAATTTTACTACAAACTCAGTTTAGTAATATTACCAAACAATGTATAGTAATTTTACTACAAACTCAGTTTAGTAATATTACTAAACAATGTATAGTAATTTTACTACAAACTCAGTTTAGCTTTATTACTAAACAATGTATAGTAATTTTACTACAAACTCAGTTTAGTAATATTACTAAACAATGCATATTAAATTTACTACAAACTCAGTTTAGTAATATTACTGAACAATGTGTAGTAATTTTACTACAAACTCAGCTCAGTAATATTACAAAACAATGTATAGTAATTTTACTACAAACTCAGTTTAGTAATATTATATATTACCAAACAATGTATAGTAATTTTACTACAAACTCAGTTTAGTAATATTACTAAACAATGTATAGAAATTTTACTACAAACTCAGTTTAGTAATATTAAAAAACAATGTATAGTAATTTTACTACAAACTCAGTTTAGTAATATTACCAAACAATGTATAGTAATTTTACTACAAACTCAGTTTAGTAATATTACCAAACAATGTATAGTAATTTTACTACAAACTCAGTTTAGCTTTATTACTAAACAATGTATAGTAATTTTACTACAAACTCAGTTTAGTAATATTACTAAACAATGCATATTAAATTTACTACAAACTCAGTTTAGTAATATTACTGAACAATGTGTAGTAATTTTACTACAAACTCAGCTCAGTAATATTACAAAACAATGTATAGTAATTTTACTACAAACTCAGTTTAGTAATATTATATATTACCAAACAATGTATAGTAATTTTACTACAAACTCAGTTTAGTAATATTACTAAACAATGTATAGAAATTTTACTACAAACTCAGTTTAGTAATATTAAAAAACAATGTATAGTAATTTTACTACAAACTCAGTTTAGTAATATTTCCAAACAATGTATAGTAATTTTACTACAAACTCAGTTTAGTAATATTACCAAACAATGTATAGTAATTTTACTACAAACTCAGTTTAGTAATATTACTAATCAATGTATAGTAATTTTACTACAAACTCAGTTTAGTAATATTACTATACTGCACGGCTGAAATTAGTTTCGTCAAAGTTGAATCTTTTGTGTTTAGTTTTTCAAAATGGTAAGTGATTTTTGTGTTGTATATTCAAATGTTCGTGGGCTAAGAAAGAATTTCTTTTTTGTGTACGCCCATACTGTGCAATACAGGCCAGCTGTTTTGGCATTAAGTGAAACCCAGGTTGGACAGAATACTGATTTATCAGAATTTTGTTTGTTTGGATATAACTTAGTGCCATTACTTTTTTCCCACCATGGTCTGTCTTGTCGTTTATGTTAGGAATGATATTGCTTGCCAGAGCCTTCCCCAATATTGGCATTGTTCTAATACGAACTTTAATTTCCTGTGGCTCAAATTCACTGTCCGCAAGCATATCATTCATTACTGTTTTCTTTACAGGAGTCCGAATCTTGACAGCATGTCTACTTGTGATGAGTTAGATGTTTTGTCAGATTCAATTTCCCGAATTGTTTCCCATTGTCCTCACACTGAAGTCGTGATTACGGGCGACTTCAATGTACACAATTCAAGTTGGCTCCGATATTCTGGTCAGACAACACTCGAAGGAAGGTATACCGAGATCTTTCCTGAGTATAACCATCTTACCCAGCTTGTCGATGAGCCTACTCGTATACCGGATGTTGATGGGCATTCCGCCCATACTCTTGACTTGTTCCTTACTTCCCATCCTGATAAATATACTATTAAAGTAACTTCTCCATTTGGCACCTCGGACCATTGTGTCATTTCAGCTAATTTCTCGATCTCCAACCATCCAGTTAAAGAAAAAATTCCCACTAGGACCGTTTGGCAATACGAGAAAGCCAACTGGGACGGTTTGAATATTTTCTTTCGCAACTTTAACTGGTCATTATGCTTCCTCGATAATGACATTGATGCCAGTGCTGAAATGATTACAGAAGTGATTTTTCTTGGAATGAGAACTTTTGTCCCTCACAGAACAAAATGTATCAAACCAAAAGAAAGGTCTTGGTTTTCCGAAGAGTGTAAAGAAGCTATCAGGTTGAAAGAAGTAAGCTTCCGATCCTACAAAGCCAACCCAACTGAGGAAAATTGGAAGAAACACAAACAAGTTAGGAACTCGTGCAACTCCGTTATACACAAAACGAAATTTTCACATGACCAGAAGTTACGGCAAAAAATTCTGCAATGTCTCAAAGGCAGTAAAAACTTCTGGTCATTTGTAAAAAACGTCAAGAACTCAACGTCATCATCAGTTCCAACGCTCATCGTCGACGATAAACCCATTGTCAGCTCTTCAGAGAAGGCGAATATGCTCGCAGCTCATTTTGCTGCAAGTTCTACGTTGCCTGCAAGCAACGATGCCCCTCCTGTACTTGAGAACGTTAATTCTTCTATGGGACAGATATTTTTCCGCACTCGTACAGTAGCAAGAGTACTTCAAGATCTTGATATACACAAATCCGCTGGCCCGGATGGTATACCCCCTATTCTTCTGAAGAAGTGTTCTTCATCTCTGGCAAAACCACTGCGTAAGCTTTTTCATCGCTCCTATCGTTCAGGAATCTTTCCTAGTAGATGGAAAACAGCATTTGTCCAGCCCGTCCCAAAAAAAGGTGACTCCTCCTCCCCTTCCTCCCCTTCCTCCTACCGACCAATTGCACTTACGTCCCTTCTTTCCAAGGTCATGGAAACGCTGATAAATCGTCAGCTCAAGAAATATCTCGAAGATCGGGAGCTTTTAAATGACCGGCAATACGGCTTTCGCAGCAATCGTTCCACTGGTGATCTGATGGCATATCTCACCGAACAGTGGAACAAATCTGTGCATCGCTTTGGCGAAAGCAAGATTATTGCGCTTGATATTTCAAAGGCATTTGATAGAGTTTGGCATGAAGCTCTTTTATCGAAAATGCGTGCATTTGGTATCGATGATACTCTTATTCGTTGGATTAGAAGCTATCTTCTGGACCGTTCAATACAAGTTGTATTAGACGGTTTCAAGTCTGATCTCCACAAAATAAATGCTGGTGTGCCCCAGGGCTCTGTTCTGTCTCCGACTCTCTTTCTCATTTTTATAAATGATCTCTTGTCTGTGACTTCTAATCCATTAAATTGTTTTGCTGACGACTCAACCCTCAGCTTTTCATATACGTTTGATAATTCACGGCCTTCGCCTTCGGACGTGTTATTACAACGAAATCGTATGATAAGCTCGTTAAACTCCGATTTAAACAGCATTGTGAATTGGGGTACTAGAAATCGTGTGGAGTTTAATCCGTCGAAAACTCAATGCTGTCTTTTGTCGTTGAAGCTAAACATACCCCCTATGCCATTATCTATGAATGGTACTTGCATCGAGGAGGCCGAAAAGCTATCAGTACTCGGTATGTGTATCAGTGACAATCTTCGTTGGAATGATCATATACTTGAGATTGCTAAGAATGCTGCAAGATGCTTAGGCTTTCTTAATAGATGCAAGAAGTTTTTCACCCCTTCTGATCTGGCTCCAATTTACAAAGCGTTTATACGCCCTAAACTCGAGTATAACTCCCATCTCTGGGCAGGTGCTTCTCAAACTTTTCTTCACCTGCTCGACAGAGTTCAGAAAAAAGCGTTAAAATTGATAGGAGAGAGAAGCATTATGGAAACATTGCCGTCACTTGAACATCGTCGAAATGTCTCATGTCTTTCCTTATTTTACAGATTCTTTTACAAAAAATGCTCACTCTAGGTAGCCAGTTGCGTTCCACCATTTCCCCCGTATTACTCGTCTTGCTAGGAACGCTCATCAGTTTACACTTGAGCCCAATTTCGGACGTACCGTGAAATATAGAGATTCTTTCTTTAGCCGTACAACACGAATGTGGAATGGATTGCCTGGCACAATTTTTCCTTGCCATTTTGATCTTTAAACATTCAAGATCAATGTTCATCGACACCTCCTTTCCCTTCCTTCCTAACTTACTATCGCTCGCGCTGTGACTTATCATTAAAAGGGCTATAACAAACCCCTTGAGCGCGTGTGCATTATAAAAAAAAAAAAAAAGAAAAAACAATGTGTAGTAATTTTACTACAAACTCAGCTCAGTAATATTACTAAACAATGTATAGTAATTTTACTACAAACTCAGTTTAGTAATATTACTAAACAATGTATAGTAATTTTACTACAAACTCAGTTTAGCAATATTACTAAACAATGTATATTAAATTTACTACAAACTCAGTTTAGTAATATTACCAAACAATGTATAGTAATTGTACTACAAACTCAGTTTAGTAATATTACTAAACAATGTATAGAAATTTTACTACAAACTCAGTTTAGTAATATTACCAAACAATGTATAGTAATTTTACTACAAACTCAGTTTAGTAATATTACTAAACAATGTATAGTAATTTTACTACAAACTCAGTTTAGCTTTATTACTAAACAATGTATAGTAATTTTACTACAAACTCAGTTTAGTAATATTACTAAACAATGTATAGTAATTTTACTACAAACTCAGTTTAGTAATATTACTAAACAATGTATAGTAATTTTACTACAAACTCAGTTGAGTAATATTACCAAACAATGTATAGTAATTTTACTACAAACTCAGTTTAGTAATATTACTAAACAATGTATAGTAATTTTACTACAAACTCAGTTTAGTAATATTACTAAACAATGTATATTAAATTTACTACAAACTCAGTTTAGTAATATTACTAAACAATGTATAGTAATTTTACTACAAACTCAGTTTAGTAATATTACTAAACAATGTATAGTAATTTTACTACAAACTCAGTTTAGTAATATTACCAAACAATGTATAGTAATTGTACTACAAACTCAGTTTAGTAATATTACTAAACAATGTATAGAAATTTTGATACAAACTCAGTTTAGTAATATTACCAAACAATGTATAGTAATTTTACTACAAACTCAGTTTAGTAATATTACTAAACAATGTATAGTAATTTTACTACAAACTCAGTTTAGTAATATTACTAAACAATGTATAGTAATTTTACTACAAACTCAGTTTAGTAATATTACTAAACAATGTATAGTAATTTTACTACAAACTCAGTTGAGTAATATTACCAAACAATGTATAGTAATTTTACTACAAACTCAGTTTAGTAATATTACTAAACAATGTATAGTAATTTTACTACAAACTCAGTTTAGTAATATTACTAAACAATGTATATTAAATTTACTACAAACTCAGCTTAGTAATATTACTAAGCAATGTAAAGTAATTTTACTACAAACTCAGTTGAGTAATATTACCAAACAATGTATAGTAATTTTACTACAAACTCAGTTTAGTAATATTACCAAACAATGTATAGTAATTTTACTACAAACTCAGTTTAGTAATATTACTAAACAATGTATATTAAATTTACTACAAACTCAGTTTAGTAATATTACTAAACAATGTATATTAAATTTCCTACAAACTCAGTTTAGTAATATTACTAAACAATGTGTAGTAATTTTACTACAAACTCAGCTCAGTAATATTACTAAACAATGTATAGTAATTTTACTACAAACTCAGTTTAGTAATATTACTAAACAATGTATATTAAATTTACTTCAAACTCAGTTTAGTAATATTACTAAGCAATGTAAAGTAATTTTACTACAAACTCAGTTTAGTAATAGTACTGAACAATGTATAGTAATTTTACTACAAACTCAGTTTAGTAATATTACTAAACAATGTATATTAAATTTACTACAAACTCAGTTTAGTAATATTACTAAACAATGTATAGTAATTTTACTACAATCTCAGCTTAGTAATATTACTAAGCAATGTAAAGTAATTTTACTACAAACTCAGTTTAGTAATATTACTAAACAATGTATAGTAATTTTACTACAAACTCAGTTTAGTAATATTACTAAACAATGTATATTAAATTTACTACAAACTCAGTTTAGTAATATTACTAAACAATGTATAGTAATTTTACTACAAACTCAGTTTAGTAATATTACTAAACAATGTATAGTAATTTTACTACAAACTCAGTTTAGTAATATTACCAAACAATGTATAGTAATTGTACTACAAACTCAGTTTAGTAATATTACTAAACAATGTATAGAAATTTTACTACAAACTCAGTTTAGTAATATTACCAAACAATGTATAGTAATTTTACTACAAACTCAGTTTAGTAATATTACTAAACAATGTATAGTAATTTTACTACAAACTCAGTTTAGCTTTATTACTAAACAATGTATAGTAATTTTACTACAAACTCAGTTTAGTAATATTACTAAACAATGTATAGTAATTTTACTACAAACTCAGTTTAGTAATATTACTAAACAATGTATAGTAATTTTACTACAAACTCAGTTGAGTAATATTACCAAACAATGTATAGTAATTTTACTACAAACTCAGTTTAGTAATATTACTAAACAATGTATAGTAATTTTACTACAAACTCAGTTTAGTAATATTACTAAACAATGTATATTAAATTTACTACAAACTCAGTTTAGTAATATTACTAAACAATGTATAGTAATTTTACTACAAACTCAGTTTAGTAATATTACTAAACAATGTATAGTAATTTTACTACAAACTCAGTTTAGTAATATTACTAAACAATGTATATTAAATTTACTACAAACTCAGTTTAGTAATATTACTGAACAATGTATAGTAATTTTACTACAAACTCAGTTTAGTAATATTACTAAACAATGTATAGTAATTTTACTACAAACTCAGTTTAGTAATATTACCAAACAATGTATAGTAATTGTACTACAAACTCAGTTTAGTAATATTACTAAACAATGTATAGACATTTTACTACAAACTCAGTTTAGTAATATTACCAAACAATGTATAGTAATTTTACTACAAACTCAGTTTAGTAATATTACTAAACAATGTATAGTAATTTTACTACAAACTCAGTTTAGCTTTATTACTAAACAATGTATATTAAATTTACTACAAACTCAGTTTAGTAATATTACTAAACAATGTATAGTAATTTTACTACAAACTCAGTTTAGTAATATTACTAAACAATGTATAGTAATTTTACTACAATCTCAGCTTAGTAATATTACTAAGCAATGTAAAGTAATTTTACTACAAACTTAGTTGAGTAATATTACTAAACAATGTACAGTAATTTTACTACAAACTCAGTTTAGTAATATTACTAAACTGAGTTTGTAGTAAAATTACTATACATTGTTTAGTAATATTACTCAACTGAGTTTGTAGTAAAATTACTTTACATTGCTTAGTAATATTACTAAGCTGAGATTGTAGTAAAATTACTATACATTGTTTAGTAATATTACTAAACTGAGTTTGTAGTAAATTTAATATACATTGTTTAGTAATATTACTAAACTGAGTTTGTAGTAAAATTACTATACATTGTTTAGTAATATTACTAAACTGAGTTTGTAGTAAAATTACTATACATTGTTTAGTAATATTACTCAACTGAGTTTGTAGTAAAATTACTATACATTGTTTAGTAATATTACTAAACTGAGTTTGTAGTAAAATTACTATACATTGTTTAGTAATATTACTAAACTGAGTTTGTAGTAAAATTACTATACATTGTTTAGTAATAAAGCTAAACTGAGTTTGTAGTAAAATTACTATACATTGTTTAGTAATATTACTAAACTGAGTTTGTAGTAAAATTACTATACATTGTTTGGTAATATTACTAAACTGAGTTTGTAGTACAATTACTATACATTGTTTGGTAATATTACTAAACTGAGTTTGTAGTAAAATTACTATACATTGTTTAGTAATATTACTAAACTGAGTTTGTAGTAAAATTACTATACATTGTTTAGTAATATTACTAAACTGAGTTTGTAGTAAATTTAATATACATTGTTTAGTAATATTACTAAACTGAGTTTGTAGTAAAATTACTATACATTGTTTAGTAATATTACTAAACTGAGTTTGTAGTAAAATTACTATACATTGTTTGGTAATATTACTCAACTGAGTTTGTAGTAAAATTACTATACATTGTTTAGTAATATTACTAAACTGAGTTTGTAGTAAAATTACTATACATTGTTTAGTAATATTACTAAACTGAGTTTGTAGTAAAATTACTATACATTGTTTAGTAATATTACTAAACTGAGTTTGTAGTAAAATTACAATAAATTTTTGTAAAATTACTAGATTGATTTGATAACCAGTATTTTACGTATATTGCAACTGTGAATAGGCAAATATCTAAAATTCCATTCTCTCCTCTTTTCGTCAGCTAAAACTGTCCTCTGAATAAACACAGCTTTAAATAATAAATTGATTTTGCCATCCATCGAGCACGGTGAAGACCAGCAGGTCCCCGGAAAGAGTCTCCTTTCTCAGCAACACCTCCTAGGAAGATGATAGTCAGATTTAAAAGTTCATAATAATCATCTCGAACTTGGAATTGGTTGATTTGTTTCTGAGCAGCAATTACAATTTGTTCGCATTTATTTAAATCGTCATTGGTAGCAATTTGAAAAATTTGATTGCTGAATACGAGTCCAGGCAGTTTTAAATCTTTTAAATAGTAACATATCTGGTGATCTGGTCCATATAAGCAACCAATCGACTGAATGACTACAGCTTCAAGCATTATTTCCATCATATGATGGCGACAGGCTAGCCAAAGCATTTCTTTATCCATCTTCTGCTCAAGAAGGAGGCAAGATAGATTTCTTGGACCAGTAGTCAAGGCTGTTGTATCGAAGCTCATGCATTTAATTTTATCAGAAAGTCCCCATGAATTTATTGCTTCATAAATTGCTGTTCCAGAAACAAGTTTTGGGACTGCAAGTAGCTATTCAATATTCTTTCCAGAGACCAAAATTGGAAGTCGATCAACAGTTTCATGGCCAACAATGTCTTCTATCATCTTCCCATCCCAATGAATCGTAAGGGGAACATCTGATGTAAACTCATTTTTAAGATTTTCAGCGAGATTCTGTCGAGTAAAAATACGTTGACGACGAATCGTAGACGAATTAACATTGTATTTTGAAGGGTCACAGCCAAGGGTTTTAAGAGTTGTTGTGTTACAGTCGCTTTTCGGTCGCTTAGTTTTGCAACATCCAGACAAACTGCCAATTCATCGCTCAAAAATTTCTTTAATGTATTTAGGCAATATGAGTCTCAATTTTAAATTTTTCTGACCAAAAATAAAAATTGCGGATTTTTCAAAACTTTGAATTGTGGTAGCGACCCTTAAATCCTTTTGAAAGATGACCAAATTTAACCCAAATCCTATTTTAGGCATGAAGAACAATATTAAAGGGTGCCCAGTCAAACTTTTAAATATTGATTTTTAAGAAGCACCCTTAACATACATACATGTGCTTGTAAACAAAAAAATTAAAAGTTTATGCACAGCTGTCCAGTAAACTACATTTTTTAGTTTTCAGACAGAGAAATGGCTTGCAGACACGCGAACACGCGACATACAGTTGTAAATATGCGAAAAGCAGAAACTTGTGATTTTTTAAAAGTCATCTCGCGTGAACGGCAGACGCACAGAGAATCGCAGTTATTTGATCTCGAATGGCACGATGACGTTGTTCATTAGCTTTTACACAACCAATTTTGATCCAGTGCACAGAGTCGAGGTTGATTGATGTTACGCAGAGCGTATTATCATTATCAACTCCAATGGTTTGGTGGAAAATAGAGGCGATTCCAGCGAATTCAGATAGTTGAGTGCTCACATTGGTTGATAGCTGCGTCAACGCATAAAGGAAATCAACTATTTCGGAATACAACTCTGTATGGTCGCGTTGAGGTCAGGAACATCTTTGTCTTTCGTCTCCAATATAAAGTAGCTGCAAATAGGAATTTCCGAAATTTGACAGTTGATAGTGGCCATACTGTTGAAGCTACATCTGTCAATTTTTTAAATCCGTTTTTGAAAATAACCAGGGATGGCGGGGACAACGACCTGTATTCGCTGAATGGACTCTGGAGCAGCTGGATACTGACTCTTTTTTTTTTATCGTAAATTTAGCGATAAGGACCATTTCTTGATGAATGGAAGACAAAATTGTCGAATTTGGGATGATAATAATTTATATGAGATGCATCCCAAAAATTCACTGTTTGGTGTATATTTTGGGCTGGCAGCAGCGGCGTCGCGTCATCGGGATCGGGATGCATTTCTTTTAGAACGACTGACGGACGTTGGCCAGGCCATCACTGTCAACGCCGGGTGCTAAAGGCCGATGACTAGGTACCAACTTCTTTCGGGCAGAATGTGATTTAAACTACGTCCCACACAGCTTTCGACACGTCCGTCGTCGTATGATTTCTAGCACGAATTGAGCTGGATTGCAAACGATTCGTCTTAATCGGTCGATCTGTTCTTGAGTTTAGCAAGACTTACGCAATATCCTCTATCGTTACAAAATCCAAACTGGTCGATCCTTGTCGAGATGAGTTGAGACTACTCAACGCAACGAATCCAGTCACCCTTCGATGGGTCCCGGGACATCGTGACATAGACGGAAATAAAATGGCTGACCAACTGGTCTTTTTCTCTCGAACCGAGCCAAATGGTAACCTCGATTTACATGCCACTGGAAAGTAAAAAAACTAGAATTCACCATAGTTTCCTCAAAACCGCTAATGACAGATGGTCATCAATCGACACCTGTCGGGTATCAAGGAATCTATGGCCAGAAATTTCAAAGAAGAAAACTGAATCCCTACTAATGCTAAGCAGGCCTCAATTATCCCTACTGGTTGGTATTCTGACGGGTCACAACACGATGGGAACCCACACGAGCAGAATGGGCATCAGCACACCTGACTTATGTAGGGGATGCCAGGACGAAGAGGCAGAAAATGACTCTTTTCACTTCCTCTGTGAATGCCATTGCTTATCCCGAACCAGGAAATTTACCCTCGGTGAATACTTTTTCAACGAGTTGGTCGATGTCTCTAGCATGCCACTAAGAAACATCCTGAGATTCATTCAGAACTCAGGTTGGTTCACGGAGGCCCTCAACACTTAACCCACCCACTTCCCCTCAATCCTTAACACCTCTTCCTGATCATCAAAGGTTCGGCTTGCCGTACCATCACCCCATCTATAGCCTAACCTAACCTAAGACTAACGCACATTCATGGTGATCGTTTATCGGTATAAGGTGCATTCAAAAGCTAGATCGAGTAGGCTGGGTTAAAGGGCCAGTTGTAGCGATCAGACAAACCAAACCGAAAAAGTTTCAACATCATCATGAAAACCGGAATTTTTTCGTGAGTAGCGCTTATGGGTATAGATCTCCATCAGAAAAAAGATGTCAGAAAAAAGCATAACGCTTACATTTTGCACACGTAAGCTTAAGGTAAACCTTCTTCCAATTAAATAAAAATATTTGAGTTTGGGCGTGGCTGAAGCCCATTTTTCACTAGAAACTACAAACGAATTGTTTTTGCAAATAAACGGTATTTATAAAGAATCCGCAAGCCCAAATTGTGCGTCTCTTAGTAGAAACTAAAACGTTTGTGTATGAAAAGAAATTTTTGAATTTTGGGCGTGGCTTACGCCTACTTTTCATGAAAGAACGAAAAACGTAGCCTTATGAATGTAACGCATTTCCAATGTTTAATTTAAACCTTTTTCCTTCCGTTCGTTATTTGAGAAATATATCTCTACATTTTCTTGTGTACATTTTTTCAATACGCCCACTTTTAAAGGCGTGATTTTGATAAAATACCTTTGTTCAGGTAAGATTGTTTAAAAACTACTCGATTCAGCTGTAGTTTTACACATATGCCTAAATACTGATCAAAGCTCAGTTAGTGCTTCAAATTTTTAAGACACGCCCACTTTTAAGGGGCGTTTCCGTCAAAAGTTGTACAAGGCATTATTTTTTTAACGTTTTGTAACTATCGGTCGCAGTTTTGAAGTTAAAAGATGAACACTTAGATTTATATTCCTTGGTTACGTAGCAGAGTGTGGTCCAAGAATTGTTAAAAACACCCATTATCGCTATTTCCATTCAAAATCTAATTTTTAAAAATGTAAGTTTTGTCTTCATTTGTTCAAATCGATTTGCAAGAATAAAATTGAATGTCACTGAGCTCATACTAATTGCCTTGACAAAAAAAAAGTGTTAATTTTGGGCGTGGCACACGAATTTTTTTTTTGTGCCAGCACTAATTGAACATCACACCACACAAAATTAATGTTATTGAATTTTTTTCTGTCTGCTAAAGAAGAATTTTGTTTCTGAAACTGGAACATCGGCTGGCTGCGGGAGGCGATCGCATACACATACAAAAATATAGGGAATAGGGTATCCACATATTTACAAGCCGGTCGCGGTGGTCATATGTCACAAATCATATTTAAATAAAAATGAAAAAAAAAAAAAAAAAAAATTATATAAAATCAATTTTAGAGCAATTAATAAAATGTATCTGTGTTTTATTCTATTTTAAAGTTCTATACCTCTTGAAAAAACACCCTTTATTTTGTTCAGATATCAGTTTCTTACAATTCTATTATATTTACGTATACATAGACATAAATCAACTTTGTTCATTGTAAAAATAAGAGCGAAATAGAATTTCAAAAGTTCCCAAAGCCTATAGGTGAACATATCACGTCAATAAAAAACACCCTACCATATGAGTGCTCGCTTTTGTATTAACTTAGTTTAAGAACTTCAATCGAAAATATAAAACAAACCTTGAAGATCACAAATAATACGAAATAATAATCAAATATTCTCTTGAAACATATTAGGAAAGAAGTATAAGTACTCGAAGATACTTTTGAATTTTTTTTTTCGTTGTTTTTTGAGCTACAATTTCCACAAAATAATACTGAAGCGGATCCATTTTATCCCTCAATAATTAGATAAACTTACGTAGACATTGGGAAATCGAAAGATGTATTATCTGGGATAGGGAGCAAGCCCTATATCTATCTGTCGGCTCCACGTTTTTATTTCGTTCGTTTTAATTTGATTTCTCCCTTTTTTTTCTACTTCTTCCAACCAAAACCATATCTATACCTACAGCTACAGGAGCAGACGCAGAGTATTCTTTATTTTATTATTATTTTTATTTCCAAAGATGGAAGCAACAGAGTAACATATAAAAACTAAGTGAAATCGATTTTCGATTTTATTTTCATTCGAGAGTGATGGCATAACTCAGATCCAACTACCCAGATCCCAGACCCAGACCCAGTGCCAACAGACGGTAGCATCAGTATCAGCATCATCATCTTCATCAGCATCACAAGAAGAGACACTGAATTCATATATCGCAGAGTTGGAGGGGAGCTGCTTCTTGGCATTATATGGTTGGGCGTGTCATGTCGTGGCAGAAAACAAATTTAATTTCCTTTGCGCCTTTGAAGATGCAAGAGACAACACTGCGGTGCGGTGCGGGTGGGGGAACGAAAACCTCCTTCATCACTTAGAGCGGAAATTAAAAACCTCTTGGGAGAGAACACTCTGCTTGCTGTCCCTTTGTAAGGTCAAAGGCTTCAATTCAGCAAATCAGTAAGTAAAGTGCGTGTAGATAGGTGATACGAAGATGTTGTTATAGAACTAAACGAGTATAGTGCTGTGCTAAAAGACGAACGCAGCTTTGATAAAAAGTTGCTGGTTATGTTCAAAATAGAATATTTAAATCAACGGGAAACCAACTTTTCAGAAAGAAAAAGAGAGGGAGAGCTCAGAAGGACAGCGCAGCGGTTCCATCTATTCAGGGGTACTAAGGCAGAGGCAATGTTGGGAAGTTTTGGAAGGCGATCGTCCAACGGCAAATCCCAATCCAAACTGTCAAAACCAGCGGTGGAATATCGTATAGTACATGCATAGCTGGTGCTGAGAGTTCGCGCTGTCAAGCAGAATGATCCATACGATTTAGACGATGACGAAGAAGACTTACGTCTCCCGACCAGGCAGACGTTCGGGTAGCAATATCAAAACTTAAGTCCAACAAGGTTGCTGAAGCCGATGGCCTTCCGGCCGAACTCTTCAAAGGATCGGGAGATGACATGGTATAAGTAGCATACACAAATTTATGTGAGCAATCTGGTCAGATTAAAGGATGCCTGACGAATGGAACCCCAGCATCGTGTGCCAGATCCACAAGCAAGAAAATACTCTGGACTGCGCTAACAACATACATACATACGTGTAAGTCTCTATAATGTCGTGAACTGATTGACCATTTGAGGGGTTCAGAGAATATTGATATTTTCATCGACAGCCAGGTGGCCATAAAAGCCATATCCTCTATAGTTACAAAATCCAAACTGGTCGATCGTTGTCGTAATGAGTTGAGACTACTCAACGCAACGAATCCAGTAACCCTTCGGTGGGTCCCGGGACATCGTGACATACACGGAAATGAAATGGCTGATCAACTGGCCAAAACCGGTTCATATCTCGAACCAAGCCAAATGGTAACCTCAATTAACATGCCACTCGAAAGGGGAAAAAAGAAGATTTAGCCATAGTTTCCTTAAAACCGCTAATGACAGATGGTCATCAATCGATACTTGTCGGGTATCGAGAAATCTATGGCCGTAAATTTCAAAGAAGAAAACTGAAATTCTACTCGTGCTAAGCAGGCCTCAATTATCACTCCTGGTTGGTATCCTGACGGGTCACAATCACAACATGATGGGAACCCACATGAGCAGATTGGGCATCAGCACATCTGACTTATGTAGGGGATGCCAGGACAAAGAGGCAGAAGAGGACTACTTTCACTTCCTCTGTAAATGCCCCAGCTTAGCCCGAACTAGGAAAGTTAACCTCGGTGAATACTTTTTCAACGAGTTGATCGATATGTCTAACACGCCACCAAGAAACATCCTGAGATTCATCCAGAACTCAGGTTGGTTCAGGGAGGCCTCCACCACTTAACCCACCCACTGCCTGTCAATCCTTAACCCCTATTCCTCATCACCACACCCAACCGGGGAGCACAATGGATCCAATCGAGATCCGAGTGAGAAGGTTCGGCTTGCCGTTCCATCACCCCACCTAACCTAACCCTACCTTAAGGGGTTCATTTGCTCACCAAAAACTTCACCATCTCAGTTTCCTCGCTTTTTTGGGGAATAAGTGAGGCTATAACGCTCACATCACCAAATTCAAAAAAGGTGTCAGTATCGATATTCGAGTATTTCATGATCCGGACTATTGTGTTTTGTGATGCATTGAACAAGGTTCTTTACTTTTAACAGCTTTTCTGGTTCCAACAAATTTATCTAAGCTATTTCAAAGCTATGGTGAGTGATTGCAGCTTTTGTTGGAAAATCGCCATCATCGGTTATCTCAACATAGTCATGGAAACGTGATAATAGTAAGGTTTTCAGTTTTTCAAGGATGGGAGCAGGGTGCGCAAAACTGAAGCTGGTTACTATTAATAAAAATTTCCTATTTCGTCTTAATTGCCAATAAGGTTGGCAAAACATAGCCATAGTGGCAGTTTTCGTCCTCTTGCAAAATATCTATTGCCTTAGCCAGAAGGTTCGAACAACTCAAATAATTCATTGAAAATGGAAATCTTACTATGAAATAGCAATAAGCTCGCAGGTTAGCAATTTTGGTTTTAGTTGGAATATCTGTTGCAGGCAATCAAACAAACTATTCCAGCGTGTAGTAAGCGGTCCCCAACAAGGCAGCAGCCGCAGCACCCCAGAAACATTTTAAGTTGCTCCGGTATTTTTAGCGAGCCAACGCATTTCCGCAAGGCCCCGTATTTTCTCATTACGCTGGAGTGTATGTACTTCAATGTCATACTGTCTTTCAATGCCTTATGTGCATCGCTGATTGCGATTAAATTGAGTAATTAAATTGACTGTCAAATCGCAAGTGTTTGGATAGGTGTAGGTCAATAAACTTATTTCCAACAAGTCCATCGATTTCTCCTGCTTCGCCGTTGTGAATATTGCTACTGTCTTCATTCTCATGGACAAGTTCGTATTCAGTTTCAGATTGAATATTTGTCATCGGGCATTTTTTTTTTAATTTTATATTCATTCCAAAAAACGAAACAAAAATTAAAACGGGAAGGCGAAAACGAAATGGCGAAAACTTCATGCGTGTCCGTGACGTATAGATGCGCAGAACCAAAAATAAGAGAATTGGAACATCGGAGGTCGCTATCTTGTTTAGTTGTATATTATGCTTTAAAATTACGTATCTGTCATTGCAAATTTAAGCAAAATAAAATCAAAGATTAGCTACTCCCAAAAACAACAAATTTCTACGAATTTCAGCCAAATCCTGTTAAATAACACGAAAATTCGGTAGTTTTCCGCAGAAGAGAGAGCTCATGAGAGAATAAAACATTTCCCCTTCCTGCCAATTTTAGCCCAAGAAATTTCTTTCTTTGGCAGAAATTGTGAATTCTGTCAATATTTAAATTTGACAGTTAAAAAAATGTACCTACATACTTATAAATTTTACTAATCCATGCACAATTTTGTGTTGATGTCGATAACAAGAATATAAGGGCTCCCTGAAATTACGCCCAAAAGCGTTTTGGAAAAAAAACCCAAAAAATTTGGGCGTAAGAAAATTGGAAAAAACGCTTAAAATATTTTCGGAAATTTCGCCAAAAAACATGAAAATAACGCCGCAATTTAAAAAAAGGCCAAAACAGAAAAATGGAAAAACGCCAGAAAACAAACTTTTTTGGCCTTTTTTTCCAAATCGAAAAGGAAAAAACGCCAGAAAACAAACTTTTTGGCCTTTTTTCCAAATTGGAGAAAAAAACGCCAAAAAATTAACTTTTTTTCCAAGTAAGGAAAGTTTGTTAACCTAATATAAATAAACTTTTAAATTGATTATTGAGGCGATTATCAATTTAAAAATTTGTTTATATGCTTATAGGCTTTTCACACCGGTTCGAAAACTCGGTTTTTGTCTAAAACCCCAAAAACTACACCAAAACCACAAGGTTTCCCATAAATTTTTCTCTTTCATAAACTAGTGGTTTTTGATAAAACTCCTGAAAACCTACTTGCAATCACAAGTATGTAAAAACAAACTGATCTTTTGGCACCATCAACTCGTCGATAAAACAGTGTAGTGTTCTCAGAGTAAAACACTCACATATTCATGAAACGTCAAACAAAACCTAGTTTTTGTTCAGTGTGAATGCTCCAACTAGGTTTCGTACACTTTTTGAGTTTTTGGTCCAGTGTGAAAACCCTTTTAGGTAAACAAACTTTCCTTCCTTGGAAAAAAAGTAAATTTTTTGGCGTTTTTTCCTTTCCAATTTGGAAAAAGGGCAAAAAGTTTGTTTTCTGGCGTTTTTTCCTTTTCGATTTGGAAAAAAGGCAAAAAGTTTTTTTCGGCGGGCGTTTTTTTCATAATTTTTTTTTGGTTTTTTCCCTTAATTTAAAAGGGAAAAAATCACGGAAAAAAGACCCATAGACCCAGCCAAACTGTTTGGAAAAATATTGTATGGAGATTTTTGGGAGTTTTTCCATTTTTTTGGCGTAATTTCAGGGAGCCGAACATACTCGTAAGTCTTGTTGAAAGGGGTACTGAGTTTTTGGATAATGTCAGGAAACTTATATTTTTTCAGAGATAAAATCAAACAATGAGCCTTAAGTTCTTAAGTGAGTAAGAGATTTTTTTTTAATGGGAATAAGGAATTCAATCTTTCAAGTAGCCCTTTATGCAATTCCTTTTTTCCTAAAGGTTTCCTCCATTGATGCGAGGAAAACATCATAATTTTCTTCCACTTCATCGGAATCTTTAAGAACTCGATAAAGGTACTTATTCTTCTTAAATAAAGTTAAGAAAACAAATGGAAAAAAAACTCGCGTTTTAAAGTAGTGTACAAAATTTGTTGTTCCACGCGTTCATTTACTTTTTCATAAATTTTCTCTCTCGTTTTGACAGTCTTTCTATTTTAGCCCAGAATAGTAGATCATGGTACAACTAACCAAGATAGCGCTTTCCCGTTTTCATTTTTGTTCCGTTCACGAACACGCAACGCCATTGTATTTAAAATCT
This sequence comes from Platycheirus albimanus, assembly GCA_916050605.2. Classification (NCBI taxonomy): domain Eukaryota; kingdom Metazoa; phylum Arthropoda; class Insecta; order Diptera; family Syrphidae; genus Platycheirus; species Platycheirus albimanus. The sequence continues at coordinate 297,695,440 of OU696696.1, read as the reverse complement.
ATAGTATTCCCAAGAAGCGGAACGTTTTGTGCGGCATCTAGCGACGACGTTCACAAGCTTGACTTCGAAAGAAATTTGAGTGGTTTTTGTCTAAACTGCCATGGAAAGCAAAAACAACAATAGAAGAAATTCGATGTAAAGTAGACAAGACAACTAGTGCCGCCATTGACGACGTTCAGAACTAAAATAAAATGTTCCATGAAATTACTATAAAATATAAATACAATGGCAACGCCTTTGCGTTTTTGATTTTGTTTTACATCGCCATTGTATTTAAAATCTATAGTATTCCCAAGAAGCGGAACGTTTTGTGCGGCATCTAGCGACGACGTTCACAAGCTTGACTTCGAAAGAAATTTGAGTGGTTTTTGTCTAAACTGCCATGGAAAGCAAAAACAACAATAGAAGAAATTCGATGTAAAGTAGACAAGACAACTAGTGCCGCCATTGACGACGTTCAGAACTAAAATAAAATGTTCCATGAAATTACTATAAAATATAAATACAATGACATCGCCTTTGTTTTTGTTTTTTGTATCATGATAGTGACAAGAACAGCTTCATCTGCATCGAACTGTAAACATTTGTACCTAATATAAATTTCTTGTTATCGGTGAATTTTGTTGTTTTTATATTGATTAATTATATTTAAAGTTTATGAAATTCCTGTTAGAAATGTTTAACAAGACTAGCCATCTAAAAAAAGAACAAAATGGACTGATTTGGTCGAACTATTTTGTTGGAGCCTCACATTTTTTCGTTCATCTGTCGCATGTCGCAATCGCAATATGGCGGCGCAAATGGCTCGCATCAGCTGATCGTGTAGCATTTATGTATATTCTCACTCATTCGTGCACGTGCCCGCGTTATTTGTGTGTTTTAGTCAGTGTATTGATGTTAATATTGTTGTTCACTTGATCGTGATGGACTACGAACGAAACAGCTAGTGTAGTGAGTAGTGAATAAAATAAACCAGTGATCAAGAGAAAAACCAAGAATAGTGCAAAAATATATTGACGATGAATTTATTTTACGCCGTCACAGAATGCCGAGAGTCAATTTGGTGAGTCAATTTAATTTATTTATTGAATTTATTAGAACGAACAAAAGTTTTACTTGGATCGTGGTTTTATAAAACCACGCCATTTTTTTCTTGGTTTATTCATTTTGATATTTTGGTGCATACTACACACAACAAAGAAACAAAATCATACCTACAATATTATAAAGCGCCAAATCAATGAATGTTTTATGTGATTTTTGTTTGATAAATTCAGATTTGATCACAAATTTGACCGCCCAAAGAAAATTGAAACTGATTTTATTTGTTTTTGTTATTGTGTTGGTGTTTCTTTTGAAGTTCTTGCTAAGGAAATTAAAGTCTCACTAAATTAGTATAACATATTCTGTACATTGTACTGTTTACTTACACAAAAAATGCATTAATAAATTCATTACCCTCTTTAAATTTTAAATTTACAAATTCATACCTATTTATTTATGAATAGTCAATTAATTTTTACGGGAATCGTCTGTATTTATATATTTATATTTAAAAACGTTGATCACTTTCCTAAAAAAAGAATTCTTTTTCCACAATGAAGTTCACAGAATGCTAACAAATAAACAAACAAAATTGAAGCTTGTGAAATGTCAAATTATTGTAGTGTGTATGCAAATGTGTGTTAAATCTCGATTGAAAATAAGATTACATTTTGGATCATAAATATGACATCAAAAAAAAAAAAAAAAAAATATGATCTGTGACCAAACGAAAAACATTTTTTTATGTCAAATCATATTTCAGATCGAAAAAATATGATCTGACATACAAAAAAAAAGCACATTCATTTTTCGAGTAAGCAAATGACAGATGACTGTAAAGTCAAACAAAGAGTCAGCATACCTTACATTTCCATTCACAGTCAGATGTCAAATTTTTGTCAGTAAAATGCGGTAGCGAAAGCAGTTTATGTACGTCCGTAAATTAAATTAATGATCTCTCTAATTGCCTACCACCGCGCCTTTCCGACCATTATAGTTAAGCCGTAAGAATTATTTTTATGTCATATTCCATAGAATGGGTATATTGTGCTTGGTGTGGAATTTGTAACATAGAAAAATAATACCGTTAGGTATAGAAAAGTATATTATATTCTGACTCAGAATCAAAAGCCTAGTCGATTAAGCCATGTCCGTCCGTCCGTATGTATACTCTCTAGAGGTCGCAATTTTTGAGCCAGAAGGTGAAATTTGACATATAATCTTTGGTTCAAGAGTAAGGCTAAGTTCTTGAACCGGTAAAATCCGCCCACAAACACTCCCATAATCGCCATTTTTGATGAACAACCTCAATCTGGTAAAATTAAATTATGTTTCTTGTACAGTTACGATAAAAGCATAACGCTAAAATTTTGCATAAGTAAGCTTTAGGTAAACCTTCTTCCAATTAAATAAAAATATTTCAGTTTGGTGTGGCTGACGCCCATTTTTCAATTGTACCACTTAATTCGCTTATTTGTGCATCGAGTTTTTTAGATATATTATCTTCAGTCTCAGTCAACTTCGTTGCGAGTTTGGCTATTTCATTTGACAAAAAACTTATGACAGACTCACTTTGTTTACGAAGCATATCGTTCATTTTGGTTGAAGTAATTATGTCCTCTTCAGAGCTGGTTTGATTGGTAATGGAACACTGTGGCGCTGAGGTGTTGTGCTTGGGCGAGTCCGTTTTAATTCCCTTGTCCGTTTCAGAGCACGTAAGATTATTTGTTGGAGCTTTCTTTTGAAATTTAGACAGCGGGTGATTGGGGGCAGGAGAGTCTTTTTGATTTCCTCTCAAGTGAGAGCTGGGACCATTAGGTGTGGAAGACATCTTCGAAATAGAGAGTAGCAAACAAGATGAAATTGGCACAGATCACGAGTAGCGAAAAAAAAAATGTTAATTTTATTTTTGCTTTTATTTAAAATCAATGCACTTAAAACTTTGGATAAAAACAAAAAAAAGATCCAAATTACTCTTGTTTAATTTTAAAACTAGTCCGAATACTTTTAAGGCCAAAAAATTAGAAAAAAAGAACACGCAATTGCCAGCAAAAAAAAACGCACGTCTACTCAGTAGCTGTCATTGATGATGACCTTGCATGCATAAAGTATTTATGTTAAATTGTTATATTAAAGTGAAAAACATTAAATTTTGTGGTTATTACTTGTACATAAACATCTTGTGTGCGAAATCAAAAAATTTGATTTTGGGTGTGGCTGACACCCACTTTTCACTAGAAACTATAAAAAAATTGTTTTTGCAAATAAACGGTATTTATAATGAATCCGCAAGCCAAAATTTTGCGTCGCTTAGTACAAACTAAAACGTTTGTGTACGAAAAGAAATTTTTGAATTTTGGGTGTGGCTTTCGCCCACTTTTCATGAAAGAACGTAAAACGTAGTTTATAAAATTTAAGGTACTACCAATGTCCAATTTAAACCTCTTTCCCTTCCGTTCGTTTTATGAAAAATATATCTCTACATTTTTTTGTGTACATTTTTTCAATACGCCCACCTTTAAAGGCGTGATTTTGATAAAATACCTTTGTTCAGGTAAGATCGTTTAAAAACTACTTACCTACTCGATACAGCTGTAGTATTGCACATATGCCTTAATACTGACTTATGATCAAATCGCAGTTAGTGCTTCAAATTTTTAAGACACGCCCAATTTTAAGGGGCGTTTTTGTCAAATGTAGAATGCATTAATTTTTTAACGTTTTTTAACTATCGGTGGCAGTTTTGAAGTAAAAAAATGAACACTTAGATTTAAATTCCTCGGTAATGTAGCAGAGTGTAGTTCAAGAATTGTTAAAAACACCCAAAGTCGCTATTTCCATTCAAAATCTAATTTTTAAAAATTTAAATTTTTTCTTGAATGTCATTGATCTCATAATAATTGCCTTGGCAATAAAAAGTCTTAACATTGGGCGTGTCACACCCCTTTTTTTATTGTTCCAGCACTAATTAAACATCACACCGCACAAAATTAGTGTTATTGAATTTTTTCCTGTCTGCTAAAAAAGAAGTTTGTTTCTGAAACCATATACACAGCTGGTCAAAAAAATAGGTGCAATTTTTTTTTATACAGGGTGATTCACGAGCGTTGTGCCAAAAAGCTAGAGCGTGTAGGTTGAGTTGAGACAAGAAAAAAATCGTATGGGAGGGGGGGGTCTATTCCCCCCGTTTAGCCGGGAGGGGCAATTTTCTGAAAAATTGACTTATTTTGTAAAAAAAATATTAAAAATCAACGGCTTCGTTTACAACACCGTGTTATACCTTTTTGAAAAGCCAAAAACTTCTTCTTTCATTTTGTTTTTAAATTAAATTGTTTTAACGAATAGTTTAAAAAATATAAATTTTCAAACTCAAAATTTAAAAAAAAAATTTTAAAAAATAATTTTAAAACTAATTTTTTTCAAAATTTTACGTAATTAAGTATAATTTTTGGTCTCAGAATTCAATGCTCCCATTAATCTTTAATCCAACATTGAAAACCGTATGGCTCTTTAGCTTTTTGTTGCCAAGGTATTCAAAAATAACCGAACCTACTTTTATTTTTGTTTTTGTTTTGTTTATTTAAATATTATTTTAACATTAGTTTTCATTGGACTATCAATAATTATTGAAATATTAATATTTAAGGCTTTTAAATTAAGTAATTATAAATTTTATACAGTAAAACCGACGGTGTAGACTTTTGCGCTTGGACAAAAAAATAGGTGTGTCTTCCTAAATTATGAATAATGATAGTTTGAATGCAATATTTGTTGTATTTTATAATAATTTTCGTTTACCATTCTCTTATAACCCGAGTATACGACATTGTTATCCAAAACTTTTTAAAATCAGCGTGGTATTTACTCTACAAACTTTTGGCATCTTTCTTGGGGTATAGAATACCATTCACTCTGAACAGCATCCCACAAATCGGTTCCAGTTTGGAAAATATTGGCATCCTAGTTTCCGCATAAGCTCATTCCTCAAGTTCTCAATCGGGTTGAGATCTGGGATTGACTTGGCCATGAAACGATTGAGACTTCTTTCTCTCGAAACCAATCCTTCACAAGATTTGCCATATGTTTCTAATCGTTATATCCTGCTGAAAAATCCATCGGAGAGTAATGTTTTCTTCGGCAAATGGAAGCATGATATCTTCCAAAATATCCCTATAACCTTATTTGGTCAAGATGTAACTAATACGGAATATAGGCATTAGGGCCCACACCATACTAGAAAAAACGGACCCAGACCATAATATTTCCTCCTCCGTGTTTAATCGTCTTTTGGGTATTGCGAGGTTGATAGTCCTTTCTTTTTGGTCGCCTGAAATACGCCCAGAATCTGATGAGAACAAATAAATTTTTGTTTCGTCACTCCAGAGGATATTGCGCCATTTTTTGGTCCTTCAGGTCCGCTCCAACTTCTATGGCTAAGATTATAATTTAATCACACCTATTTTTTTGACCAGCTGTGTACATACGAATCTAGGGAATAGGGTATCCAACAGTTCGTTGCAAAAGTACGTATTTATTCCAAACTCTCGAGAAACCTTTAATAAAATTGGGAGCATTATCAGTTATTGTTCCTGATATTTTTTTATTATTCGATAAAAAAAAATGATTTATTTCAACAATTTTACTTGCAATGTTAAAGTAATAATGGGTTTTATAAAAACGGGTATGGGTTCCGAAAAAAAACCACAGCTGACCCTGGCGACTTTTCTACTTAAGTCTTTTTCCCTAAGCTGAAAATTATAATTTGCATTGCGGAGATCAACGACAAATATAATCTTAAGTATCCACATCAAATAACTAATTTCGAAAAAAAAATTTCAACGATTAATTTTGTTTGAAATAAAATGCACAGTACTGTATTTATTCAAACCACATTATATCTTTAAAGATACGAAATAACTAAGTTGATTTTTACCAAACCTACAGATGAGATGTATTCGACGAGAAACACTCCGTAAGATCTAAATGTCAGATAGACGTGTCGAAGATTTGTTGTGTGTTTAGGTTTACCTTCCGCCAGATAACGAAGCCCTGTCTGTTTATGGTTCTTATCTTGTATCAGTTTCACTAAATTTCTTTTTCTCCTCTCGGTGGTTTTCTTTTTGTTATCAATTTTTGGAAGCCTCTCGAGCTGAAGTTCATTAATTCTATAAAAATCGATTAACAATCCCTGCGCCTGCATCAGTTGGTATGGTATGGAAACACTCTACAACACCGCATAGCGTATAGATGGAGTAAGCGTATGCCATGGCCACTATGCGATACACTTTTTGCGGTTTAATTAAATTTTTGAATTAACATTCGTTGACTCGATTCCACTCATGCCACGTGGTACAAAATAATTGAAGGAAGCATTGTGTATAGGTAAACCGAAGTAGCAGCATAATTCCACAAAAAGCAACTGAATGCTGTGTTTACACATCTCCACTCATTCATTGGAAAATTTGGTCACGTGCCGCGTTATCATGCGTCGGCGTCGGCCTGTGTTTGCACAGCCTTCAAGTGCAGTTTGGCACATGTTGTGATGATGGAAGCTCACACTGATGTTTAACAGCTAACCTCCTCCCCATCCATCCACCCAGCCAGCGCCAGCACGAAAACGTTTGTATGGAAATTAAAAGCACACAGTCATCCATCCCACTTCTGAAGTGCTTATTTTTGCATCTCGCACCCTTTGGCTAGCCAAGGCAAGGCCCCTGGCGTGTGGATTCATTACTGTTTGGACTTTTTCTGCTTCATCATCTGATTTGATGTACGTGCATCAGGAACGGGAGCATCTAAAATGTGTAAAATGTACCCAAGGCAAAAGAGTTCACACATAAATCAAATTAGTGTCACAGAATGGCTCACTTAGCTCTTGCGAGGAAATGGCAGAGCCATGATAGAAAACCCATCTCATCGACATCACCATTGCCACCATTGCCGTGAGGGACTCTATACTTGATGGTTGATGTAGACAACGACGACATGGCATCATCTAATCGAAAGTTATTGTGGAAATTTGAATGAGAATTAATTGAGTTTGGCCTCAAGGATGAAAAGAGGCTGTGCCTGGAAGACATGATGGGTTGGAATTGAGTTCAGTATATGGGAGGGAAACCTTTGTGATAAGAAGCACCTGATGTTAAAAGGAACACTCTTGATGGAGACTTTTCCCTATAACTTGTGTACTTCTACGAGTATGATAGCTAAAAGGAAAGAATCTTAATCAAACCACACTTGAGGGTGGAATGCTTACAACTGTCATCTCAATTCAACAGTGCTGTAAGGTTCATTGAATTGTCTCTTGCTATTTGAGCAATATCCTGGAAAATAGTAATATGTTCACAACAGGGCGAAATGAAAGATGGCCTTTTCATATCCCACAAAGGGGATATATATTTTTATTTGACTTTTTTTTCGAAGTGCATCATTCCAGCTACCCGTGTCTTTATAAGACCCTTATTTTATGTTATGTTATGTCGTTTCCGGCACCTCCTTACTCAGTAGCGATTTGAAAATTCCTTGCTGGCAGGCGTTTGAAGTAAGATATAGATGGCTCCAAGTCCTTTAATTAATCAACGATCTAACAGTCCACGCAAACAGGAGTTAAGGCTGTGTCAATTGCGTTTGTTACGCGATAAGGAGGCGTGCGAAACCGCAGTACAGATATCTAAGGTTTTGTATTGTGCATCGGTCAGAAAAGTAAACAAACAAAAATGGCCGCCCTCTGTGACTATTTCAAAACATAATTTTTCCGCGATACTACGTACAATTGGTGCATGCACAGCGTTTAACAAATATGGCGTGACCGAATTTAGCACCTTTAACTCAAGAGAGAACTTCATTGTATCACTGAGCAAAGTTAGACGGGGTTCAGACGTTCAGAGTTGTTCATGGAGATGTGTAATCCTGGCGATAACTTAAAGAGTCCGAGGTTGACTAAATTGCTTAAAAAAAAAAAACTAGCTGGATGTTGCGTTGACTCCCTCAGCTTATAATCTGCTCTTTTTCCTTAATGCAACAATGTCATGGAACCCAGAGTCAACTGTCAACTTGAAAGGTATAAGCCGAAACCCTTAAGGCTGTACTATAATGGGCGGAAAGAAACGGAAGCTAGTGTCAAAACCGAACGAAACGTTGCCGTCCAACCTGTGAAATTAACATGCTACCTATAAATGGATGGATTACAGCGGAAGCAATACATGTATTTCCCTCTGAACAATAAGATGACTCTTACGTCACACACAAAGTCAGCATACCTCTCTCTCTCTCACTCTCATATCCATTTACAGTCAGATGTAAATTTTTCGTCCGTTAAGCTGATCGAAATTTGACGAAACGAAGTCCGCTGTTTCGGGTGTGAGATACGAATTGCTTGTTATCACACAATTACGGACGGGCCCGTTGCGCAAAAATACACATGTAGAAAAATGGGTAGTTATGTTCCTTGTTTATAGCAGATTCATCGGGGTTACTGTTCCGGGGAATATCTCTTTGCTTTGGCGTCCAACAGATGTGACTGTTAAACAGCTCCGCCATCTCTATGAGAGATGATCTACAATCGAGAACGCTTTTCAGCACAGGCTGGCTATCTGAGAAAACAATTATGGAATAGTGTCCTTGGAGAACATTAAGATTTTTGAAGCCAGAATAAAACCTAGTTTAATGTCATTTGCTGCAGAGGGTGCTGTAATGTTGGCGAGGCTGTTTTCCGCTCGAAATCTTGATAGCAAGTCAGTTGTCAGTATATCATACCCCTGCGGAACGAAATGAATCATTTTACCCTTGAACTTGAACAATGTTGGAAACTATTGAAAACTGTTTTCCAAAGTGAGTGCTGTGTAGACCAAAATGTGCATTTTTTGAAAATAAGTTTTGGACAAGGAGCACTTTCACCTGAGCGGCTACGTTAAAAAACAAAATAACAGCGTCTGGGGTTCGGAAAACCTGCATGTTTTTTTATTTTTTATTTTTTTTTTTATTTTTTTACACTATCAGTTCTCGAGAATAAGAAGCTTATATCAAGCATTAACTTACAATCAGAGATTAGCCAACACATATTATGTGCACACTGGCTACATCATTTAGTGCAGGTGTTAGTTGTTAGTAAGCAAAATATACAAATAGCATAACACAAGCACAAAAAATAAAAAATTAATAAACACATACATTTATACAAAATAGATACAAAAACATTGAGAACATACAAAACATAAACTATGAGCGTGGTGCACTGGTTTTGAATGTTTTTTTTAGAGAGGATTTACTAATATTAAAATCAACAATACTTTTATTTGAGTTGAAAAGTTTGCACATGCGGGTAAGAGGTTCATTCATGCCATAATTAGTACGGTGTTGGGGACAATGCAATAGCTCTAATCTACGAAGATGATGAGCCCCTCCGCGATAGTTAAAACCTACACACGATAGAAGATCGGGTGAGTCCAAAAATCCCGTTAAAAGTTGGTGAATAAAAATAACATCATTGTTAATACGCCTTTGTGACAAAGTTTGAATCTGTAGAAGTTGAATCCGTTGTTCGTAAGGTGGGAGGTTGTATGGATCTGCCCAGGAGAGACCTTTTAAAGCAAATCGAATAAAATTACGCTGAACTGCCTCTATCCTAGACTTATGAACTTCGTAGAAGGGAGACCATACCTGTGATGCATATTCTAGATGGGGACGAACATGACAGTTATATAAAGCTAGGGTTACATAAGGATTTTGAAATTCCTTCGACCATCTTTTAACAAATCCCAACATGGAATTAGCTTTTTTAACAATAAAGTTGATGTGTTCCGTGAAACTCAAGTCTGGGCTAAAGTTTACTCCCAGATCTTTAAAACTAAAAACGCGATGCAAAACTTGTTGTGAAATGTAATAGCCGTGTGTACTTGGTACCCGTTTCCTTGAAAAAGTCATTGTCTGACATTTCGCTGGATTCAGGCTTAAACAATTCTTGCTACACCAGATAGCAAATCTGTCGATGTCGGCTTGCAATTCTACGCGGTCATTAGCTGAGTTAATAGATTTGAAAATTTTCATATCATCAGCGAAAACAAGGATCTCACTAGAATGAATACACGAAGTTACGTCATTGATAGCTAGTATAAACAGTAACGGACCAAGATGGCTGCCTTGTGGGACTCCTGATTTTGCTGGGAAAGGGCTAGAAAACGAATTTCTGAACTTGACTATGTATGATCTGTTTCGGAGATATGAATATATCCAATTAACAAATCCTACAGGGAAACCTAGAGCTTTCAATTTGAAAATGATAATTTCATGTGAGAGTTGGTCAAAAGCTTTTGAGAAATCTGTGTAGATACAATCCAGCTCATGTCCACTCTCTAATGCCTTTGAGCACTTGTTCATAAAGGTTAATAAGTTTGTGACAGTAGACCGCTTCTGCATAAAGCCGTGTTGTTGATGGCAGATTAAATGTTTGCAGAAAAACGTTATACTATCACAAACTGCTTGTTCGAAAAGCTTTGGAATAGAGGACAGTTTAGAAATCGGTCTATAGTTGGTAATATCGGACTTATTACCCTTTTTGAAGACGGGAGTAATGAATGAATCTTTCCATATTTGAGGAAATTTACCGGACTTAAGGGATAGGTTGAAAAGGAATTGCAAGGGAGAAGCTAAAACGGAGGAACATTTTTTTAATATAATAGGAGGAATGCCATCAGGACCGGGAGAGTAATCATCTTTCAGCAATGAAAGATAATGCAAAACTTTATCATTATCAATTTGGATGTTGTTAAAAGTGGCTTGAGGGAAATCACGATAGTAGTCAAAGAAATCAAAGTCTATATTGACGGGATTTTCAATAAAGGACTTACTGAAATGCTTTGCAAACGCATTGCATATCTCAGGTGAGCTTGTCAAAGCGGAATCTTTGTAAACAAAGTTCACTGGATACCCATCAGACTTTTTCTTTAAATTTACAAACTTCCAAAATTTCTTTGGATCAATCTTCAACGAAATTTCCATTTCCTTCACATATGCTGCATATAGGTTTCTGGAAAGTAAATTAAACTCTTCAAAAAGTGCAAGGAACACATTTTGATCAGAAATTGAAAGACTTTTAATGTAAGACTTCCAAGCCTTATTCCGTTTGTTGCATAGACATTTAAGCTCTTTCGTGTACCACGGATGGCTGGAGCTGATATTTTTAGATATCTTAAGAGGAATTGAATTTATCAAGCAGCTATTGAAAATTTCGTAGAATTGAGTAACTGCGTCGTCAATGTTAGAGCAAACATGAATATTCGAAATATTAGAAGCACTCAAATTGTCGTAAAGTAATTGAAAGTCAGCTTTACGGAAATCAAGTGAATAAGAAGAGTCTTCGGCATTACTGTTATTAAGTAAATTGCTGCTCATATCAAAAAATATATCCAATGGGGGATGGTAGGAGTCTACGTTAGAAATGGCAGAGGTAGATTCTACCACTACCGTACTAACAGCGTCAGAAGAAAAGACTAAATCGAGAATTCGATTTCTACAATTATTAATACAGCATACTTGCTGTAAGTCAGTAGAGGTTATGTTGTCCAAAAGAAGAAGTTCCTGTTGCGAAGAAGTCAAGGCAGCTTCTAAATAGGACTCGTCTTCAGAAGGGGTCCACGTAATGTTAGGTAAATTGAAGTCACCCAACAGTAAAATGTTGCTATTTGAACTGGCAATATCAATCATATGATCAAGAATTAACGATAGCTCGGCAAAAACTGACGCAGAACTTTTCGGTGGAATATAAACGTTAATAATAAAAAGATCATATGATTGAAAAGAAACCTTAACACAAATGAGTTCAATTGAAACATTAAAGGGCAAAGAGACAAGGGAAGATGAGATGCAATTACGAACAGCAATCAATACACCACCGCCCACTTCCTTCGGCTTATCCACATGACGATCCTTTCTGAAAACAGAAAACTCATCGTCGAAAATTTCTGTGTCCAAAACTGAACTATTGAGCCATGTTTCTGTGAAAGCAAAGATATCATGTGGAAAAGCTTGAAAGTTTTTAAAAACTTCAGCAGTTTTGCTGCGTATCCCTCTTACATTTTGGTAGAAGAGTTATTGTAGAGAAGCCAATGCAGAATGCACCCACAGAGGGCTACAGTTTGGTGCGATTTGTGGAGTGGTGGCATGATTGGACCATTTTTCTTCGAAAATGAAACTGGGAATAAAGTTTCGGCAAACGGTGGGCGTTCCACACCCATGTTAACCGAATTGCAATTTGATCCCATTGGATCTTTTTTTGTGAGAACCGTAAAGGACCGATGTTATGCCAACAATCCGGAAACGAACCAAGCAATTAAGGCCAATATCATCCAAGTAATCCATGAGCTACGTAGTACCCCGCGGCGTATAGAGGTTGGAGTGTCGGACTGCTCCCCTGGTTCAAAGTTCTGGGTTTGATCCCTGACTCCACCTAAGTTTCTTTCCGGGATTTCTTTCTGTGCTGGCTGACGGAATTCATTTTAGCCTTGAGAAAGTGTTACCGTGAAGAGCCTTTAAAACGGTCAGTGGGAGGTTTAGACATCACTGAATCAGTGCTCTGTAGACACAGCCAATTGCATTCATAATTTCAACTAAAATACTTCCGCTTCTAGAAATGCTCGTAGTACAGGGTACTGGTTAGTGTGTCGGACTACTATACCGAAGGTTGTGGGTTCGATCCCTGACCCTTCCTAAGTTCTCTTCCGGGCTACTGCCTCTTGCGAGGAAGTGGCAAATCCTCCAAGAGAAATCAATGTCATGGAAAGTGCTTCTCTGTAAGCAGTTCGGATTCGGCGGTAAATTGTAGGTCCCTTCCATTCCTGCAGAATATCAACGCACACACGGGAATGGTTGACAATATAAGTCACAGGCGACATCCCCGCTTGGGGGCTTTAAAGAAAAGCTTTTTTAAGCTATTAGATTTGCGAACCGAAGACTTAAAAGTACAAATCAGCATAATTTTCCATAAAACGAATTTAAAAACAAATTGGGGCTAACTTCACACATTAAACTAACCTTTGTCCTGGAAACACTTTCGCAACTGGGATTTATAGAGATTTTTGTCTTTTTATATTTTTTACTTTGCCTCCGGGTCCTTTCTGTCCAGTTCATTGGAATGGATGTTATTAAAAGAGATTTCACTCTCAAGGCATGTCCTTACGTTTTAAGGTACACATATGAGATGTCTGTTCCTTAGATAGAAGGTACGTGAAGCGAAAAGTAATGTCACCTCAAAGGAAAATTTGATTTCTATCTGGGGTGACACCTTGCGTATGAGATGCTTCTTCTCCAACTCACCATCATCAACACCACCATCAACTTCACACCCGCTCACATACCGTGCGCTATCATCCCCCCCTATAAATGGATCCTTTGTATGTCAAAAGTCCCCAATAAAAGCAATGTCGTCGTCGTCATTCTGGAAATGGCTCTGTTTGATTATCTGATGTTAGAAGTTTGGTCCCTCATCCTCATATAAACGAGTTGTATGGCGAGAAAAGATTTAATTAAATCGATGTTTGCGGATGCCGCTTGTTCCAAGACCAAGACTTGTTTACTTTTAGTCCCGGTCCCGACAATGTCTTAGAGACATCTAATAAGATTGGCCAACTTGATTGGCCACATATTTGCGCAGACTGTGTGTAGTTTTAGTGTTAATTAAAACATTCACTGCAGAAAAAGGCAGACATTATGGCTGGCACTGGCACTATGTGGCCAGGCTATGAGGAACTAGTTGTGCGTCTTTGTCGCATGATTGCCTTTATCCAGGTGTGGTATGAGTACAGTACAGAGAGCTTGTCGGACATGACGCGCTTGTTTTTATAATCTAATCTTGCTCTGCAGAAGACATGGTATGTTCAACACAACTGTATAGTATTTTCAGACACAAGCTAGAAGGTGCTACAACACGTTTTCTTGATGGAATTTGTATTTATAATATTTTTTGAATGTTTTTTAAGCAATCAAAATTCTTGAAGTTGCTTTTTTTTATTCTTTCATTTTTGTACAAGAACGTAGTAAATTTAAGAAAAGGGTTATAAGTACCCTTAGCAAGAATTGATATACTTCGAGCGTTGGAAAGGACCGTTGCACAAAGTTTATTTATATTAAGCAATGAGAAGAAGTTTCAATTTTCAACAGTACCTTCCTCAGAAACTGAATTAAAGGTTAGGTTAGGTAAAAGTGACTGTCAGGCACTGACTGACACACTTACACTAAAAACAAGGTCCATTGTTATACATACCAAATATAAAAATGAGGCACTACCTCACTAATTTGAGAACCATTTGGAACTTTTATTAAAGCGATTGGGACAGTGGATGTCTGTATGAGCTCGATCACTAATATCGCTGTAGGAGAAGTCTCCTAAATGCAGCTTTTATCTGTGTGAGAGAGCATGGCGCATGAACAAAGAGTTGAGTTATAGTCTCTTCTTCTTCCTCGTCCATGCAACTTCTGCATAAGTCGTTCGAGAAAACTCCCATAGTCTAGTGGCATATTTGCCTATAAGACAGAGTGTCTGTCTAGTTATGACCACGGACCAATAAGATACAGACCGCCAACTGACTGTATGGTTTCTCTTTTTGCCTACAAGCTAAAAGTCAGCTGATATGCCATTTATTTTGAGAGTGTGACGCTCTCCCTTGCTTTTAAAACCCATTTAGCAAACACACCTACAAAATGAATGGCATACGCAGGTATAGTTGCCGTTACAAAATGCACAGAGAGAGATGTACACGTATTCACAGACAGGAACAAATATTTCGGGGGTGTTTCAGGCAAGAGGAGTACGAGTTGGCGGTCTGTATATTGGTCCGTGGTTATGACACCAATTTGGGAGCTAAGGTGAGATCTTGCAAGAGATAACAAGAATTGGTGCGGTTTGGAACCAGTGTTAACCTGGTCTGTTTTATCTCCATACAAGTGGTTAAGTTTGTCCATCTTAGATTTATTTTGTTCATGCTGTCCTGCTTTAGCGTGAGTTTAAATGTGGCGATGGGTATACCAATATGCATTATGCTGGGTGAAATTGGTGCAGAAGTTCCACTTCTGGCGGGCTCATCGGCCTTGCAGTATCCCTCAAAGGATCGTTGTCGCTTTCACGTGAAGTCTCCGGTCCTTAAAACATTTCTTGCCCACACGAGTTTGGCAGAATGCTTCGAGTTGGATCCGACTTTGGTAAGTTGCCTAGAATCTTCACTAATCTCTCCACGTTCCATCTATCTCTGCGGGAATAGTTTATATTCCTCTCTCTGACGGAGGGTTCTTCGATACCTAAAGAGAAGACACGCCTGAAGTAGGCGATATCTCATCGTTACCTCCATACCCGGGGCCCACTGAAGCGTTGCATCCATCAGATCCATAGGTTGTAGATACCCGAGTTCTCTTCTCACTGACTAGGAGCAGGAGGAAAGATACGCTTTGAAGATCCAACCACCAACACGATCTACACGTCATGCATAGGCCTCACAAGCCGGTCATGAGAGAGAAAATAATATTATGTTGTGATGAAAGATGCAAAATATGCCTCGGATGACCAAGCCAAACCAATAATGTTGATGACTACACCCCCCTACTCCCGCAAACAAAAAATGGGCAACGATTTACATATTTGCACGTGGAATGACAGTTAAACAGGCCACGTAATGCCAAACAGCTAGCCGAGACACTCGCCAGTTAACGCCAAAATTGGGAGAGAGGTCATCTTGGGTATTTGTTATAACGACCGCAAAACACAGCCTGCACGACACTACTTCCGATAACGATTTTGCAGCGGGAAAAAAATTGGTGCACTATTTCAGTCGTTGAAAAACTTAGAGTACGGATCTCCTTGGAAGCTCTTAGGCGAACACCAACTGCACCGAAAAAATTCAACGTTTTACGTCTTCAATCGAAAGAGACCGCCGCTGCTTATGCCAACTGCCAACCGGCGTATCCCTCGAGCTTGCGAGAAATCCGTCAACTAATGATATGAACCGGAAAGACCAATGAGACTACTTTCACCGGTTGTTAAATGGCGATGACAGCCCAGATCCCGCTCAAGATCAATTTGTATCCGTTAATCTAGATGAGGACCATGAGGTATATCCGCTCAACCAAAATGAAATTAAAGTAGCCATCACCAGACAAAAGATTAACAAAGTAACTGGATACTTTGGTTTACAAATATTCACACTACGCCAGATCCTGGAGAAAACCAAAGAAGAAATAACATCAAGAGCCACCACCTGTTCGTCGATTTAAAGCAGCTTACGACACTGTTAATGGAGGCGAACTGTATCGTGCCACGTCCAACTTAAGAATCCCTGCTAAACTGATACGCCTCATCAGGATGACGTTAGATGGTAGGGGCTTTACTGAAGTCTTTGTCACCACAAGAGGGTTAAGACAAGGTGAAGCACTGGCACTGTCGTGCTGTTTCAACATTTTGCGACATTGACGATATAGGAAGAAAAAGCGAACTATTCTCGCTCTACAGCAAAATAAACCTAGCTAGAAAAATTTGAATTCAACGACTAAGATGGTTGGCCATGTAGAGCAAATGGACATCGATGCTCCATCTCCTAAAGTCTTCAACGCCAGAGCAGAGGGAGTCAATGGCCAAGGTAGACCTCATCTTCGATTAAGCAACCCGGTAGAGGAGGACTGGAGACCTCCGACAACTTGTCAAAATTGGAGACGGCAGGTTAGAGATCGAGCTGGCTGGAGGGGCATATTAAGCAAGGCCTATAGAAGCACCGCGCTCTAGTAGCAACATAAGTAAGTAAAAAGACACAAATGCTAATTTTAAGGTGTTGAAAAGGGTGTACTGTCATCAATGGTCATCACACCGTGTGTACTGATGCATATTTTTTTGATTCACAGGCCAACGCTTCCAATATCTTTTTGAAGGAATAATTTCTTGGTGATAGCAACGCCTTCTTGCATAACCAATTTTCCTTCGGATAAACGAGCGAAGTCAGTTCATCTTCTGCCGCCACTGAATAGCCAAAAACCATCATTGAATTCTATTAGAGACCATCTTATGCCTGTTTCTATTACCTGATTCCAAATCGTTGAAAAGTCTGCTCGCATGTTGGGTATGAGGTGGAGCACTTCTAATCCCGAAACTAACATATTTATGGAAAATCCAATAATACCAATTTATTTTTCACAGAGATTCACCGTTTTAGCAATTATTCAATGACAATATGACCTAGACACTGGACTGGACTGTAAGATATACAACTTGATTCAAAGATAGATGAACATGCATCTGAGAGTTCTGACTGACACAAATCATCCGCCGACTAACCAGGCTACAGCGAACATAGCATTCACACACTAAAATTTCACAGAAAGTACGTGCGGTTCAATTTGAAGTTTTTCCGCGATCCAACATTTCACTGTTCCAGAAAAGTAGGTATTCATGGGATTAAGTCACACACAGCAAACGGTATATTTTCCCTCCCAATCCCAAGTCCCCCAAAACACGTAGCGAACATGCGTCATTCCGCTGTCAGATCAAAAAACAACTCTTGTCAAGAAAGTATTAAGAGGTGCGGTTTATATTTCGGTTGGAATAGAGTTCAGAACTTCTTGAGAATATCTGTATTCCAGATGTCACTATCCTAAACTCGCTGTCAAATAAATTGAAATTGCTTAAGAAGACATTGAAGTGGGAAAACAGTTTATCTCAATTTCACAGATCGACGCTGAGGAAATTTGTATGAAAATTGCCCTGCTTTACCCCACCAAAAGTGTAAACGTTGTTGGCGGCGTGTCGCGTCAGCGTCAGAGACATGGCGCCAAAAGTAAGGCCATCTACCTTTCAGATTTTCTCAAACACAGTGTTGGGTGGAGGTTGAGGTGGGAGTTGAAAGTGTATCCAGGGCATGAGTATTGTTTAATTTAAATTAAATCGCGCCATTGTGTTTCTGTTTGTGCGTTGCGACGAACGTGCCCGAAATGACACTCCCGATTCCCGACATGGCCCATTTCGTTCAATAAACCATGTAACCTGCATGGTGTATGGCACATCCCGAAAACATTATATTAACCAATTTGTCGGAGGTCAATCGGGGAGCTCAGGGTTGCTGTATCTACTTTTGTTTATTTGTTTGCGGTTTTAATTAAACAAGAATTAAATTGCAATTTCGTGTGTGTGGTAGCTGCTATGCTGGCATGGCGATGCGATGGCGATGGCTCGGCGACGCTATGGTTCTGGTGTCTGGACCACCATAGTCCTAGCTTCACCGACAGAGAATCTGATAATTGGAGCCTCTACATATGGATTCATGCCTATCTACTGGGATCGGTGGAATATTGGAATCACATTTGCGATGCGAAAATGCACTCTGGCATGTCACGTCATCCCCCGTGGCCAAAAATTAGTTCCGATTCATTTGTCTGAAGAAATCCGTAATTAAAATTCATAGAGAGGATTTCACAAAACCGCTTTCCGGGAAGATGGGACTGTATGATGGTTATCGTCTCCTCATTGTCGTCGTCGCATCGGTATCGGTAGATATACTTGGTTTGCCTCATCGTCATCGTCATCGTCATTCTCATCCTCATCCTCAACCTCATCATATCGTCGCCACCCGTCACCCGACGAGTCGTCTCGGATAGGCCAGGAATTCTGCAATCTGCATTTTCTCCGGGCTGAAGGTGGGAGTATCAGGGGAGGTCTATGTCTTTTGTTCCACGGAAGTACACAAATCAATTGTTGTTGTTGTTGTTGTGGGTCGCCCTGTGTAGACATAGTGTAGTCGAGGGAACAGAAACACCTTCACCTTCTTCTTCTTCTTCACCGTCTGACCGTAGAGTCGTCACTTTGGCTCGTAGGTATAGCTCTGTGGCAATTAATTATGGTAATTCGTTTGGATTAAAGAGAAAGTAGAGGACTTGGACGAAAGTATGGGCTACACGCTACACCACCAACAAAACACAAGTCTATTGAGTGTGGAGTGTGATTCTCTTTCTTTGCCACAACAACTGTTGACTCGTTAACAGGATCTTGAAGTAGAGCAATGATTCGTGACGCGGAAAAGTGTTGAATGGAATTATTATAGAGATGTGTTTTATGTGTTGATGATGGAACATCTCAGACGTGAAATGATGAAGAAGAATATGGGCGGGGTTCCTTTATTGATAAACAAAAAGTTGGAAGATTCCATCAATGAAGCAAAGGTTTTTGGAGTTTGGTACAAAACTTGAAGTATGCCCAAAAAAATAGTGAAAGGACATCTTGTGTGTTCATAAATGCGATGAAAAAAATGCAATTTAGGTGATTTAAGCAACATACAAGGGGTACTTAAAAAGTGTTTTTTTTCGGCGGAGACTTTAACGCACCTACATACGTTTCATACAAGAAAAGAAAAATTAAGGGTTCTCAGTGTCAACACCTTAACCCTTAACTATAGTGGTGAAATTTAGTGACGTATCTATAGTGGTGGGTCCAGTGGACCCAGGTGTTTTGAAATGATAAAATAAAATACTAAATTTAATTTTTTTATATTTTTTTTTATTTAACATTAAAAAATAACAATTTCAAAGGTAGTTAAAAAAAAACAAAAAAATAGGAACATATGTTTTCAAAATAAAATTTGCACTTTAAAATTCAGTCTTAAAAATCTAAGTTAAAAAATATGTCATTTTTAAAATGAGAATATTAAAAAAAAAACAATCACAAAAACCTTAACAAAACATTATTCTTTAACATAAAATAATACTCTTAAGTATTAAAAAACAAAAAACTTAAAAACATTAACACACAAAATTTTGACATCGGCCAAAGTGACATATATTTTAAATGCAAAATTTGCATATTTGTTTGGAACATTTGAGGCAAACAGGTTGCGTGCACCTTGCACACAAGTGTATCGTCTTCGCTCTTTTATTGGGTGGACACAAAAAGCATCTTTTTCTTTTATTCCGTTCTAATGTTAAGTTTTCGGCATTACTTGCTTCAGCGTGTTCAATTTTGAGAACTGCTCCAATGTTCATCCTTAATTGTACTGGTAGCCTTTGGTTGTAGTATCTCTCCTTCATGTGCGGCTCACACAACATTTGTGCTAGTCCTTTTAAGAATATGCAAAAGTGATATGGTATTTCCAAGCTTAGGACGATGTTTTTCATAACAAACTTAACAGGACTTACAGCAAACTTGCTGAGACAGAGAGAGCGGTAAGTTGCAGGACGGCACTGTACTGGACAAATGATATTGGTAAGACAGTGATAGCATTTCATGATCCAATGTTATGCAGGAAATTGAGGAAAGTTAGCAACTGGGTGCGCTGATGGCCTTGAAATTGATCAAAGCAAAACAGAACTGATGCTCTTCACGACCAAAACAAAAATACCAACCTTCACTCTACCCCACCTCAATGGATAAGTGATGCCTCCCAAATATCAAGGAGTAATCCTTGATCTTAAACTCAGCTGTAAATTGAACATTGAGGAACGGGTAAATAAGGCCGGCATAGTTTTTAATGCCTTTATCAAAACATTCGGTAAAAAAATGGGACCTTCAATTGAAGATTATTCTTTGGGCGTACACTGCCGTGGTACGACCAATCCTCACCTAACGCCTCGATTGTTTGGTGGAATGCTCCCAGCAAAGCCTATACAACACTGATAAGTTAAAAAAATTCAAAGAACCTGTGTCACGGGGACTCTTAGATCTTGCCCATCAGATCCCCTAAATGCTATTCTGAACCTTCTACGGCTCGACTTTCACATTGAATACTTGGTGTCTTATAGTTCAATCAAACTAAAGGGGACTGGGTGCTGGGCCGAAAGATCATACGGTCATATCAATATCTCGAATATTTTACCTGCCGGTTTAGCTCCATACCCCACTGACTACTGCAAACCATCCCTCAACCTCTGTAAAAATTCCAAAATAGGGTTCCCTTCCAGAACAGACTGTGAATAAAGATGTTACAATAGACGTCTACATAACTATCTTCACTGACGGATCCAAGATGGAGTGTGGAGTAGGTGCTGGTATGTTTTCAGAGATGCTCAATATATCCAAGCTCCTCCGAATCCCTGACTTCGCTATCGTCTTCCAGGCAGAACTTATTGCAATCAAGGAAGATTGCAAATTACTGCAACAATACGAAAATTTAATGTAGCTATATTAATTGACAGTCAGGCCGCTATCAAGGCTTTGAGTTCGACCTCAATTTTCTCCATCTACCATCTACCATCTACCATCTACCATCTACCATCTACCATCTACCATCTACCATCTACCATCTACCATCTACCATCTACCATCTACCATCTAACATCTACCATCTACCATCTACCATCTACCATCTACCATCTACCATCTACCATCTACCATCTACCATCTACCATCTACCATCTACCATCTACCATCTACCATCTACCATCTACCATCTACCATCTACCATCTACCATCTACCATCTACCATCTACCATCTACCATCTACCATCTACCATCTACCATCTACCATCTACCATCTACCATCTACCATCTACCATCTACCATCTACCATCTACCATCTACCATCTACCATCTACCATCTACCATCTACCATCTACCATCTACCATCTACCATCTACCATCTACCATCTACCATCTACCATCTACCATCTACCATCTACCATCTACCATCTACCATCTACCATCTACCATCTACCATCTACCATCTACCATCTACCATCTACCATCTACCATCTACCATCTACCATCTACCATCTACCATCTACCATCTACCATCTACCATCTACCATCTACCATCTACCATCTACCATCTACCATCTACCATCTACCATCCACCATCTACCATCTACCATCCACCATCTACCATCTACCATCTACCATCTACCATCTACCATCTACCATCTACCATCTACCATCTACCATCTACCATCTACCATCTACCATCTACCATCTACCATCTACCATCTACCATCTACCATCTACCATCTACCATCTACCATCTACCATCTACCATCTACCATCTACCATCTACCATCTACCATCTACCATCTACCATCTACCATCTACCATCTACCATCTACCATCTACCATCTACCATCTACCATCTACCATCTACCATCTACCATCTACCATCTACCATCTACCATCTACCATCTACCATCTACCATCTACCATCTACCATCTACCATCTACCATCTACCATGTACAATCTACCACCTATAGCATCAACGGCTAAACCGATTTGCTTCAAACTTGGAACATAGTATTATTGTGACGTCCTACAGAGAGATTTTTGTAATAAGCATTCGAGCTCTAAATATAACGGTATACCTACCTGCCATATGATTTTTAATGAAAAATGAATTTATCTCCAAAAGGAATCCTACGATTTCTATAAAACTTTCTGAATGGTGTTTTTTGTGTAGAATATATGTTTTGGTTGAATTAGATTTTTCAGAAAGAGTCTTATAACGGTACTTCCCATAGGACTAATTTTTTTTCAAATCAGATTTTCTCGTTATCCACTTGATGGTTTTCGATGAAATTTTTAATATGAAATCATTTTTATACACGAAAAAATATCAAGCCTTAAATTTTTCAAAAAGGTTGTTTTGGGTTTAAAAAAGTTAAATTTCTTCTTAGTTTTTGTTTTCTGATAAGAACTACAATCTTCTTAATATTGGCGTACCTACTCAAAATAAATTTGGAATATGTTTTCGAAAAGTGTTTAAAAAAAAAAACTAGTCAAGGTTTCGGAAATTGTTTTCCTTACAATTCAAAACAGTACAAGGAATTACAAGGCTTACTTCATTTTATCCCCACAAAATGTTTTAACTAGTGATTTAGTGATTAATAAAATTTCATATGATGTTTTCCCTGCTTTTGTCCAAAATCTCAAGCTCCAAGACCACTGTCACATATTAGAGCAAGTTCGCGACCCAGTCGTACAATTGTCTTTCGTTTTAAAATTATTTCAATGATGAGAAGGTATTTGCACCCCCTGGATACGGTTCAAACAGATTCTTCAACCCTATACGTTAGGTATTTTGATTGTACAAGTTCCTATTCGATGTTATCTTGTACAGTAGCAATGTTTTTGAAATCAATTCCAATTTTGTTTGTTCGCTCAACTACTCAAAATGTTCCAATAATTCTATTATGTATTATTTTTATATTAACCGTATTTACTTTATGCGCATACCGGCATACCCCCACTTAAAATAATAAACCCAAACAACAGAAAATAAAATCCAATTAAATATCCCTTCTTTTTTTTCCTATATGCCATGACCCATGAGTTATGACTCTGAGCAAAAGCTATACATATTCTATAAAATCTAATCCTCCAAACAAAAGCGATATACACGCTATTCACACACGTTTTTGCGAGTTCCAAATGTCCTGAAAATTCCTAAAATTACACACCGACCACGCGCTCCTTGTGTTTCCAAAAACAAAAACGTGTCTCCTTATATTGACCCTAGTTGCCAAAGAACACACACCGGACCGGTACCTTTACTTCATCTGGCCGCTCATCCGTCCATCCGCCCGTCCATCAACGCCGTTGTTGTCGTACTCGTGTACAAAACAAATTGACACAGTGTAAATAAACGGAAGGGCCAGAGGTAATGCTGATGCAAAAAGGATACGATACCCTTATCAAAGGATACTCTCACCGTGTATTATAATATCCGAAGAACAATCGATTTCGTTTTTATTTCGGCACTTACACATTTGCTACCACTGAACTGACAATTGCCCGTCCAGCCTTCCTCTTGATACCTTAAACAAGAACCACCCCATCATCATCATCGCATCGTATGGTTCTTTCTATTTTTTTTTTCTTTCCAGAAATGTTGTGCCAGCATTGTTCGTTAAGTGTGTATCCTGGACCTGGTTCTGGTTCTGGTATATGTGGGTTCAATTTTGTAGCATTTTGTTTATATTTTTATTTTTCTTGTCCTCTCTTCCCTTCTATAAAATCTATAGATATCTCGGGAACTCTCTCTCCCTCTCTCTCTCTCTGCCTGTATGAAGATATGGATTATTTGGTGTTTGGTTGTCCAGTTGAAAAAGACAGACCATTTGTTATTTTAGCTGCTGTGAATTTGCAACTCATCAGGATCCGTTTCGTTTATAACTTATTCTCATCGTACACACACAATAAACACAAACACCGGTATACATATATCCGGGCTCTATTTTAGAAAAGGATCAGCACGACCAACGAACGGAAGGGCCGGACGAACGCTTGTGGGTGTTCACAGAACTTCCGGATGAATCCTTTTCAAAAAGCTCTTCATGTCATTATAATATCAATCATTGTCAATGGAACAACAATTTACATGCGATTGTTGTCTTGTCATGACCACTGGATAGGAAATTTATGCCACCTCGATGGTACATACCGATACTTTAGGATACGGATACCTTTCAAAAAGTATTTACGAGATCATAAAAAACACTGAACGAAAATCTAATCAATAATTTTTGACAACTGTCGGTTAACAAAAAATTGATGAATGCTAAACTAAAGCAAAACTGAAACTGTTATAAGAAAAAAAACTGTTATAACAATAATTGATTGTCAAATCGACGCTGACGTTTCATGAACGCTGGAACATTTTTAATTTTGTATAACACATGTACGTACAGTACATACATGTATACGTACAAATGTTTAATGAGCACAGTGAGTGTTAGAAAAATGGGAAAAGGGGATATACAGAGGCACATTGACTTGTAATATCACAATGAGGGGAAAACATGAACACATTCGTATTGTGCGACCAACGAACGAATCTTTGTACTTTACAGCACGCTCAAAGTTAAACTTAAGGGTAAACTGACGAGCATTCATTGAAAAATAAATTTTTGGTACAACAGCTCCAAGCGAGGGTGTCGCCTGGAACTTTAATTCTCAGCCATTCCTGTGTGTGCAGGAACGGAAGGGACCAGTGATTTACCGCCGAGTCCGAACGGTTTATAGTTCGCAAGAGGTAGTACCCCGGAAGAGAACTTGCGAGGAGTCAGGTATCGAACCCAGAACTTTCAGTGTTTAAGCCCGAAACACTAACTACGAGCACTGATTCAACGATGTCTGAACCTCCCGCCAACCGTTTTACCTTCATACTAATTCTTTCTCAAGGCTCAAATGAGTTCCAGGTGTCAGAACAGATGTGGGGGGGTGTACGATTTGGACAGATATGTCTGAGTCATGTGCAGGGAATGGATGAAAACGGACCAGCCCGACGAGCCTTCAATTCCAATCCGGACGGCCGACGCAGTTCTGGAAACATCATCTCAGGTGACGCGATCAAGTGCAGAACGACCTCAACCAATTTGGTGTGCGCAACTGGAGGCAACTGGCTAGAGACCGGCCTAGCTGGAGATAATTGTTGGTTAAGGCCGTGGTCCACAATGGACTGTCTGCGCCACCTTATGTAAGTAAGTAAGTATCTGTATCAAAACGGGAGAAACATTATTAAAGTGAATCTTTTTTTCGAACACCTCAAATTCATCTGAAGCATGTCGCAATATGGCGGCGCCAATCTCGTTCAATTCTCGTTCATTCGTGCACGTGCTCCGTGATATTTGTGTGTCTGAGTATTGATGTTAATGTTGTTGTTCACTTGATCGTGATGGACAACGAGTTGTGAGTCAAATTAACTGGTCAACAAAAGAAAAACCAAGAAAAGTGCAGAAATATCCGACGATGGATTAATTTTACGCCATAAGAGAATGGCGAGAGATTTCATGATTGTATGGAAAGGAAAAAGGCTCTGGGGAGTTGATTCAATAAAGTGAGTTTATTAGAATAATTAGAACGAAAAAAAGTTTCACTTGCATCGTCGGTTCATAAGACCACACAATTTTTTTCTTGACATCAATACAAAATGCGATCGCTCTATAAAAGAAGTTTGGTGATGCACGTTCCAACGATGCAAATTCTTTGAAGATCAAAATTTAAGGTGCTTCTACTACGTTGATGTTCAAGTTATACATCCGAAGAGCAGGGATATCTTGAAACGAATATGAGTTTCGTCGTGGGGCAAACAATCTTAAGAATCAAAAGATTCAGACAAAGGAAAGGAGCACTTTTAAATATGAGAAATAGGGTCGGGTGCAAAGCGGAGTTTGTTCAGATGCGTAAAGATACATAGGCATTTAAAATTTATAATTCCATCAGATTGAGATGAGAGGATGCAATCTCGAGTTTGAGTAGAGTTAGTATGCAATCTGTTTTATGGGCACATGTATCCAACATCAATAAATCCTTGATCTTGATGAGTTCATCCAACTGAATGATCTGTTGCAAAAAAACTTAACAACCTTAACATAATTTAGAACTAAATTTGGCCTCCTTTTAAAACTTATAATCCAGAGGCCTAGGCTTAGCTTATCAAGAGAACGTCAATAACAAGTCTATACTCTTTTAGGTTGTGGATTGTGCTTCGGGGTTTTTTTTTCCGTTCCACGTGTTTAAATTTTTTGTTTAAAATAGCCACACAAACTGGTATGGAACAACTTAAAATATCACACTAGGTTCAAGAACTGGGGCCGAATTACGGCATCAGTGAGCAAGTGAGTAACTTTCATACGTTACTGATTTACGTAAACAACACATCGGGATGATGGCATACGAAGCATCACGTATCGAGCACACTCTTAATTGTACTAGGGTAAATCTATTACATTTCATTATAAACGTCATTTACACATCTATCATTTACCTATTTGTCACAGCTGTTATTGTTATTATAATAAATAAAAAAAGTATTTAGAACATTCACATTAAAAGATACTCATTGATGTTTTTTAATCTTTCAACTGAAGCTACTGTGTTTGCAATTTAATTTCATTTAACTTAAAATAAACATTTGTGCTTATTCTCTTTAATTTCCAAGAGTCGTTCTTGAATTATAAAGTTTGCTTTCTTGGAGCTCAATGTGTTTCTCCAAAGCATTTTTGTCACTCTTGTCTGGAAAAAATTTCCGGATGGTATCTTCTCCTTGCAGAACGAGTTTGGTTTTGTCCCTTTTCTTGGGTGTATATACAGCCTAACACTTGTTGTCTTCCCTTGAGCCGAATTCGGAAAAATTTGTCTGGCCAAATCCGGATGCTCTGCCATGAAGGATATTTTTTTGTATGGTGTTGATTTTGTTCAAATTCATCCTAAAACATTTCACATTTGATATTTTGCTTTAATATTATGTATTATAAATAAAATAACTTACATTTTATCAGCCAGAATATTTTTTTTGTTCCTATCCGTGACTGCTGACTCGTTTACGATTGCCTCGCATCAATCGAGTAAAAAAACACACGTTCACTGACAAGGGAATGCCTAAAATTGTTTTCGATACTCGATACCTAGCTCGATATCGTAAGCAGTAATGCCAAATACAAATAATTCAGTGACGTATTGCTCACCTACGGATGCGGTAATTCGGCCCCTGGATTACTGATTCTCAATCAGCAACAAGTTATACTGAATTTTTCGGGAACAGTTGCAAGATACCATTGATCTCTCTTTTATCTCCTCTTTTGCAGATGATTCTCTGGCAAAAGTCAAAACCTTAACTCCTCCTGTAGCATAGGGTGAAAACCAGATCCTTTCATTTCTTTTTTTTCGCAGCCCGTCCCAAACGCAGCCTCATTCAAAACAGTTGACCTCCATATTTTCTTTCGACTTCCAACCCACCTTCCACCTTGAAGATTCCATTCAAAGCACTGCCTTGCTATATTGTTTTTGGACTTCCTCAGTGAATGGCCAATCCAGCGCCACTTTATCTGCTCAGTGTTAGCTATTTCATTTGTTCGTCCAGTTCTAAGCCACACTATATTGTTTGAAATGGTCAGCGTTTTAAGGATGTTCGCAGACAATGATGAATGTTTGTAACCTTTTTAAAATGTTGGCAGATCGTTTCCATATTTCAGAAGCATATAACATCACAGATTTAAAGATGATTTTGACAACTTTGAACTACGCACGAATTATGCTTGAGTTCCAAACAGGGAAAAGTATTCCAAATGCGCAACGATCGAAGCGAGAGACAATTTTGGTTAAAGGCACCAGTGCCGTTTGCCATAAACCTGATGTCATCAATTGTGTATGTCATTTTGCCAACAGTTTCAGTCATAACCTCGTCCATCCCAAGTAATAACAAAATCGGTGACAGAACACCACCCTCTATCTCTGTGTCTATCTGTTTGTCTGTGCTAAACGTAATAGCTTGGGTTATTGTACGGCTCTTAAATAAAGCAACGGTTTTATCAGGAATGCCTCTAGCATCAAGAGGTCTCCGGATAACATCACGATTTACGAAATCAAAGGCCTTTTCGAAATTGATGAACAAGGGCTTGGGTGTTTGATACTTCGATAATTGCTCAAGGATTTTTGGTAGGATAACATCAACAAGAAACGTGATCGGCCACAGTGAAACTCTGCTTAGTGCCTCTATACGTGGACTCGATTCAGGACTTTATCATCTTCAGAATAATAGTTGCCATTAACTTCGGACAATTACACGTCCGTCAAGCTGGCTGGTCACTTTTCGCGGGGGGCTCCAATTTTTTGCCTGATCTAGTTGGTTAAATAGTTGCGCAAAAATTTATTTTGTTTATTTTGTGGACAGCACGCACGAAAAAGTGTCACAGTCACGTTACTATCTGCTTTGATAGCCTAGAAAGTCGATAAAGTGGGAGGGGAGGGTGTTGGGGGGTGGTGATTGTAAGTGGAGGTGGTGTGTGGGGGGGGGGGGGGGTAGTGTCCGGCAGAGGAAAAATTGTCAAAAATGGTGGGTGTGGATGGTGTGGATGGTGATGCAAAAATTTTCAAAAATAATGGGTGGTTCGTTGTTGGCTGCAGCTAGTATGTGTGTTTGGTGTTGGAGGGAATTTGGTATCTTTTGGGGGGGGGGTCAAATATGGTGGGTGGTTGGTTGCCTGTTGTAGGTGGGTTGGGTGGTTGGCGGTTTAGGTGGTGGGATGGTTGATTTGGTTTTGGGGGCGATGAAAAAATTGTCAAAAATGTTGGGTGAGTGGAAGGTTGTTGGATTTGGTGTTGTCAGTGGATGAGGAAAAAATTGTCAAAAATGGTGGGCTGTTTGCTGGTGGTTGTATGTGGGGGTGGGAGGTTGATGTTTGCGAGGAAGAGGTGAGAAAAAAAATTAAAAAATGGTGGGTGGTTGTAGGTGGGGTGGGTGGTTGGTGGTTGGAGAGATACAACCTACACATTAACTGTTTTGTGAACTGGATATCACGTAAAATTATTGTTCGTAAGCCGACTTACAGACAACCAAGATTTTTTTTAACTTTTCCTGATAAGCTTTAAGCTTCTTGGCTTGCATATGATATCATCGAGGCATCCTGGGAAACACTTTCCTCACCCATGCTACTGTCATTTTGATCGGGAAAACACAGGTTCCTCAGGGATACCCCGAGCTTGTTTGAGGATTTCCCTCAAAGAAAAGCGAATGGTGGTCACGTAGGCGTGCAAAGAATTGGATCGGATTTTCCCATCCAAGCAACAGGAAACTTACATCCAAACTGGATCAGTTTTCGGTGCAATCGACTCATTGCCACAAATAATTCTTTTCGAATGCCGTATAACTGCATGCACGATAACGTTTTGCGAAACTTTGGGTTGGCAACCTCGTCCACTCATTTTTAGATTGAAATCAAAAATGTTTGTATTTGTATATAAACATATTTATAAATAGCAAATGTCACATAAAATTCAAAATCGGATTGTTTTTATTGTTTCATAAACGTAACTTTTAAAAAAAATTGTTTTTAACAAGAAATTGTTTGAACAAATTAATTTGTTCTTAACTTTTTTTTTTGATTTGTAGATCAACTAAATACGCGACAAAAAAAAGTTGGAAAAATCATTTTTGAAAAAGTGCCCTGCCAGCTTGACGTCAAGTGACTTAACTCCCTTAAAAATAATGTAGGTATATTAAATGAAACCTATGTGCTGTCCACTCCCACTTCACAATACCTTTCCAAAGGTATACAATTTATTTCTATGAAAAACATATTTGATAGGTAAATTGGTACCGAACGGTTACTGCTTCACGGCGATGCTAACACGTGCTATTTTATAATTATAGAGCCAACCAATATTTGACTTAATAAAAAGTAAAAAGGACGAAATTGTGCTTTTGTTGTGGAATGAACATATTATTAACTTCAAGTCAAACCGAGTAATGGAGTATACAGAACTACAGTATTACAAGAATCAAAAGATACAAGATCTTCCGATCAAGATATTATTTTCAGGCCCTGTAGTTTACGTTCGATTGAAGTTATTCATTTCATTTTGTCTCAGTGCATAACCCAGCCCCAGCCTAAAAACCATGCCATTTGAATGCAATTGGATGGAAACTAATTGTTGGAAACAATAAAGTGACTTTCTCTCAATGAGACGTTGCCATCGTCAGCTGCTGCTGCTGAAAGACTCCTCCGAATCCGAACCTATACGTCCGTGTGTCGTCTAGTCTATATACCACGCCAAGCAGAGCAGAGCAGAGCACCTATATCTACTTGTTGGAGGCAAGCCACAAATTATATTCAACACTATTCCTCGACAATTTCGTCTGCGGAGTGGAGCGGAGCTGGACTGAGTTGCGGAAGTACAATAAATCTCATGTTAAATGTTCCAAAATTATGTATGACTTCATGAGCAGACCCAAAGAGAAAGGCTGTAAATATTTCAGTTGCTGCTGGTTAGCTGGTAGCTGTGTGCTGGAATTCAATTCGCACTAAGAAAATTGGCAGCTAGCCAAAGCTAAAGACGATTTAACGTTCTGTGAGAAAGGACCATTTGGATATGCGATATGGATATGATGATGATGATGATAAAGATATCGGGATTCGGGACTGAGAATTTGGTTCATTGGAAATTTATAAGTACACATTCGTAATTTTTTGTCAAGCGCAGACATTCTTCCTTTGCCTCTGGCGTGGTGAAAGGTGTACCTACAAAATGATGTATCTCCCATCCTGTGCCTCTAATTTTGTGACTTTTTGTGTGAACTCTTCCCTTAACTCCCCCGCCGCACCGGCCGCTCCGCATAAGAGTGTTAATTTAATCAAATCTGCAACATTCAAAGTTTCTGGAGTTTTTGAATTTTGTGATCCGGCATCAGGGTGGGTAGCTGGATGACTGGGTGTATATAGAAAGGATTTAACCGGGAAGATACCGAGGTATAAAAGTTGCGAAATAAATTGGAAACGCGACACCTACCAACATACGAACGGTACTAATTCAATTTGCTTGTTCCATTAATGCACTGCGAGTGTAAAACGAAGGGATTTATCTGCGAGTCACATGTTTGTTGCGTCGCGTCGGGCAAAGGGTGGAGGGCTGGGATCCGACTCTTGTATACTCTATAGCGTTTTCGAAGGATAGAGGAGAAATGCGCAGTTTAAATTAATGAAATTGTCTATATAATGACACGACATACCGCAAAGTAGATTTAAACGAAGTAATATGCTGGTCTATGGGAGCGCTATATACACTTTTAGTCTACTGCTAGTCTGGGTTTTATCTCTCGCTCGTTCGCTGTCTCTCTGTGGAACAACTTAATACTACTCCACAGCATTACTCCCACCTATACTACTCCGATTCCAAAACTCCGCCATCTCCAACTCCCTTACGATTTTCACCACATAAACCTGGCATAGTGTCCCCTTGGGGACAATTTGAAATGATACGAGGGTTGGTATTTTATAGTGCTGATGGGCTATGTGTGTAATTTTATTGATAGCTACTCATCAATTGGTGGCTAAATTCAGCTGACGATGACGCCAAACGATATGGGGTTGCCTTGATGTAGCTGTTGTTATAGCCGGCGTATAGCCGATAGTTGATGCCTTTGCCGCCATTATATCCATCGTGTTTCGTGTCGGTAGATGCTATTTGCTGATAGCAGAAAAAGTACTCGCATGTGGCATTTTAAATGTTTATTTACAGTGCGCGACGAGAAAGTTGAGACAGTTCTGATTTTTTTAGACGATCAAAGTTTTTTTTTATATTGTTTATATTGGTTTTAAAGTTACACCATCCTCTGTTAGTTGCTGGTTGTCCTAGAAATAGCTGGATAAATGTTGACGGGAATTTTATTGGCTGATAGTTGTTGTGATCAGGCGAGAGTAGATCTTGCGTACATCTTGTTTTGGTGATATCTGTCAAATCTGTTGTTTAGTATTCAGTGGGCAGTTAGACAATAATTAAACAGCACCAAATGCTAAAATAGAGAAATATAATATAATATTGATAAAGTTTTAATTTAATTGTTGTAATCGGGATTTGTGTTTGTGCTTCATTCCCTAGGTGGCGGTGGAGTCGGCATTCATATTCTTATTTAGGGACCAATTTGCCTCAAATTTACAGCATATAATAATGGTGGTGAATTATTTAAGAAAATGTAGTCACAATTTCAACATAAACGTTCTAGCTCGTAAAGTCTTCAACGACGTGCCAGAGGGAATTAGAACCAAGAAGAGTTAGACTCCCGAAAACTTGGAGTACTGCATAATTGAAGATGATAGGCTTGAGATCGAGCCGGCTGAAGGAGCACCATTAGCTAGGATCAGGAACGCGTTTAATAGATATTGGTCATTATATGTGTAAATATTGGCAACAGTTGACGTTGATTGTTTTACACTCGTTTGACATTTTTGCATTACATTGTGCTTCAAATATATCTTCGGTACCTCCTACCGGGAAGAGTAAACTATCGTCAGAAAAATTTCGTTTTGGGCTGAAGGTCTCCTTCGAATGGTTGGAAGGAGGATCTTGACCATTACTTCAGCATATTTAATACTCTTCATCATGTCGTCGATACATAGATTAGATTAGATTTATTGGTAGGGAGAGCTTATATACAGCTCAGGCACTGCGGTATCTCGATGATGCCTATTGTGCCAAGCCAACCCATGTGATATTCTAGAGAAGTTCTTTTGCTCCAGACTGAGACCAGAACTTTAAGATATTCTGTGGGTGGAAGGTTTTGAGTTTTTTCCAAGGGAACAATATCATCACCAAGTGTCCGCTTTCTGAAGCGGAGGAGTGCTGGGCATTCCGTAAGGATATGTAAAGTTGTGTCTTCACTTTCGAGGCAGAAAAAAATTGTCAAAAATGGTAGGTGAGTAGGTTGGATTTAAGGCAGGATTTGGTGTTTGGGAGGGGATTGTCAAAAATAGTGGGTGGTTGGTTGGTGGTGGTAAAAGGAAGGGAGATTTATTGTGTTGGGGTGGGAAGAAAAAATTGTCAAAAACTGTCAAAAATGGTGGGCTGTTGGTTGTATCGTGGGGTGAGAGGCCGATGTTTGAGGAGAAGGTGTGAGAAAAAAAAATCAAAAATGGTGGTTGGTTGTAGGTGGGGCTTGTGGTTGGTGGTTGTAGGGATACTACCTACATATGAACTGTTTTGTGAACCGGTTATCACGTAAAACTATCGTCCGTAAACCGACTTTACAGACAACCAATTTTTTTTTTTCAATCAAATCTTGCTCCATACCACACTTAAAATTAAGTTGTTCTTTACAAGGAACCATATTAATGTTAATGTTGTTTGGCCACAAGGCGAAAAAGACACGCTGGGTCCTTGAAAAACTTCTATATTAGCTTATTTGGTAAGACTTAACTCAGAAACCACACCTTCAATTTAAACAATTCTTATCATTTTGAAAAGTAAATATTTTTTAAAAGCTGTTTATAGGGGGAAATGGGCTAGAAGCGAAAATGCGGTACTGTGTTTGATAGGTTACACGTAAACTTAAAGGCCTGAGAGGTAATT
The DNA here is from genome assembly GCA_916050605.2 of Platycheirus albimanus. NCBI lineage: Eukaryota > Metazoa > Arthropoda > Insecta > Diptera > Syrphidae > Platycheirus > Platycheirus albimanus. Next base: position 297,661,616 of record OU696696.1, on the reverse strand, counting down.
TTTGTAACAAGCTGCTTATAAGTGAAATGAAGTAAAAAATATAGTGGGTATCCTATATTGCATTTTTTTTTTTCCTATAGGAAAATTAAAATCCTTTTTGACACAATGGCAGGTCAAATGCTCTTGGCCGCGTTAACGCTGTCGATGGTACATTGTGTATTTCATAATAGAGAAGCGTGTTTGAAGCTTGGCTTACTCAAATACAAATAGTATTGGAATATATTTCTTATACAGAAGCCACGCTTACGAGTTTACTGAATGAAATGGGCACTTATATCACCAGTGCACCAGCTGATCTAAAAACGCTTTGGAAAAATCATAAACAAATCATAAGCGAGGATATTTTACGGCGCGAAACAAAACAATACATCCTAATCGGGAATACACTGAGGAGAGGACATTTTTAATGAAGCCCTCATTTTACTTGGAGGTGAATGTATGTTTATCTGTCTACTTATCATCGTTTATACCATCGCGCTATCTGGTCAGAAGGGCACAGAACAACGTCTGTCGGGACAGGTGGTATTTTCTAAAATCCAACACATGTCCCTATTTTGTCAGCTTAAAATCCACATTAATATATTTTTGTGGATTTTTTTCTATTTTTATAAAATCCAATGCATGTACCTATTTTGTCAGCTCGAACTGTAACTTACATTCTGCATTGCAACATTGCAAAAGCAGTATCTAGGTTTTTTTTTTTATTTTTTACTAGACAACAAACTCATCATGCTTTCATAGCTGATCCCTATATGATGGCGAAGGGGATACAAAACGTGCAGATATTCCTGACATGTTTCATTTCCCCCCTTGAATACAATAATCTGATGCATGTACTGTACACTATACGTACAGCTAAACCGCCGGTACACCCCATATCTTCTCAAGGGAAAGATAAAAAGTGGGGTCCCCTTATTAAAAAAAAAAAAAAGCGAATATCATCCAGCAAAAGGTTTCAAATTTCAATGAAATTCAAATAAAATTAATGGAATAAAATTTATGCAAGAAAAAAAAAATAATATAACCGAAAAGGCAGAAATTCAAAGGGGGCGGCTGTTACCTGCGTGAATGCGGTGCGGTACGGTGGTGTGAAAAAGGTGGTTGCAACAATAAAACGCACATATAATTCCGTCGGAATTTGTTTCGGACACATACCTATTTTTCTTCTTTTTTAGGAAGTTGTATAGTTCTGCAATTTAGCATTGGAATTGGAATTGATGCCAGCTAAACCGAGATAAAAAAAAAAACCATCGTCCTGGTCCTACCACCCCACGTTGTTGAGTGTTTACTCAATTCAAATTCCACGATACCTACTATACTCCAGTCAAAGGACAACCAACGCAACGCAGGAAACAGGATAGTATAGATACTATGGGACCAATGATGATGACGCGACGACGATGAAAGTGGAGGAGTGAAACGACTTCATATCAGTTGAACTCAATCGCAATAATGGACCTCCCAGCCCATGGTATACTATATTAGGAGCTGAATAGTAAAATCGTTGCCAAGAGGGTTGTTGTATTATATAGACTCCAACATCAGCCACTATACCACTACAGAGTCCTTCAATGAGGGTGTTGTATCCTGTATAGTGTCGATGTTTGCAGTAGATAATCTCCTATTAATGAAAGTCAACTTATTTTATGCCGCTGCGCCGCCTTCGTCGCTGCCATCGCATTGAGCTGTTATCTGTGATCTATGAATGAAATTCACAAAACCAAGATGAGTCCCATCGCATCGTCTCTCTGTGTGCTGTGCATTGTCCTTGTTTATTTAATTTCTAACCAAAGTCGATTGCTATCCTTAAGTTTTTGTTTAAAAGCCAAACGGGGCTTATCTGGGTGATATAGGCTATACACGGGACGGGACTATAAAACGCCGCGCCATTTCAAAAGATGTTTGGCTTTATTTTGTAGACTTTTTTTTTTTGTTTTGGATAATTGCGAAGGCATCCTGCATCCTGAATTCAGAAGACAATAAGTCCAGTTTAATTTAAATGCTTATGAAAAATTCAATTCCCCCCTCAAGACAGTTGGTTGGACAGCCAGCGCTGCAAAGGTTGCTTCGTTGAGCTCACCCACAGAAGAATTGCCAAGTATTTTGCATTGTGTTTCCCGAAAAAGGACAAAAAAAAAAAAAAAAAAAAAACTTACAATAGAACACAATTATTGCCAAGGATACTTTCTTTTCCTTAAAGAATGTTCATTAGAGATGAAAACGTAAGGACACACACACAACAAAAATATTGAAGGTATGTAATAAACCTGGCGAAAGATTTTAACAAGCACCTTTATAAGTTTCCTAAGCATGATCCTTCCTATAACCCCAGTTGGGCATATCCATAGCTTATATATATTATTGTCAAGAGGAAGACTCTGGATGGCAAACAAAACATCATAACAAACCAATCCCAATCCCAATAGTGTGAGTGTGAGATGGTGTGGTGTCCTTATCGCATGCGGTCAGAATTCCTCAAGAATCTCACTCACATTCCCACTTCTGATTTCTTTTATTTATTTTTGTCTTCCTTTTTTTTTTTTTTGCTAAAGATTTATAAAGATACTCATGTCTATGTGGAAGCAGCATCGCAAATACAATATGCGCCTCTGGGTGGACCATATTTCAATTCTCCTTCACAAAGCAATTAGGAGGATTATCTTCGTCGAGCACCACATCAGGGTGTTAATAGGATTTTGAGCAATAACTCGACTTAAGAAAAAGCTGAAATATTGGAAGAAGTTCTTGGGGAGGGAGCGTAATTTACTCGAACTCTGAAGAAGAGTGTGAAGAATTTTGTATAAGTATCTTCATCTTGTGTGTAGTGTATCTTTTTTTTTTTTGGAAGGGGGGCGCTGATTTTAATTAGCCACCTTGTACTGTCGTATAGTTGTCATCTTTTTTCCATCTCCGTGTCCGTTCGAAAAAGTCGACAAAGACAATTTGTCATTTTGTTTAATTTATTTCTCGCGTATCATTAATCATCCGACTTGCTGATGGTGCCTTTCATTTTGTTTTGGGTATGAATTTCTGTTCTTTTTGGTTTAGGTGCGGCGCGGCGGGCGGCCGGCGGGCGTGCAGAGATACATCCGCATAGACATAAGTTCTTCGTCTTCCCTTCTTCCTTCCTCTTCTTGTTAATAGTAAAACACAAAATACAACAAGGAACCAGACACAAGAAAAAATTAAAAAAAAAAATCAACTTTCAGGAAGCAAAAATGTGAAGGTACACAAAACCGCAGGCTACACAATACACACACATATTTGTGTGCATAAAAGAAGAAAGAAAAGTAAGGACTTTCTTTTTTTGCGCGTTTTCTAAGGTATTCCGTTTGTTTTATCTAATTATTAACGCCTTTTTGATTTTTATTAAATCTGGATTTAATTATGACGCCTGTCAGTTACTTTTTTGTGGTTTCCGTTTGTGGTAAGGTATTTTAATTACGCTTCTTGGAAAAGGTGGCTCTCGATTGGCCCCAAGGTAGGTTGTTGGTATTTTTGTATTCCAGGAAGTTGGGGGCGATGCGATGATGACGATGAGGAAGGACGCCACCTGCCGCGCCGCCGGCCGCACTGCTACAACACTAAGCGCAATATGAAGGCAGCGGTCATTTTAATTAAAATACAAGGCATTTTTTTCGGTAATTAAGGTTAAGGTAGCTTGAGATGAGAATTTTAAGCATCCAATGGTGCATGAATATAAACATCCTTTTGGAATTTGTGGGTTGAGTTTTTTTTTTAAGTTATGGGTTTAATGAAAGTATACTCGTAGCTGGTTCAGGTGCGGTGATGACTCTCTTATCGATGATATTTTGAGTAGGAATTCACCGAGGTGTTTGTAAATGCTATAATTGGTTCCAATACAATCTCGAGACTTTGTTTCACTGTGTGGTGTGCCATGGACAAAAAAGAAAAAAAATGGGAAAAACACCAATTATTTACGAAATGGTGATTTGCACGAACACTCGGGAAATAGCTCGTAGCTATAATTGCGTGAGTTCCAAATTAGCAAGACAGTAATCCTTTACAAAACAGATTTAAAGAGGCGTAGTTTGTCGAATGATCAATTCTGGAGAGGTCTTTACTGTTCTACCGGAAACGCAAAGTCCGCCAAGGAATTGCATTTCTCTAAGCCGTTTGTATACGTCGCGTCTTCTCCAATTGTTTTGAATCTTAATGCATCCAGAAATGGCTGAGAGCGTTTCCCTGATGATGAGTGAAACAGTTGGCGCTTCGAGCTTGATTTAGTTCACTGTGTTAAAAAAAGCAACGCAATAAAGTTTAATATTTTAACGGGTGATTCATCGGGAATTTCGATTTATAATGTGAAATAAAACACATACATTTCAAAGTGAACTTAAATTTTTTACAATCGGTCAAAAGAACAAGATGTCTGAGTTCTGTATGAATAGGGTAGACCCTGATTGGTATCAACCTGGCGATGCCCAGCGTTGCAACTGTCTCATACGCATCAATTGGTCTTATTTTACCTCCAAGTGGTAGCCATCGGGTACTGGTCTTGTCCACCCGGAATTGACTTGCTGAACTTATAAGCGCGAGTGTTGATCACAGAAAAAATAGCAACACTATAATTGCCCTGCCATAAAGCTCCTCTGTTTCTCTTGTTGGGTAGCAGTTTATTCTGTACGAATCCTCAGAAAGCAAGCTAGCGGCGGATGAGCTTCCAATTAATTGAACAAGCGGCGACGCTTACAGGCAGTATGGTAGGCACCCCATTGAGCTACTTCCACTTATTCGGAGCTCAGGTCTTTGGGTCCTTTCACTACTATTAGTCAGGGTAGTGAAATAGAGAACGTGGCGGATGAGCCACCAACGATAGCTCTCGCATCCCCGTAGTGGGTTACTGACTCTGGATTTCTCCAGCTCCTTTTATGCAAGGAGAGCAGCATAGGGCTAGGGCCTAGTCCCCCAGGTTGGGGGTTGTGCGTCGGGGTAACTTCCCTACCACGTAAAAAACCTTTTGTTCCGAAACAACCAATTGCCTCGGATATGGATGACCCTACTGATGACGACCCTAGCAAACGAAACAAGACAACGAATTTCGGTTCTGCACGTGGAATGTCCGGACCCTTAACAGACCACGTGCAGCCGAACAATTAGTGGAAGCCCTAGATGGTGTCAAAGCCGACATCACAGCCATCCAAGAAGTGCGATGGGATGGTGAAGGCACAAGGAGGATGAAAAACTGTGACATCTACTACGGCAAGTGCTACAGGACAAGAAAACAGCGGCTATTTGGGTGCGGATTTGTGATAAGAGGAAGGCTTAGACAAAAAGTCTTGGGGTTTCGTGGTATAAGCGAACGCATTGTCACAATCCGCATTAAATCCAAATTCAGCAACATCTCGCTGACCTGCGTCCACTCCCCCACGGAGGAAAAAGATGACACGACCAAAGAAGAATTCTACGATCTTCTCGAGAAGACGTATGATGAATGCCCGAAGTACGACACTAAGTTTATTCTTGGTGACTTCAACGCCAAAATCGGAAAGGAGGGTAACTTTGGCTCGACAGTCGGAAAGCATAGCCTGCACGACAACACTTCCGGGAACGGGCACAGGCTAATCGACTTTGCTGCGGGGCGAAGTGTGATCTTAGCTAGCACATACTTCCCACACCTCAATATACACAAGGGGACCTGGAGGTCTCCCGATCAAAATACCGTCAACCAAATTGATCACATTGCGATTGATAGCAGACATGCCTCCAGTGTCATGGATGTTTGCACCTTCCGAGGGGCCAACATAGACTCGGACTACTTCCTTGTTGTAGCTAAAGTGCGAATGCGGATCTCCACCAGACCGCAGAATCGAACATCCACTGTGAGAAAGTTTTTGTTGTGAATTTACAATCGCAAGAGACCGCCACAACCTTTGCCAACCATGTCTCCTCTTATCTCTCGACAAGCCCGCGCGCCTGCGCCAAACTCAGAGGCCCAGTGACAACATTGCAAAATGGCCATCAAAATCGCAGCTACGGATGTTTTGGGTTTCATTAGGCGAACACAACGAAACACCTGGTTCGATGATGAGTGCAGGCTCGCACACTTGGCCACAGACGAAGCCTATCATGCAGTTCTGAATGCCAGAACCAGAGCTGCCAAGAGCGCTTCCCGTGCGGTATACCAGCAAAAGAGGAAGGAGGAACATCGGCTTTTCAGAAGGAAAAAGAGAGAACTGGAAAAACGAATGGTTGAATCTATTGAGGGGTGCTACGGCAGAAGCAATGTTCGAAAGTTCTACCAAAGTCCAACAAGGCTGCTGGAGCGGATGGCCTTACAGCTGAAATCTTCAAAGCAGCGGGAGATGACTTGGTGAGGAGCATACACCAGCTCATCTGTACAATCTGGTCGGATGAAAGTATGCCTGACGAATGAAGAGAAACAAGAAAGGAGATACTCTAAGCTGCGCCAACTACAGAGGTATAAGTCTCCTAAATGTTGCCTATAAAATCTTGTCGGCCATTCTGTGTGAACGTCTGAACCCTTTCGCACGTGAACTGATTGGCCCCTATCAGTGTGGTTTCAGCAGATTTTGGAAAAGACCTAAGAATTGCAGATCGATACTTCACCACCTCTTTATCGATTTTAAAGTCGCCTATGACAGCGTAAACAGGAACAAGCTATACAGAGCCATGTCACTTCATGGCATTCCTGCCAAACTCGTTCGATTGTGCAGGATGACTATGGAGAACTCGCGCTGCTCCGTCAAAGTTGGTAAGAACACCACCGACGCATTTAATGTCAAGAAAGGCTTACGACAGGGTGACGCGCTGTCATGTAACCTCTTCAACATCATTCTTGAGGCAATCTTACGCAACTCGCATGTCAACACCAGCGGTACGATTTTTTTTTAGATCCGTTCAATTACTTGGCTATGCTGATGATATTGACATTATTGGAAGAACGAATCGCGCTGTCAGTGGAGCATTCGCAAGTATCGAAGTGGAAGCGGCTGGAATGGGTCTGGCTGTAAATGAAGATAAAACAAAGTATATGCTGTCCTCGGGTGAAGTAGATCATCAGCGTAGGCTCGGACAAAACGTCACAATGGACAGATATAACTTTGAGGTTGTCAAGGACTTTGTCTATTTGGGTTCCACTATAACCTCTCAGAACAACATCAGTGAAGAGATCAGTCGAAGAATCACTCTTGCCAATCGCTGTTTCTTCGGGCTAAGAAGGCATCTTAGTAGTAAAGCCCTCTCTCAAAGGACCAAGTAGACACTATACAAGTCTCTTATCATCCCAGTCCTGCTGTATGGGCCAGAAGCGTGGACACTGACACAATCGGATGAATACAGGCTGGGGTGCTTTGAGAGAAAGATTCTTCGGGTGATATTCGGTCCTGTATCCCTGTATGTATCAATGGAGTATGGAGGAGAAGATTCAATAGCGAACTGTACGGGCTATACAGCGACATTGACTTGGTTAAGAAGCTGAAAATACAGCAGCTTAGATAGCTGGGTCATGTGGAACGACGAGTCTTCAATTCCAACCCGGAGGGCCGACGCAGTTCTGGAAGACCCCACGACTACGTCTGAGATGGTCCGTTTGTTGAGATGGAGTCTTTGGCTAAACCACTTTTTCTTTATGCAAGGATAAAATCTCCTCAATTTCCAATAATTCCGCACGGAGCAATTTGCAGTGGGTTGGAAGACGGAAGATAAGCCTTAAATGTAGTAAAACCACCTACAGAATGGGCTGAAAACTATTCTCAATCTAAAATACGGACCAATGACACCTTTCGATCATAGAACACACCATACACTCACTTTATTTGGATGCAACTGCACTTCTTGGATCACTTGTGGGTTTTCTGAGCCCCATATGTGTCAATTTTGTTTTTTTTTTTACAAAGCCACCGAGTGAGAATTGAGCCTCATGGCTGATGAAAATTTTATTTGAAAAATCGGTGTTTTCTGTTGTTCCAAAACTCACTTTTATAGAAAGTTAAACCATCCATTACCGTAAATGCAAACATTCAACTAATTTTATGACACTTCAGATGACATTTGACAGGTGTCAAATGCCAGCGCTACCAACATGAAATAAATGACCTTGTCCATTGCTCTGCGTGTGATGGATATGACATCAACGTTCTGCTCACTAACGACTAACCTAACCTTACCTAATGTGATTCTCATTTTTCTTTATAGCAAGTAAAAATGGTCTTTAAAACCCAATGTTATTTTGTCACCACCATTCTTAACCTCAAATTGTTATAAAGTCAATAAAAACATTTTTAAAATTCCTGCCAAATTGTTAGAACTTCAACATGGCGCTGTTATCGGATTGCACTGCCCATTCAATAACTTTCGATTGAAACAATGCGGCCATTAAAATAAACACCACTTTCCCCTAATTCCCGAAAAACAATATGGAATTGGTAGTTGTCTTCTAAACCGAAAACTTGTAAAGACCAAAATTAATTTTGACCTCTTTTTATTCATTTTCAAACACATACATATAATTAAGGAGCAAGCAATAACAACATTAAAAAAGTACTAAAAATAAAAAAACAACAAAAACAATTTTATCCCGACGCGACGGACGCCGCGCCGCCGGCCGATGAGGAAAGATCTTATCCACTCTCTCTGGACGCTACCATCAGTTGTGGCTAAGACATTTTTCCATTCATATGTGGCTTGGTGTAAGTGTATATGTAATGTAATGTGTATATTCTCACTTTCGACTAAAAACAGCAAACCTCTTTGTGGTTTAAGTACCACTTCGAGTACAGGGATAGACCACAAAATCCCCTTAGAGAAGAGAGTCAACTACTATGCTCAACTTTGGTCAACTATAAGGTTTACATAAAATAAACTTGACACCAGCTGTGTAGGTATGGGAGAAACCTCCGATATACGACAAAGGCGATAGCGACAACAACGACAACGGCAACGTCCAACGACGAGGACGACGATGTCGACATAGCAGACGGACGCGTCGTCAGAGACACGACACTGACAACGACACCGACACCAGCGACACTCAAAGAAACAACAAGCCACGACGAAGAACCAGACTTAAAGTAAAGCAAAAAAAAAAAAGGAAACCCTGCATTTATTACTGCTGTTGGTCAATTTAAATGCGGTCGGGCATATTCGCCTTCCACACAGTCGTGTATATATACACACTCGGGATAATGGATAAACCCAAAGAGAGCTCTGGGACTGTGCCTCTAAGACCATTGCTAACACCCGAGAACATCTGCAACAGTACAAAACGAAGGATTAATATTTTTGTAGAACATGCCTTCTTCTCCCCAAGTCCCAACAATGACCGACCGTAGTATACCGTTGTCGACCACGATGACTCCAACACGACAACAACGACGTGCGGTCCACAAACATGGCCGTTCGGTCAATATGGGGGAAAGAAGAAGGAAATGCTATCAAAAGCAAGAAAAACAATTTTCCCAGTTTTGCGGTGGCGGAAATGAAGGAGGCACGCGGTTCGGTGTATTCATACTAACTTCCCTCTCTCATTCCACTCCTCTCAAACAACAACCCATTAAAGAGGACACCACTGCAGACCATTCCAGAGCTATTAATTGGGGCAAGTAATTCAATGCACAATGTCCTAGACCCACTGCTACAGGTATGCGTCATAAAGCAAAACCGAACGAGAGCCACGACCCATACCATCACCATCAGCTATATACCTTCCACCGGCCACCATTGCTGCTGATTAATTTTTGCGCGCTTTTGTTCCGGTGCAGTGGTTGGAAGTGGATGCATGTGATTTGAATGGCAATGCAGTGCATCATCGTCAGGAGCAGGCAACACACAGCATCATCATTATCATCACCATATACTCAATTTAAAATTTAAATAAACAACAACAACCAAAAAAAAAAAAACTTAACAACGAACAATTGAAAGCTTTAAAATACAAAAAAAAAAGGATATGGCATATGGACAAAAAAAAAAAAAACTTGACTATTATACGTCAACGGAATGACCACTATTTCTGGTCGTGTCCATAGGACAAAGGATCACATTTAATAAACATCAACGGACCTGAGAGTTAAGCCCGCCCGCCGCCACCGCCGGTGCGCTTAAACAAAAACCCTCGAAAATGCTACAAAAGTCCATAACACTTAATAAAAACCGCCCGATATGTTGGTTTCCGTATTATATGGACGAAGGCTGAAGGACGATGGACGACGACAACGAGTACCGGTACTCCATATGTAGGTATATGGGATTATTTTTTTTTTTCTCCTGAGCTTGAGCCTGAGCCTTGTCGTTGCAATTTTTGAACAACAATTTGTGGCATCCTGCTGCACTCTGGCACACATTCTCTGCATCTGCACTCGGAATCTGATGCACCCAGGCTTGGATGGTAAGGGAATGGCAGGGAAGAAAAAGGGAAATAAATTAATTTGTTTGAATAACCGCGCCCGACTGCTGTTGATTGAAGTGACAGATTTGTAATTAATGCTCGAATTTCTGTCCATGATGGCCATCAACAATCCAGTTGAGGTTGCCACACTGTTGCGATGGCTTTGCTTGGCTCTGGTGTGTAATTCGTTGGTTCAGAACTCTTCTGTTCCTGTTGCTGTTGCTGCTGCTGCCTCCTCGAAATATGGTGAATTTCATCTCTTTGCCTTCAAATTATGTGAAGAAGCAACAGCAGCCAAGCAGGAAGGGTGCGTGCGTGCGTTCCGTCATCCGTTCTGAGGCCCAATATATTGGACTGGTGTCTCGGTGATTCGGTGCGTGTTGCTGCTGCCTGGATGCTGGATGGCTGGCTGGATGGATGAGTTTAAATCTGGCATCGAGGTGAAATAATAATAATTATTTAATCCTTTGATCTTTCATGCATTAACCTAATGAATAAACACAATAAACAGATACACACAGAGATTCACAGGTCCATATGCATAGGTAATCTACCTTACCTACTACAGCCCAACAGCCCTACAAGTCAGGAATTAATTTTGTTTGTGTTGGAAAGTGTCGAAGGATGGCAGGTTAGCATAGCATCAGAGCTCACGATTTTGCTTTGTGCATCCATACTCCATACTTCCACACGTCGCGTCGTCATGAAGCCCAGGTATTCGGACTCGGAATCTCTAGCAAAGCAACAGCATCATCATAGCATCATCCGCATCACCAGCCTCAGCCAGCCCCAATCTCCCCTCGAGCAACATATATGATTGCTTCGATTATTATATTGTGTTGGGATCGTTTCAAAGGTATGAAATAATGTATCTACCTTTTTTACCTATTTTATAATAGCAGAGTCAATGCGCGGCGGCATTTTAGCTTTTGATGTTGTTGTTGTTGTTCAATTTCAAAAAAGTTTCCAGTCATTTACAGCTGACTGGAGGCCATAACTCCGGAATCGGGTAATGAATGACTATACTCGTAAAGTGGGGTTCGGATCAATGAATACCCCTGCCTGTGATCATGTATACGAGAACGAGTGTATAGATATTCTTCGACTCTCCGGATAATAATTGAATGAGCAATTTAATTAATTTTTCTGAAATCGATTCAGATATCCAATTCTATCTTTGATGTGTGCAGAAAATATTTTGACATTTTTGCACATTTTGTGAGTGAAATAATTTGTATTAAAATTGTCAGAGTTCTTAATTTTTTTTTTTCCTAGTGAATAGTTTAAAGATGTATGAAATGTTGCATTGCACTTGATTGGATGGTTTCTAGGTATTTGCCTGACAGTGTTCTGGTGAAATCTAATTATAGGTGGTCCAGTCCAATCATAACGCACGATGTTAATTGGAAATAAAACAAAAATTTTTCACAAAATAATCTTAATTTTGCTTTTTGTATAGTTTTAACTGAAAAGTTTTTTCGGGAGTTTTGAAAATTGTTGGTTTTATTGATTTCGACATGCTCTTTCCGAATTTCCACTCTGCCACCTCGTATCGTTTCCGCTCGTGCCGCTATTGGAAAAATGACACCTTTAAACAGTTTTTTTTCCAAAATGTCTCCTTTCATACGCATTTTACTATTTTTTATTTTTTTTTAATGCAGTTTAAGCGTATGTGTGCTGCAAAGTCTACTCAACACTTATTTGATTAAAAATTCATTTCTACACCGAATTTTTGTATCGTAGTAGCCCTAATAGGTCAGTTACATAAAAACAGCAATATTTCATGATTTCTCGGGTATATCCGAAGAAATAAGGTGGAATTCTTCATTTTTTGGTATTTTTTGGCGAATTTTGAAAAATGACCTCTTTTTCGAAGTGCCATATCTCGGTAACTAATTGACATACAAAATTGATTGTACTAACGAAATTGTAGCAAATTTTATGTTCTACAATTTTGTCATACACGTTAAAATCATTGGAGCTATAGAAACCGAGATATTTGCGAAAAACGGTTTTTTTTTTTTAGGTTTTCGTGACCTTTTGACCTTCATAAATTTTTTTGCCGGCACGATATCAATGTCGATTATTCACATCTTCATTACAATGCCATAATAAAGGTGTGTACCAAAATTCAACTTGGTTGGAATTCTTCTGCAGATAAAACCTAAAATTACTGGGCTACAGTAGCGTATTTCAAAATAAAGTGCACGACTGGGTCGGACAAACTTGCTCTAATGTGAGACAGTGAAATCGTTTTTTGGAAAAAACGAAGTAAGCCATCTGATTTCGTTTACTGTTTAGAATTTGAAGAATTTTTTGACGTGATAACGTCTAATAAATAGTTTCGGAATATATGGGCAGCACGCACGAAAAAATGTCATAGTCACAGTCACGTTACCTAGCTACTTTGATAGCCCATAAAGTCGATAAAGTATGGGAGGGGAGGGTGTTGGGTGGTTGGTTGGTTGTGATGGGAGTGTGTGTTTGGTTCAGGCGTTGTACGTGTACGTATGTTGTGGTGAGAGGTTGATGTTTGGGGGGAAAGGGTGAGGAAAAAAAATTCAAAAATGGTGGGTGGTTGTGTGGGGTGGGTAGTTGGTGGTTGGAGAGATACAACCTTCACATGAACTGTTTTTTTAACTGGTTATCGCGCAAAATTATCGTCCGTAAACCGACTTTACATACAACCAAGTTTTTTTTTCAAAATTGTTTAGCTGTTTTTTCAAAGAAAAGTTTTTTTGAAAAACTTTTCGAAAATATATTACAATTTTTTTTTGAGTATGCCAACCTCTATAGCACTTTGTAGTTGTTATCAGAAAAATAAAATTAAAAAAAAAAATTAAACCGTTTTTGGAAAAAAACAAAAAAATAAAAACAAAATTAAATTTTTTTTAAACTCAAAAAATCTTGTTTTCAAAAATTTAAAAATTTATATTATTTTGTCTTTAAAAGATCTTCTAGATTAAAAATTACATCGAAATCCGTAGTTGGCTAACGAGCAAATCTGATTTAAGAAAATCGGTCCTATGGGAGGTTCCGTTATCAGAAAAATTTGTTCCAACCAAAACATAAAGTTTGCACAGAAAACACTATTCAGAAAGTTTTATCAAAATCGTAGGAGCCGTTTTTGAGAAAAGTTAATTTTTCACTAAAAAAAACGTATGGCAGGTATCGTTAGTTTCAGAGATAGAATGCTTATTCTAAAAATTCCTCTGTAGGACGTCATATTCATACTATGTATCAAGTTTGAAGCAAATCGGTCCAGCCGTTTATATGCTGTAGGTAACTATACAGACAGATAGACACACGGACAGACAGACACAGAATTGTCTGACCCACTTTTTTCGACTTCTTAATCATCGTAATGTCATGTTTGATTGTTAGAATTTTTTTTGTTTACGAATGCATAACTTGCCTTATAGTACCTATAAACGCAAGTAAAAATCACCAAATTCGTACCTAATTCAAACAAATGAATTTCCTGTTGTAATGGCTTTGTTTGTGGTCCAAAACGAACACCCTAGGACCCTAGGTTATTCCCAAAAGGGGTATGTTTGTGGTATTTCGCTTGTAAGTTCTTACCAACTTATAAAAAATTTAAAAAAATGATCTGAATAAAAGTTTTAGAGCATTCGATTTCGCGTGAAAGAATGAGACAAAAGCCAAATTTTTTGGACCACCCGCTACCAAACTACCTACATTTTGTCAAAGGTGGATCAATTGTCCACATGTCATTTTTTCTCAAATATCTTTGTAAAAAAGTTCCGTAGAAGAAGTGCATTATACAAAATATTGTAGATCATTCAGTTCTGCGTTAAACAGGGCCAAGAGCAAATTTTTCGGACCACCCGTTGACAAAATATGGTCGGTCAAAAGTGAACTAATTTTCAAAATACGGTGTTATGATAGGTTTCAAGTTATGGTATAAAATTAACCTTCTTTAAAAATTATTGCAAATTACCAGATGAGCCAGTGACCAATCAAATATGTGTACAAAAATGTGGATTGATCAAGCATGGTTTAGTGTTTAATGGATGGCAGACAGAGAAGCTCCGTATAGCAGGGAAGCACAGGGGCCCTGAGGTCATCTTCACCAAGTCAATGTTGGTGGCGATTTATTTGCAATGACAAAAACAAGGAATGACTCTTCTTTTTGCTAACTGAGAGGGTCGAGAGTGAATGCATCTCAGTATTGCAAGCTAGCTAGGATTCTGACAATCTCATTGCTGTCATACAGCCATCGAAACAGCACAGACCCATGATAGAGTACTCAAGTCGGCGAAGACACCGATTTGTTGATCAACCTCACTGCTCTAGTCACATGCTCGGCCAACATTTATTTCCTCAAACCACGAAGAGGAACAACAACACAAAAAATATTGGCCTAAAACAGCTGAAAACTAGCCAAAAAAATTTTGTGACACCACTTCTTCATTTTACAAGCAGGGAAAGAAGAAAAAAATGGAACTTGTGGATAAGAATGAGGACTCTTCGTGGAGCATCTAACAACCTTTTTTGATGAACATCAAGTGATTGTAAAAGCTGGGCAACAACTGATGACCACCCTTTATGGAGGAAAAACGGGGAACAGTATCGCCAAGCTGTAATTTGACCTGTTCTCTAAATCTCTCATAAAGTCCAAATTCAATTATCCGTCCTTACCACCAACGACAGAAGCAGCAGTTTGCCAACACTCCTAAGAAACCTAGCTCCAAGTTCGAATATAGTTAGGAAGGGTATAAAATAATATATTCTTTTTTAATTTCGCATACAAAAATACAAATAAAATTTTGCTAATATACCTCACACTCAGCTTGTTTTGTTTCATTTCAAAATCTACCCGCCTTTATTGAAAAATCCTTTACAAGAGCTTATGTGATTTAAGCTCTCTTCTAAAAGGTCATTCATTACGTGGTTTCAAGTTGGTAGTGCTGGAATTTGACACCTGTCAAACTCAGCTGTCATCTGAATTATATTTGTTGAATGTTTGCCATTAACAGTAATGGATCGCAACAATCAAACAACGGGTTAAAATGATTAAGTCTAAATAAACATAAGTGGGTGTTGGAACGGAAAACAATCACCGATCATTCAAACAACATTTTCTTCTGAGATGAGGCACATTTCTCACTCGGTGGTCGGTGGGTATGTACATTGTACACAAACAAAATTGCCGCATATATGGGGTTCACACTTTTGGGATCCACAAGTGATCCAAGAGGTGTCGGCCGTTGCCATCCAAACAAAGTGACTGTTTGTTGTGCTCTATGGTCGGAAAGTGTCATTGGTACGTATTTCTTCGAAGATGCCAATGGTTACAGACGGCTACAGTTAGTTCGGAAAGATATGGTCGAACGATAGCCGATTTTATCAAGCCGGTGATATATATATATATATATATGGACGATATGTGGTTCCAGAAAGACGGGTCAACAAGCCACACGCCACACAACACGACCGATTGTCATTGGCTTCATTGCGTGGGAAATTTCCTGGTTTGCGTAATTTCATATTTTGGCGACGTCAGTTGGCAACCAAGATCATACGATTTGACACCGTATTTACGAACTCCCCGAACTCCAGAGAAATTCTCAAGTTATGGCCGACATTTTTTGTATACATACTCGGCCCTATCGAGGTATCCATCGGAACGGAAAATTTCTCCGATTTTATACTATTCGGGCGATTTTTGCTTCGAGGTATTTTTCCTACCAGCTGTTCGGAATATTTCTCAGAGAATTTTTAACGCACAGTGGGGAATTGCGTCGCAGAGCGTTCAAGTACATTTTTTGGTGATATTTTGACAGCTAGGTACAAGCGTTGCGGAAAACTGTCCGCTCCGACGGATGTCTCGATAGAGCGGACTAAATAGGTAACCGAGTTTCCAAAATGGCACAGCATTTTCCCTAAAACTATCACCCACAGCTTCAATCCTATAAGACATAGAGTTTTGCCTTTATTCGGAACTCATTGAAATTTTATTTCCGGCACTTTCCAAGTTTCTCTTACAAATCCAACTGATGCCTTACCCTGTTCTTCCATCAAATTCCAGCTCATTACTTAGCTGCCAAAGTTTCACAGGTACACGGTACACCTTAAAATCGCATTAAAGAAATTTGCAATCAAAATAAAAGTATATCAAAACAACAACAACAAATAATTTGAAGATACACAAATACCTCCAACTTCAACTTTTATATCGCACGAACACGAATAAACAATTCATCGAAAAACTCTTCAACAATTAAGAATGCCGCGTGAATCTCAGAAAAAAAACTGAAAAGAAAAAACTTTGTAAAACAAAATTTCCTCAAAGATTTTATTTTTTCCTTAATTCTGTGTCTTTTTTATTTTTTTTTTTTGCTCGTCAGTTGTTGTGTGCTCTATCTCTATCTTCTTCCAGTTTCTCAGTTCTTAAGCAAAACTTTTGACGAATTTCATAGCAAAAAAAAACTTTCACAAGAAAATTCGCTGAAAGTCCTCAATATTATGTACGTTTAGCACAAGGTCCTTTATTCCTGTTGTTGGGATAAAGAGAAAGAAAGAGAGAGAGAGTCAGAGAGATAGCAGGAACTACTTAACAAATCTTAAGAAGTACCTACAAAAAATCAATCGCAGAACTATATATAGTTTGACCAACTTTAGCACTCCTGCCTATGGTTCAGTTTTATAGTCAATGAATGCAATATAGTTAGAAAGTTCGTCCTTCCTTCCAACACAGCAATAAACTTTTCCACCTAATTATTACTTATCAAGGATTCAACAGGACACTAAAAAACACTCCTGGTTCCAGGAACATCACTTCACTTCACTTAATTTTTTTTATTCCTGGCGGCTACTATTAGGTATAGCAATGAATGGAAATAGAAGAGGATTGTTGAATTTTCCGTTGCATAAATTGACTAGATGAGGCATAGCCGCATGCAAATTTTAGAAATATTATCTTCTTCAGCTATTCCGACATCTTGCCAATTTTCCAACAGAATAACGCTATAGGGCCGAGTAAACATTTTTAAAGAACTTTTTTTTTAATCTTTTAAGCTATCCATACCGGCACTGAAGACTAACTAATCGCGAGTGTTTGTTCTTAGCAAAGAATTGGGCCTGCTTGAAGACTCATTCTCGTGTGAAACGCATGTTTTGCTTGCTAAGCTGATTAGCACATATTTTTCTCATACTTGGGTTACAAGTTCTGAGAGTTCAAAGAATACAAATTAAACGCACTTGCTGGTCGCACGGTGTTGCTTTAGTTGTTTATAAAGATTTAATCTTTGACATCTTAAAGCTCAATCCACTGGGATAGTTCTTGATAGTAGATCAAATATTTCGATGTTAAGCGAATCAACAGGTTATAACAGTGCTTCGTGTATAAGTGGTATACAGGGAAATAATTCCTTCGAAACTAGGTCCACCGAGGAACTTTTATCGCACTACTAAGTGGGCTGTATAAAAGTTTATTAAGTTGTGGCAAGGCTAATCAGAAATGCACTTCAACGGAATTGCACTAGTTGGGTGGACTACCAACTATGGCTTTTTCTTTTTATACACATGCAAGTTATATAGGTAAATCTTTAC
The DNA here is from genome assembly GCA_916050605.2 of Platycheirus albimanus. Taxonomy (NCBI): domain Eukaryota; kingdom Metazoa; phylum Arthropoda; class Insecta; order Diptera; family Syrphidae; genus Platycheirus; species Platycheirus albimanus. The sequence continues at coordinate 297,643,672 of OU696696.1, read as the reverse complement.
ATAGTTAAATTAATTTGGGAGTGGCTAACGCCCACTTTTCAAACAAAACCATAAATAGGTACTATTTTTATGTGACCAAAAACCTTAAATTTTGTGGGTATAATAAGTTGAACGCAAGCATCTGTATGAAAAAAAAATGATTTTGGGTGTAGCTAACGCCCACTTTTCATTAGAAACTATAAAAAACTTATTTTTGCAAATACTTATAATCAATTCACAAGCCCGAATTCATGCGTCCCTTAGTCGAAACTAAGAAGCTTGAGTTTCGGGCGTGGCTTACGCCCACTTTTAATATAAGAAAAAAAAACTGGGTTTTAAAAATTTAAGTAACTAATATTAAATTTTAACCATTTTCCGTTCGTTATTTGTAAAATAGATGTCTATATTTTTTTGCGTAAATTTTTGATGTGAAACATCTATTGGCGCACCTAGGCAGTAACATCGATCGTATAACCGTCACGAAAAATGGCATGACGCTCGATAACATTTTTCAAAGTGTGACTGGAGCGTGTTGGGTGGTTGGTGGCTGTAGGTTGGGTGGTCGTTGGTGTGGGTGGGGTGGTAGTGGTGGAGGGGGTGCGGCAGTAGTGGTGGACGGGGTATGGGAGGTTATGTTGGGAAGAGGGGGGATAAGTCAAAAATGGTGGGTAGTTGGTTGGAGGCAAAAATTGACTAAAATGGTGGATGGTTGGTTGTAGGTGGGGTGGTTGGCTACTGGTGGGGGTTTGATGTGGGGAAGTTTGTGAGGAAAATAGTGGGTGATGGTTAGTTGTAGGTAGGGTAGGTAGTTATTGGTCTGGAATTTTGGTTTTGGTTGGGGGTAAGGGAAAAAAAATGAGAGGGTGCTGGTTTTTGGGGAGCGGGGGTCAACAAAAATGGAAGGTGGTTGGTTGGTGGTTGCAGGTGGATTGGGTGGTTACTGGTGGTGGGGTTTGGTGTTAGGGGGGGGGGTGAGGAAACATTTGTCAAATATGGTGGATGGTTGGTTGGAAGTGGTAGATGGGCTGGATGTAAGGCGGCAGTGGTTGGTTTTGATGGATGAGTTGAGGAAAATGTTTTTCCTATTTATAAATGAATATAATCCTAAACTATAATATATAAATGTGAAAGTTTCGATGTTTGGAAGTTTGTTCCTCAATAACGCCAGAACGGCTGAACGTATACTGATTTGGCCCAGATATAGATTATAGTCTGGAATAGCAAATAGGATACTTTCTATACCGGTAAAATCTATGGAATAGTAAAGCTCGGGCTATAAAAGAAGCTATATTACCAGAGACGGCTCCTCAGGCTGCAGTCTGCGTCTAGATCAGCCGAAACGTGAACTAAGCCGCAGGTAAAGGCTAGTCTGTAATAATTGTTATTATAATAAAATACCTAATAAGACAAATATATTGATTTTATTAACGAAACACTAAATTATTAAAAATTATTTCACTCCATATTTTTTTTACGGTCGTTAAAAATTATGAATTTTAATGTAAACTTGAATGTTTCAAATCTGCCGGGCGTCCCGTGATGGCTAATTGTTTTTTTCACTACCCACTTTCACGCCCACTTTCAAGGGCGTGATTTTAGTGAAATACCTTTGTTCAGGTAAGATCTTTTAAAAACTACTCGATTCAGTTGTAGTTTTACACACATGCCTAAATACTGACTAATGATCAAAGCTCAGTTAGTGCTTAAAATTTATTTTTTTTTCTCAATTTTTAAGATACGCCCACTTCTAAGGGGCGTTTTCATTAAAAGCCTTAATATGCATTAATGTTTTTAAACTATCGGTCGCAGTTTTGAAGTAAGAAGATGGGCATTTCGGTTTGTATATCTGGTTACGTAGCAGGTTGTGATTCAAGAATTGTTAAATACACTTGATCGATATTTTCATTCAAAACATTATTTTCAAAAATTCAAGTTATGTCTTGTTTTGTTCAAATCGAGCTGAGAGCTTAAAATTGAAAGTCTATAACCGCAAGTAATTGCCTTTTAATTTAAAAGTTTCAACTTTGGCCTTGTGCCACGCCTTTTTTTGTTGCGCTGGCAGTTATTGAACATCGGCCACAAAAAATTAATGTAATTGTATTTTTTCCTGTCAACTAGAAAAGAATTTTGTTTCTGGAACTGGACAGCGGCTGGCTGCGGGGGGTAAATGCAAAAGTACCCAAAAGTTCGTTGCAAACGTAATGAGTCTCTGTAATTAACAGTACGTACAAAGTAAGGCTAGAGGGTTAATTTGTTGTCATTCCTAGCGATGCAAGTGTTACGGGGAAATCGTTTAAGGTTAGGAACGAATTTGGACAATGTTGTCAACATCGGAATTAAATGAGTTTACCATAGAGAGATCGGGTTGATTCCAAACTACGTCAAACGATTTTGAAATACCCAGTTTACTGCCGCGGAAGTGCAGCTCTATTGAGTTTATATTTTTCACAACCAAATCTGATATCGTCCTCGGAAATTACTTTTGTGAGCTAAGCTCCAAGCTTCATAAATCCTAAGTAAAGGCAACACTAATAAAAAAGTTAAAAAACAATATGTTAGTATATTTTTAACAAGAACAGCTTAGGGAAAATAAGGCTCACAGAATTATTCACTTAACAATTCCTGTATGTGAGTTGATATTCTGTCTTGATGAAACGGACCTATAATTTAGTGCCACATCCGAACAGCTATTAGAGAAGTAATTTTTTGCATGACAAGATTTGTCCTTGGAGAATTAGTCACTTTCGCAATAGACTGTTACCCTCGAAGTCAGGGACTGAATGCAGAACCTTCGACGTAGCAGTGCGACACTCTAATTGCTAGGATCGGTTTTGGAATCTGCGATTACTCTTCGATATTCTCGAAATAGTGTCTGCCGAGTGTTCATTTTCGAAAATTACAGAGGTTTCGGCAGTAGCAGTATTTTGGCCAGAATTCTAAGAAAAAAAAGGTCCATTTTGTCTTTGCTTTTGATAGAATGGAAGAAGGAGAAGGTGGAACGGGAACCCATTACTTTGGTTTTGAAGAGCACATAGAGGGTGTTTGAATGTGTTCTCTACAAATTCAGGAGGACAAAAATCCTGAACCTTTTCTTGTTATTTCGTCAACTTTTTCCTCAATTCCTGTGTAACCAGGGACCCAACATTGTAACACTGTCGGTGCTAGTTTCCGCGAAGAACAACGTGAACCAATCGGAAACTATACGGGCCCGAGGGTAGACCATCTATCACACAACTGTGAATGCTCAAACGGTTAAGCGACGATTAGTGAAAGGTGGTCTGAGAGCAAGAAGATCCGCTCGAGTACCGCGACTCACGGTAGAGCACAATCGATACCGAATAGAGTTTGCACACTTTCCACCAAGTTTGCATGGAGGCTGACTGTACAAGAGTTCTCTTTACTGATGATTCCAGACTTTTTCTGAGATCTCCAGATATACTTTAACTGATGCAGGACAATGGTAGGCCTCATGTCGCCAGGTGCGTTGTGGATTATTTGGAAGAAGTGAAAATCGCGGTTGTGGATTGGCCAGCGAACAATCCGGACATGGATGATTTTGAAGGTGCTTGGAACATGTTTGGAAGAAGGATTAGAAGTTGGTCGTCCTTACCAGAGGCATTCAGGCACTGAAACGGTTTTTTTTAAATCACTTAAAAATATTGTAAAATTTCTAGGTGCGCCACTTTTTTTGTAACTTTCTTAATAAATTGTGTTTATATCACAGCGCTATGTAAAGGATAATAGGTCCTTGAAAATGGAACTTTTCGACAAAAAAGGTTTTCACCAATCAAATTTGCGAACTATTGAAAAGGGCGAAACTTTAGTGAAGTAATGGACTGCTCAAACTAAAACTTTGACTAATCACTTAAAATCAACATTTTCATGAACGAATCTCGCAAAGTCCAAAGAACACACAAACCCTTTAAGAACTTTATTGGAAAGAATTACCATATCTTACTTTGATGACTATACTTGCCCTGTGTTAAAATTAATTATTTTACCATAAAAAAAAAACTGTTAACATACTTCTACGAACCGATAACTAACCCTAACATAAGATACCTAAACTATATAGCAAGCAAAAATTGAATTACATCACGAGAAGTTCCTAACAAGTTTGTCCCAATTTCAGGTGCTATCTAAACTGTCGACGACCAGAGAACTAAAATCTGAAGTAGCAATAGCAAGAAGCAGTATAGATAAAACGCCCAATTGACAAGTGGGTGTTAATGAATAACTTGAAAAACAACAAGAATTCCATAACTATATCTTTACGAACATTGGGAACACCATCATCATTCTCATATATACAGTAATCGTGTTTGAGAAAAAATTCCATATCTATCTTGATGATGACTTATGTACGTAAAGTCTTGAGAGTGATATAGGAAAAGAATCACTAAGACAATATTATTATCCCGATCCCAGGGAATAGTCAATAAAAGCATAAGGATGCGGATGCGGAAGGATATATACCCTTCATATGATGGGCTATCTTTATTTTCTTCTTCTTCTTCTTGACTTTTTATTTTTATTTTGTGATGATGTTTTCCTTGGAAGTCCTTTGGGACTTGATTACGATAAAATTGAATGAAGAAAAAAAAAAATTGTAGTACCCATATGTACAAACATATGGATTCAATATTATAGAACAAAATAATATAAAGATAAGCAAAAGAGATAGATAGATACTTTTTTTTATAACATCGTTGTCCAAGTCCAAGTCTAATAATGCTCTATCAATTTTATTTACGCAACAATTCATCCTTAGCTGGGGGAGCACTTTATCAAATCTCTTCCTTTCTTTGCTTAAACAAAAGTAAAGGGGCGGTTGCACTATACGGGGTTATCTTGGTTTGGTTATGTTATGATGATGGCGAGTAAAAGACCATAAAAAAATATATAAATGGAAAAATTGCAGCTCTTCTTTGTGTAACGTACCTTACCTGGGACTTTATAGAGGACGAGATGGATCACGTGCACGTTGTTGCTAAATTTCTTAATGACCCCGAAAGCCATAAAGTTAGGGCGAATAGGTGCGGCGCGCCGGGCGTCTGTTGCGTTAGACTGAAGGTTGACTTTTTTTTTTTTTTTTAATTGAGTTACATTTTTTTTTAAACTCACCCTTAGTTTATAAAGGGGGATAGTTAAATCTGCGGAGTCATCCCTTATAGACCGTGGTCCTTCGGTGCTATAACTTCTTATTAAATTAAAAAAGTAAGTTACACTTACTTTGTCTCTGATACAGTTTTAAAACACATAAATTTACGTGTTTACAGTTAGTGGCAGTGATCATCTGATACACACAAATATAAAAATAATTACGAAGATCTAAAGTTAAATAGCCTAGTAGGAGAAGTGGGGGAAAACTGCATATTTAGTGTTGGCCCGCTTTAAAAAAATTTCAAAAAAGTTTTTTAAGGAAAAAAAGTCTATATATTTTGCAAGCCTGTTATACATTTAGATACTTAAAGCAATATTATCAATCAAAAAAAAAAATGAAAAAAATATAACAATTAAAAAAAAAATTCACAAAAAAAACTTCGAGTCCATCCAGAGCATCGAGAGAATTTTATCTATCCATCTGTTGTGTTGGATTAAGGAGATGCACATGCAATTGTCGTCAGCGTTTGTTTCATCCTTACATTATTTTTGCAGCTTCTAGGCGAACGCCTAGCTTTTTTGATCTCTTTTACGGTCTCTTATTTGGCTCGCTTCGAAGCTTTTATAGTTGGGAGGGCTTCTTGTCGATTTTTTATAGCTTATATTTTTATAGCTTATACTACGTTTTGTACTATTGATTTTTTTTTGTATGCCCCCCAGAGCGGTTTTGCCCACACTTCCCCTAAACAAAGCTCGAAGAAGAGAGTGTAGAAAAAGATTTTGATAACGCTGATTTAGAAAGCTTTTTACTTGCTCTATTATAGGCCCGTATAAGTTTCGAGCAGAAAATAAAGTGCACGACTGGGTCGGACGAACTTGCTCTTATTTTTGACAGTGGTCTTGTAGTTTGAGATTTTGGGAAAAAAAAGCAGCGAAAAAATGGTATGAAATTTTATGATCACTTAAAAATCACTAGTTAAAACTTTTTTTTGGAAAAAATGAAGTGAACCATCTGACTTCGTTTACTGTTTAAAATTTTGAGAACGACCAGTTTTTTCAAAAAAAAAAAAACGTTTTTTTTAACTTTTCCGAAAATATATTCCAAATTTTTTTTGAGTATGCCAACTTCTTGGACTTTGTAGTTTTTATCGGAAAAATAAAATTAAAAAAAAATTATCAAACAGTTTTTGTAAAAATCAAAAAAAAAAAAAATTTAAAACTTTTTAAAAATTTCATCGAAATTCGTCAAGTGGCTTATGAGAAAATCGGATTTCAAAAAACTGGTCCTATGGGAGGTAACGGTATAAGACTTCTCCTGAAAAATCTATTCCAACCAAAACATAAAGCTTGCACATAAAACATAAAGCTTTATTAAAATCGTAGGAACCGTTTTTGAGAAAAATTAAATTTTCACTAAGAATCGTATGGCAGGTACCGATAGTTTTAAAGTTAGAATGCAAATTCAAAAAATCCAGGACGTCATAATAATACTATCTAACAAGTTTGAAGCAAATCGGTCCTGACAGATAGACAGAATTGTCGGACCCACTTTTTTCAAATTCTCTATTATCGTAATGTCATGTTTGATTGTATGAACCTCTTACATCCGATTATAGGTATTATAAATCGAGTTATGGGTTAGTGTAAAAAAAATTTGAGATAACAATTACACATTGCATTACAATATTATAGAGAAATCGAAAAGTGGTGTGGAAATTCTAAGGCCTAGGACGACCCTCGGAAAATATATTCAATTTTTGCTCTAGGTCCAAAAATCACGGTACCCCCATACGATCGTGAAGTAGAAAATTGATTTTCTCGAAAACGGCTTCTACGATTTTGATAAAATTTTCAAAATGCTATTTTCTTATAGTCTAAGAGCCGGCAGCGAATTTTTGGAGTGGAGTGATAACCAAAATGTATACACATGTATGTGTAGATATACGCAACATAATGCCAAATTCAACCGTCTGGCAGGTTTTTTTTTCAGCCGGGGGCGGGGGTGGGCGTTCGAAAATGGTCATTTTTTCGATTTTGGGGTCGAAGTGATAACCACCTAAATTTATATATAAACAATAGGAGATGGTGCCCTGATGTCAAAAAAGTGTGTCCAAGACGTTTTACCTTCAGCCTTACCCCCGCCAGACGGCCGCTAAAATGCGCGAAAATCAGCTTTTTGGGTCGAAATGATAACCACTTAAATTAATATATAATCAGTAGTGGATGGTCCACTGATATCAAAAAAGTGTGTCCAAGACGTTTTACCTTCAGCCTACCCCTCGCCAGACGGCCTCCAAAATGCGCGAAAATCAACTTTTTGGGTCGAAATGATAACCACATGAGTGATACATCAAAAAATCAGGAAAATTCTCCTGATTGTAAAAATGTGTGTCCAAGACGTTTTTCTTTCAGCCTTCCCCTTGCCAGACGCATTTTAACACTTTTTTAATACATTTTTCAACTTAGATCCTTAATAACTTTTTTCATGTTAAATATAACCAAAAGATTCATATACCAAAATATCAGAAGAATTCCTCTGATTGTAAAAACGTGTGTCCAAGACGTTTTTCTTTCAGCCTTCCTCTTGCCAGACGCATTTTAACACTTTTTTAATACATTTTTCAACTTAAAACCTTAATAACTTTTTTCATGTTAACTATAACCAAAAGAATCATATACCAAAATATCAGGAGAATTCCTCTGATTGTAAAAATGTGTGTCCAAGACGTTTTTCTTTCAGCCATCCCTTTGCCAGACGCATTTAACACTTTTTAAAGCATTTTTCAACTTAAATCCTTAACAACTTTTTTCATATTAACTATAACCAAAAGAGTCATATACCAAAATATCAGAAGAATTCCTCTGATTGTAAAAATGTGCGTCCAAGACGTTTTTCTTGCAGTCTTATGCTTGCCAGAAAACCCAAAAGAAAGAATGCACAAAAACCATTGTTTTGCAAGCATAACAATTGTATTTTATTTAAAAATAAAATTATTTAATCACATAAAACAATATTAAATGGAATTTTAAAATTTGAATCTATTCTTCATCACATTCGTCCGATGAAGAATTCTGCGAAATGTTGTCTTCTTCGCTATCATTTTCTTCACAGATTATTATATTTTCAATGGTTTCCGGAGCCACAACTCCGTTGAACCAATTCAATTTGACTATGTCATCCTTCATAGTCCAGCCGCAGTGAAATGGCGAAAGTTGTATCCCTCTATTTGATATTGCACTTTTCCAAATATGGCATATATAGTTGCAACGATTAATTTGTTGCAATAAGATAATTTTTACTTGCGATTATAGGTACTATAAGGCAAGTTATGCATTCGTCGAAAAAAAAAGTTTTGAGATAACAATCAAACATGACATTACGATGATAGCGAAGACGAAAAAAGATGGTCTAAAAATTCTGTCCGTCTGTATGTCTGTCTAACTGTCTGTCTGTATTGGACCTACAGCCCAAACGGGTGGGCCGAATTGCTTCAAACTTGGTATATAGACTTTTTTAGGTATTGTACAGAAAGGAAATTGAAATTTTTTTTTTAGCTCAAAAAATAACGGTACCTGCCATACAACCGTTACGTTAAAGCTTATTTTTCTCAAAAACGGCTCTAACGATTTTTAATTAAAAAAATCAGTGTTGCTTTTTAGGTACGACCAATCATATGGCTGAAAAAAAGTTTTAAAAAATGGCTAAGAACGGTACTTTCCATAGGACCGTTTTTTTTGCTTTCGACTATCTCGAAAACGACTCAACCGATTCTTTCGAAATTTCACACACATATAGCTGTAGGTAGCTCAATTTGTATTGCATACCAATATTTTTGAAAAATATTTTTTTGTATTTTTAAAAGCATTTTTTAAAAAAAAATTTAAAAAATTAATATTTTGAAAACTGCTTATTAATTTTTTTTTAAAAAATTTTAAATAAATGTGTTTGCTGAATACCTATGAACTGGCGTTTTTGAATTTTTTTTGAAAATTTTTTTCAAAAAGTTTTTCAGTTAATGTAACGAATGTATTTTAGGGTTGTTCTGTGGGATTTTTCAAAGACGCCTTTGAAAGATGTATAAATACTTTCTAATGTATGCTTGTTTCTTTAATTATTTGACCCCTTTTGACGTGATAATGTCTAATAAATCGGAATAAAAGGGCAGCAAACACGAAAAAGTGTCACAGTCACAATCACGTTCCATATCTGCTTTGATAGCATAGAAAGTCGATAAAGTGGGTGGGGAGGGTGTTGGGTGGTTAGTGATTGTAAGTGGTGGTGGTGGTGGAGTTGGGTGTGTGTGTGGGCGGGGTAATGTCGGGAAGAGAAAAACTTGTCAAAAATGGTGGGTGGTTGTAGTTGGTGCCGGTGGTGAGGCAAAAATTGTCAAAAATAATGGGTGGTTCCTTGGTTGCTGTAGGTGGGATGGGTGTTTGGTTTTGGGGGGATTTGGTACGATTGGAGGGGGGGGGGTGAATTTTCAAATATAGTGGGTGGTTGGTTGGCGGTTTTGGTGGTGGGGATAGTTGATTTGATGGGGGCGATGGAAAATGGCGGGTGAGTAGCAGGTGGTTGTACGTGGAGTGGGTGGTTGAATTTGGTGTATGGGGGGAATTGTCAAAAATAGTGGGTGGATTGGGTGGTAGGAGAGATACCTACACATGAACTGTTTTGTGAACTGGTTATCACGTAAAATTATCGCCCGTAAACCGACTTTACAGACAACCATGTTTTTTAACAAATAAACGTTCTTATAATAAAATGGTTGGATCCTTTCAAATTAGAACTGTTTTCCAAAATTGCAAAATGGAGGACTCTACAGCCTCGTGCGTTATCTTTATTATATACCAAGTGCATTAGCTTTCTAATAACCAGCTGCGTTTTTAAATATTTGTATTTACTAACACCGCTGTAGAGTTCTCGAAGCTTGGTAACTTTCCTAGTTCCAGGCAATCGGGGTAAGTTTCGGAGAACTTCACCTTGTTGTTGGGACCATTTAAGAAACTTTTTTTCTGATGGATTGGGCTTATAATTTTGGGTTTTTTTTTCATTCAAAGCAGATCAGAGCAAACCCTTTTGAAGGAATTTGGACAGTGATGTCTCCGGCTCTCTAAATTTGGAACTGGTAGGATCTATAATTAGGGTGAATTACCTTCACTCAACATTTTTGACTTGACAAACATTTCTCCAAATTATTATTTCATTCTACCAAACCTACAATTTATAATTATTATTCTACCTCGTAATTCGCAAAGCTTTAATGTAAATTTTAAAACGTGCACCTCAAACTGAACCCATTTCGCGTCTTGGAGTGTTAAGAGTTGTTTTTGTGCGGAAATAAACTCAAAAATTCGTTGAACCTTTAAAACTTTTTCCACTTCGCCATCGCCAGAGAGAGGGGGGGAGAGAGAGCTTGGTTGGATATAATAAAAATTGATTGCATGCTAAAAGTGGCTTATAATGTAACAATGTGCCCAGGCAAAGTGTTATAGAAACGAGACTTGAAGACCGCGAGACTCGACTAATAAACAAAGCAAAAAAAAAACCAATAACAACAATGAAGAGGAAAGTTATACCTATACCGAACATCCTTACTCATTTCGCGGTACTATGCGAGCCAAGTACTGTTGCTGTTCCTGGAGTACTGTATACTGTTGCTAGAGTTCCTGATGGAACCTGTAGTAGTTGCTGTTGCTGTTGCTGTGCTGTGCTTTGTCGGTGCTACTTGATTTTTTCATATCCTTGCTAAGTGTTTTATTATTTCAATTTCACGTACACACTATGAAAAGACTTAAAAGGTAGTCCTACCTATAGTTGGTTATTCCGGAAGACTGTTTCAAACTCAATTTCGGCCCTTCCTTCTTTCAGCAGCAAAGCTTGCTGAACATGGAGCCACCATCAGGACGACTATTACCCCACGTTACGCTCAATCCCACCAACAACAACCCATCATCATCCATTTACCGCCGCCACTCTCTTTCTTATTCATATAATATACAACATGATGGCAATGAGAAGGAAGTTTTGTTAAAGCCAATAAAGATGGCGGTAGGTGGTGGGAGTAAAAAAGGGCCAAGGGTGCTGGTGATGGTTGATGCCGCCACAATGAGTGCTTGGTTGCTATACATGGGCGACACAGGGTTGAAGTTGAAAGACTCCTCTGGCTCCGGCTCTGGCTCTGATGGTGGTTTCAGCATTGCCTGTTAATTGAATTTCACCTTCGATTGAAGGCAGCCAAATTACAAAATAATAGGAGCCAATTAGCAATCACTAGAGAGGCACTTTTGGTTTAAAATTAAATTTTGTGTGTTTTCGTTTTGTTTGTGTGAGTGCGTGTGTGTGCAGTAAAATATAAGGACAAACGAGTTCTTATAGATGGATTCGTTGAAAGCTGCTGTGTTCCAAGTTCCTATGCCATCATGATGAACTCGTGCAGTTGCCTACTGAAAGTTTGAAGACACAAAAAAAAACCCCCCAACTCATAAAGACTAGGTAAGGTTCCAATAGAGCTTGGTTCAGCTCTCAAATGGTGTGCGGAGAAACTTTAATTTTGTGCATTCAGGTGAGATCTGCAGCAGCACTTTTCTCCACTTCTTCTTCACTGCATCGCATCTGCTTCTACTGCAGTGCATTTCTTGTTTCCAAAAAGTAGGTATCTTTCTCCCTAATGTGAGATTGTGTGTGTGTTCGGATAATTTTATTTCTCGCCTCCAGTCAACACAGGCACTTTAGTAGAAATAAATCGACTACGAGTTGACTTTTGACACAAAGGCATTAATTTCGATTTATCGTGTGTATTTATCTCTAAACAACAACACGAGCCAGAGTCCAGTCTCCATCTCCAGTATGATGTTTGGACAGAGAAAGATAGAGAGGGATACTTTTGCTAAACGGACACACGGATGGACACATAACTTGTGCACACAGTACAGTGGTTTGGAAGAAGGGAAAACTTTCAAAACTTAACAACATTTTTTGGTCATCATTTGGGTCTACGATTTTTGTGTTACAGCAGAATGGAACACAATGATTTTATAACCTGGACTGGTTTTTGTGTCTGTTTCTAGGACATAGAGCATAAAGTTCAGAAGAAGAAAAGTTAGATCATAACAAAAATTTAACTATCTGCCATTAAACTAAAATAGTGAGTTCCTTAAATTTCGTCAAGCAACTATGAAGATTAGGATAGTACATTCGAGTTCAAAAAAATCATCAATCAACGCATTCGCATACCGATGACAGGGAAGGCGAAAAGTGTTTTCTGTAATTCTAAGACCACACTAGATACTCGATAAATGTGATAGTAAGAACACCTTGAATGAACGTTCAAGTGCACTTGTTTCATTATATTAATATTATGTTTTCGAAAAGTTTTTCAAAAAACACCTTTTTTTGAAAAAAACTGGTTGAACTATTTTGAAAAAAAAAATTTCTTAAAATTCAAAAAAGCAAAAGAAATCCGATAGCTTACTTCATTTTCTCCAAAAAACGTTTTAACTGGTGATTTTTAAGTGATCAATAAAATTTCATATCATTTTTATACCCTGTTCTATAGAATGGGTAAATTGTATTTGGTGTGGAGTTTTTAACATAGAGAAATAATACCGTTAGGTATAGAAAAGTATATATATTCTGACTCAGAATCAAAGAGCCTAGTCGCCCACAAACACGCCCACAATCGCCATTTTTGTTGATGAACAATCTCAATTTGGTAAAATTAAATTATGTTTTTTGTACAATTACGATAAAAGCATAACGTTAAAATTTTGCAGCTTTAGGTAAACCTTCTTCCAATTAAATAAAAAAAATTCAGTTTGGGCGTGGCTGACGCCCCTTTTTCATACAAAACCATCAATATTGTTTTTATAAAATAACAACTGTTATATTAAAGCGAAAAACATTAAATTTTGTGGTTATTACTTGCACATAAACATCTTGTGTATGAAATAAAAAAAATTTATTTTGGAGGTGGCAGACGCCCACTTTTCACTACAATTTAGAAAAAAACTGTTTTTGTAGATAAACTGTATTTATAATGAATATCTTAGCCAAAATTTTGCGTCTCTTAGTAGAAACTAGAAACTAAAAAGTTTGTGTATGAAAAGAAATTTTTGAATTTTGGGTGTGGCTTACGCCCACTTTTCATAAAGGAGCAAAAAACGTAGCTTTAAAAATTTAAGGTGCTACCAATATTCAATTTAAACCTTTTTCCTTCCGTTTGTTATTTAAAAGATATATCTCTACATTTTCTTGTGTAAATTTTTTCAATACGCCCACTTTTAAAGGCGTGATTTTGATAAAATACCTTTGTTCAGGTAAGATTCTTTAAAAACCACTCGATTCAGCTGTAGTTTTACACATACGCCTAAATACTGATCAAAGCTCAGTTAGTGCTTCAAATTTTTTAGACACGCCCACTTTTAAGAGGCGTTTCCGTCAAAAGTTGTATTATGCATTAATTTTTTAACGTTTTTTAACTATCGGTCTCAGTTTTGAAGTAAACAGATGAACAATTGGATTTATATTCCTTGGTTACGTAGCAGATTGTGGTCCAAGAATTGTTAAAAACACCTGTAATCGCTATTATTATTCAAAATCTAGTTTTTAAAAGTTTAAGATTTGTCTTGTTTTGTTCAAATGAATCTGCAAGAATAAAATTGAATGTCACTGAGCTCATATTAATTGCCTTGGCAAAAAAAGTCTCAACTTTGGGCGTGCCACACGCCTTTTTTACTGTGCCAGCACTAATTGAACATCACACCACACAAAATTAATGTTATTGAATTTTTTTCTGTCTGCTAAAGAAGAATTTTGTTTCTGAAACTGGAACATCGACTGGCTGCGGGAGGCAGACGCATACACATACAAAAATATAGGGAATAGGGTATCCAACAGTTCGTTCCAAACGTACTTTAGCTCTCGCTTATGTTTTTCTCTGCTTTTTTCCAAAATCTCAAACGATAAGGCCACTGACACACATTAGAGCAAGTTCGTCCGACCCAGTTGTGGACTTTATTAAAGTGAAACTTCTTTAGGCACATGAGGGTAAAGTTTTTACTGATGCAGCGGAAATAAGCGTGTCTTCCGTCCCAGAAAATGGAGAGAGCGATTGAGACTGATTGATAGAGTGAGAAAGGGCGAACGTAGCATCAAGCACATAGCCAAGGAACGAGAGTAGGGAACAAGTGAGTGAGAAAGATCGAGAGAGAGAGTGAGTGAGATATAGTGAACGTCACAAACGCCATGGGGAGAGAGAGCAGTTTAGGTTAGGTTAAGTTTGTTTTATAATAGCACAAACTGGTTCTGCATATCAACTGTGGGTAGGTCGGTGGCTGATGGTCAAAAATAGAACGGTGTACAGCAGGGACGTGGTGCGTTATTTTTTTAACCATAGTCAACATTTGTTGTTATGTCAAAAAAAAAAAAATGTTGGATTGTCATTGTTAGGATTTGTTGCGTTTTTAACAAACCATTTAGGAACGATACGTTAGTTGGGATTTGTTAAACTGTCAAACGACCACTCTCAATTTATTGAATTTAACTTGCAGAGGGAAAAACAAACAGAAAAAATAATGAAAGACAATATTTTTGTGATTGGGAATGAAAACTCATCGTCGGAATTTGAATATTTGTGTTTCTGGCCATGTAATAGGTCATTTTGGGGTAGTTTTTTTTTTTTTAAACTTAAAAGGCATATCAAAATTGTGGTGATGCAGTTAGTTAGATGAGCTCAAAAATTTATAAATTTATAGTTAATTACTTAACAAGCCTTTTTGCCTCCAAAAATCACAAATTTTAGAAAAGTATTTCATTTGATGTCTCGGAGCGAGAGAAAAAGAAGTGTATTGCCGTTCGCTTAAATGGTCTATTGACCATGGAGTTGAGTTGGAAATAGTAACAAATCGTTACTTTAATTCATCGTGAGTTAAGAAACGCTGTTATGGGTGTTTCGTATACCTATCCACTGTAGGCAGTTAGGCGGTTGATGGTATAGCAGTGATGTGACTTGGTGTGTGGTTAAATGAGCGCTATAAGGTTGATATGAAAAATGTGATGTTTATAATATTAAATGTGTTGCGGGTAAGCGGCCTTGGTCGGTTGATGCGGTGCAAAGAAAAAATTAAATGTATACCTGATTTGTATTAATTGTCGACACTTTAATTATTTTAATGACAATTAAAGTCATTTCATCGAAATCAGTCAAGTGGTTTACGAGAAAATCGGATTTAAGAAAACCGGTCCAATGAGAAGTACCGTTATAAGACTTTTCCTGAAAAATCTATTAAAACCAAAACATAAAGCTTGCACATAAAACACTATTCAGAAAGTTTTATCAAAATCGTAAAAGCTGTTTTTGAGAAAAAACAATTTTCCTTTAAAAATCGTATGGCAGGTACCGTTAGTTTTAGAGCTAGAAAGCTAATTCCAAAAACCCTCTGTAGGACGTCATAATAATACTATCTACCAAGTTTGAAGCAAATCGGTCCAGCCGTTTAGGCTGTAAGTGCCGATGCAGACAGACGGACAAACAGACAGACAGACTTGTCGGACAAACTTTTTTAGGCTTCTCTATCATCGTAATGTTATGTTTGATTGTCAAAAAAAAAAAAAAAAATTCTTACGAATGCATAACTTGTACCTATAATCGCAAGTAAAAATGAAGTGTAAAATATCAGCTATTTACTAAATGCATATGAAAGAATTATTATTTTCATGTTATTGATGAACTTTGGCAGAACGAAGTTCGCAGGTCAGCTAGTAGTAGGTACCTATAATCGCAAGTAAAAAGATCATTCATGGATTTGACATTTTGGAGCAAGACATAATTTCCAGATTGATTGATTGACCAATCGCATGATCTAGGATTCAAAAAATGCCGATACTTTAAAAAATCGGCTGTGGACAGGTGCTGTTTCCATATTTTTTTTGTGTCACCCTTTGCCCATAATCGAACCACTGTCTGACGGAAACTGTATAAAGGTCTTAATCAACTCAAAACCATGTCGCGCAGGAAATCGATGTCGATTTCTATTCCAATTCGAAATACTAATAAAACAATATGAGGCTCCAACACAGGAGCGGAGACGCAGAGAGGAGGTGTTAAAGTTGTAGTTTTCAAATGAAATCGATATTAGTTTTCCCCAATTTTTTAAAACATCCCCTTTGTATAATATTGCGTCTGGTAGAGCCATGTCTATGGAGTTTGCACGAACGTATAGTGCACACAGAGCATTAAACGATACACAGCACAGCACCCAGAACCAGCACACACTTTGCTGTGAAAACTGTCAGAGAAAATAAATTTCATTTTATCGAATCGTAAATCATAAAATGACATTCATAGGTGGAGATAGTGTCGTATTTGTTCATGTTTATTGTATTCAGCCCGAGGGTCCCCAATTCCACATACAGCTCGTAGCTCGAGAACCAATGAAACAGAGAAAACAAAAAATAAAAAAATACATTCTTCTTCCAGCGAACGATAAACCTGAGTTCACTTCATGAGCATAAATATACTATGTTTCGTAGGTACCCATACCCGTACCCTACCCTATGTGCACTCTGCGCTTGATGTGGAGGCAAGAAGGGATGACAGTCAGATAGCTCAGGAATAGGCAATATGTTTGTGTGTGCTGGGCCATGGCTCGATATACTGGTTACTGGTGTACGCAACATTCAGGATTTCCAAATCAACCCAACCCGTGTCTCGGCTCCGAATATGACTGGAACGTGTGTCGAATTCATCGATTTTATAGAACATAGAAACGTTTTATTGAGGAGCTCTAGTGGGCGCTGGGTGGGCTGGCAAATGGAAATCCTTTGGAATTTGTAACTCTATTTTGTGTGTTGATTGTTTGTGGTGGCTCTTGGCTGGTGGATGGAAATATTGAATTCCACATAACAAAGGATATGACAAATTGTCAATCTCAGGTGTAGTGATAGTCCATAATCTATATATGGATAGAAATAGACCATGCGTTGGGTATTATTTATTGGTTTATGTCATGATTCCCATATGATGAAGGCTCAGGGACACGTGGAAGACAGTAAAGAGGTTAATTAAAACTAAGCGATGATTAAGAATGATCATTTTTAAAAGTATCGATATCGGATGCATCCATCGGCTATATCACAGAGATACCGCCACCACAATCACCTTGATTGATTTACATTGCAAACCAGAGTTCTTCATGTCATAATACGGATACCTCAACTATACCCCAGATATCCTTACATCGTATATATTCACGATGAAGTTAATTTGTGCCTCTGGTCGCTAGCTTGTCAATCCAATACAGACCGCACATTAAGTGATTTAATGCGTGGTGGCAGTAATTAATTATCACGGATGGTCCTTAATGCCAATTATTGTCTAACTTCACAAGGATATCTTGCAAAGCCAAAGCTAAGAGTATTGTATGATGCATTCATTCAACCAAAGCTGCATCCTCCAAGTGAACATGCGGGGCTTCGTGGTAAGTGACGTGATATTATTTGCTGATGCTATGATGCTGACGCTAGCATCATCTGTCACTGTTGAAGAGATATATTATGCGTAAAGTTGATTTCAAAACGGAGGAGTTGGAAAATCAGAATGGCTCAATAGAGACTTCTCAATGTTGGCCAGTAAGGTGCTTCGAAGAGCCCTCGAGTCACAATTGTTGATGATGCATCAAGTCAAAATGGTTGGATGTTTACACTTTGGAACATATAACTCGTAAATATTTCTATTCATTTGGAAAAATGTCTCCAGTGTGAAAATCTACAAATAATTCCGGTTGATTAGCATTTCCCACTCCGGAAACCCAAACTTAGGTACTTTGCGCTTTCTACATCTTCCTAACTTTTGATCACACAGCTCGAGCGTTGATATCCATTCGCCCTACATTCATACATGGCCTTGTTAACAGAACAGCTCCAATCGGGGTCGGGGCCTGTGAATTACACTCTCAACTATTCCTGTGTGTGCGTTGATATTCTGCAGGAATTGAAGGTACATTTTAGTCATTGAGGCTTTTTGTCACCGCACGTATAGTTCGTCGTTGTATCTTCTTCGCCAAATGTTGTGTTCTCGGTTAATGGAGACAGGACTATAAACCGTACGCAGAACTTTTTTCTCGAAGACTCAAAGTAAATTTTCGTCCGATTGGGAGAGGGTCCATGCTTCCGCACCATATAGCAGGACCGGGATGATGAGTGTTCTATACAGTGTCACCTTGGTTCTTCTCGATAGGGCTTTATTCCTCATTGCATATTCAGCCCAAAGAAACAGCGATTAGCAAGAGTTAGTCTGCGTTTAATTTCAGCGCTGATGTTGTTGCCTGTTTTTACATCAGTGCTCCTACTGACTTCTTCGAAGTTATACCTATCAATGGTTATACGTTCTGACCAAGTCGGTGGTGGGATTGGACTTTTGTTGATGAACGCATATACTTCGTCTTGTCCTCGTTTATTTTCAGTCACATTCTGCTTGCTGCTGACTCCATGGTAGTGAAGGCACCGGTTACTGCTCGCTTTGTTCTTCCTATCACGTCAATGTCGTCTGCAAACCCAAGTAATTGTGTTGATTTATTAAGGATGGTGCCCGATGTGCTGGCATGGGTGTTCTACATGAAATTTTCAAGCTCAATATAGAAACAGCTGCATCTGCATGACAGTACGTCACCTTTTCTTAGCCCTTTTGTGGTCTCGAAGATTAGTAGGGTCCCTACCAACTGTGACGGAACAGCGGGCATTTTTCATTGTCATCCTGATAAGGCGTATCAGTTTAGCAGGGATTCTAAGGTTGGACATGGGACGATATAGTTTGACTCTATTTACACGGTCATAGGCTGCTTGTTGCGAGTCAGGGTTCCACAGGGGACTTACGTTGGGAAAGTAGAAGGGTGGCGGCACGTTTGTTGTTGCACGGCTATGCTCTACGGAATTGGGGTTGGTTCTTTGCCGCTTCTAGAAAGTTAAAGGGAAAAGTGGAAGCGGAAAAGAACCACCTCCAATTCTGTAGAGCATAGCCGTGCAACGACAAGCGTACCGCCGCCCTTCTATTTTTCCAAGTAAGTGCCCCGCGGAACTTTGACTCGCAACATGCTTTAAAATCGATGAACAGGTGGTGGGTATCGACGTTATATTCTTGGGTTTTCTCCAGTATCTGGCGCTATATGAAGATTTGGTCCGTGGTAGATTTTCAAGGTTCAGCCGCATTGGTAAAAACCTATTAGATGAGCGGTTAATGGCTTGAGACGTTTATATAAAATGCTGGGCAGGATCTTATAAGTGATGTTTAAAAGGCTTTTTGTGCATTAAGCAGATGATACTGAAATTCAACTCATCGGGCATTCTTTCATCCGACCATATTTTGCAGGTGAGTTGGTATATGCTTATTTGCAATCTGGTAATGGCTACTTTGATTAACTCGTACAAGTTAGTCTTGGGCGGGATCTTGGCTGTCATCTCCATTTAACAACTGGTTAAAGTAATCTTTCCAGATGCCAAACAATGTCTGCGTTTCTACTATAGTGTTTCCATCCTGATCTTTGCAGGTATTTGTGCGGCTTCAGGAACCGGATGTAGACTGATTGTTTCCCCCTTCTGTAGAAGAGTTTTTTCTGCAAAAACATCTCTGCATCTCCTTGACTTCACCTTAAGTATCTCTCTGAAACCACGACTTGTATGCCTCCGTTTTAGCTTTGTTTGCTTGAGCACATTCGGGGTCGAACCAGGGGTTTCTGGGGGGAGGCTGTGAGAAGCCCAATACCTCTGACGCAGCACTTCTAATGGCTTGTTGACATAGCTGCCATTGGTCTTCCGGGTTCATTTCATCGGTCGAAAGATTTCTTGCAAGCTCAAGCGATTAGGTATAGTGGTATGATTCGATGTTTGCTCCTCGCAATGTACGGACATTTAGGATACTGGAGGATTGTCTTCCGTCAATCGCAACATGTTCGATTTGATTGCAGGTTCGACCATCTGGGGATCGCCATGTGCCCTTTTAGATGTTGGGACGTTAGAATCGTGTGCTACTCAGCACCATCTTTTTCCCGCTGCAAAATCGATGAGCCTGCGTTCGTTATCGGAAGTGGTGTCGTGTAGGCTGTGTTTTCCGATCGTCATACCAATTTTGGCGTTAAAGTCTCTTAACTGAATTTTAAGATCATGTTTGGGGCGTTGCTAGTTTTGGCGATGGTCGAACATAAATACTTTCCTTGGTAGTGTTGTCTTTTATTTTTTAGTTGCAGATGATGGCCTTGATGAGGATTGTCATCATACTATCGATGCCTACGCGAAAGCTCAAGACTCAAGAGATTTTGCTCTAGTCTTCTTCTAAATAAATCATCCAAATTCTTGCGTCTTGAACGGGATCGCAAGTTTGATACGAACTTGACTGGACTTATTTATCTATATCGTACCTATACATATAATAAAATTATAACAGGCCAATGTCTGTGAATTAAAGATATAGATGAAGAAATAGAAACTAAGAGTCTTTATTACAATCACAACCATTCGTGTGTGTGCGTTGATATTCTGCAGGAATGGAAGGGACCTACAATTTACCGCCGAATCTGAACTGCTAACAAAGAAGCACTTTCCATGAAATGATTCACTCTTTGAGGAATGGTCACTTCCTCGCAAGAGGCAGTAACTCGGAAAGAAACTTAGCTGAAATCAGGGATCGAACCCAGAACCTTCGTAAATCTAACCCTACGCCACGGGGAACTACAGGGTGGGCCAAAAGAAGTCATCCATCCGATGTTTGTTTGGCTCTCTTTTTTTCTAAATGAAAAACTTCGATTCTGTTTTTTGATTATGTTTATTTGAACCTTTAGAATTGTATTGGTCAAGTCGAGAAGATGATATCGGCCAAATGGGCACTCGCTCGTTTCATGGCATTTTTCATCACTTCAGGGAGAACTTCAGGCGACAGATTCTCACACTCGTGTCGAATGTTGTCCTTGAGGGCTTCCAGAGTCTCGGGCTTGTTCACGTAAACACGGGACTTCAAAAAACCCCACAAAAAAAGTCTGAAACGGTTAAATCGGGTGGTCCTGCGGGCCAGTGCAAATCGCCAAAACGAGGGATGAGGTGACCCGGGAACGCCGCCTTCAGAATACCGGTTCATGTCGGTTTATGTATAGCTCCATGGCTTGTTCACTTGTATTCTGCATCTGTCTAGTCCACAAATGTCAAAACAGATTTGACATATTGGCGGCCATTTGCATCTTCCAATAGGGTGATTTCTTTTGGCCCACCTTGTACATTCTATTCATCGCTTTTTTGAGAACAAAGCATAGTTTTTTATGATTTGCGAAAAGACAAACCTGAAGAGTTCAAGCCGCAAGTTTTCTAGTTTTAAGGTGTTAGGTCGAAAAGGGTTTAAAACCATAAATTATTCCGATGTAAATAAATCTGAAGTACAAAAGGGGTTTGGCTTTCCTAAAGTTTATCAATTAGGTACTTGACCTTTCCATAATCAAAATGTCTATTTGGTGGTTTTATTTGCCTCTGCTACTAGTGCTTAATAGCTTCCTTTTGGCAAGACTGAATCCGTTTCCATAAAAAATCCTGGATACCCCATTCGAAACGAATTTCATAAATCAGCCTTAATTTGACATCTCTCTTTGTAGCCTCATTGGTTGCGGAACAATGCTGAGCTGGACTTAACTGCGACATCAATGAATTAGTTACGCACGCCCGCCACGCCACCGCCACCGTTGCGACAGCCAGGACAAAGACATTTATCGATGTGAGGACACACCGCACTAACAAAAATAGCAAAAAGAACAACATTTCCCGAACTTAAATGGAGCAAAACCATCGCGAAAAACAAAACAATCCATTTAATGGTTAGCCTCATAAAGTGGTTTCCCAAAATTCCCTAGATATTACCAGGCCACCTATTTTAGCAGCTGGACGAGATGGAGGTTGGAGGCGTACCTATATGTTTATATGACGGGCGGACGCCCTTTGCACTCATGGGTATGCGTGGGCATTTTTAATGGATGTGGCGGCGCGGTTTCACAAACACTTTATCCCTGACTTTTATCACATGCGGTTTTTCTCGACTTATCACACGCCACTGTCCATGTCCAGGACCAGGACCAGAACCAGAATCATAGGACCACCCTATTATACCGTATAAGCGTAGATTGGCCACGACCGACCGTCGCATCGACCGTGGCAAGACCAACAATGTGTATAGGTCCCTTTGCATTTAAATTGAAAAAGTTTTTAATTAGACACAAGGAGAGGACGAGGACAAGTAGTATAAAAAAAAAATATATAATACAAAAATAAAAAAAACAATGAAAAATCAGGAACATGGTAATTTTCAATACGAATCTGTCTCTCTGTCGTCGTAGTCGTAGTCGTTGTCGCCGGGGAAAAATTAAATTTCCAAACAACTTGACAAATGATCCACGAAATGTAAACACAACCCTTGAGGAGAGTATGTTTACCAAATGAACGGTTCAGGACTTCAGAATGTCAGGCGGCGGCGGCGCGGTGGCGTCGCCGGCGGTGGGGAAGCGCAGTGGCAGGAGGCGGGCGGAAGGAACAGGATGGTTGCTTTATATCGGCGAGAGTTGAAGCAAGAATGATGATGGCTGGTGGCCTAAAGAATGGAAATTGCGAAACAATATTAATTTCAACTTTCATAAATTCAGTTCCCAAACAAGAGTGGTGTGGCCGGGATGGAAAACGCCATAAATCCTGCAGCACAGCCCCCCCCCCCCACACCAAACGGAAGTTATTCTGTTCTCATTGTTTACTCATCGGATTCGAACTGAAAAACAAGCACAAGTAAAAGGAGCATAAGAAGAAAAATCGAAAGTTAAATATTTTACTTGTTTGAGAACAAAATTGATTTACATTGAGCGCAAGGATCTGTTGATTTTTTAGCTCCTTAGAGCGTTCTTCTAGAGTTGTTTTATATTCCTGTTCTTGTATCTTGAGAAAAGCTAAGAAAAAAAAAAAAGCTGCAAAAAAAACACACACCCAACTGGAAAAAGAAGAAACTTGGTACTAATGGATTTAAGGTCTGCCGCAGGACATGATAAGAGCTTAAACTTCCCCCACAAGTTAAGGAACTCTCTTGAGTTTAAAATCTGAAGAAGATGAAAATAAAACCTTTTATATTCTCATTGTGTGGCGTGTGGGGTCATTCTCTGAAGGGGTGGACTTGCGGGTGGTATACCTACCTAATGTGTAAATGCACACACCCTTTGTGAACAATTATGCATCAAAAGGGTGGTTTGTTATTAATCAAGCTCTTTTACATAGGTACATTGTTTGTAAGAAGCCTATTGTAACTCACACAAAAAAGACTCGCTTCTTTTATACGTATATTAAAAGGGATATATTTTATGTTTGAGTTGAGCTCCATCGTTGCATCGTATGTTTTGTATCCCTAAGCGATTCCTTCGCATAATTCATCGTCACAACCTCTTGACATAAAACGTCAGAAGATCCATTGGGATCGAGTGAAGTGCGGGTTATTGAGTTTGAGTGGTGTGTTGTAATCAATTTCCATGCACTTTTCTTTAAGGACAATGATGTGTTACTTCAATTTTTCGCAATACAAGAGCTTGATGTGGTGATGCATTAGGCGAGCTTACATGTTTGTATTGTATACATGGAATGGGTGGAATTATTTGCATGTCGTATTAAATGGGATAGATTTATGTTTCCTTTTTTTTTTTTTTGATGTGGTAACTTATCAAGTAGGACCCATTAGGACCGTTTGGCAGTACGAGAAAGCCAAACTGGGACGGTCTGAAAAAATTTTTTTCGCAACTTTATGCTTTCTCGGTAATGACATTGATGTTACTGCTGAAATGATTGCAGAAATGAGATTTCTTGCAATGAGACATTTTGTCCCTCCGCACAGAACAAACGGTATCAAACCAAATTAAAAGTCTTGGTTTACCGCAGAGTCTCAAGAAGCTATCCGATTGAAAGAAATATGCTTCCGAACTTAGAAAGATAACCCCACTGAGGAAAATCGCAAGAAACACAAAAACGTTAGGAACACACGTGCATCTCCGTTCTTACAAAAATTAAATTTTTACAAGACCAGAAGTTCCGGCGAAAAATTCTGCCAATTCCCAAAAGGCAGTAAGAACTTCTGGTCATTTGTAAAAAAGAACGTCATCATTAGTGCGTAGGATAAACCAATCGTCAGCTCTTCAGAGAAGGCGAATATGCTCGCAGCATATTTTGTTTCCAGCCGGGGTTTCGCTCGCCGGTTTATCCAGGTTCGTTATCAAAGAAAAACAAGGAAAACTTTGAGATTCTTCAATAAATTCACAATTATTTTTATTTAAATCCTTAAATGTCAAAATTATAATAGTTACTGTATTGTTTATAATTGTAGGGGAGAGTGGGGCAAGAAGGACCACGGGGCAAAAAGAACCAAACCCATTTTTACCATGGTTTTTAACTCCATCTTATTTTCAATAGTTAGAATTAATAAGAAACCTACTTTCCCACCACATCCCTTAGTTTCATTGAAAAACTGAAGTTAGTTGCGGTTTAAATGATGAAAGTTTGAAAACGCCCTATCTTTAAAAAAAACTTCCAATTTGTAAAACCCACCCAAGACGACAGGTTTATAATCCCGAAGGTTTTGTTCATTGTGTTTTGTTTTTGATCGTTAGTGTTTATTTTAACTGATGGAAATAAAGGTAAATAAATAATATTAAGAAAAAAAAAATATTTTTTGTTAATAAACTCCTTATGGGGCAAATGGAACCAGCACGTATTGGGGCAAAACGGACTACCAGTCCTTACTATCATCACACGGAGATCATTTAGCTAATTTGTTCGTGTTTTTATGAAAAAGTAGGTTCGGTTGTTTTTAAATAGCTTGGAAACAAAAAGTCCTAGAGCCATACGGTTTTCAGTGTTATACTAAAAACTAATAAACGCATTGAATTTTGACAACAAAAAAAGTACTTAATTACGTAAAATTTTGAAAAAAAATAGTTTAAAATTATTTTTTAATTTAAAAAAATTTTTTTTTTAGTTTGAAAGTTCATTTTTGAAAAAAAGTTCACTAAAATAACTTTATTTTAAGTAACAATAAAAGAAGAAATGTTTTGCTTTACCAAAGGGCATGATTTGGCATTGTTGGAAGTACCGTTTTTTTTAATATGTTTTTTTTTTTCAATTTAAATCATGTTTTTAGAGAAACGCCCCTCCCGGCTAAACGGAGGAGAGTAGACCCCCTCCCATACGATTTTTTTC
This sequence comes from Platycheirus albimanus, assembly GCA_916050605.2. NCBI lineage: Eukaryota > Metazoa > Arthropoda > Insecta > Diptera > Syrphidae > Platycheirus > Platycheirus albimanus. The sequence continues at coordinate 297,618,345 of OU696696.1, read as the reverse complement.
TTGTCTTAACCCAACCTACTTATCTTAGCTTTTGTATGTACCTTATACCAAATACCTGTATAGCATTGTTAAATGAAATCAGTCGTTCGTTTTCCCCCATTCAAATATCCTATTTGCCCCGCTAGTGGGGCAAAACGGACTTTTGAGATATGGTAGTAATATTGTGTATATCTCTAAATACAATTGTTCAACTATTTTGATTTAATACTTTGATGAAGTTCAAAGGTTGAAGTATTATTTGAAAAAATATTTGCTTCACTTTTACGAATAGAAACAAATTTAGGAGTGTCTAAAGCTTAAGTGGTCCGTCTTGCCCCACTCTCCCCTACATTCATTATTCTAATCTTTAAACGTTAAAACACTTAATTCGTTATTCCGCTCAGAGGCTATATTTTCCTAGGTTGCCAGGTTGCATCGGTGAAATCCTTCTTCGGTTGTTATTTCTTCGGTCGCGCTGAATATTTGTTTATGGTTATTATAATAAAGTGGAACTTAATACTAAAACGCAAACCATAGAGGTTGCAAACAGCAGGCTTTCGCTCTGGCCAATCAGCAGGTATAAGGCCCCTGGTGGCAACTAATACTTAAATTCAATAATAGCTAAAGAATGCCTAAAAAACACTAAGACCCCTTACCACTTGTGGGGGGAAGTCAGAGAGGTTAAATAAATAAGATAACATAAATGCCTAAATAAAATGATGAACTGCTCCATGCTTCTCTGTGTTCTTCTTCGCCTTCTTATGTTATATGGCAGCAGCAACATCGTGTGAGTTGTAAAAGCAAAGATAATTTTCCATGCGCTTTAACACACGCTTCGTCGTTGTTGCTGTTTGTGGTGTAAGCATTAGGATATTAATGGATCATGTGACGATGACGTATCGTAGAAAAGTAGAATGTATAATGTACTTATATTGAAAATAGGTAAGAGATGTGACGCTTCGTTACAGTCCCTGCTGTACTTGAGAACGTTAATTTTTCTATGGGACAGGTATTTTTCCGCACCTGTACAGTAGCAAGAGTTCTTCAAGATCTTGATATACACAATTTTGCTGGCCCGGATGGTATACCCCCTATTCTTCTGAAGAGGTGTTCTTCATCGCTGGCAAAACCACTGCGTAAGCTTTTCCATCGCTCCTATCGTTCAGAAATCTTTCCTATTAGATGGAAAACAGCATTTGTCCAGCCAGAAATATCTCGAAGATCGGGAGCTTTTAATGGATGGCATATCTCACCGAACAAATCTTTGCATCGCTTTGGCGAAAGCAAGATTATTGCGCTTGATATTGCAAAGGCATTTGATAGAGTTTGGCATAAAGCTCTTTTATCAAAATGCATGCATTTGGTATCAATGATACTCTTATTCGTTGGATTAGAAGCTATCTTCTGGACCGTTCAATACAAGTTGTATTAGACGGTTTCAAGTCTGATCTCCACAAAATAAATGCTGGTGTGCCCCAGGGCTCCGTTCTGTCTCCGACTCTCTTTCTCATTTTTATAAATGATCTCTTGTCTGTGACTTCTATTCTAATCCATTAAATTGTTTTGCTGACGACTCAACCCTCAGCTTTTCATAAACGTTTGATAATTCACGATAATTCACCTTCGGACGTGTTATTACAACGACATTTTATGATAGGCTCATTAAACTCCGATTTAAACAGCATTGTGAATTGGGGTATTAGAAATCGTGTGGAGTTTAATGCGTCGAAAACTCAATGCTGTCTTTTGTCGTTAAAGCTAAACATACCCCCTATGCCATTATCCATGAATGGTACTTGTATCGAGGAGGCCGAAAAGCTATCAGTACTCGGTATGTGTATCAGTGACAACCTTCGTTGGAACGACCAAATACTGGAGATTGCAAAGAATGCTGCAAGGTGCTTAGGTTTCCTTTAAAGATTCAAGAAGTTTTTCACCCCTTCTGATCTGGCTACAGATCAAAACTTGAGTATAAATCCCATCTCTGGGGAGGTGCTTCTCAAGCTTTTCAACACCTGCTCGACAGAGTTCATAAAAAAGCGTTAAAATTGATAGGAGAGAGAAACATAATGGAAACATTTCCGTCACTCGAACATCGTCGAAATGTCTCATGTCTTTCCTTATTTTACAGGTTCTTTTACAAAAAAATGCTCACTCGAGGTAGCCAGCTGCGTTCCACCCCTTAAACATTTCCCCCGCAATACTCATCTTGCTAGGAACGCTCATCAGTTTACACTTGAGCCCAATTTCGGACGTACCGTGAAATATAGGAATTCTTTCTTTAGCCGTACAACACGAATGTGGAATGAATTAACTGGTACAATTTTCCCTTGCCATTTTTATATTCAAGCATTCAAGGCCAATGTTCATCGACACCTCCTTTCCCTTCCTCCCTAATTTCCTATCGCTCACGCTGTGACTAGGTTTGAGAAAAGTATTTAAAAGGCTTTTAACAGGAACTTTTGCTAAATATAAGTTGCTATTAGCAGGAGAATGAATTAATGTCTACTTATCATTGGTTAGATATTAAATTACCTTGTCCTTGACTAAAACAACTGTCATTTGCCATCTGCCATCTTTAATTTGTCATCTGTCGTCTGTCATTTATACTTAACTTTACTTGACTTAATTGATAGATAATTTATTGTCTTAAAATAAAATCGAAAAATAAATTCAAAGATCCAAAAGAATAAGATTAATAAGATGAAGCCTTCTCTACGCATGCGCCACCTACCATCTGTCATGTTCAATCTGTCATGTCATCTGTCATACTCGTATGTCATCTGTCATCTGTCATCTGTCATCTGTCATCTGTCATCTGTCATCTGTCATCTGTCATCTGTCATCTGTCATCTGTCATCTGCCATCTGTCATCTGTCTTTTGTCATATATCATCTCCTGTATGGCATCTGTCATCTCAGTGGACATTTTAAATTTGGAATTAAAGATATAGGTATTTTATTATAAAAAAATAAACAACAAAACTTTCAGTTTAAGATGAGCGATGCACCCAACAGCTGACATTTTGGATAATGCATGTCATGTTGCTTTCCAAACACACAATTCGGTAGCAATAAGATCTCATGAGCTCCGTAACCAATGAATTATGCAAAACTTAATTATATTTTCGTTGAATGCTTCCGTGGAAAACAAGACGATACGTTCCCAACTCAAATTGCTTGAGGGATTTTCGTCGCGGAACTAATCCGATTATGGGTTTTAATTTTCTTAACACTCTTCAACATGCAAAGTTTCCCAATCAAGATGATACGTTCGCTATTGTATCGGAGTTCGCTTTCTTATCTTTGCCATCCAAACCAATCGGGTTTTTCGATGGGGAGTCTTATAAATATGTGCTCAGCCAAGATACTCTGTACTTGCGACGACGCGACGTCGACACTATACGAGTATGAAGAATTACTGATTTATCATCGCTGAATCTTTTTCTTGAAACTTTTCTCGTGCATCATTTCTGTCATCGAATTTGATTCTCAATTATGTTTTGGGAAGATGTTATGATGAAGAATTTATTTTTGAAAGTGTCCCCGTGCGTCGCCAATCATCGCTGGAAGGCTGTAATAGAGTCTTCAAATTATGTACGTATGTGCCGGAAAAGCCATAAAAAAGTCAACTAAAATTTCTCAAAAACAATAAGAACCCTTTTATCAACGCGTTAACAAAACTTCATTTCATCATTAAAGCCAATTCTGGCTTGGCTATAACCCAAATACTGACGCACGTCATGTATACCCTTCCTTTTTCATTGTCCCACCCACCCCTTGAAAAAACACACATTCCGCGATTTGTTTAGTGAGCAATTATATGAGAAAACGTTTTAATATTAACGTCCTTTTTTTCACTGTGTCAGGTTCGGGGAAACTTAGCTTCCTTAAGGCCCCTCAAAGTATAATGGTGCATGGTGGCTATATACGTAAAAACATTGACAAAATGCGTGAGGAAACTCCCTGCGGTAAAAGCCATTTGGTTATGTCAGGAGCGAGCTTATTTGAAATGTGATTCTTGCTTCTAACTTATTGTTTACAATTGAAGAAAGAAGAGGTAGGTTACATTACATGTTAGATGGTATATCTGCCTATGCGTGTGCCATAAGGAGAAGTGGGATTCCTTGGGGGCTACAGAAAACTTTGAGGTACGATGTAATTCCCAAAAAAGGCACCCAGTAAAACGAATAAAGTTCTTATTGTATTAAAGTTGTTAAGGACAACGTCGCCGACGACGCCGACGAGGCTCTCATTTGTACAGAAGTTAAAGGCGTCTTTAAGTACTCGTAGGTAGATAGATCTCTTGAGGCATAATGTGTCAACACTTTGCCTAGATAAAAGAACTAGGAGTAAGTATATGAGTTGCGTGACGGAAACACGTGATCTACTTGAAACTATATGAAGTATTTTTGCAACTAAGAGAGGTTCCATTTATTTCTTGCTTGGTTTCTTGTATGTGTTGTGTACATAAATGTTTTGTTACATGATTCCATGAGAAGTTGTGTATATGGAGACTTGAAATCCATTAGTTGCTTCATTCGGAATTTTATTCAAATAAATAGTTATTGGCTTAGATGAATTAGGGTGTCTTTAGAAAAAGACAGTGAGCAAAATAGATGATAAGGACATTTCAAACCAATTAATGAGTGATTCTGTTCAAATATGGCAATCAAGGATCGTGAATAATCTTTATAACCTAACAGTTAAATATATATAAATACTTAACTTGTTTGTTACAAGTTTCCTTTCCCCGTTTCCATCCGGAGATAGAAATCTTTAACTCTGCCTTCAATGTATATACCGCTGAAAAACTTTCAAAAGAAAAGTTGTATGCACAAAACGCAGTTTCACAAAAGCCAAGGCAAGCTCAAGCCCATCATTTTTAGTGAGCTTCATTTAAGGTTGGTAAGAATTGCTGCTAAGTTGACTGTATGGAATACGAAACTTGTTTTCATCGAAAAAAATCAGGGGTGGAATCGGCTAATGTGATTTGTGATTGTCACATTTCTGACAATCACATGTGATAAAATAATTTTGTGCGTCTGCATAATGTGATCACCGGAATTTTGTTTATTTTCATTATGTCATTTTCCGTTGGGCAATTGGAGAGAACTCCGAAGACAAATTGTTTCTCTTCGGAGTTGTGTTTTGCGAGTCTTACTTCTTCTGCTTTTTATGAAATATGCGGTCTGAAGGCGCATATATACGAACGTCACAGTTTCTATATATTTTGTATTTCAAATTAAACAATTCGAACAATTTTAATATATAATTTACATTAAGGGACGTGACAATTATGTATTTATTTAGAAAAGATTAATTTAGTTGTCACTTCAAGTGATTGCTCACAACATATACGCGTTTCAGAAAAATATCTCAATTAAAAAAATGTTCATTTCTGTTTTTTTTTTTTTTTTATTGTTTTTATTTTTACTTTAATCATGAGGAGAAACTAATTTCTCCCAATCGAAAACAACATTAGTATAGATCTTTGACAAATCTTTGACAGCAAAAGCAAATAATTTTGTTTTATAAGTCAGCGTCAGAGGTTTATTTTTTATTTATTATTATTTTTGTATGCAAGTGACACCTAAATAGCTGTCACAAGAAAAAGTCACAAAAATGTGATTGTCACATGTGACAATCACCTTAGCCAGACGAAATTTGTATATTGTGACTATCACATATCACAAATCACCTTAGCCGATTCCACCCCAGTTTAATCTTGGTGATTTATCGATAGTTGATGAGAAAAATGATCGAGAGCTACAGTACGTTTGCACCGAACTGTTTGGTTAAACTATTCAAACATGAGTTCAATTTGACAAAATATTTGGAATGTACCAAATTTTCCTTAAATAAATTCAAATTCGTGGTTTATAGAAAATGCAAAATTCATTTATTTTAATTTTTTCTTGTGATCATCATTTTTGACAATTTTTTTTTCTCTGCATATAAAAAATGACGTAATCATTATTTTCAAAAAATTTTCTAAAACGGTTCACTAAAGAAACTTTGTTTCAAAATACAATAAAGGAATACTTTTCTAGCTTTTAGCCCAGTAAGAATAGCTTTTTTCAAGGACTCAAATATGGTATACTGGTTGGTACAGGAGTGGTTAACAATCTGAAAAACATCCCCAACTATCCCATGACCGCTACGTGAGTTATAAGGGTTCAAAGGTCAAAAAACGGGGTTTTCGCTTATATTCACTTTAGACAGTTAAAATATTTAACAAACTTATAGATTATGTATCGAATCGCATGAGTTCTGGCAACTCTGCATTCGATGGTCACATAAGTATAAGAAGATAAAATTAAACGTAAATAAAACCTAACGAAAGAACTCATCGAAAGAGTGCTTGTTCTGCGAACAAGCACGAGTGAGAGTTAGTCTTAAGCAGGATTTTGAAGTGAGATGAATAAAATGTGCTTAGTGGTTTTTTTTATAATATTTTTTCCACTCTAAACTATTGTGTTTTATTTCATTTCACATATTAATTATCGGGTATGGTTATACAGTCCATTTGAGCTACGATACATTGGTCCTTCGAGCCGGATATTGTGCCAGTGTTGGAATGGTGCAGGTTTCGTTTTCTTAAAAAAAAGAAACAATAACAAATAAAAAAAAAATAAGTGCAGTGATTGATTGTGGTTCCTTTTATAACGAACAAAATATTGCGAATAATAAAAATGTGCTCAATTGTGTCACAAAAAATTAAAGTGTGCGCAGCAGTTTCGCGACAGGAGTATGGGCAGAAAACTGTGTATCACCAGCAGGCGATGTGCAAAACGGTACTTCATTATATAATAATGATCAATATGTACCAACCAGCATGTAAGTAGATCAATATAAATTGTTGTTGTTTTTCCCCTTTTTCAAACGGCGGTGACCGATGAAAATTCTTCGCCAAGAAGGAAGAGCAGGAACAGCAGGGAGAGAGGGAGCAGGAAGTGATGTTGAAGAGGTAGTGTCTTGGGGGGATTTTAAAAGAGTTACGCGTTTGCCTTCCAATAAATTTATGAATAAAATTTACTTAACGTCTTTCAATTATAATGAGCAAGAGCAGGAGAGAGTTACTTTGATGCCCACGGCACAGGTAAGAATAGAGTTGGATAGCAGAAAGTATGGGCCGATAAGAGCGCTTTTAGATACGGGCGCACAGCCCAATCTGGTGAGCAATCAGCTTGCTAAAAGACTAGCTTTGCCAAAGATACAAATGGCAAGAAGAATGATTGGTGTCGAAGGCGAGCCTTTCAATATCAAGTACAAAACCACGCTTAAGATAAGCCCATGGTTTGATTCGCAGGTTTCGATAGAGCAGGACTTTTGGATTCTTCCTGAGCAGGTTAAATGGCAGCCAGTTGTGCCAACACACAACTTGAAATCGCCACAGATGAGCATTGCTACAGCATCTCTACTTGCTGATCCAGATTATTGGAAAGCAGGTCCTGTAGATTTATTGTTAGGGTGCAGGTTCATAGCAGAAGCTTTTATTTCTGTCTTAGATCATCAATGTGGTGGTGCCCTTGAAATGGAAACTGTTCTTGGCAGAATAATTTTGGGGGAGTATGGTAACGAGAAGGATAGCATGAGCAATGAGCAAATAGAGCAGGAGCAGGTGGAGCAAAATTTCATGAAAACATTTTCACGTGATGATTTTGGCAGGTTTGTTGTGACGATTCCTTTGAAAGAATCGGTGATAGACCTTGGAAGTTCGGAGCTTACAGCTAAGCGTAGGTTCTTTGCTTTGGAGAGAAGGTTGGCAGGAGATCCTGAGTTAAAACAAAAGTATCAGGAATTTATGAGAGAATATGAAGAAGCAGGACATATGACACCAGTGACTGGCACAGTGCAGGGCAAAACTATATACCACATACCACATCATTGCGTTACCAAAAAGTTTAGGGTCGTATTTGATGCGAGCTGCAGGACAAATAAAGGCATTTCATTAAATGAAGTGCAACTGTTTGGAGAAAAATTACAGAAGGATCTGCACGAAATTTTAATGCGTTTTCGCAGGCATCGTGTTGCCATTAGCGCAGATATTAAAATGATGTTCAGGATGGTGAAGGTGGCGAAGGAACAATGGGATTTGCAGCGTATATTCTGGAGAGAAAACCCACAGGACATTTTGAGAGAATATTGGCTGACCGTAGTCACCTATGGTATGACCTCATCAGCTTATAATGCTGTACGGGTGTTAATACAATGTGCAAGGGAGGCGGAGCAGGAGTTTCCAGAAGCTGCAAACGCAATTATGCAGGACTTTTATATGGATGACTGCACCACAGGTGCTGATTCCGAAGAGAAGGCGATCAAGTTATCAAAAGATATCGATCATGTTTTAAAAGGGGCAGGTTTTGAGCTTAGAAAATGGAAATCCAATTCCAAGGCTCTAGTGAAGGACATGAACTATGAAGAGCAGGAGTCAATAATGTTCCAGGATGGTGAGAAAACATCAGTTTTGGGCCTTAAGTGGCTGCTTGAGAAGGATCAATTCACGTTTGTGGTAAAAACACCACGAGACTCAGCAGGCAATAACAAAGAGGAGCGTAGTGAGCTGTGTCGCTCAACTTTACGATCCTAATGGGTTCGTGGCTCCTGTCACGATCGTAGGAAAGATTCTCATCCAGGATATATGGCGTTTGAATGTTGACTGGGATGAGGGACTCCCCAAAGAGATATATGAGAGATGGAGAGATTTCTGGCAGGAGATAACATATTTAGAGGAAGTGAGGATTCGGAGATGGATAGGTACTTCGGAAGAAGTACAAAAAGAGCTACATGGGTTCTCGGATGCTTCTGAGAGGGCAAATGGAGCAGCGATTTATCTGAGGACGACACATACAGACGGCAGGATTACAGCAGATCTCATCACAGCAAAAACACGGGTTGCACCGCTAAAAACAGTGACAATACCGCGCTTAGAGCTAGCAGCAGCGGAGCTATTGGGACGACTAATTGTAAGCGTTATTAAAACAATGGAATGGGAAGGTATCGAGTATGATCTTTGGACAGATTCACTCGTAGTGCTGCATTGGATAAATAAATTACCATGCGACTTAAAAACTTTTGTAGCGAATAGAGTCTCGTCTATACAAACAAACACCGAAGTCAAAAAGTGGAGGCATGTTGGAACAAAGGATAACCCGGCTGATATTCTAAGTCGAGGAATAAAGCCATCAGCATTGGTTGATAACAAGTTGTGGTTGCATGGACCGGAATGGTTAACAAAACCTCGGTCGAGCTGGTCATCTGAAAAGTTTGTGCCAAATGTTTCAGATGGGGGGAGGGATGAGATGAAGGTTTTTGTGATAACAAAATTTACAGAACCCTTATCAATTTATGTGAAGTGCTGGAGAAGGAGTATTCCATTGATTGAATACACGTCTACATTAGAGAAGGCGATTAATGTAATCAGCTATGTACTGCGTTTCATCAACGCAACCCAAGCAAAGATAAAGCAACGAAAGGAAGATGAAAAGAGGGACGGTAAGAGACGGAGACGTTCTGTGCGTCAAGCGAAAAAAATGAAAAGAGCAGATGAGAGTGCAGGATATACAGCGGTACTGGGCCAACTGTCCTCTGAAGAGAGGATAAAATCAATGGGCCACCTGCTGAGGAAAGAGCAGGAAAAGTATTTTGCGAAGGAAATCTCTTGTATAGAGAAGGACAGGCGTTTGCCTGAAAAGAGCAGGATAGAATCCTTAAAGCCAATCTTAGATACTGAAAAGATTCTGAGAGTTGGAGGGAGATTGGAAAGAGCGGAGATGGAATACGAGAGAAAGCATCCAGCCATCGTGCCAAATGGTTCTCGTTTGGCTTGGTTGATTATGGATAATGCGCATACAGCAACGAAGCATGGAGCAGTGCAGGTCATGATGCAGTACATTCGGCAGAGATTCTGGATTCCGAAGCTCCGAAGTGAGCTGAGGAATTACTTACATAAGTGTTTGGTTTGCGTGCGGTATAATCATCGTTTTGAGATGCAATTGATGGCTGATTTGCCATCAGAAAGAGTAACAGCAGGGAAAGCTTTTCTACACACAGGGGTAGACTATGCAGGTCCATTTGAAATAAAGATGATCGACAGAGCAGGTGAGCAAATAATAAGACAGAAGTGTTGGGTTGCCGTCTTTGTTTGCCTCAAAACGAGAGCAGTACATATAGATTTGGTATCAAATCTGACGTCAGTGGCGTTCATTGCTTGTTTCGAAAGATTCATAGCAAGAAGGAGCAGGTGTGAAAGGCTATATAGCGACGATCGTACATCATTTGTCGGTGCAGCGAAGGAATTGCAGAAAGCCAAAGAGCGTTGGTTAGTGAAGGATAGATTTGAACACTTAAGTTTGAAAGAGATGGAATGGAAGTTTATGACTCCTGCGGCACCACATCAGGTGGGATATACGAAGCAGCGGTAAAGTCGATGAAATATCATTTGACGAAGATTGTTGGAGCGAAGGTTTTGTCACATGAGCTTGAGCAGGTTTTGACATTAATTACTGGGATAGAAGCCATCTTGAATTCAAGACCGCTACATACATTAAGCGATGATCTTAATGATTTGCAGGCGTTTACGCCGGGACATTTTGGTTGGTGAACCGCTTGTTTTACCGTAACCGTTTATAACCAATGAGATGCCAAATACCAAGGGCATACAATTGTGGAAGGAGCGCAAGTGTATGCTTGCACACTACTGGAGCAGATGGAAGGAAGAGTACTTATATACTCTATACGAGATTAAGAAATGGCGAAAAGAGAAATATGGCTTGAAAGAAGAACAACTCTACATAATCAGGAGAGAAAATTTCCCATCATCGGAGTGGGCGAGGGCACTGATATTAAGACTATTACCAGGCAGGGATGGACTCATAAGAAGCGTGGTTCTGCAGACAGCGAGCAATCAACTTACGAGACCGGTACAGAAGATCGGCATCTTACCAATCAAGGAACTGGAATGATTAATATATTAGAGTACATTTGTATTGAGCAGAGATATATGTATGTAAAATAAAAGCGAAAGGGATGGAAAACTGTAGGTTTTCGCCGGGACTGTATCGAATCGCATGAGTTCTGGCAACTCTGCATTCGATGGTCACATAAGTATAAGAAGATAAAATTAAACGTAAATAAAACCTAACGAAAGAACTCATCGAAAGAGTGCTTGTTCTGCGAACAAGCACGAGTGAGAGTTAGTCTTAAGCAGGATTTTGAAGTGAGATGAATAAAATGTGCTTAGTGGTTTTTTTATAATATTTTTTCCACTCTAAACTATTGTGTTTTATTTCATTTCACATATTAATTATCGGGTATGGTTATACAGTCCATTTGAGCTACGATACAGATTAGTTAATTTAACATAAAATTGCGAAACAGAGTTTTCACATGCCATTTACCATTTAGAAGTTATATCGCTTCATACGTCAAAGTCTTATATGATTTCCAAAAGTATGCAATTTTTTTAATGGTGCTTTACTAACAAATCTACATATAGAATATATAAAAATGAATGTATGTTCGTTTGTTTGTAAATATGTTATGAACTCCGAAACTGTCCATCCAATTGAACTTAAACTTTCAGAAAATCTTTGGTATTGTTTCGAGTGTTTCTGTAAAGTTTGGTTAAAATCAATTGGGTAGTTTGGACACAAGGAGAAGAAATACACGCAGGGCCTTAAAAAACTTGTATTATTTTTTTGCTAAGACTAAGCTCAGAAACCATTTTTTTGTTTTGAAATGTTATATTTTGCGGGTGGCTGTTTATAGGGTGAAATGGGCTCAAAACAATATAGTAGGTATCTTATTGTTTTTTTAACGCCATCTAATCAAGTCTCTAATTTTGAAAAAAATGCATGGCAAATGAAATTGCAGTCGCATTTAGAATTAGTTCATAACAACAACAATATCCTTCATAATACTGACTTAACAAAATTGATAAAAAGTTGCAGTTCTGGTTAATAATGAAGTTGAAGATTTACTTGCAGTTATAATGAAACGAAAATTAGTTCAAATAAAAAGCTTTGTACATCATACATAAACTACTTGAAAATAAAAAAGGCCCATCCAAGATTTATTTTAAATTTGTATGGCATGTTGTGATCTCATTTCCACAAAGAGCTTAATTTAAAAGTTCATTTTTTCAAATAATGATATAACATTTTCCACTAAAGAATGTGAATTCAATTTCTTAATTCTTAGCTTAAATATATTTCCAGAAAACTATAAAACAACTATATTTGTATTTGCCTAAAAACCCTGTGGGCTCTATTTTGTTTTGAATAGTATACTTATCATAGTGCTATCTGATCGGAAGGGCAGAACAACGTCTGCCGGGACAGCTAGTATTTCAATAAAATGAAAGATATTCTCCCGAGCACGCATGTTGCATAAAGTGCAGATTTCTAAGCAGATCTCCTTGAAAATATCTCCGATAACTTTTCTCGAGTAGTCTTGTTTGAAATAATTCATTTAAATTGTAGATGACCGAAGAGTAGATAGTTCTCTCTCTAGAAGACCTAGCTTGTTCAATAAAAGCGTATACCTCTCATTTTCATTGATGTTTTGAACAACATCCGCTTCCATTGCACAGCATTTTTCTCACACTTGTTCAATACAATGCCACATTCCGCTGCTAGATCAACCCAATCCTTGTAAAATAGCAAGAGCCTTGCGACGAACTGAATTTATTATGAAAATCTTAGGCAATCTCTCATCTTCCATATTTCATACCTGTAATAAGAAGTCTACACTTAGTTTGAGTGTAGAGACGTAGAGAGTTGACAATCCTGTTTCCAAATGTCACATGTATTTTGGTGTATTAATTGGCAATAACAAGATTTTCCTCAGAAAAAATCGCAGCACACTTTTTATACCCTATTCCTAGAATGGGTATATTGTATTTGGTGTGGAGTTTGTAACATAGAGAAATAATACCGTCAGGTATAGAAAAGTATATACAGGGTGATTCACGAGCGTTGTGCCAAAAAGCTAGAGCGTGTAGGTTGAGTTGAGACAAGAAAAAAATCGTATAGGAGGGGGGGTCTATTCCCCCCCATTTAGCCAGGAGGGGCAATTTTCTGAAAAATTGCCTTATTTTGTTAAAAAAATATTAAAAATCAACGGCTTCGTTTACAACACCGTGTTATATCTTTTTGGAAAGCCAAAAACTTCTTCTTTCATTTCGTTTTTAAATTAAATTCTTTTAACGAATAGTTCCAAAAACATAAATTTTCAAACTCAAAATTTTGAAAAAAAAAATTTGAAAAAATAATTTTAAAACTAATTTTTTTTCAAAATTTTACGTAATTAAGTATAATTTTTGTTCTCAGAATTCATTGCTCCCATTAATCTTTAATCCAACACTGAAAACCGTATGGCTCTGCGACTTTTTGTTGCCAAGGTATTCAAAAATAACCGAACCTACTTCTTCTTTTTTACACGTAAGCTTTAGGTAAACCTTCTTCCAATAAAATAAAAATATTTTAGTTTGGGCGTGGCTTACGCCCATTTTTCATACAAAACCATCAATATTGTTTTTATAAAATAACAATTGTTATACTAAAGAGAAAAACATTAAATCTAGTGAGTATTACTTGCACATAAACATCTTGTGTATGAAATCAAGAAATTTGATTTTGGGCGTGGCTGATGCCCATTTTTCATTAGAAACTATACAAAAATTGTTTTTGTAAATAAACGGTATTTATAATGAATCCGCAAGCCAAAATTTTGCGTCTCTTAATAGAAACTATAAGGTTTGTGTATGAAAAGAGATTTTTGAATTTTGGGCGTGGCTTACGCCCACTTTTCATGAAAGAACGAATAACGTAATCTCAAAAATGTAAGGCACTTCCAATATTTAATTTAAACCTTTTTCCTTCCGTTCGTTATTTGAGAAATATATCCACATTTTCTTGTGTACATTTTTTCAATACGCCCACTTTTAAAGGCGTGATTTTGAGAAAATACCTTTGTTCAGGTAAGATTGTTTAAAAACTACTCGATTCAGCTGTAGTTTTACAAATATGCCTAGATACTGATCAAAGCTCAAGAAGTGCTTCAAATTTGTAAGACACGCCCACTTTTAAGGGGCGTTTCCTTCAAAAGTCGTATAATATCGGTCGCAGGTTTGAAGTAAAAAGATGAACACTTAGATTCAAATTCCTTGGTAACGTATTAGAGTGTGGTTCAAGAATTGTTAAAAACACCCATTATCGCTATTTCCATTCAAAATGTAATTTAAAAAAATTTAAGTTTTGTCTTGTTTTGTTCAAATCGATCTGCAAGAATAAAATTGAATGTCACTGAGCTTATACTAATTGCCTTGGCAGTAAAAAGTTTCAACTTTGGGCGTGGCGCACGCCTTTTTTTATTGTGCCAGCACTAATTGTACATCACACCACACAAAATTAATGTTATTTAATTTTTTTTTCTGTCTGCCAAAGAAGAATTTTGTTTCTGAAACTGAAACATCGGCTGGCTGCGGGAGGCAGATGCTTACACATACAAAAATATAGGGAATAGGGTATCCAACAGTTCGTTGCGAACGTACTGTAGCTCTCGCTTATGTTTACTTTCTCATACCTCTTAACAACCCAAACTTGTGCACCATCAAAAAGTATTGCTTTTGACGTTGCATTGAAAACTCTGTTCCAATGCTCTTCTCGGAAAATTCTGCCTGAGCCATTTTGAAAAACCATTATTTTTGAATTCTCGGTATTAAGGTTCAAGTTCCATCTTTCGCAATTTTCCAATAATCTATTTATCATTAACTGAGGAGAAGATGAGGTTTCTGCTAGCATGCTAGCAATATCATCTGCATACATTATGACCTTTATCGATCGTATCGAAAGCTGTCTGAAAATCGACAAAAAATGAATATAGTTTTTTTATTTTGACTTAACTTTGAACGTGTCAGACATGCAAGAAAAAATGTGTTATCCATCGTTGAAAATCCTCTTCGAAACCCAGACTGATATTCGCTCAATATATTATTTGAATCCACCCATTTACTAGGCTCATATGCACCACGCTTTGTAGTGCCATTAAGAAGGCACGGTCCAGTAAATATGTAAGTAAGTGTAAGTAGGGATACCATCATATTTTTGACAAAAAAAAAAAAAAAAACAAATGGAACTATGGGTTCCTCATTCCGGGATCCTTGTTTGAAAGTGTTACAACCGCTATCACAAAGATTGTATGTTTTTCTTCAATTTTAAGATACCTTCTTTATACTCTTAGTAACCACCTCACTTTTTAATCCTTCACACAAATTTCTCAATTTACTTACCTCCTGTCGGCGGTGTTTATAGAATAAAAGGTTGTAAATATTGGACCGAGCAGTGGGCAATGGACAATGGACACTGGACACCCTCTCAAAATGCTTTCAAATATTACATAAACCTCGGCCAAGTTGAAAGAAAAAGGGATTAAGAGTGTCTCCCCCTAAGCCCTAAAACAAATTACAGTCGCAACAAATGGTACCAAAATGATATCATTGTATGCCATACCAATGGCAATGGCAAGGTGTCAGATAACACCATTTGCGGATAACCCAAAGTCCTGTGGAATGAATCACTGTGCAGAGACAGACTGCATCCACCGCATACAACGACTTTCTATTATACCTCAAACTCACGATTACGATTGATTGAAAGTTACGGCCTCGCGTCACCTGATACATAATCCTATTAAAAGTACGTATATTAGTTACTGACGGATGGACGAACGGACGGACGGACTGACACGGACGGTATGACGGACGGGTAAACGTGCATATTTTACAAACAAAAGCCCTTCTTGTGGCTCCACACGTTCATCCCATTAATATCAATTGGTCTTATGAATTTATTTATCCTGACTGGATGACTTGGTATTGGTATATGGTATGGTATGGTATGGTATAGTGTCATGTCATAAATAACCGTCAGAATTCTTCGTTGCAGATCTTCAGTTATTCAGATGCACTAAAGAGCCTCGTCTGGGTGACGTTGAGCACCCCATTCAGGATTGTCAATTTATTGATATGGCCACACTTCATAGCTTCCTGAATATGTGCTTCTAGAACGAATTTTCACAAAAGCCTTCAAGTTGGCCTGAAACTGGCCTGCTAAGAAACAAGGGTCATGTTTTATGTATATTATGCCATCGTTAAACTGTTATTTCGCTTTGTTGCTCACAGCTTACCCAAAATAACTTCACTCGTCTTCATCTAGTCCGGAGAGTGAAATATTTGCCTCAAAACGAGGAGGCACAGGCACACATAGTATATAGCCCATTATAAACTTTGAGGTGTGTGTTGCAAGAATTTTCGGTCAGACAAAGAAGCAACTCCACTCGGATGATTTACGATTCGAACATGACCAAGAAACGCCAGATATAAACCTCTGTGAATGGAATCCATAAACTATAAACAAGACTAGGAATGGATGGCTCTCCTCATTGTTTGCCAGTTAACACGGTTCAAGGAAACATAATTTGGTCATCTTTTGGGGGGAAATTTAAAATTGATTTTTATTTTATCATGGCAACCCCGCAACGCCACCATATTGATTGAGGAACACTATGCCACTGTCAGTGCCACTTCCACGTGATGATGGGGGCAGGGCAGGGCAAGATATGCGATGTTTGATATTTTAAACATCAATTTGCGTTTGTTTACGTTTGGATTCGAATAAATTTGGAATGTCATGCTACCCGTCCCAGTAGCGATTCTTCGATGCCACTTGACGCAAAAGAACTAAATCCAGTTGGAAGAGAGAATTCGTGAGGGAGTCGTGTTCGAGTGAGATTACTTTAAGCAAATACAGAGGATTAATTGAGCATCCATAAGCCCATCATCGTCATTATCATCATCGGAACGAGCCCGTGCAACTCATTAGAATTTTTGGGTTCGGTTGTGCTCGTGGCCTTGATATGGGAATGTAACGGGAAGAGCAGCATAGCACCCACCAGAGTTTTGGATTCGGGTTTGTTAGTTCTTATATTCTTAGTAGGTATGAGGAATACGAATATACCGTATATCTACCGTATACCGGGAGGCATGTAGCATGTTAAATTAAATTTAAAAGGATTTCGTTGTCAGAGTTGTGTTTCATTGAAAATCATTGCTCCCTTCGGTAATAAAAACTGAGACGATTATATGGCAGAAACTGAATTTGTTATAGTGAGGATGAGGAGAACCCACCCTATGCTGGATGCGTCGTGGTGGTGGTGTTGCGTTGGCGTGATGGTTGGTAGCCCTATAGCCCGGATGGATGGATCAATCCCGCTTTGTGTTGCAAACAGAGCATCAAGAGAGAAAAGGGCGACTTTCTTTATTTTTCCGCCCCTTTGTACTCTATACGTAGCTTCTTTATTATACCTACTATACACTACACTCTGTGTGCCCATATTCGCACAGGATTTATAACGAAAGTCCTTTTTAATGAAAACATGATGAGTAATGTCTTTTGTACGAATATTGTAGTACCTATGTATAATACACTGCAGCTATGCTACACCGTCATCTTCGTCGTCGTTTTGGTCCCTTTGCTGGGGGCTATGGAATCCTGGAATTCTCAAGGGAGAGTGTTAGCACACACAGAGCAGAGTGTTTTGTTGTAGGTAGGTAGTATAGGCATAATAAAATTAAAAGAAATATACATTTGAAATAAATCCATTAGGCTGTGCCGAAGAAGAACGCTCTTAGAATGCGAATGTGAGGATTTCTTTTTTTGTATTTTTTTTTGTCTTCCTTGTTGTTCTTTCCTTTTCAAATATTGGATTGGAACATGAACATGAATTTGCAGTTTTGAGAATGAAGGTAGATATATACATAAAATGAATTTGAAGGAACTTTGAATATTTTATTGCTTCATTGTCACTTTTTATTATGAGTGTGAATTTTTGATCGGTCAGAGGAGGGCTTAGACGGAGGACTGAGAACTAAGATGGAAAAATGGCATGTTTCAATTAAAAGCAAGTGCTCATTCTTAAAAAAAATCTGTTCATTCGACTCCAGGATTTGTTGGTCGAAACAAGGACTCTTGCACATTTTGCAAATTTCGACGAATTTGGAAAGAAAACTACACAAATCAACTTGATCTGAAGGCCTGAGTTATCTCCCAAGACTTAATCTTTGGAACTTATGCTTTTACTTTACAGATTCAGGTGGACAAAACCACCTCCATGCGGTGCTCGCTGGATAGCCGAAAGGTGAACTACCAACGAGCGTTAGATCCATAGGACATGCAAGGGAAAAGATGTGATGAAAAATGCAAAATATGCTTCTGATGACCAAACCAAAAATGTTAACAACCCCCCCCCCCTCCAACACACACACACACACACACACACACACACACACACACACACACACACACACACACACACACACACACACACACACACACACACACACACACACACACACACACACACACACACACACACACACACACACACACACACACACACACACACACACACACACACACACACACACACACACACACACACACACACACACACACACACACACACACACACACACACACACACACACACACACACACACACACACACACACACACACACACACACACACACACACACACACACACACACACACAGAAAGCACAAAAAAGGCCGCTTAAAACAGCTAGCCGAGACCCTCGCCAGTCTCAAAGCTTCTTCAAAAGATGCGATGGGATGGACCGGAACTGAGAATGACAGAAAACTGTAATTTCTACTATGGGAAATGCCACCTTGATGAGGCATCGCTAGGGTGTCCATCATATCTCTTTAAAAGAGAACATGTTCTCTTTTTTTGTTCAGATCTTTTTTACACTTTCTTTTTCGTTAAGGATCTATTTTTGTCCTCTTTTTTCGTGAATGTCTCTTTTTTTTGTTCCGATAATTTTTGAATTGATTTTATTCAATAATACAAGTAATCTTTATTATTATAACCCATGTAACCACTGTGTTATGATTTTATCTTCGATTTACTACAAAATTTAAAAGACTACTACTTTTTACTTGTCAGCTGGGGTGGCTGTCAAATGTCAGATTCAATTTAAATGTTTTGAATATTTTTTCGTTGCGCCATCGAATAAGGGAGATTTAAGCACAAATCATTACTGTTTTTGAAAAAATGTGAGTTAAATGAATTCAATTCAAATTAAGGTATTTATAAGTATGAAGTTTTAAACTTTTCTTTTCGCGGACATTAATCATTGTAATATTATAAGATTTTCGGAAGCTTACCGCGTAATTATTAGAAATATTTATTTATTTCTTCTTCCCGACGTTTCGAAGAAATTTCACTCTTCGTATCTTGTAAAACGCTGAAATTTTTTACTTAAAAGATTTCATTTTATTTATGTAAAAATAATCTGTTGTTGTTAATTTTGTATGTGATTTATATTAATTTAAATGGACTAAAACTAAAACAGACTGAATAGAGCTTTTATTTTTTTGTTAACTATTGTTTTTGTTATGTTTTGTTAATTTTTGTATGTATTTAGGTATTTAATAAAAAATGTTATGTAAAATTGTTCCTAAAACAAATATTTTTATATTCAATAAAAACAAAAAAAATCAACATTGCTTTTCTTTTTTTATTGTCTCTTTTTTTGTCTCTATTTTTTTTGTGATGTTCTCTTTTTTAAAAGCTTTTGGAGGAAAATGTTCTCTTTTTAAAAAATCCCATATGGACACCCTAGGCATCGCGCTTGTTTGGTTGCGGATTCGCTGTAAGAGGAGACTAAGGCAAAACGTTTTCAGCTTTCGCGAAGTCAGCGAGAGAGTGACAACAATCCCTATTAAGGTGAAATTCCACCACCGAAGCCTAATAGTGCCCATGCCCCTACAGAAGAGAAAGACAACGCTACCAAAGAAAGTTTCTACGAGCTCCTCGCCAAAACCCAAACATGGCATTAAAATCCTCTTGGGAGACTTTAATGCCAAAATTGGGAGGGAGGATATCTTTGGTATGACGATAGGGAGACACAACCTGCACGACACCACTTCCGATAGCGGACTCATACTCATCGATTTTGCAGCGGGAGAGAACATGGTGCATCCTGAATGTCCGTACATTCCGAGGAGCAAACATCGACTCGGACCACTACCTAGTCGGTGCAAAACTTAGGGTACGGATCTCCATGGAAGTTCTTAGGCGAACACCGACTACACCGAGGAAATTCAATGTTGGGCGTCTTCAATCGGAAGAGACCGCCCCTACCTATGCCGACCGCGTATCCCTTGAGCTTGCGAGAAATCCTTCGTCTGATGATATGAACCCTAACGACCAATGGCAGCTATGTCAACAAGCCATAAGAGGAGCCGCGTCAGAGGTATTGGGCTTCTCACAGCCTCCCCGATAAAACCCTGGTTCGACTCCGAATGTGCTCAGGCAAAAACTAAGCTAAAACGGAGGCATACAAGTCGTGGCTCAAGAAAGATACTAGAGCGTCCAGAAATCTCTATGCTGGGCAAAGGAAGGATGAGAAACTTACTCAGGAGGAAGAAAAAAGAACACCAGCAACGCGAAGTCGAAAAGATGCAGAGATGGTTTTTTGCAGAAAAGAAGTGCGAAATTTCTACAGAAGAGTGAAACAGTCTACATCAGGTTTCACAAGCCGCCCTGGGCCCTCCAACGATCAGGATAGAAACACCATAGGGGAAACGCAGTCGATGTTATCCACCTGGAGAGACAACTTTAACCGGTTGCTAAATGGTGATGACAGCCAATATACCGCCCAAGATCAACTTGTTCCAGTTAATCTAAATGACGACCATGAGCTACATCAGCCCGACCACAATGAAATCAAAGCAGCCATCACCAGACTAAAGATAAACAAGGCAGCTGGGGGGATGGTCTACAAGCGGAACTTTTTAAGCACGCTGGAGATGACATGGTAAGGAGCATACACCAAGTCATGTGCAAAATATGTTCGGAGGAAAGTATGCCCGATGAGTGGAATCGCGGTACCGACTGCCCGAACCGCAAAAAAGAAGATCGTTACTCTGCGCCAACTAAAGAGGCATAAGTCTTTTAAACATCGCTTATAAGATCCTGTCCATTGTTTTATGTGAACATCTCAATTCCGTTTGCTCATGATTAAATTGGACCAATGCGGCTTCAGAATTGGAAAAACAACGACCGACCAAATATTCACATTACGCCAGATCCCGGGGAAAACCCAAGAATATAACATCGACACCCACCACCTTTTCGTCGATTTTAAAGCCGCCTACGACAGTGTTAATAGAGTTGAACTGTATCGTGCTATGTCTATCTTTATAATCCCTGCTAAACTGATACGCCTTATCAGGATGACGTTGGAAAATGCTCGCTATTCCGTCCAAGTTGGTAGGGACTCTACTGAAACTTTCGAAACCACCAGAGGGCTAAGACAAGATGACATGATGCATTGCCATACAACTGCTTTAACATTGTGCTTGAAAACGTCATACGGAACACCCATGACAGCGCATCGGGCACAACCTTTAATAAATCGACACAATTACTTGGGTTTGCGGACGACATTGACGAACAAAGTGAGCAGTAATCGGTGCCTTCACTACCATGGACTCAGCAGCAAGCAGAATGTGACTGAAAATAAACGAGGACAAGAAGAAGTGTATGCGTTCATCAAACAAAAGTCCAATCCCACCACCGACTTGGTCCGAACGTATAACCATTGATAGGTATAACTTCGAAGAAGTCAGTAGGAGCACTGATGTAAAAACAGGCAATAACATCACCGCTGAAATCAAACGCAGACTAGCTCTTAGCTAATTGCTGTTTCTTTGGAATAAATAAGCAATTGAGGAATAAAGCTTTATCGAGGAGAACCAAGGAGACACTGTATAGTAACTCATCATCCCGGTCTTGTTATATGGTGCAGAAGCATGGGCCCTCTATCAATCAAACGAAAAGTCACTTGGAGCTTTCGAGAGAAAAGTTCTGCGTACGATTTATGGCCCCGTCTGCGTAAACCGAGAAGACAAGTCTTGCGGAATAAGATACAACGATGAAATATACGACAACTTGGAGTGCAAAAATGGACACGGCAGGCTAGAGATCGTGCTGGATGGAGGGACATATTAAGCAAGGCCTAGGAGCATCACGCTCTAGTTGAACCAACATAAAGGAAGTTAGTAAGTAAGTACTAAGTTTTGGCAACTTGTTTCACTTGATTAAGTTCTGCAGACTCTGGATTTTCGAAGGTTGCACTGTTTCTTGTACAAAACTCGAACCAGCTTTTGGCCATGAGCAACATGCATACTTCCATGCCTGGTGTATTTTAATATACATTCCATTTATAAATTTCAAAAGAAGAACTGTACATCATTCTCTCCAGACTGGATACCATGTATGAACAAAGCTTATCGTCTATATCGACTATATTTTGTATCTTCAAGCTTATAATAGATACCATCCATAAAGGAGACCCGAGGCCAACCACACAGAATTGCTATTACACTCTTGGATAAGTAGTTTCTGCTCCTTTTTGTTGTTAGTTATATAAAACACAAAGGATTTGATTACATTTTCTCTCGTTTGCATTTAAATTGAAAAACTTTTTGATTTGACAAAAGCATAAGGTATCTCCTTCAGTAAAAAAAAACACTCTTCCAAAAACAAAAATCTATTATTCCCCAAAAAAATAAATAAAAAAAAACACTCAAGGATGTAAATTTAAAAGTTCAGTGCATTTCAGCAACTCTTGAGTGTTGAGTGTTTTCCCAGACTTTTACATTGAGAGATCCATCAGATAAATCATTTGCCACTCACTAAAACCAGCTGAAATTTATCTTTTTTTCTGGTTTCTTAATTAATGTCCAATCGTGCAACACGGCGGCCCCACCAGCCACCACCATCACCACCACCGCTCGCCGGTAAACACAACATTTTCACTAAAGAATGTCGAAATCAAACGGAGCAATAAATTACGAATCACACCTTGGAGAGTTCCAACAGGCCCATGATTCCAGCGGTGAAGGAGGTGGCTGGTTGGTTGGTGGAATCTATGGCGGCTGCTATATAGTGGGTTGATTGCACAATATAAGGGGCAAATAAAAACATTGAAACCTGATAATGCAGCCAAGATTGCAGAGTGAAATCAACTAAACATTGATAGGGGGATGACGAATAGCCGTGCTCGGATGCTGCAGTTCGTCATTCACGCAATTCATTTGTCAAACAACCCCCCTGTAAAAGTGAAAAAGAAAAAGGGAATATCTTTGTACCAGCCAAAGAGCATAATGGGAGCACCTTCGGGAATAGTTAGTTGTTGATTCTGTCCAAAAAAAAAAGAAACAATCATTCCTAAGTAATTGCAATCAGCAAATTGCTCAAGACTGATAGGCAGGCGCACACTCCGCCACTAAACCATTCGATTAATCATTGCGACGACGCACGAAGAGGGCTCATACGAAGGGTGTTGTGATGTGAACTTGTAACGGGGAGTAGGTAGTGCAAGAAACTTGTGTACATAGATTAATTGAAATCGTTGTGTAAAAATATTTGCAGCTAAAGCCTAATTAATTACCTTCAGAAGGGGATCTACCGTCAACAGATGGTTAGAGTCTGAAATTTATAAAAAAAAATAGGGCACAAAACACTATACACAAGGGATATAGTTTAAATTATACAAAAACTGCGGCCAGATAGAATCCAATGGATATGGCACGCAAATCCCCAAAGTCCAGATCCACCAACGACGAGTGATGCATGCGGGGAATGTTATGTTTCCAAAACAGAGGATACCACTAGCACCACCAGTGATTACGACATGACATGCCAACGAAGCCGTATTCAACTGTTGTCAAGCACGACACGGCGACGACCGACGACCGACGACCGACGACGACGCTTAAGCTGGCTATAGCTGATGACTATGGTGAGTGGAGAGAAGCTGGTGGTAATGCTGCTGCAGCTGAAACGTGCGGCTACTACTCCCCTGGGATGAACCAGAAAACAGCCCGAAATTAGAAGAGCAGCAACAACATGTCCACGAATTGGAAACATTTCCAAAACACATACCACGTTTTTGTGTTGTTTCACCAATTTTTTATGTTTTTGTTTTTGTCCGTTCTATATTTTGTATTTTGTGGCTGTGGAAATATATTTTCCTATGCAACTCATCCCAGATCACAGAAAACTCCAACGACCACCCAAAGTGTGTTTGCATTCGATATAATGGTCAGCGGGATGAAATAGTGGCTCTACTGATTGGATTATAAATAGAAAATGTGTGTGTGTGCATCAGCATCATCAGTAGAAGGTTCCGATTCCGATAGCACTTTGGACAGATCGGTATCGCTGCATCCCATACATATAGTGGAAGCGCATCAGGTGAAGTTGAGTGGCTTCAGGGAGTAAACGAACATCGATTGTACAAGATTCTCGAAACACGTTATCTTGATGGAAGGATGGAACTCCATTTAGTCCAACATGGTATGGCGTCGTCAGCGGCAGTCGTAGGAGGGGGTTATTTATTGTGAGACTGATATCCCCCGGCTAATTAAGAACATCGATGAAATATTTACCGAGGCAGGCCCAGGGCTGTATTCGGATTAAGTAATTGGAACCTTGGGCGCACGGAGCTGGGAATAATAAGTGCTTTTTACTTGCGATTATAGGTACTATAAGGCAAGTTATGCATTCGTAAAAAAAAAAAAAAAAATTCTAACAATCAAACATGACATTACGATGATAGAGAAGTCGAAAAAAGTGGGTCCGACAATTCTGTCTGTCTGTCTGTCTGTCTGTCTGTCTGTCCGTGTGTCTGTCTGTATAGTTACCTACAGCCTAAACGGCTGGACCGATTTGCTTCAAACTTGGTACATAGTATTATTATGACGTCCTACAGAGGGGTTTTTGGAATTAGCATTCTAGCTCCAAAACTAACGGTACCTGCCATACGATTTTTTGTGAAAAATTAATTTTTCTCAAAAACGGCTCCTACGATTTTGATAAAACTTTCTGAATTGTGTTTTCTGTGCAAATTTTATGTTTTGGTTGGAATAGATTTTTCGAGAAAAGTCTTATAACGGTACCTCCCATAGGACCGGTTTTTTGAAATCCGATTTGCTCGTAAGCCACTTGACGGATTTCGATGAAACTTTTTATGTAGAAGCCCTCTTATAAAAGAAATAATATAATTTCGAAAATTTTTCAAAAAAAGTTTTTTTGAGTTTTTTAAAAAAGTTTCAAAATTTTTTTTTAATTTTAGTTTTTTCCGAAAACGGTTTAATCTACAGTTTTTTAATTTTATTTTTCTGATAAAAACTACAAAGTGCTAGAAGTTGGCATACTCAAAAAAATTTAGAATATATTTTCGAAAAGTTTTTCAAAAAAAACTGTTTTTTGAAAAAACTGGTCCAACGATTTTGAAAATTTTTTTTCGTAAAAATTCAAAACCGTAAAAGAAACCTGATGGCTTACTTCATTTTCTCCAAAAAACGGTTTAGGTATTGATTTTTAAGTGATTTATAAAATTTCATATGATTTTTTCAACGCTTTTTTCCCAAAATCTCAAGCACCCAAGACCATTTTAACACATTAGAGCAAGTTCGTACGTCGTGCACTTTATTTTTTAATGTAATCATTTTGGTTCTGTAAAACACTAAGTATATACATATACCATGAATAGAATGCATCTGATTGGGTGCTCTGAGAGAAAATTTTAAGACTGATATTCGATCCTGTATGTTACCAACGGAGTGTCGAGGAGGAGATTTGCCCAGGAACTGTGAGGAATATACAGCGACATTAACCTGATCAATAAGCTTGGATCGCAATGGACGAATACGCACAAGCTCATCGAGGCCTATAATTCCAACACTGAGGGTCATCGCAGCTGTGAGACACCATCTGAGGTGGCATGGCGCGAGCAAGTGTGGAACGACCTTACCCAACTTGTTGTGTGTACCTGAAGGTAATTATAAAGTGACCTAACTAGCTGGCGGCGAATGGTGTTTGAAGATTTGGTCAACAATCGAATGTAAGCGCCATCTTTGTTTTAGTTTTTATACCCTGCTGTTCCTATTCCATAGAATGGTGTAGTATGTGTATTCTAGATAGAGGTCACAATTTTTAAGCTATAGAAAACTTAAATTTGGTACATTCACATAATTTTTGGTCTTAAACCGATGACATCCGCCCACAAACACGCCCACAATCGCCATTTTAGTTCAGCAACCTCAATTTGGCAAAATAAATTGTTTTTTGTATAGTTACGTTCAAAGCGCAACGCTTAAATTTCGCACACGCCAGCTTTAGGTAAATCTTCTATAAATTAAATACAAAAAATTTAGTTTGGGCGTGGCTGACGCCCACTTTTCATTAGAAACTATAAAATACTAATTTTTACATATTTGTGCGTCTTTTAGAAAGAAACAAGACGAATCTTGTGTATACAAAGAATTTTTGAATTTCAGGCGTGGCTTACGCTTACTTTTTATTAAAGAACAAAAAAACATAATTTAAAAAAATTAAAATAGGTAGGGTAGAAGGGGGTGCATTTGCCAATGGGGTACACCTGACACTTCAGTTTTTCGGTCAAACCAACAAAGTGTAAAATATCGAAAAAGAAAATTCGATTTTTGTTTCACATCTCTAATTGCGAACTTTTCACAATGTTTGACAGTTCTCTGATAGACACCAACCGAGTTGGACGCGTGTTTTTTTTTTGTCCGCTCGAACCAAAAAAAATAAAATGCACGACTGGGTCGCACGAACTTGCTCTAATGTGTGACAGTGGTCTAGGGGCTTGAGATTTTGATAAAAATAAATTTTCCAAAATTCTAAATAAATACTTAAACTAGTTTGAGCTGAAAAAGGAGTACGCCATTTTATTTCTTGGATAAATCTGAATTTATGAGAATAAATTTTTAAAAATCTGTGGAGCCGTTTTTGAGAAAAAAAGTTTTTTTTGAAAAACTTTTTGAAAAAAAATTTCAAAAAAAATCAAAAACGCCAGTTCCTAGGTATTCAGCAAGTACATTTATTTATAATTTTTAGAAAAAAATTTAATGGACAGTTTTCAAAATATATATTTTTAAATTTTTTTCTTAAAAATGCTTTTAAAAATACAAAAAAATATTTTTTTGAAATATTGGTATGCAGTACAAATTGAGCTACCTACAACTATATATGTATGTGTTAAATTTCGAAAGAATCGGTTGAGTCGTTTTCGAGATAGTCGAAAGCAAAAAAAAACGGTCCTATGGAAAGTACCGTTCTTAGCCATTTCTAAAAACTTTTTTTTCAGCCATATGATTGGTCGTACCTAAAAAGTAACACTGTTTTTTTTTTAAATCAAAATCGTTAGAGCCTTTTTTGAGAAAAATAAGCTTTAACGTAACGGTTATATGGCAGGTACCGTTATTTTTTGAGCTAAAAAAAAATTTCAATTTCCCCTCTGTACAATAACTAAAAAACTCTATATACCAAGTTTGATGCAATTCGGCCCACCCGTTTGGGCTGTAGGTGTCTATATATACAGACAGACAGACAGACAGACAGACAGACATACAGACGGACAGAATTTTTAGACCATCTTTTTTCGTCTTCGCTATCATCGTAATGTCATGTTTGATAGTTATCTCAAAACTTTTTTTTTCGACGAATGCATAACTTGCCTTATAGTACCTATAATCGCAAGTAAAAATAAGGTAAAAAGTGGTCGTTAATTTGTAGTTTTTATAATGCTTTGTAAATTTAAAATATAAATATTTCTTGTAAATATACAGGGTATATTCAAAAATAACCGAACCTACTTCTTCACAAAAACACGAAAAAATTGGCTAAATGGTCACTTGTGCCATCCCGTAAGGCTAGGTTTTCTTGTTTTTGTGAAGAAGTAGGTTCAATTATTTTTGAATACCTTGGCAAGAAAAAGTCGTAGAGCCATACGGTTTTCAGTGTTGGATTAAAGATTAATGGAAGCGTTGAATTCTGAGAACAAAAATTATACTTAATTACGTAAAATTTTGAAAAAAAATAGTTTTAAAATTATTTTTTCAAATTTTTTTTTCAAAATTTTGAGTTTGAAAATTTATATTTTTTAAACTATTCGTTAAAACAATTTAATTTAAAAACAAAATAAAAGGAGAAGTTTTTGGCTTTCCAAAAAGGTATAACACGGTGTTGTAAACGAACCCGTTGATTTTAAATATTTTTTTTTACAAAATAAGTCAATTTTTCAGAAAATTGCCCCTCCCGGCTAAACGGAGGGGAATAGACCCCCCCTCCCATACGATTTTTTTCTTGTCTCAACTTAACCTACACGCTCTAGCTTTTTGGCACAACGCTGGTGAATCACCCTGTATATGGTGTAGTATGTAGAAGTGATAAACATTAGTCGCGTACTAATACAAGAGTTTTAAATTAGTTTTTAAGAGAACAGTTTGTGGGGAAAATTTGCCTTTTTTTTGTGGGGAGAATTTTTTGGCAGTCGTAAATTCACCCCATGGTTGCTTTTATCAGTGGTAAATTCACCCCATGGGCAGAGATCAATACAGACCGCCAACTCGTACTCCTCTTGCCTGAAACACCCTCGAAAGATTTGTTCGTGTCTGTGAATACGTGTACATCTCTGTCTGTGCATTTTGTTATGGCAACCATCCCTGTCTCTGCGTATTTAATTTATTTGGTGTGTTTGCTGCTCTTTTTTAAAAAGCAAGGACGAGCACCACAAAAATAAATGGCATATCAGCTGATTTTCAGCTTGTAGGCAAACAGAAAGTCCTCCCGGGGAGGACTTACCACATCGCTGTTTTTTTTATTATTATTTAATCATTAAAAATAGAAATAATTAAGATAATAAGATGAAATATACTTTAAAGTGAAGATAACAACGTCAAGATACCAAGAAAATATAAAAAACGGAAAAGCTGTAAGGTCAATTTTCCTAAATCCTGGCAAATGCACCCCCTTCTACTACCAATAATCAATTTTAATCAGTTTTTTCGTTAATTGAAAAAAAAACATCTCTTAATTTTTTTTTTGTATACAATTTTTCATACGCCCACTTTTAGGGGCAAGGTATAGCAAATAGAAAACCAATCAGAAAAAAATTCAATTGGAAAATTTATTATGTTATGATCCGATTCAAAACACAAGTGGTACACTGATCGATGGCATCCAACTCACAGAATTTTTTTTAGCTTGCAAAATTTTCAATTGAAGTAAAACTTATTGTTACAGCTGTATTTATTTTTTGAAGTGATAACTTCTTGTGGGAGGGTAAACCGCTGTTACGTAACGCGTTACGGCGCCATTCTGTCTGGCTTTCCTTTCTCTCACGCATACGGCAGCAGTAGGCAGGCTCCTCCTCTCTCACTTTAACGCACAGCGCATTTTAAAATCAATAAAAGATTTTTATTAATAAATATCCTTTCCTCACATTATCATATTAATATAGGTATACATAAAGTTTAAGAAATAACCTAAGCTTTTTTCAAGTTAAACAATTTCAATATTGAATAGTTAAATTTAGATTAGTTTAAGTTATCACTTCTGTCAAGCGACCCGAGAGCCGAGACGCACACTTTTTTTTCTGATAGAATTTTATTTTTCGTAGCAGCTGATTGCCATATAGGTACTTAGGTCAAAATGAAACAAAAAGTTTCACCTATTCCGTTCCATTTTATATCTGTTCCCATGAAAGATTACTTTTTCAGAAAACATTTTTCGTATGCAAATAAATCAGAAAATGGTGCCATGTTGTTTATCCGCACCCACCGTACCACGCACCGATGCGATGTCAGAAGCAACGCATAGTGAAAATTATTATGTATGAATTGCTTCGCGTCATAAATGGACTTAAAATTCTTTTTTTTTGTTGTTGTTGAATTGTCATTGTTAGGATTTTTTGTGTTTTTTACAAACCATTTAAAAACGATACGTTGCAGATTTTGGTAAGCTGTCAAACGAATACTTTTAACATTTTTTTGTATAAGGTACTAATTAAATTATTCTCCATCATCGATCAAAATCGTCGAAAAATTCATTTTATTCTTTGTTGTCGATCCTTCAAAGAAAATTAAGACGTTCTTGCTGCTCAAATCGAGAATATGTAATTTTTTGGTTTGATTTTTAATAAAGACTTTGAATTGTTTAAAACTAAACGTCCAATTTGAACGATCAACAACCTCAACTCATATCATCCAGATGAGTAGGAAACAGTAACAAATCGCAACTGCTTGACACTTCAGCGTGATTTAAGGAACGCTGTTATGACGTCATATAATTATAAATCGTACCTTATTTGGATTAAAGGAACGCCTTTTTGTTGACCCTTGTTAACAATTATAGTTTGACTATGGATAGAAAAAGAACGCACCACTTAGCTCATAGTAATGGTTTTGCATGGGCAATACAAATTCTAACCTATTTTAAAACATAAGCGAGAGCTACAGTACGTTTGCAACGAACTGTTGGATACCCTATTCCCTATTTTTGTGTATGTGTATGCGTTCGCCTCCCGCAGCCAGCCGATGATCCAGTTTCATAAACAAAATTCTTCTTTACCAGACAGAAAAAGATTCAGTAACATTAATTTTGTATGGTGTGATGTTCAATTAGTGCTGACAAAATAAAAAAAGGCGTACGCCACGCCCAAAGTTAAAACTTTTTATTGCCAAGGCAATTGGTATGAGCTCAGTGACATTCAATTTTATTCTTGCAGATCGATTTGAACAAAACAAGACAAAACTCAAATTTTTAAAAATTAGATTTTGAATGGAAATAGCGATTATGGGTGTTCTTAACAATTCTTGGACCATACTCTGCTACGTAACCAAGGAATATAAATCAAAGTGTTCATCTTTTTACTTAAAAACTGCGACCGATAGTTAAAAAACATTAAAAAATTAATGCATTATACGCCTTTAGACGGAAACGCCCCTTAAAAGTGGGCGTGTCTTAAAAATTTGAAGCACTAACTGCACTTTTTTCAGTATTTAGACATATGTGTAAGACTACAGCTGAATCGAGTAGTTTTTAAACAATCTTACCTGAACAAAGGTATTTTACCAAAATCACGCCTTTAAAAGTGGGCGTATTGAAAAAATTTACAAAAGAAAATGTAGAGATATATTTCTCAAATAACGAACGGAAGGAAAAAGGTTTAAATTAAACATTGGAAATGCCTTAAATTCTTAAGGCTACGTTTTTCGTTCTTTCATGAAAAGTAGGCGTAAGCCACGCCCAAAATTCAACAATTTCTTTTCATACACAAACCTTTTTGTTTCTATTAAGAGACGCAAAATTTTGGTTTGCGGATTAATTATAAATACCGTTTATTTACAAAAACAATTTTTTTATAGTTTCTAATGAAAAGTGGGCGTCAGCCACGCCCAAAATCAATTTTTTTGATTTCTTACACAAGATGTTTATGTGCCAGTAAGACCCACAAAATTTAATATTTTTCGCTTTAATATAACAATTGTTATTTTATAAAAACAATATTGATGGTTTTGTATGAAAAATAGGCGTAAGCCACGCCCAAATTGAAATATTTTTATTTGATTGGAAGAAAGTTTACCTAAAGCTTACGTGTGCAAAATTTTAGCGTTATGCTTTTATCGTAACTGTACAAAAAACATAGTTTAAATTTATTAAATTGAGGTTGTTCAACAAAAATGGCGATTGTGGGCGTGTTTGTGTGCGGATTTTGCCAGTTCAAGAACTTAGCCTTACTCTTGAACCAAAGATTATATATACCAAATTTCAGCTTTCTAGCTCAAAAATTGCGATCTCTAGATTGTATACATACGGACGGACGGACGGACGGACGGACGGATGGACGGACGGACATGGCTAAATCGACTAGGCTTTTGATTCTGATTCAGAATATAATACTTTTCTATACCTGACGGTATTATTTCTCTATGTTACAAACTCCACACCAAATACAATAAACCCATTCTATGGAATAGGGTATAAAAAATTCTATTTTGCCCATAGACAGTGTCTGTTTGCACGCATCAGGTTCGCTGAAGTGGGTAGAACGCTTTACTAGATGAAGGCATTTCATCGTGCTCTTTTTGTTTGTAGTCAGTAAGTCAGTCTACCTCACGCAACGAAATTGCTTTGTCGAGTTGTCTGGCAGACGCTTATCTGTTAGCACATCATTATTCAAGAAGATATTACTTGTCTATATACACCGATGAAAATGATAACTCTTGTGAGTGCAAATAAACGCTCCCATCCCCAGGGTAAACCAAATCACAACATTGGGCTGGCCCCAATTATGTAAACTTCTAAACGAATGCGCACATTTACGTTCTGTCTTTCGATATTATTTTAGAAGAGTTTTAGAGCGAATAGTCAGTCCGCTGACCTAAGCCAAATTTTGGACGTATTGGCAAGTAATGACAGGTTCTGTCTCCATCCATACTAAATATTTTTTTTTGGAACCCTGAAACCAATGTGCATCGGTATCTTCTTTAAGTTCGTAACTGGCAGTCAGTCATTGTAAGGGCAGTCAGTCATCTCATAACACTTACAGAGTTAAAACATATAAAAAAAGCCAGCCCTTATTTTCGATTTCCTGTTCGCCCCCATGCATCGATTGCGCGGCCCTCTGTTGACCACATGGTAACTCCATACCTGACTCTCACGCACACATTCCTCCAAAACGTGTATTGCATCTATCACCAGTGACATAATGTTGCCCCAACTCTATCCAATTTTTTCAGATCTTATCGAAGGCTTATGTTTTTCATTCTGGCTGTCCTCTACCTCGACTATCCAGCTTAATTTAACCTTTTATCGGAGCGTGTATCTCTATCAACGTTTGTTTGTTCGTTAACAGAGATTTTTTTTAATGGAAAATATCTCGAAATGTGTCATAATCTGAGGAAAATAATTCAAAAAATATTTCAGAATCATTTTCGAATCATCATCGTCATTGGGCAGTTAATGCAATTATGGACAAAAATTTTATCTGTCCTCCTGGCTTCGATTAATATTATTTTTTTTCCAGTTCAATGAGGAGCATATTAAGGCTGAGAGAGTATTTTGCCTTAATTTTTTATTTTTGTCCCGCAATCGTTATGGTGACTGTTGACCGTATCGCATTGGATGGCACGATTCGTTTTTTTTTTTAAGAATGAAGCTCAAACTTATTTATTACTCCATAATAGTCCATACGGCCGAATGATAAGCAAAAAAATAAAAATAAATAAATTCGAAAAAAAACGAAGAAAGAGATAGCTAGATATGCTCGTTTAAATGGGCTGCTTGAAAATCCTTGGTTTCTGGACCAGTGACTTCATTAATAATGAAAATTTATAGCGACATCGGTTGTTGGGGAACTCTGTAGATACTCTATAGAGTGTCTAGCGTGGGAAATGGAGGATTGTATCTCAATTTCCTAAGTGACCAGAGCTGTTCCTATATATTATTTAGGGGTCAGACTGGAGTCGGACTGTGTCTGTCGCAATTCGCAATAGAAAGTCCTGCCGCTGCCTGTTCTAACTATGAGCTCTCAATATACCGCCGATACCGGTGCTGGTGCTAACACCTCGGGGAATTTTAATATTTGGAGCACGTTCCAGCAGTTGCTATATAGTTTATATACGTTGGCTACAAATTTATTTCGGCCGTCCAATAGATGGTATCTTTATCTATATACGACGCACCTCGTAGCGCATAATAGTAATCCATTTGGCAACAATTCTTTTTCGCATATCCTTTGGAGTATTTTTTTTCTTTGTTTTTGTTGTTGTTGTTCTTTTCTGGGATGCACTCTTGCGCCCAAATGGTACAGATGATAGAGACGTGCCGAAAATATTGAATAAAATCGACGCGATGGATGATGGCGCTCGCTGGGCTGAGCTGGGCAGGGCAGGGCACGGCAGTCATGCAGAGTCCCTTAATCGTTCGGTGAGCCAGACAAGTGCGTTTGCTCGTGCGACAAAAATATCCTTTGGGTTTATATAATGGAAATGAGGAGATTGTACATCACACGATTTTTTTTTATTTGCGGAGATGGATGCTCTTCAATTTTTGAAGTATGGCACGCGACAACACTTTGACTGTTAGGAGCGTTACCTCACCACATTTATTCGTGAGGGTTGCATCTGGGAATTTATTTAATGCATTTGAAAGGACGACTGTCGATACGAAAAAAAAAGAAATAAAATAAAGGATTTTACAAATGTGATTGAGATTTTGAAATGTGCTTAAGGTAAAGGAGATCGTACAAAAAGGGAATGCACAAATGAGGTGTTTTTGGATTAAAAAAAAAAATCCATTAAATATTAAGAGCGGCATTTAAAAAAAAAGAAAAAGGATTTTAGCAAGGTGAAGTGGAGAAAAGGTTCTTTTAAATGGAAATCAAGAATATGTAATGTAAGATTTTTTGGTAAAAGTGGTTTTTACACATACAAAGCTATACTTAAGTATGTGTTCAGGACTTGAGGTGTACCCCACCTGGTATGCTTACTTTGACACATTGTACTGTGAATATAGAAAGTCACTTTAATAAATTCATTGTGTTTGTATGTATGTATGGCCAGGGGTTGATGCTTGGGAGCCTAGATACATGTTCATGCTCCATGAGGAAGATTTGGGTAAATCTACACAATTTTCTGATTTTATTGTTTTATTTATTTGTTAAACCCTTTTTCACGTTAATATTTTAAACAAACAAAATATTCAAATGTGAAAGATGAACGAACGTCGATTGATCCATCGGATCCATGAGGTATAATAAGATAACTGAGTGACCTTCTTAGAAACTAGAAGCGAAGGAAGATATGAAGCTGTGAAAAACCAGTCACAGAAATACCACATCATGGTCTCAAACGGTGCCGCCGCCGGTCGTGTAAATAAATTTTTTTCATGAACAACAAAATCCAACCACATTTTGAAAGCCCTACAAACGAAAAAGGGACAATGACTTTCGTGCGGTATGCAAAAACGGATGCTAATGCAATATACTCAACGCGCAAAAAAAAACCCTCATGAGTTTCGAATTCGGTGTAACAGCTTTAAAGATGCATAATGGGATTGACCAAGTAGAGAAAAACAGGATCCTTGGATTCATGAAATAACAGTTGGCAGCTGGAGGATGTATAGTTTGGATGTGGATTTGCTGTCAAAGGATTACTGACCATTGTGGAGAGTAAAAAAGATCCCTATCAAGGCCAATCACACAGTCCTCTTGGGGGAGAAAACATCGGATAGCAACATGCTTTTCTCACGTATCGACCAACACATCACAGAATCACCTGAAAGCCTTGTCTGCAAGCAAAACGATCATTTTGCAACTGACGGAAAACACTTCTTTAGAATACTGGATATCTGTGTTCTCCGACAGCACCACATCTAGAAAAAGGGTGGGGGGGGGCAATGGGTACGAGCCCGGGGGTCAGCCTTTGGGGGTCGCAAAACGAGAGGGCGGAAAACCAATGAAGATAAAGAAAGAATAGAAAGAAAAAGAGTGAAAAAAAGGTCTTAAAAATTCCAAATTTCTAAAATGGTAACCAAATGATGAAACGGAAGGGGGCGGGGGCGCCAAATTCGACTTTTGCCCCCTTGACAAAAATCCCTAGATCCGGCGCTGTAATCCAAGGTACCAAAATTAACTCAGATTACTACTTGGTTCATGCCAAACGTCTTCAGCTCTAATACCTAGATCCTAGACGATCAACAACAATGTCTGGATATTCAAAGGTAGACAACTACAATTAGAAACTACCGCTACAGTGCAGGCCTTGATGACAAGCCACTGTAAAGGCTGGCTCCGTGTCGAAATCGTCAAACCTTTATATTAACCTCGAATAGGCTCATGGAAAAATATCCCAAACGGAGACCTAAAAGTTGGAGCTCGGGAAGAAAAACAGGTCGTCTTTAGAGTTGACTTTACAGAAGGGATGCGAATTATACTTGATCAGGAAGAGCTAAAGGCCATAAGCAACGTGAATTCAAGGATGTTTGTAGCTGCTTTTTAGCATAAGAAAGGTCCGACATCAGGGGGGTCATTCCGTAATTTTCAAAACGATCATCGTCTAGACGATAGTCGTGAACGATATCGTCAATAATTTGCTTCACGTAACTTACTACTATCGTCTCGTCTATCGTGTCGTCTATCGTTTATTTTAAAATGTAGTTTGAGAGCGTTTAGTATCTTTCAGAAACTCTCAAACTGTATATAATGTCAAAAAACAAAAATTTTACGCTTTTCTTTGATGAAATTTAAAAATGTTTCAAAATAATGAAGTAGTGAATGAAATTTGTGTATTTTTTTTTAGTTTTCGCGCATTTTCGATACGTTTTAACCTATTTTTCGTGCATTCGCGGTTTCGGTTTTATTGATTTTTTTTGAGAAAAAATTTTAAATTTAATTTGAATTTAAGTAGTTTTGTGTTTGGTTTGATTTGATAGAGGAATTTCCAAAATGTAAGATATTTTGTATATATGTATGATATTTATTTAAATACATAATAACAAAAACGCGTATTGAAATGAAAGTTGGCTTCCCAATCAGTCGTTTAAAACTATCAATTAAAGATAAAATTATCAAACATTTCAAAAATCAAATAGAAACGATACCTATTTAGCTATCGTGCAAACGCTATCGTTTAGACGACATTGATTTGACGATTATTGGCTTACGTGAAGCAAAAATTTAAGTATCAAAACGATATCGTCCAGACGATAGTGATTTTTAGTTTTACGTGAAGCAAGTCTATCGTCCAAACGATATCGTCTGACGATAATCGAGATACGGAATGACCCCCCAGGACTCACAAGCCTCACTAGGGTAAATAGTATGAAAACAACAATGTGACAGAAACGCAGTGGATGCGAACAGACTACTCCCCAAATAAACCACACCGGCCAATCACCCGATCAAAATGAGATATACCAATCTATCGCAAGAGTTTAATTTAACAAATCACCCAAAACCAATGTGCTGGATTGACAATTTAAATGTGAACTGGAGAGAAGAGTCTTCATACTAATCTGAAAAGTATGCCCGACGATTATAATCTCAGTACCATATACTCAGTCCTTATACCAACTCGACACCATTTTCGAGAAATCAGTTCCTTAAACATAGCCTAAAATATTTTCCAGGGTTTTATGTAAACGTCTCAAGGCGATCCAACCGATTCTCACCAATGTGACCCAAAATTTAGTAAACCTACTACAAAAACCGAGTCTGAACAATGTGGTACAAGATCCTGGAGAAATGGAGAGAACCTATAGGAATTCATCATCGTTACCCACCTTCAGCTTACATTGGGTAGAACTGTATTACCTATGCTATGACAAGCTTTTAAATTCCTTCAAAGCTGATAAGACTTATCAGTCTTACCTTGAAGAAATGCTGACTGTTTCGGATAAAATAAGAAGAATTCTACCGAAATCTTCGAATCCAAATAAATGCATGAAGAGGGTTTTTCTTAAGCTATTATATACTGATATGGAATCAGTAGCAAACATATGAAAATGATTATCAGACAGGACACGTCGAGGTATTGGATCACGATGAGCTAGCCAGAATTTGAACTGCAACACTAATTACGCCCAGCAAAATAAATATTGGTATACCCATCGCTGTATGTAAACTCATGCTTAAAAAAGATGCCAAAAGCATAGAAAATGTAAGACGAACAAACTTAACAAACTTGGAAAGATCCGGCGGAACTGAATTTAATTCGCACTAAACATATACTAGACTAAGAGTTTTCCCAAACATCATTTGCAGAAGTTGCATGGACATGCAGTAAGAAGCGACTATCATAATGGGCAAGTATGTATTTTTTTTTTTTTTTTTTTTTTATAATCCGCTCGCACTCAAAGGGTTATTAATACCTTTATAATGAATTAACATGTGCGAGCGAGGAAAGAGAAGGAATAGAAAGATAGGAAAGATAGGTGGTACAGTGGTTTGAGATTTTAGGTGATAATTATCTCTTGGAAATTCCATATATATATTGATCTAAGTTCGTCAGAAATTCAGTGCACCTAACCTTAGTATGTATGTATGTATGTATATGTGGTGCAGAGGCAGGGATCTTTTCCTAGTCGGATGGCAGATCTCTTGGTCGACTGGAGGAGGGCATTGACTATTTAACATATCCCACCAATTCTTCACTTTCTAGCGTCATCGATAGTAAGTACAAAGCTCAAGTTCAATATAAAAGTGGTTTCTTACCTTAATTTGATGCTACATCGCCTCCATCAACGAATTTCGAAAATATTAATTTGTTTGATCTGCAAAATATAAACAACAAATTAATTCAATGATTGATAATAATTTTTGAACTAAAAAGGCATACAATATTTTTAATTCAACAGTTTCGCATTAATTGCAGTGACGATAATTGTTACAAATCCATTTATAGATTAATTGAATAGCATGTGCAAGAGCTCCTTATACAATTAAGGCACCACCACATACTCCACTTCTCGATTTGTCGGTACTCGGTAGGAATAAGGTACGAGTATGAACTATTTATTTAAAACTTTGTTATCATCAACCCCATAACTATTGAATTTGCTATCTGTCAAAGTGGTTTGCCAAAGAAAAGCTCTGTACAAAAATTTAGAAAAAGTCGATATATTCAAAAAGAAATTTAAAAAGTCCTTGTGAAAACTTAAAATAAAAGCAATATTTACATCTGCGGATTGGAATATCTGTAAGTTATAGCTTTTAAGAAACCAAAAATCAGAAGTTAAGGCTCCGCCAAATATAACCTTACTTATGAACAAACGAGGACTCGAAGAAACTTCCCCTGTCCATTATAACAACCCAAAAGGAGGCCCATCAAAAAATCTAGTCGAAATGTCAGGAATCAGTGTAGACCAAATGAGGGAAATCCTAGCAGAAAACAATATAAGGCTTGTCTCAGAACTTGTTTCAAAAGCCGACTTTCAACTACTCTATGCCGATTTGTCTACCCTAAAAGCAAAGCAAGACGAGATCTCTGCAAAAGTTGTTTTCCTAGAAAATCGGAACAAAATACTTGAGGCGCAAATTGACCGACTTATGCAAAAAAGTGTCGAAGATAACGTGGTAGTACATTTGCCATCAGATATCTGCATCGATCCAGTTGAAAAAGCCAAAACCGTATGCGCTGGCCTGCTTGACACAAATGAAAACAACACTGACATTGAATCCGCGCACAGAGTAAACCACCAAAATGCACCCACTGCAGTAATAATCGTCAAATTAAAGTCCCGAACAAAAGCTTTAAATGTATTACGAAACGCGAAGAAACTTAAAGGAACAAAAATAAGTATAAGCAAAGATTTATCACATAATGCCCGGCAAAGAAGAAGCAAATTGGTAGCTATAATGAAGGTGCTCCGCGAGGCGAAACCTAAAACGAAAATCTTCGTAAGAGACGATAGGCTGTATGTGGAAGACGCTGTTTTTACATGGGATTCATCAATTGGGCTCAAGAATGGAAGCAATAATGACAGTTTGGACATAATAAGGCAATTAATTGGGGAGATTCCTAATTCTTTAGTTATTTTATTGAATAAATTACAATCTGAAATTATAAACAACAATAATGAAATGTCAATGTCAACGACTGATAGAGAAGTCAAACGGCAAAGTGCAAGAGGTGCAACCACAATGGAATCTAGAGCCGCTGTGCAAATTGTGGGCGGATGTTCACACAGTACATCATCTAACTGAGAAGAATCCGTCTACCAGGCGAGCTTTAATTTTTCAACACTTAAAATCTTAAGTTATAATGTCGCCGGGCTTAAAAACAAAAGTTTATTTACTGATTTTTTTAATTATATTAAGCAATTTGATATATTTATATTATTTGAAACATATATTATAGACTACGATGAAACTAGTTTTAAGAATATTTTTATGAGCTACGAAATTGAATGCATATCAGCTGTTAAAACTAACATATTTGGTAGAGGAAGTGGTGGCGAATTGTTCGGATATAAAAAGCTTTTCAAAGATTCTGTAATCAAGTTTAAGAATATTGAGCAATCCCGATTAATTGAAATCAAAATAGAAGAGAGTATTCATTACATTGTCCCAATTTATTTGAACTGCAGTCATTGGCAGCGCGATTTTGACAAATTACGAGACCTTGTAAATGTGCTAGGACCAGCAAATCTGATGCTAATTGGTGATTTTAATGGAAGAATGGGCATATCACAAAATAATTTTAATAGCGGAGTAGTGACTACCCACATTCATTGCGATCGAAAATCAAAGGACGAGGTGTGCGATTCAAAAGGGATCAAAATTCTTGAGCTTGCAGACGCCTTGGACTGTCGGGTACTAAATGGAAGCTGTGAAGGTGATCGTAATGGCGAATTCACTTTTATCCGCGGAACGGCTTGTTCAGTGATCGATTATTGTTTTCTGTCTGGAGATTGGTTCCTCTTTTTTGATGAGTTTAGAGTAGGAGTAAAGGCATTCTCGGATCACATGCCGTTAGAGGTATCCTTTAGGATGAGATCATCCCGTATTGAAATAACTGAACCTGCCCTTACTCTTCATCCGAAGTTACATTGGAAAAACAGCTATAGAGAGCTATTTCAAAGAAATCTAGACAGACAGCTCGAAACTCAAATAACTTTGAATGTTTCAGCTAATCTAGACATGCACATCCTAACGAATGTTATCAAGAAAGCAGCACCCCTAAAAACATCGGGAAAGAAGGTTTTGGGAAATAATCAAAAATGGTTCGACAGTGATTGCATGAGAGCTAGAAACTTATCTTTTGCGTACTTGAAATTATTCAGAACGACCAACAACATCAATTTTAGAATCCTCTATGCAACAGCAAACAAAAACTTCAAAATGCTTTGTAATGCTAAAAAACGAATCTTTGATGAAAGAAACATAGAAATGCTAAACAAAGCGAAAAACTCAATGGAGTTCTGGAAAGCAATTAAGCTTGTGAGTGGAAAAAGGATTTCAACTGATACAGTTCTGCACATTGAACAATTAAAAATCCATTTTACGAGCTTGCTTAACACAGCTCAAATAGCTCCATCGTTTCAATATGCACCACCTTTAATAATTGATGAGTACCTGGACGCTCCTTTTTCCCAAAATGAGTTAGAAATGGTTATCCAAAATGCAAAAAAAGATAAAGCACCAGGCGAAGACAGAATACCGTTTGAATATTTTAAAAATCTTACACCAGAATTCTTACGACTTCTAACCTTGGAGTATAACAGAATTTTCGACACTGCTGACGTTCCTATGAGTTTTCGAAAGGCGATTATCTTTCCGCTACATAAAAAAGGTAATGTTGAAGATCCAACAAATTATAGAGGCATCTCATTTTTAAATACTGCAGCAAAGCTATTTGGCTCAGTATTGTATAATAGACTCAGCGAGTGGGTAGAATCTAAGCAAATATTAAACGAATTTCAAGCTGGATTCAGGAAAAACCATTCAACAGTTGACCAAATTTTTTCATTAATGAATATTGCTGATATTTATAAAAGTAAAGGAAAAAAAACTTTACGCTTTTTTTTGTGGATTTTCGGGCAGCGTTCGATTCAATCCCTCGGGGAGCACTTTTTTACAAGCTTTTTAAATATGGAATCTCAACTAAAATAATATCGGTCATTAAAGCCATGTACGAAGAAAATGTTGCACGAGTTTGGGATGGAATATCTCTTTCTGATGAATTTGGTACGACAATGGGCGTTAAGCAAGGATGCGTTCTAAGTACCCTTCTCTTTATTCTATACATAAATGACATAACTGATTCGGTGAAAGGTGGTATTACTATAAGAGGAAAGAATATCCCAGGGCTGGTGTTCGCAGATGATATAGTGTTTCTAGCTGAAACTATAGACGGGATGCAGCTTATGATAAATAGGCTTCAACTATATTGCAAAACATGGAATCTAGCGGTAAATCTTTCTAAGTCAAAAATGATGATATTCAGAAACGGTGGTGGGAGATATTCCAGAAGGGAGAAGTGGATGTTCGAAGACGAACCGATAGAAATAGTAAAGGAGTATAAGTATCTGGGAGTCTTGATTGCTTCTAACTTGAACCTAGAAAAGCATTTGCAATCCAAATTATCGGAAGCAAAGCGTGCCATGTGTTCGGTGTGGAGAAGTTGCATTCTAAAAAATGGCGTTTCTCACATAGCTAAATACAAAGTCTTTCGAGCTACCGCAATTGCAATTTTGTTTTACGGAGCACAAGCATGGGGGTATCGTTCGTTCGAAGCTGTGGAAAAGTTCCTCCGTTTTTTTATTAAAAGTACTTTCAGGCTGCCAAGTACGGCACCAAACTATATGCTACATCTTGAAACAGGAATAGGACCACTCTTTTTGGACACACTTAAATTACATTTCAATTACGTGGCAAGAGTTATGGCGATGGGCGACAAAAGGATACCGCGACTAGTACTCACACAAGTTATCAATTCCGGAGGAACGTGTGTTAAAGAGTGGAAAAAGCTGGCAAACGAATGTTCATCTACGTTGTCAATATCAGCCGATGAAAATGTCAATGAGCTTAAGGTGAAATTTGATGACTTGCTGAAAAAAGCCGGAAATATGATGTATGATAAGTTTATGAGTGAAGCTGAAGCGTCCATTTACAGAGCATACTACAGTAAAGCAAACCACTTCTTGAACCACAAGACATACTTCTTAGCTACAAACCCTGTTCAAAAAATTAGCTTGATATTTAAGGTAAGAGGGGAACTCGTTGGTTTAAACTACATTCCTCATCGACCAGAGCTGCCAATATTGTGCGATTTATGCAACCGAAAAGAACGCGAAGATGTATTCCATTTCCTAGGAGTTTGCCCAATATTCAAGGAGTTCCGAAAGCGCTGTTTTGGGGTAGATATACTTAGTTTAGAGGAAACGATAAACATTTTGAATGGAGAAAGAGGTTGGGATCTTCTTTACGAGTACTCATTGAACGCTCTTCGTTACAGAAATTGTATAGTTCAGGAAAATTTTTAATATTATGGAAAATTATCAAGAATATATTATTATAAAAAAAAAAAAAAAAAAAAAAAAAAAAAAAAAAAAAAAATTATGTATTAGGTTTTTCTTATGTAGGTATTATTATAACATAAATGTCAGTCTGGTAGACGGCCTTCGGTCAAACCATTAAAAGACTTATGTCATCTTACAATTATGAAAAAAAATGTATTTTGTATTAACTTTTTAAGTCAATAAAACTAACTAACTAACTTAATTCAATAATAAACTTTATTAAAAAATTTCAAGAAAATTCGAGTGCAGTAAAAATTGTTCACAACCTTTTTCATGAAATGCAAGTTTTTGCCCAAAAATGTTCAATCTTGTTTTTATTTTTGTATCTTAAATTTGACTTATTGATTTATTAATTTATAAATGAGTACTTGACTTCGAAATAAAAAAAAGAATGTTTTCCACAGAAGTGTTTTCTAAAGGGCTTTTCAGTAAGGGCGGGTAGATGTTGATATGGAATAAGACAAATAAATCAAGCTGGGTGTGAAATATTAACAGTTTTTTTAACTTTATAATTAAAATTTAATTGTAGTTTATATCTACATGATAGACCTGCGACTTCAGAAAACCCTTCAAGAATATTGAAGGATTGGCCTGGGTGGCCAATTCATGTCACCTCTGAGCGAGAGATAAACCTTACTCCCAAGTTGTTCTTGCAGAATGTAAATCGTAACGTCCGCTGTGTGGAACGTAGTCTCGGCTTGCTGGAGCAACATATCGTCTAGGTCCATATGCGGGCGCTCGCCATTGATGGTAACTGTCTCACAAATGTTGTGAGAACTGTGATCACGTCGGTCAGTTCAATCTTATACGTGGTGTAGGCTCAAGTCCAAACGCGAAATTCGCCAAGTTGAACTCTGCAAAAGACAAAGTTCTTGTGCAAGGCGTAGAATCGACTGCCGGGATCTGTCGTATACTGTCACGGATCATGGCGATGTGTTCGGCTTTAATTTGGCCTCAAAACGTTGAAGAGCCGACTGTGATGGGCCAATAACGAACACTCATTTTGATAATAACGTTTTATCATTTGAAATTACTGTCCAACCGTACTATATGAAATTGATTTCGCATCATCAATTGAATAATAAACTACAAATTTTACAAATGTCATGAAAACATCATGGCTGTCACAGTTCGCCAAAAACTACCCGCACCAATTGAAAAAGTCTATAGCACTTTCCATTGGAGGAAAAGAAGCGTCTAGAAGCATCCGGAAGTCTTCTGAAACCGTTCCATTGGTAAGAAAATGACACTTCTGACGATTCTGAGAAGAGAATTTCGCTTCTGGATTTGAAGTCAGAATCCACTCAAGAAGCACAAATACAAGTATAACTCA
This sequence comes from Platycheirus albimanus, assembly GCA_916050605.2. Lineage (NCBI taxonomy): Eukaryota > Metazoa > Arthropoda > Insecta > Diptera > Syrphidae > Platycheirus > Platycheirus albimanus. The sequence continues at coordinate 297,574,046 of OU696696.1, read as the reverse complement.
AATGTCATCCATAGAATATTCATTGGGGAAATGTCTATTCGCATGCAGCAATGCCGAATGTTTTGATAATATCGACAAATGTGACATATTGTTGAATTCAAACCTGATGATAAATACGTTGAATGATTAGTGATTAGTTAACCAGTCGTCTCAAATTCGGCCACCACTGTAGAGCCCACTGTGAATACGAAGGGCCAATACATCTAGGTCTAGCATAAAATGGTCACAACAAGTGCAACGTTTACATCTCCGAACATTCAATTTGATAATAGAGTTTTATCATTTAGAAGTACCTACTGTTTAACCGTGCTACTTAAAATTTTCATTTTGCATCATCAACCTAATAATAAACATATTGGACAGATGTCACATAAGCAACATTCCCGGGACAGGCCCGTCATTTGAAAAAATCTGTAGTTTTCGATGAAAATAAAATCCTTCCGTTAAATAAAAAGGATGTTTTTTTTAGAGGTGTAAGACTAAAAATGAAATTAAAAAGCGGGCCGGGGCCTTTGACTTGTACTCTCAACTATTCCTATGTGTGCGTTGATACTCTGCAGAAATGGAAGGGACCTACAATTTACCGCCGAATCCGAGTGGGTTACAGAGAAACACTTTCCATGGCATGATTTGCTCTTAGAGGATTTTTTACTTCTTCGGAAGAGGCAGTACCACGGAAAAGAACTTAGTTGGAGCCAGGGATCGAACCCAGAAACTTCGGCGTGGCAGTCCGACACACTAACCCCTACGCCACGGGGTACTACATAAAATGAAATTAAACACAGATGAAATGTATTATAAAATTGACTTTATTTGGAAGACAATTTTTTTCCATTTATATTTGAATACTAGCTTTTGCCCGCTACTTCGTACGCGTGGATTTTAGAATAAAGTAGGTATCTCAGTATATATTTTGTTTATGCACAACCGGTTCAAAATGGGGGGTATGCGTGGTATGAAAGCTATAAAGTCAGCTCTACAGCCGTAAGGTTTTTGGCTTCTGTATAATATTATTTCGAAGTATCATAACGGTTTAAATTGCAAAGTTGGAGGGTTAAGTTCTGAAGCAATATACGAATATACCTAATTGGAATGCCCACTTTCAAAACGATGCTGCGCGCCGATACTGCTATTAATGGCAGCTCCGCGTCATCAGTTTTGGGCGTAAGTATTGCTCGTTCACCGTTCTTTATGGTTACATTATTTTTCGATTTCCGCTTTCGCTGAATGAGGCATTGTCTATTTGGTGGTAAATAGCGCCATCTATGATGTTTTTGATGTAACTTCTATTCAGAACGACTAACTTATTTTTATTCATGTATACGTAGGTAAGTGTGGCGCTATTTTATTATGTAAGTGAGACGCTAACGTCCTTAAAATCTTTCAATTTTGCGTTAAGTTCATTGAATAACGTTCGATTACAGCAATATTAAAAAAACAACCAGAATTATATATTTTCCTGCGATAAAATATAGCCTATATTTTAAGTTGGCGTACTACCAATATATTTGCGAAAACCGCATTCAATTCCATGCAGTAGTTTTTGCGTGATGCGCGTACAAACATACAGACAGACAGACAGACAGACAGACAGACAGACAAAAATTCTAAAAACGGTTGTTTTGGTTTCTGTGGGTCTAATAGAGACTCCCCATATTAGTTTTGCATCTATATCTTCAATGTACAGACATCGACCCGTTACAATTTTATTATATGTATGGATGATAGGTATTTGGCACACAGCCACCGCTTCTAGCTCAGATGTAGAACAAACTTGAGATCCAATTTCGGACATTCTGTGCAGCTTTTGGGGTCGTATATCAGCAGTAACGCGTCGAAAAGTTGTTTTCCAAGTCGTCGATCATATCTGAATTATCGGTGTATACTGGCACCGGCCTTTACATATCTTGACAGAAAATAGTCTAGTAAAGTTAATTTACACGGGTCTTTGAGGCCAACTCATGTGTCCAAATCGCGAAATCATGCCCTCACCATCCGTTTCCTTTAACAAATCACTAAATTGTGGCCCGCGTTGTGTGACATGTCGTGTTAGCACCGCCGTCTTGCTGAAACCCCAGCCCTCCCCACACATCAAGGTGATTATGTCCAGGTACGAAAAACCCCTTGATCACGGCTGTATAAAAATTTCCATTCACTTTAATCCTGTAGCCGGCATCGTTTAAAAAAAAAATTTGGACCAATGATTCCACTAGCCCATAAAGTACTAACAACTGTCAGTTTTTCTGGATCTTACGGCGGCGACGCGACGTCTCAATATTGGGTTGAGGATTATCTGCACTCCAAATTTCCACATGGAACAGTTTTGCTTACTGAGCTCCATCGCTGAACAAAATAACCATGTTGTTCGAAATAAATCTTAGCAATTCGAATGCGTTGTTCAGGCGTCAGTCGATTCATGATGCAATCGTAAATTAATAAACTAAAGATAAATCACATGGCAGATGACAAAATGGCTGCTAATAAAAACAGTGGTGACAACAAAAGTTCTATAGGTACCTACCTCCTGCATTTTTCATGACTTATTTAACTTCATTCCATCGATATATAAATCTGACAAATTGATTTTCCCATTTATTGAAAGACACCAACAATCCACATAAAAGATTTAAATTCCTCCTCCTTGACATAAATCTTTTTGTATACTTGGTAAATATTTTTGTCTTCAGCTGCAGATAATCCCCAAATATATCCCCCAAAAAAATCACAATTCCATGACCATTTGAAAGGTATTATGTATTCATTTGGAACTACACACACATTATTTTGCCATCAAACTGTAGATACAAAAAAAAAATGAAAACATAATCTTTCAATGTAATCCTCTCAATTTGTATAAAAGTCTTTCCTCGCCAACACGCGCCCACTCATAGTAATAGGCTTTGGCCAAAAGTGAAAGGGCTATGTCTTCGTTTTCATCTTCATATTCCCAAAAATGAAACAAAAACAATTTCACCATCTTTCTAATAGTAAACACACAACCTAAGCCGACATAATCCCTAACTTTATGGACTTATTTCATATGCCTAACATAACAGTGTGTAGTATCTATAAGATACAAAACTGCTGTGATGGTGTAAACTTATGTTTTATGGATTTTTGGAGGTTGTAATTATTTAATTTACAAGATAATCAAAAATACATAAAAATATAAATTTAGTATATAACCCTAAAGTGGTTCAAAAGATATACAAACGTCATTTATAACCTAGTTTTTATCGCCCATAAATCTATAAGAAAAGAATTCTATCTGAAATTATTATTGGCAAAATTGACAAAATTGACAAAAATGAGACTGCAACTCTGCATCAGCAAGCATTGAAATTGAACTACACTCAAGGCAACTTTATTATTCCGCCATCGTTTGCAAAGTCATGGCAGGAGGCAGGGTAGGTAATAGTTGTAGCGTAGCAAAAAAAAAGCCTAGACAAAGACATGTCATAAATAGGCGGGCGTGGATATGAGAACATGAAAAAAAAAAAAAATTCAACATCAACCCAGCCACCACCCTTCTCAGCCTCTTGGTCACCCTAATGCACATAATTTTTTTGCCATTTAGTACATCGAGAATCCAGTCCTTTATCGTTACCTTTTCCTGGCCTGGCTTGGCTTGGCCTGGCCCGGCCCTATGGCAAAAAGGATACTTCAGAAAAATCAGAAATATCCGTTTTTGCTTCATTGCGGATTCCAGGCACAACACGTAACCAGGAAGGACATTTTCGTTTTGCCGGGCTCTATACATAAACTTTTGGTTTGGAAAACGAAGCGAAGATGTGGAATTTAAAACATCCCAGAAAACATACTGACTATGCTAAAGGAGAGACAAGGACGACGATGATGACGACGACAACGACAACGACGACGAAGGGACCAAGGGACTTTTATAAGGCATAACAGCTGCCTACCAAATCATTCCAGCAAGTCTCGAGTTCACTGCCAGAAGAGAGTGTGATTCTGTCTGTCGTGCTGGCCTGGCACTGGTAAATGGTGATGGTGCTGGAGCTCGAGCTGGAGCTGGAGCTTTTATCACAATCGCAAACAACGAGAATAAAAAAAAAACGCCAAACGAACTGCCTACATTTATATCAACAAAAATGAACTACCGGATGGTGTGTCGTGTGTCCTACTACCACCCGAAGCTATATATAGGAGTTCCAGTCATAGGAGAAGCAGCAATGCGCTACCAAAGCAAAAGCAAACACTGACAGGAGGCAGACAAAACAATTTCAACGTGTCATTTTAATTCCTGATTTGCATAAATAAATCCCCCAACCATTCGATGGCGATGGCGCGGCGGGGTGTCCTCATCTTCTCTCCTCTTCCGCATCCTACCTAACCATACTTTCTACATTTTCTTCCTTTTTTATGATGGGTATGGTGGAGCGGGGTATAGAGTGTGGGTTGAGGTCGTAATGGCATTGCTGAACGCGAAATGATTTGTTCCATTTTGTGAGAGCCTTGTGATTAGAGACGCGAAAGTTAATTGATTTACAATTCCCACCAACTAATTTGCATTATTACTGTGAAATGTTTTAAGGAAGGATATTTTTAACATCAAAGGTTAAAGGCCTAATTTAAACGAGTGTTTTTTTTTTTTTTTTTTTAATAAAATTGTGAAGCAATGTAATTGGAAAAGGGTCTGGTGGTTTTGGTGATTCTTAAAGACGTAGGCTCTGAAGCCAGAGCAAAGAGAAAGACAAAAATTGAACATACAGTCGCAGGTGGGAACTCTTGGGTTTTGTTGAGACAATTTTAATTCTTAAGTTGCTTTTGAAGAAAGTGTTTTTGGTTTGAACATTAATTGAGAACTTTTTCTAAGGGAGATCAAGAATTGCAATGATTTAAAATAGGTGCCGTTTAGCATATCATAGTAATGGCAGTCGGCAGGAGTCGTGACGCCGCCGCCGCGTCGGTACCACCGCCATCCGTCGATTGCTTTGCAAGGATATAAGTTTATAAAGAAAAACGACTATGAAAGCTCAATATGTGTTTCATCCTAACCGCGCCACCAAACCGTATCATAAATTATTAGTCTTGGACCAGCATACGCATGATATAGTCAAGACACGATGGACATAACCATAAGAGCCGAAAGGGTTTCCTACATACTTGGAACATTGAATTACTTAACGCTAAAGGTTGTCGAAATTTCAAGCCAGAACACATATCATAAGCGAGAGCTACAGTACGTTTGCAACGAAATGTTGGATACCCTATTCGCTATTTTTAAGGCCAGTTATGCATTCGTAAAAAAAATTTTTGGACAATCAAACATAACATTACGATGATAGAGAAGCCTAAAAAAGTGGTTCCGACAATTCGGTCTGTCTTTCTGTCCGTCTGTCTGTCCGTCTGTCTTTGCCGGCACCTACAGCCTAAGCGGCTGGACCGTTTCGCTTCAAACTTGTTATATAGTAGGTTTTATTATGATGTCCTTCAGATGGGTTTTTGGAATAAGCATTCTAGCTCCAAAACTACCGGTACCTGCCATATGATTTTTAATGAAAAACTCATTTTCTCAAAAACGGCTATTACGATTTTGATAAAACTTTCTAAATAGTGTTTTTTGAGTAAACTTTATGTTTTGGTTGGAACAGATTTTTCGGGAAAAGTCTTATAACGGTACCTCTTATAGGACCGGTTTTTTGAAATCAGATTTTTTCGTAAACCACTTCATGGATATCGATGAAAATCTTAATATAAAAGCTCTTTTATAAACAAAATAATAAAAATTGTTTAATTTTTCAAAAAAAAAAAATTGAATTTCTTAAAAAAGTAAACAAAAATTTTTAACTTTTTTTTCAAAAACAGTTTGCTCAAATTTTTTTAAATTTTTGTTTTCTGATAAGAACTTTAAACCGCTAGATGCTGATATACTCAAAAAAAAAATTGGAATATGTTTTCGAAAAGTTTAAAAAAAAACCGTTTTTTGAAAGAAAAAAAAAACAGGTCCAACGATTTTGAAAAAAAAAATTCCGTGAAATAAAGGAAAGTAAAAGAAATCTGATGGCTTACTTCATTTTCTCCGAAAAACGATTTCACGTTGATTTTGAAATGATTAATAAAATTTCGTATGATTTTTTCATTGCTTTTTTTCCAAAATCTCAAGCCCCAAGACCACTGTAACACATTACTGCTAGCGCAATAAAAAAAGGCGTGTGCCACGCCCAAAGTTGAGCCTTTTTATATCCAAGGCAATTACTATGAGGTTAGTGACATTCAACATAAAGCTTGCAGGTCGATTTGAACAAATCAAGACAAACTTGAATTTTTGAAAACTAGATTTTGAATTAAAATAGCAATTATGGGGGTATTAAACAATGTTTGAACCACAACCTGTTACGTAACCAGGGAATACAAACCGAAATGTTTATTTTCTTACTTTAAAACTGCATTCGATAGTTAAAAAATGAATGCATAGTATGACTTTTAAAAATGGGCGTGTCCTACAAATTTGTACAAAACTGAGCTTTGATAGTTAGTCAAATCCGGAGCCTGTGACTTACACTCCCAAAATTTCCTGTGTGTGCGTTCGAGCTTCGATTCAAACTAAGGTTGTACAATGTACATCTCCAAGAAAAAAAATTGGAGTGGCTTGATACTCAAGCTTGTTCTAATTATGGACACTCATATTAACCCAAATTTGCTATTGGTTACATATCATGATTATTGATCCAAGCAGCAATTTTCAAAATGAAAATAGTCCTTTGTTTAGACAGAGAAAATGTCGGCACTATTCTGAAGGTTCTGCAGACTAATATGGGACAATCTTAATGTACCATAGACAACCACAGAACCCTCCTAAAGCAGGAAACTCACATTGACTTTGCGAAATCAAGCATCGTTGCGCGTGGTTAGTAGTTAGATGGAGGACCGTGAAAACAAATAACTGCGTGCTGTTGGCATATGTTGTGTGTTCTTCTTTCTACTATTCTGTCTGTCTGTCTCTCTCTCTGGCGTGTTATTGCCTTGTGTTGTCTTGCGCCGATAGCCTCAGTTGGCATTGCCAGTGCTTGTAAGTGTGCCTACTTCGTCGATTCCGAATTAGCACACCCCCTGGCTTCCTGGAAAACTATAGCAAATCGAGTTATTCACTGTTGATTAAAAAACTAATGATCGGGGGGTGGGGTGGTGTTCACAGATTTAATCTCAATCTCACCTTTCGTCTTCGAAGCAATTGTAAAGCGTATTCCAGGCAGAATTACTTTCGATTAAGGAAGTTTTATCGTGCATGTTTAAGCAGTTAAGCAATCACCTCTGTTGGGTGCCAGGTTGAGTTCCTATGGCTTTCATGGTGGTGTAGTTCTTTCTAAAGAAGTTTATACAATGAAAAATGACGCCCACAGCTTAAAAAAATAACTGCAGCGCTATCGGGTGGTTGATGGATTCTTGATTAATATATTTTTTTTCCTTTTATATTTTTTTGACCATTTTATCGTATACCTCTTGATTGATGCTCTCCAAACTGATAAATTTGAATTTAAACCATACCTATCTGTCAACTTGTGACTCTGCTTTTAATGTTATCTAAAAAGTCAAGTCACTGCGATTAAAATGGTTCATAGTGCATTCAAATTGGGATTCACAATTAAAAATGGCAAACCCTATTTATAAGAGGTTTTTCTTAACGACAATTCGAACAGTTTTCAAACAGTCTTTGTAGGCTGTGGAGCGTTCGTAAATTTGTGTTTGATTAAAACAAAAATGCCACCACCAGGTTGGGGAAGACCATCGGAATACCGCCATCATCATCACCATCATCATGGACGGCCATTTGTCGAAGTTGACTTTGTAGCTCCATGTCCACCACCAAGGCCAGCTATTTCAATTGAACTCTTTGGAGGAGGCAGACCACGTCCACCACCACCACCACCACAACCCACAATAATTGTCGTCAACAATCAACCCCAACCACCTCCATCGTACAGATGGTAGAATTGAGTGTTAAGTGAATTCAAAGTTCCTTCTTGAAATTTGCAAATAAAACACAAATTTAAATTATGTGAGTTTTTAAATTTTTTTAATATTCGTTGTGTGTACATCAGCGTGTCTACATAGGAGCCACCATACATTTCCACAACTTAGTTGGTTGTTTTACTCGATTAATAAGTTTCCGATATAATTAAGAGGATGACTCAATGATTGAAATGATTAATCGAATTTTTCAATGTACATACTTCTAAAACCGACTGATTTTCAAATTTCAACCATAATGAACGCGAAGATCGATTGATTGAGTGTCTATATTCTTCTTGTTACGAAAGGGTTGGTTGCTCATGCGACTAAAATGGGCTCATATGAGAGTTTGCTCAGTTGCAGATACCGTATCATACTTCATATATGCTTTTTTTAAGGCGTGAGGTTTTCAATCTGGCAATACTTTTTTCGGAGTTGGTCTTTTTGACAGCTGTCACTTGGTTTATGTTCAATTTGGTTTGCAATTTCATAATGAATTGACTTACTCCTGAACAACATCTGCAAATCTGCAAAGCGCTGTATCCAATATTCGGTTGACAGGAGTTTATTTAAGCCAGCCGCGGCGGCCTCTTGCCCGAAATCATTTTTAAAACATAATGGTAGACCCTAATCTTTATAATAGAGCTAAATTCTTGGCTATAACATTAAATTATATGAGTTTTATTTCTTCTTGGAAACCACACGTCTAAAAACACCCTTTATTATAAATGTGAAAGCTATAGTGTTTGTTTGTAAGGCTTTCATGCCTAAAACACTAAACTGATTTAAAAAATTCTTTTACTTATAAAAAGCTCAATTATCTGTGAGTAACATAGGCTATACTTTGTTTTAATCTCAATAAAAGATCACTACGAAAAGTAAAATATTGTAACCCAAGGCATCAAAAATTGTTTTTAAAAAGTAATATTTTGACGTGTTAAAGCAGGAGTTTAATCCTCTTTACACATTTCATTCAAACTTCAATTGAGGATATAAAGTGCTCAGAACTTGCAGCCAGGCAATATATATTCACTACACAACTAAACATCGTTTTAATGATAACTTTCTTCATTCAACGAACCCCGCCTCGACTTCTTAAGGTGGTACAGATACGAGTTGTCCAATTTTCAATGGATCTCCCACATAGATCCGCAGCCATCCAGGATCCAGCTGAATCTGCGTGATGGATTTTGTAATATTTACATTTAGGGCATCGGACTTTAAAAAAACCCACAAGAAAAAGTCTAGCTGGGTACAATCGCATGATCCTGGTGGCCTGGAAAAAGTACGTACCAATGATTGGTTCGGTCGAAAACACACACTAAACGTTATCTTCTTGAGGATTCATTGTTACCTGCTCAACCTTGCATACGATGCTCATCGTCGGTAAAGATGATACTTTTCGGCCAAAATATTTGGCTTCTGAGAACGAAACGTTCGGAAGTCCAGTCTACGAACAAACGGCGCTGTTTATGGCCATGCATTTTGAGCTCCTGGAATAAGTTGTATCTTGTACAAGTGTAGGTCTAAACGAAAAATTCGCCAAGTTAAAGTTTGCGAAAGGCCGAGTTTTTATGCACGGCGAGGAATCGACTGCTTTGTTAATGTTCTCTTCCGATCTTGTGTTTCTTTGATGTACGAACATTGCTTTGGCTGACTGATTACCGAACCGGTGTGGCTAGGAAACTGATTTTGAAGGGCCTCCACGTCGCGTCGTCGCGTCGGTCGTGCAGTTCAATTGTGTTACTTGCCAACTTGCCATTGTTATTCTGCATCAGTAACTGAATAGTAAACAACAGATTTGACAGATGTCACCAAAACAACATGGCCTCCAAAATCTACATGTACCAATTGAAAAGCCATTTATTCTGGTGTCTTGTCTCTTGCGGCAGAACATTCCGTGATAAGATAACAGCTTTGCTGGCTATTGCACTGCACCACCTTGTGTTACATATACAATTTTTGTTGTTTGGTCTGTGAACTGATTCTAAGATTACTTTTAATAGACAGTAATGTCAAGTCTTATTTTTCAGGAAGTCACTTCCAAATGCAACAGCAAATCATATCGACTTAAAATAAAGAGCACGACTGGGTCGGACGAACTTGCTCTCCTCTAATGTGTGAAAGTGATCTTGGAGTTTGAGATTTTGAAAAAAAGCTTTGAAAAAATTATGAAATTTTATTGATTACTTAAAAATCACTAGTTAAAACGTTTTTTGAAAAAAATTAAAAAAAAAAAATTAAGTAGGCCTCATGATTTTGTTTATTGTTAAGAATTTTTTTTTCAAAATCGTTCGACTAGTTTTTCCGAAAAACAGTTTTTTTTGAAAAACTTTTCTAAAATGCATTCCAAATTTTTTTTGAGTATGCCAACTTCTAGCAATTCGTAGTTTTTATTAGAAAAATAAAAGTTTAAAAAAATAGAACAAACCGTTTTTGGAACTAGAAAAAACTTTTTTTGAAAAATTTAAGAATTTATGTTATTTCGTCCATAAAAAAAGCTTCTATATAAAAAATTTCATCAAAACCCGTCAAGTGGTTTACGAGAAAATTTGATTTAAGAAAACTGGTCCTATGAGGTACCGTTATAAAACTTTTCCTGAAAAATCTATTCCAACCAAAACATAAAGTTTGCACAGAAAACATTATTCGAAAAGTTGTATCAAAATCGTGTTAGCCGTTTTTGTGAAAAATCAATTATCCCCTAAAAATCGTAGGGCAGGTACCGTTAGTTTTAGAGCTAGAATGGTAATTCCAAAAGCCCCTCTGTAGGACGTCATAATAGTACTGTGTACCAAGTTTGAAGCAAATCGGTACAGCCGTTTAGGCTGGTAGGTGCCGATACAAACAGACAGACAGATGGACAGAATTGTCGGACCCACTTTTGTAGGCTTCTCTTTCGTAGCAATGTTATGTGTGATTGTCAAAAAAAAAAAATTACAGAATGCACAGCTTGCCTTCGCAAGTAAAAAGCAAAATTCTTTTTGCCCAAAAGTAGGCAATTTGTTTTGTATTCTTACCCATCTCTCTCATAACTATTTGCAAAATTTTTAACAAAGGAATTTTAAAATGTTTAAGTTAACTTCATTTAGGAACCTCTTCTAATGATATTAATTAATCCCGTATGGAGCGGAGCCCCTCTGCTTAGCACTGCTTAGCAGTGATTTATTGCAGATGGCCAGGTAGGTATATGTGGAAATACATCTGCATCCTGCATAAGGAATTCTGCAGATATTTTCTATTCTTTGTTATTCCCTTCTAACTATATATGCCTCCATGTTGCGAGTTTCCATCATGCACAGAAACGTGACTACCAACTTGCCTTTGTTTGGTTGCACCAACATACGTGACTAGTTCACCACCACACCATGCATATGGTTGAGGAGGACCAAACAAAAGTACTTTTTCCCATAGGATTAATATTTGCCATTGGATACTCGGAATAATAAAAAAAAGGAAGCAGTGTTTTTTTTTATTTGGATTTCAATTCCACATTTTGCCATGCCAATTTATACTGTAATTCCGACTGACACAATCATTGTTACACCCAATTGGAATAAAAAAAAGGAAGGCAGAATTTGTTCATTGACTGATAAAAGTAACCACTGCTTCCCTAAACTCACTATATTCAATTCAACACTATTTATATTTATTTGCCTCCTAATTTAAAATAAATTTAAATAATGGGTGATTCATCGTGAGGTTTGATTTGCAATAGGTTTTTTTTTTTTGACAGATCACGCTGACTCCTGTCAAAGTGCTTTATTTTTTCAGTATCATCTTATCATGGAACGACTTATACCACAACAGCGTCTCTATTTTCAGTGAATGAGCTATGGAAAAATGTTTGATAAAGTCCATTTCTGGCTCAGTGATCATATTTGGGATCAACCCGAAAGAGTACCCAGAGCTACCATTACAACTAAAAGGTTTTCCAATAAGAGGTGTTACTTTTATATTCAAAGAAAAAATGGCATTTTTTGAGATAAATGATCGGATGTTTACTTCAACGTAAAGAGGAAAGTATGCTTTTAATGATGGAAAACAATATCAGCAAAATGACGGCCACAGCTGCTTAGCTTATACAACAATATCCTTTTCATAAAATTTTGGATCACCAACACCAAATCGCAAATTCGCTGCTGTATGCCCTCAATAGCTTCACGAATTCCATCTTTGAGGTCTTGAATCGACGCCGGGCTGTTGGCGTAGACCTTATCTTTCACGTGGCCACAAAGAAAGAAGTCGCAAGGTATTAAATCACAAGTTCTCGGTGGCCAATTGTGATCACTTCTTCGAGAAATATCACAGTCAGGAAACTTTTCCCGTAAAAGATCGATGGTTTCGTTGCTTGTGTAGCTCCGTCTTGTTGAAAGTAAACATTTTCCAGATCAATACCATCCAATTCCGGCCATAACAAATTATTAATCATCTCTCGATAGCGCAATCCATTCACCGTAGCTGTTGCTCCAGCCTTAGTTTCGAAAAAGTAAGGTCCAATGACTCCGCGGGCCATAAGCCGCATCAAACAGTTACTCGTTGAGGATGGAGAGGCTTTTCAACAATAAATCTTTTGGTTTCCAAGCACCAGATTTGACAATTTTACTTGATGACGGACGTAGCCACCGAGGTGGAAATGGGCCTCATCAGTCAAGATGATTTTTTGATGAAATTCCGGATCATTTTCATGCATTTCAAGGACCCAATTAGCAAAGACACGACGTTGTTCACGGCCGGCTTAAGTTCTTGTGCTAACTGAACTTTATAAGCCTTAAGAGTTAAGAGTTAAGTCTTTATGCAAAATACGGTGTAATTCCCAATTCCAAAGAACTACGAGGAATGGGCAAACCTGATGGGTTTTCTTTAAAACTTTGGGCTACAGCAGCAATATTCTCAGCTGTCCTTGACTGACGTGCATAGTTTTTATTCTTCACATCGCTAAACAGCTCAAATGTTTCCACCAATTTCTGAATCGTGGTCCGACAAGGTGCTTCACGACGACCAAAAAATGTTTTAGTTTTACGAACCGTCCGTCGTTGACGAACTTTCACCATTTTTATAGTGAATTTTAATAATTTCCATGTGTTCTTGAAGCGTGTGTCGTTAGATTTTTATCAATGGCGTAGTTTCTATTTGTTAAATGTCAAAAAATTACAGCTTCAAAAGTGACAACCACCGAAATAGCCGGCTATTCACAATAACAGGTTTATGGGCAAGTGGAATCATTGGTCCATATTTTTTCAAAAATGAGGCAAATCAAAATGTTACCATCAATGGTAAACGTTATCGCGCTATACTAACACCGGAGACCGGACTACGGTGCTTCCTGAAATTCAAGCCCATGGTCACAGTGAGCTCTGGTTTCAACAAGACGGCAGGCGCTACGAGCCATACATCGCGTGAAACAATGGACTTGTTGAGCACTTAATTTCAAGTTTTGTTACGTTTAATTGGCCGCCTAGATCTTGCGGTATCAAACCTTTGGACTATTTTCTCGGGGGATATGTAAAGTCTCAGGTCTTCAGGAATAACAGCCTAAGCATAATGGTGTAGCTGTATAGAAGTAGTACGTAGCACTATCAAAGTTTAATGTACGTAATTCGTACTGCACGTCGACAATGTGAAGTAGCAAGCTACATCACAGAGAGTAGCTGAAGTACAAGTCGACTCGACTCCAACTTCATAAACGTGCTGCACTGCAAAAGAACAACAAATAAAATGGCAGACACGTTTTTTGTTTGAGTTCAGTGACATCATTGTATTCGTTTATGCTGCTCAGCGAGCTACCTTTTTTGACATTAACTTTAACTGGCTGCGCACAATGGTTTAGATGCAGCAGTAGCACGCAGCAATGTCAAAGTAAATATGCTTAAAAAAAGTAGCTCACAAAGCAGCATACACGAATACAATGTGCAGCACTGAACTCAAACAAAGATCATGTCTGCCATTTTGGTTTGTTGTTCTTTTGCAGTGCCGCACGTTTGTGAAGTTGGAGTTGAGTCGACTTGTACTTCAGCTACACTCTATGCTGCAGCTGCTACTTCACATTGTAGCCGTGCAATACAATTTACGTACGCATTTAACTTTGACATTGCTACGTGCTACTGCTGCTACTACACCATTGTGCGCAGCCAGTTACATTGCTACGTACTACTGCTGCAGTTGCACCATTGTGCTTAGGCAGTAAGTCAGCTACGATTGGCGGTTGACGCTTTGGAAGCCAACATTACTCGTGTTATTCGGGAGAATTTTAAGTCCATTTTCAAATGTATGTGTTTTATTTTACATTATAAATCAAACCTCACGATGAATCACCCGTTACATATTGTGATGGCAAAAGCTCAGCTCATGACCAAATTGTATAAATGTTTACCCTCGAACTTAATAATAAAAGCGCGAGTAGTTATAAGATACTTTATGTGTATTTGACAACACGCTCGCTATAGCGCTAGTGTTTACTCGAGTCGAAAATGTTTTCGTTTTCGATGCTCGCTCCTTCCACAATATTTGTATCTGATTCTGATGGAGAAAATGGTGGGACGGCTCGGCACCGCTGCGCGGGCGGCACTAAATCCCCACTTAATAAAAGTGACAACACATGGTGCTGGTGCATGATGGTTGGTAATTTTATATTCCTCATCCCATCCTCAGCGGAAAATTTGATGCAGCAGGAGTAGCAATTTGTATAGTGTTTTTGAATGTTTATCAAATGCCAACTAAACAGGAGTGAACTTCAGCTATCGTCGAAATTGTGTTTACAATGTTGTTCCATGTTTGTAGTGGGTATCCTACGCACTCTCATGGGGTAGATCTTGCAGTCTATGACATGGTGCGTGTTCTGGCACTAATTGGTGGATTTTTTGAAGGATTAATTCATTGCCTTGTTAAAGAGTTAGAAAAGGGGGATAGGTACTGAATTATTTTGATTTACAGAAAAGTCTTTTCATGGGATGGTAATGGCTGGGTGAAAGAATTATTATTCAGTTTAGACCTATCTTTATAGGTTGGAAATATAATGTCTTGTTTGGTTAAGATCTTCTGAATTTATTAGGAAATGAGCTCTTCAATTTTTAGAATAATGAGTGTTTTTATACCCTTCCACATTCCAGGTGAACGAAAAAAAGTTTTATGATGACACACGTTCTATGCCTTTGGAGGTGTTCAAGTATTATGCCAGCTGAATTATGCTTATTACGATTGCTCCCGATTATTTTTCCTGTCTTAAAAATTTGTCTTCCAACAAGATGAAATTTGGATGCACATTTCCTTTAATAACGAATAATGGTTTTTCCAAGAGAATAATGTAAAAAAAATTCTTGAAAACAGGAACCATCAGATAGTACACAGAGGGCGGACTCAACATAAATGGTTGTTCAATTGGATGGCACGAATTGATTTTGACAGCTTGTGGTGGCCGTGGCCATGTTGGTTTGGGTGCCAACTGTCAAATCTGTTGTTTATTATTTAATAACTGATGTAAAATCATCATGGAAAATAACATTATTGAATAGGACGTACAATTTATAAAACTTTATTATCAAATTGAGCGCTCATAAGTGCGATGCCGTGGCTCTTCGCAGTTGACTCTTCAATGATTGGTAGCCAAATTTAAGACCTAAGATTCAAACTGACCCAGGAGGTCAAGTTCATGGCTAAAGAAAACGCCGATTGTTTACTGAATAGGCTTCGAAGCTTTTGGAAGATTATGGCCGGAAAATCATCTTTGACGAGGTGCATTTTTAGATGATACTAACCCACACGAGTATAATCAAGGTGACAATGCATCCTCAAAATTTATCGTTTGGTGTGGTTTTTGAGCAGCGGCATCATCGGACCGCATTTTTCGACAACGACGTTGGGGGCGCGCTCACCGTCAATGGCGGACACTGCAATTTGCAAAACGATGAAAAGCAAATTCTGATGTGGAAGAACTTGAACCATAATAGCCTAGATGCACCGGATCTAGGGATTTGTTCTAGGGTGGCAAAAGTGGAATTTGGCGCCGTCTTTCATTTCATCATTTCATTACCATTTTAGAAATTTGAGATTATGAAAACATTTTTTTTTTTTGCTTTTCACTCTCTTTCTTCTTTCTTCATCTTCATTGCTTTTGCACCCCAAAAAGGTGACAAACGGGCTTTTCTTTCTTCATCTTCATTGATCATTGGTTTTCCCATTCGTTTTCGACAACCATAAAGGCTGATGCCCGGGGCAAGTGCCCCCGTGCCCCCTCCCCCTCAGTTCCGACGCTGCCTAAATGATATGTGGTTCTACCAGGGCCGTGCTACGAGTCACAGAGCGAACGCAACGACTGACATCTTTCATTTGATTGAAAGATTTGAAGGTAAGGTTATCTTCAAAGTGATGTGGTTTGATTTGAACCCGCTTTACTTTCTATTGTGGGTGTTCCTGAAAACGCAGGTCCAAGCGAATAAACTACAATCGACTTCTACCTTCAAGGTAAACGTAACACAAGACGTCGTTCAAAGACCATTTGATCCGTCCAGGCAGGCATTTAAACTTTAACTCGTTATGAAGTCTAGGCTAGGCGGCAACCATATTGTTTCATCTCTCCCTAGCATTTGATATTGTGTCATTAAGCTTCCTCTGTTGAGGACCAATCCAGCCTCACTTTCTCTGCGTTATGTCTACTCCACTTTTGCTTGTCCAGTCCTTAGCCACAGTTCGCAATATTTATTCCCCCAGTTTCAACTGGATGTCACCCGTGGGATTTTCTTAAGATAATTATCACCTAAGTCGCAATTCAATACGTATACCACCAAAAATTCTTTCCTATCTCTCTTTTTCTTCGCTCCTTCCTTGCACATGTTTATTCATTGTGAGAGTATGCATGACCCCCTCAGTGCGAGCAGGTAGATTATGAAAAAACATAAGCGAGAGCTACAGTACGTTTGCAACGAACTGTTGGATACCCTATTTTCCACTTTTTATGAGTATGCGTTCGCTAGCACAACAAAATAAGGCGTGTGCCACACCCAAATTTGAACTCAGTGACACTCAATTTTAAGCTTGCAGATCGATTTGAACAACACAAGACAAAACTTAAGTTTTTAAAAACTAGATTTTGAATGGAAATAGTAATTATGGGTGTATTTAACAATTGTTGCACCACACTCTGCTACGTAACCAAGGAATACAAACTAAATTGTTCAACTTATTACTTCAAAACTGCGACCGGATAGTTAATTTACCAAATTTATTTCATTTCGTTAAATACTAAAAAAATTAATTCATATTACGACTATTGACGGAAACACCCCTTAAAAGTGGGCGGGTCTTTATATTAAAAAAAAAAAAATTTAAAGCACTTACTTAGGTTTGATCGTTGCTTAATTTGTAGGCATATGTGTAAGACTGGAGCTGAATCGAGTAGTTTTTTTAGGATCTTACCTGAATAAAGGTATTTTTCGCCCGTAAAAGTGAGCGTTTTGAAAAAATGTACACAAAAAAAAATTAAAAAATAAATTTTGCGTTTAATAATATTTTATATAACGAACGAAAAAAATGGTTAAAGTTGAATATTGGTAGGTACATTAAATTTTTAAAACTACGTTTTTAGTTCTTACATGAAAAGTGGGCGTAAGCCACGCCCAAATTCAATTTTTCTGATTTCATACACAAGATGTTCAAGTAGTACCCACAAAATTTTATGTTTTTCGCTCTAATATAAGCCTTGTTATTTTATAAAAAAAAAATGAAAAGTGGTTGTGGGCCAAATAGAAGTTGAACAAAAATGGCGATTGTGAGCGTGTTTGTGGGCGGATTTCAGCGGTTCAAGAATTTAGTCTTACTCTTCAAAGATTATATACATATACTAAATTTCAGCTTTCAAACTCACTCATTGCTACCTCTAGAGAGTATAAACGCACGAATGGACGGGTGGACGGACATGGTTAAATCGACTAGGCTTTTTATTTTGAGTCAGAATATATACTGTTCTATACCTCCACACCAAATACAATAAATCCATTCTATAGAATAGGGTATACAAAAATATTTCTACATCCGAACCTAACACAATTTAAAATCATTTTGCAAGTCACTGTTAAAAACTTTTACAATTTTCAATCTTTTTTTTAAATGTTAATCTAGATTTGTAGAAACAATGATAAGCTTTGTTTATAGTCTCGAGGAATCACCTTGAATATTCACCGGCACGTACTGTTAGGTGTTAGTGTTACGCCTCAAAAACAAAACATGACTAATACTAAAAAGCTTTAAAATTATCCGAATACGCTAGTAAAGATAGTAAAGCTCGAAGTCAATCAATGAATCAGTTCGTTTTTGGCAGATAAACGATTTTGCTTAAATAGCAAGAATTTCGTTTGATTTGATTTAGTTAAGAACAAGCGTTTGCTTTCAACATTCAACATTTGAAGAAGAATTTTAAGCCCAACAGACATTTAGTTAAAAATGGCACCACACGGACATTGCGGCGATGGGCCTTGCAGATGCCCACCAGGAACCCATGGGCACCATCATGGTCCACCTCATCATGGACCTGGACAGCACGTCATAGTTCATCATGGTCCAAGTCATCACGGCCCGGGACATCATGGCCCAGTACATCATAGTCCTGTCCATGTTCATCATCACGAGCCACCACATCATCATCACGGTCCTCCACATCACGACCCTCATCATCACCATCACGGGCCTCCACACCATGATCACGGGCCTCCACACCACGACCACGGACATCACCACCATCATGGCCCACCAGCACCAGGAGTTGTTGTCATTACTCCAAGGTGGTGAACGCAGACAAAATATTTATCAAACAAAAAAAAAAATCTGAGAAGTAATATAAATTAATTTTTTTTATAATTTTTTTACTAAAATAGTTCTAAGAAAAAAAAAAAAAAAACAATAAATAAAAAGTTTAAATTGATAAAAAATTGAATTTGTGTTAATTTGTTTTGAGTTGTTGTTGAAAGATATTGATAGACTCTCGTGTCAGATTGATGATATAAAATTTGAGGCCAAAAAGTGAGCCAGCTATTATTGTGACAGGGTGTCAGCTCTATTACCTTTCTGATATGGGTATTGTTGTTTGACAATTACGATTCCGTAATAATGGAGAAACTTTCTATACGTGTCTTTTATAAGTAAAATCCTGCTTTGACAGAACGTTCTTTATTGTCTATAGTGTTGTAACTATAGAGGGCGCTAGTAAGATTTTTATGAACTCCAAATGTTACTTCTGGTAATTATACAGGTCGGGTGAGGTCGATGGTAGGGACATTGTTAGGCACAGGAGTCAGTCAACTTTTTTGTGCGGTTCATTTGACGAATAGTCCTGTAAATTGGTGACTTGTGTGCGTTCAAAATTTTGTGCTCAATAAAATATTCGACTAGTTAGTGATGAGCAGTGCTACCACTTCAGGAAAAAAAAATCGAAGCAGATTTGAAGAAAAATCGAAGTAGATTTCAAAATTAAACTTTTTTATAAAAATCTACATCTAGGGTGGGCTATTTAGTGGTTTATTTTTAAATCGTAGGTTATTTTGACATTGATAGCTGTTTCCCGCTCGAAATCTTGAAAGATAGTCAGTATCATACCTCCCCGGAACGAAATAAGTGGCTTTATGCTTGAACATCTTTGGAAAATATTGAAAACTAATTTCCAAAGTGAATGCTGTGTAAGTTCGTTGGGGCTAAGAGCAGCTTGAATTGGACAACGATTTTCGGCGAAAAATCAACTTTTCTGATGAGGCGCATACTCATCTCGCCGACTACGCTAACAAACAAAATTTCTCTGGAAGGAAAAGTCGCCCGTTGTTGTCGAGAAGCCAATGCATCCACAAAGTGTGACAGTTTGGTGCGGATTGTGAAGTGATGGGTTCATCGTTCTTTAGACCATTTTTGTTCGAAAATGAGACTGGGAACAACGTTTGGGTCAACGGTGGGTGTTACAGAGCAATGTGAAGACATGGATTTGGACGACCTCTGCTTCATGCACGTTAACGCGCTATGAAACACAGCCTATTCTACAATCGATCTTTTGCTCACTAAATTCCAAAAACGTGTTATCGATTGGCCGCCTCGGAGCTGCGATTTGACTACTTTGGACTTTTTTGTGGGAAACCGTGACTGACCGACGTTATGCCAACAATCCGGAAGCGATTATATCACTTAAGGCCAATATTTCCCAAGAAATCCGTGAGCTACAGCCCAAAAAAAAACTTGGGTTTGGACACCCTCTAAATTATTAATTTTTTTAAATAGCCTTAATTCAATCAAACGAAAACCAAACTAAAAAACTTCTTATATAGATTATATTGTTTCATAACACTTTTGAATTTAATTTAACAAAAAAAAAATTATTTTCATCTTCATTTCTACATGTGTAGTATGTAAAACAAAAATTGGAGTGAAATGGAAAAAAAGGGAGTAGATTTCGCCCTTTTCTGTAAAATTGAAGTAGGTTGAAACAGATATTTTTAAAATGAAGCAGATTTCAGTATTTTGGTGATGGTGCGAAGTAGGAAGTAGATTTTAAATTTTGTTGATAAAAAGAAGCAGATCTACTTCAATTGAAGTAAAGTGTTAGCGCTGGTGATGAGCCGATTAAAATTAAGGACACGGAATCAACCGGGGTCATCAACAAAGACGGCTTAAATTGCGTTCAAAACTCTGATTTGCATGTTAACAATCTTTAGATTTCGAATAGAACCGTGTTTTAAGAGGAAAGCTTTCAGAGAGACAATTTTATGTTTTAAACAAAGAATCCGCATCATCAGACAATATTTTGTTCAGGCTTAACAATAAAATCAGGCCCAAAAATAGCGGTACCTACCCTACTATCGTAAAGAAGAAGTTTTATTTCTCGAAACCGGCTCCAAAGATTTTGATAAAACTTTCAGAATTTTCTCATACAGAACCGGTGTTTTAAAATCAGGTTTTCTCGTAAGTTACTCAACCGATTTCAATAAAATTTCCGACACAGAAAGCGAAAGTGTAGTGATGTTGGACTGCCATTCCGAACATACTCGTACTGCACTTAAGTTTTTTTCCGAGGTATTGTCTCTGTGACAAATCCTTAAAGAGCAAGTCTTGTCGTGGGAAAGTGATCGCAGCTAGCCGTTCAGATCCAGAGGAATATCAACACACATGACTTGTTGAGGTTTTATAAGTTTCAGGCGTCAGGACCCGACCCACTTGAAGGTTTTTACAGGGATATTATTTATTTATTTTACCGTGTAGGCTGTGAATCGAGGTAATTAAAGCAAACATGGGAACAGGGTTTATTGACCCTTTTTACTTGCGATTATAGGTACTATAAGGCAAGTTATAGATTCGTGCAGAAAAAAAAAATTTGAGATAACAATCACACATGACATTACGATGATAGCGAAGACGAAAAAAGATGGTCTAAAAATTCTGTCCGTCTGTATGTCTGTCTGTCTGTCTGCCTGTCTGTCTGTATGTATAGAGACCTACAGCCCAGACGGGTGGGTCGAATTGCTTGAAACTTGGTATATAGACTTTTTTAGGTATTGCACAGAGGGGGAATTGAAATTTTTTTTAGCTCAAAAAATAACGGTACCTGCCATACAACCGTTATTTTAAAGCTTATTTTTCTCAAAAACGGCTCTAACGATTTTTATTTAAAAAAATCAGTGTTGCTTTTTAGGTACGACCAATCATATGGCTGAAAAAAAAGTTTTAAAAAATGGCTAATAACGGTACTTTCCATAGGACAGTTTTTTTTTGCTTTCGACTATCTCGAAAACGACTCAACCAATTCTTTCGAAATTTCACACACATATAGCTGTGGATAGCTCAATTTGTATTGCATACCAATATTTTTGAAAAATATTTTTTTGTATTTTAAAAGCATTTTAAAAAAAAAAATTAAAAATTAATATTTTAAAAACCGCTTATTAAATTTTTTTCTAAAAATTTTAAATAAATGTATTTGCTGAATACCTATGAGCTGGCGTTTTTGAATTTTTTTTGAAATTTTTTTTCAAAAAAACTTTTTTTCTCAAAAACAGCTCCACAGATTTTAATAAATTTATTCTCATAAATTAGAAATAAAATGGCGTACTTTTTTTTCAGCTCAAATTAGTTTAAGTATTTATTTAAGAATTTTGAAAATTTTATTTTTATCAAAATCTCATGCCCCTAAACCACTGTCACTCATTAGAACAAGTTCGTGCGACCCAATCGTGCATTTTATTTATTTTTGCTCTAGGTCCAAAAATAACGGCACCTGCCATACAATCTTGAAGACAAAAATTGATTTTCTCAAAAACGGCTCTAACGGTTTTGATAAAACTTTCAGAATGCTATTTTTGCAAGACAATCTATTTTTTGGTTCGAAATTTTTTTTCAAAATTTGTCTAATAACGGTATTTTCAAATCAAATTTTCTCGTAAACTATACATTCGATTTCAATAAAATTTTGGCCACAGGAAATCATTCATAATTTTATTGCTATGGCATTTCAAAATTTTCAAAAACTTTTTTTTTTGATTTTTTATAATTTTTTCAAAAAAATTGTTGGTTTTCGAAATATGTTGGAAACGGGTACATTGATTTTTTTTTAAATTATTTTTCAAATGTAAACTACAGATTGCCATATATTTGCATACTCAAATAAATTTCAAAATATTTTTTGAAAAAGTTTTTCAAAAATAACCTTTTAAAAAAAAAACTGGTCGAACGATTTTCAATATTTTTTATTTTCCTAGATTGACGTATAGCTTTGAAATAATTTTATTGCATACTTAGTTTTTCCGAGAAAACTCTTAAACTAATAAATTTAAAAAATAAAAGAAGTTCGTGCGACCCAGTCGTGCATTTTATTTTAAGAAGAAACGCTAATTTAATAAAAATATGTTTTGCGTTAAATAGTATTAGATAGTATGTTTTTTCAGTCTGACGGCATATCAAGAATTTTTTCAAGGATCTTCTATGTAAATCACAACGAGTTTGGTACGGGTTTTTGATCGCTACCCATCTCAACTGAACTGAACACAGTTACCTGGGTGTTCCCATCCCTGTACTGAATTTTCGCTAAGAGGTGCTACTGAAACGCTTAAGGTAGAGATAGAGAGGTGATAGCGCATGTCTAGTGACAAAACAAAATTGGCCAAATCCGAAAAATAAATTCTTTAAGACTTTTTGATACCTCCAGTGTACACAGCACAATGTTAAGTTAGGTTAAGTGGGGTGATGGTACGGCAAGCCGAACCTTCTCACTCGGGTCTCGTTGGATCCCTTGTGCTCCCCGGGTTGGGTGTGATGATGAGGAAGAGGGGTTAAGGATTGACGGGGAGTGGGTGGGTTAAGTGGTGGGGGCCTCCCTGAACCAACCGGAGTTCTGAATGAATCTCAGGATGTTTCTTGGTAGCATGTTAGAGACATTGACCAACTCGTTGAAAAAGTATTCACCGAGGTTAACTTTCCTAGTTCGGGCTAAGCTGGGGCATTCACAGAGGAAGTGAAAAGAGTCGTCTTCTGGCTCCGTCCTATAGCATCCCCTACATATGTAAGTCAGATATGCTGATGCCCATTCTGCTCATGTGGGTTCCCATCGTGTTGTGACCCGTCAGTATACCAACCAGGAGAGACAATTGAGGCCTGCTTAGCATGAGTAGGGATTCAGTTTACTTCTTTGAAATTTCTGGCCATAGATTCCTTGATACCCGACAAGTGTCGACTGATGACATGCACACTGTTGCATGGGCAGACATTTCGCGAGAATGGGTTCATATGACCCATGTAGGAAAGAAGAAGAAGAAGACACAATTTGTTCGTTTTTTTTTTTACTCGGCAATATCTACAAAAGCTCTGTCTGGGAGATATCTTCTTCAACCACATTAACGAACTGATGGATACTGAGACTGACATTTACAATAGGCATTGTGGTATCAAAAGGTACAAGGGTAGGCAGATCCTTCGGGGTCCCTCTACCCCACATAGGAATTATACACCCTCCTTTGGACGGATACGGTTTTTTTTTTTTTTTTTTGAAAACGACATACAGTCTAGTGTGCTACGACAGCAAGGAACCCACCGCTCGACGAGCTAGGCCATGCGGAAGATAAAATGCCACGCTTTCGTAGTCTGGACTTCTTCTTCCGGCAAGGAGCACCTCACCCAAAAAATATAAGTTATGTATTGTAAGACCTGCTCTTAGATTCGGGGAATTCCAAAAAAATAAGCTATGTTTTTCTTTCAAAATTTTATATTTATTTGAGAAAAGGTTAAAAATAAATAAATAGGAACATATTATTCTAGACTTAAATTTCACTAAAAGATTTCGGTTTGAAGCTTGGATAATGTTTAAAAACACCAACTTATCACAGTTAATGGTGATGGTGGTGCCCATGATGATGATGATGGTGATGCGAGAATCCATGATGGTGATGGTGTCCATGGTGGTGGTGAGGCCCATGATGGTGATGTGGTCCATGATGGTGGTGGTGTAGTGGTCCATGGTGGTGGTGTAGCGGTCCGTGGTGGTGGTGTAGCGGCCCATGATAATAGTGTGGGCGTCTATGGTGACAAGATATCGAACCCATTTTATTTATATCGTATATTAGTTTTTTTCGTTTAAACTTTTCCCAATTGACGAATGTTTATTGACTGAATGAAGATTAATTTTGTCAGCTATATTTAAGGAACTCTTGAATACTTATTGATAGGAAAAGCTCTTTGAGATAATTTCAATATAAATCGTCAAAACAAATGCGAATGACGCATGTTTTGTTTTTATTAACTTTTATACATTCTACGCCGCAATTTTTGAGACCTCAACATTTCTTATCGATTTGAAATATAACTGCGTTTTGATTAGGTACTTAGCTAATTTTATCGGATCGATTATTATCAGTGACGTGGGTTGAAAGGTAATGATTCACTCGTGATAAAAAAGATATTAATAGCGAAAGTAAATATTTTTGGGAAATACATCGTACATAGACGATATTTTGATGAATCATTAGAATGCTGAGGTGATGACTGTTGGTGTTGGCAGTATTATTTCAAAGCTTTTTAAAATTTTAAGGAATCGCTATGCCTTGGAATGAATATTTTAATTTTCCAAATTCGGAGTGTTACGGTCCCAAAATTTATTATTAGCGATCATTAATCGACACGACATATCAAAGCGATGTCAAAGTCTAAAACCGTTCACTGTTGAACTCTGCGTCCGATGCGAGTTGCGACTCTTAGACTGAATGATATGAAAAGAGCTATGTGTTGATTCGTCGACAATAATTTTGGAAAATAGGTCCCCACGCCGAAGTTCTAGGTTCTCTTCCCAGGTACTGCCTCTTGAGAGGAAGTGACAAATCCTCCAAAACTATAAACCATGTCATGGAAAGTGGTTTTCTGTTAGCCATTCGGATTCGTCGGTACATTGTAAATCCCTTCCATTTCTGCGGAATATCAACGCACACACAGGAATGGTTCAGAGTCTAAGTCACAGGTGTTGTGCCTGGTATTTTTTTTTTATTCATGAACAGTAAGGATCTATCCCCAATTTTGATACCATTTACCGAGGTTTTGAGAAAGTTGCGGAAGAGGTCGTCGAAGATACCATGAATATTATCCTAGCCGGCCGACGACTTCTTATTTTCAAACACGCTATCTGACTCGGAAGCTCCACATGTAAGATGAATTTCGGCTGATGAAAGAATGTTGGAAGTTGTAAAAACTGCGTCAGACGCTGGGTTTTGCAATTCAATGTCGAGTTCGAGTATATGTATGTCTTTGTCTATTTGGGTTCCACCTCTCAAAATAATAGCAGTGAAGAGATCAGTCAAAGAATCACTCTTGCCCATATCACTGTTTCTTCGGGCTTAGAAGGCATCTTGATTTTAATAGCAAAGCCTTCTATCAAAGGACCAAGGAGACACTACACAAGACCCTTATCATCCCAGTCCTGCTGTATGGGATAGAGGATAGAACACTGACACAATCGGATGAATATAGGCTGGGGTGCTTTGAGAGAAAAATTCTTCAGGTGATATACAGCGGCTTTGATGGCTGGGGCATGAGGAGCGTATGGACAAATACCGACCCTGAAGTCCGACGCAGTAATGGAAGACCCCGTCTAAGGACGCTCGATCAAGTAGAGGAAGACATCAACCAACATAATGGTGTTTGCAACTGCTGGCTGAAGCTTGTGACTAACACTCTCAACTATTCCTGTGTGTGATGTGTGTGTCGATATTCTGCAGGAATACCAAGGAACTACAACTTACCTCCGAATCCTAAAGGCTAGCAGAGAAGGACTTTCCATGACATTTACCTTTGGAGTATTTGTCATTTCCTCACAAAGAGGCAGTAAGTAAGAACTTGAAGTATGTATATATTTATCCCTACCACCATGCACTAGTGCCGTGACATTTGGCCATGTAGCAGTGTGTAAGAACTTATGGCCATATTTTTAAATATGACAAAATGGCACTTTCAAAATGTGTCACGTGGCCATATTTGAACTATATGCCTGTAAGACCCAAGGTCTTTTCAATACAAAGTGCACGGCATTAGTTAGAAGGAATAGAAAGATAGGAACGCCACGGGTGGCGTTCAGTTGAAGCTGGGGAATATTGAAAAATTGCTGCCAGGGCTGGGGCTCGAACCCACAACTCGTAGGTAAACAACCAAGCACTTCATTCTCTGTACCATGCCAACCGCCACCCGTATTCCAAAATATGGTCATCTGTTTGTCAAAATATCATTTGGCCATATTTTTCTGCGACTTTTAACCATATGGTCCAATGACACTTTTCTAAAATCGTCAAAAGGCCATAAAATTCAAATTTTGCCCAAGAGAGAATCAATTTGGGATGTGAAAAAAAATTTCTTCAAGTATGTCCATAAATCTTTTCCCATATTATTGTCGAGATTACCAAGCCGATCAACTGATTTTTTAATCAAGCTTTTGTTCAATTGCTTGATTGATTGAAAAACTCTTACAACACTAGGAAGCGCACACCTTTAGATTCTAAACCAAGTGGACTCTGGAACCGCTGCAATTGATATTGCTAAAGATTTCTAGGCTAAAGCACTAGTGTGGCATGACACAAAAATCCCTTTCTATTAGATTTGTTTGTACCCACACTCGATTATGTGACATATTCAAGCTTCAAAACTCTGTATCATGATACTCTTATGTTTGAATATAAATCTTAATTTTTAATTAATCTAAAAAAATGATAACATAACCAACGATATAGATACCTTATAAAATAATCTTCTTTCTAGTTGTTTATGTGTATCCCCAATACCCCAATTATCGAATATAATTTCTGAATTGACTGATACATACTCATGCAATAAGTATCAGTCAAAACTTGTACGCAATATCTAATCTAATATTGGCTTGATTAGAAGAAGTAGATAGGAATCGAAGAACTATGGGGACTGTTTTCATAAATATATAAGCTTATCCATATCTCTGCTTTTATAATAACCACTTGGACAGCCTTATTATAAAAGTATTTAAACATAGTTGTCAGTTCTTGTTTTACGTTCAGTCAAGTACATAACGATTAGCAAAAAACCTCAAATTATTTCAAAAACTATAAAAAAAAAAAATCATGGGTGGAATTTTGTGTGCCTGTAGACCACCACATCATCACCATCACGGTCCCCCGCATCACCATCATGGACCGCCTCATCATGGACCACCGCACCATCACCATGGACCACCGCACCATCACCATGGGCCTCCACACCATCACCATGGGCCTCCCCACCATGGACATCATGGACATCATCACCACTGAACTAGAATTTTGAAACATGAAATTGGGAATTTGTTAACTATTTTTAAGTCGAGATGTTTTTAATATTTGTCTATTTAAAATTAATTATTTAATTAATTATTAAAATAAAAACTAAATAATACTTGTTTTCTGAAAATTTTCAAGACCAAAACAAAACTCGTTTGCGAGTTCACCGAATCTCGTGGAGTGTTCAACTAGGTGCCATTGTCCTCCAATGACACCTTCTATGCTGTCTGCTCAGAAAAATCAAAGACTTAGAGCGTTTCGAATCCAGCATTGGCAAAATCTGTTTTTTTCGCTAGACGTCCACCTATGACTTGTCCTCTGACAGCATCAGCATCTTGCTTTTTCGAAAACTTACATATAGCCATGGGAGTCTCCAGAAAGCTGTGCTTAGTTAAAATAGGTAATGTCGTTCCTAGATTGGCTAGTTGGAAAGGAATATCTTTATGCTTTGGCGCCAAACAGAGGTGATTGTTAAACTGTTTTGCCACCTCACTGAAAGCTGATTGAAATTCGAGAGCTATTTTGGAGTTAGTGGAGATGGAATCCAGGGATTTCAATGCTGCCTTGCCTTTCGAGAAAGTGATGACGTACTTGGAAGATATCACGTTCTCTTTGAGCCAGTTTGAAACCTTCTTTAACACCATTAACTCCTCGGAAGTTTTTGTCAAAATGTAATAGAGGTGTGGAGTAGTAGTCCATGTAACTTTGTGGGATACGGAAAGTATTCCTTGCCGTCTCTTTAAGGCGGTCGTAGTAGATTCACTGAGATTTTTAAGGACGGGGAGTTGGCAAAAGCATTAGCAGGCTATGCGCTGGCAAGTGGCAACTCTGTGATATCAAATCTTCCCACAACGTTGTGAGGCTCAGTATGTTTGAGCTGAACTGCTGTTCTTAGTAGCACAATGAGTAGAATGAGTTCTTGCATCGACCTATTTCTCCTAAGCTATGGGCTTATTATTTTGCACTACGGACTACACATCGAGGCACTTGTTTTGAACTTCTTAATATTCCAAAGAGAGGGAGAGATGGAGCTGGCTAAAGCATTTCACATTCATGTTGTGTGACTTTTTAACGAATATCTATGCCGAATAGTACGTCCGAATTCGGGCTCAAGGCATTTTTGGGAACCCAAGTGTTACAGCTGAGTCGTTTGAGCGGATGAATGAAACTGGCTAGCATTGTAAATATGGATAAAACCGAAACATTTTACCGACAAGCAATAAGTTTTAAAAGCATTAAATTCATCGTGGTTTCTAAGTCGTCCCCATTGTACAACACATAGTTTTAAGATCTGAATTTAATGTGCTTCCAAAAGACCAATGATGTGCATCTAGAAACTAAAACAAAAAGCTAAGAGTAGTTTTGTTGGCAAAGCAAATTTCAATTAGAAAAGTGGGGACAAAACCGCATATTTAGTGTTTGCTGTCAAAACTATCAAAACTAGTTTTTTTTAAGGAAAATAAATTTGTTTACAAGTTTGTTGAATCATGTATGTAGGTACCTACTTTGAGAAATATTAAAAATAAATTAATGAAAGCAGTTTGATAATTAAAAAAAAAAAAAGTTCCCAAAAAATTTGCAAGACGCATGTATGCTATATATGCGACGTCCTCAATGACTTCAATTGACAAGCTTCTCGAGCCCACCCAGAGTATAAAGTGCACTTTATCCATCTATTTGTTGCTTTGGATTAAGAAGGTGCACTTGCAATCGTCGTCAGCTTTGGTTTCAGTTTCTTATAGGTGACCGCTTAGCATTTTTGGCCACTTTTACAGTCGATTCGAATTTTTTGGATTTAAGGGGCTTCCAGATGTGATTTGTATAGTGAATTTGTGGCCGGTTTTGCCACTATGTGGTTTTGCCCCATACGAATATCTTATCTGAATTATAGGAGTTTTTTTTCCCTAAAATGTAGGTTCTTGTCAATTTTTTAAAGCTTATACTATTTACGTTCTAAAAAATAAAGTGCACGACTGGGTCGTACGAACTTGCTCTAATGTGTTACAGTGGTCTTGGGGCTTGAGATTTTAGAAAAAAAGCAATGAAAAAATCATATGAAATTTTATTATTCGTTTAAAAATCAACGTCAAATGGTTTTTTGCAGAAAATGAAGTAAGCCATTACATTGCTTTTACTTTTTTGAATTTTTAGGATTTTTTTTTTCAAAATCTTTGGAGCCGTTTTTTCAAAAAAACGTCTTTTTCTTAAACTTTTCGGAAACATATTCCAAATTTATTTTGAGTATGTCAAAATCTAGCGGTTTAAAGCTCTTATCAGAAAACGAAAATTTTAAAAATTTTGAAAAAAAGGTTTTTGAAAAAACCAAAAGTCAAAAAAAAAAAATTAACTTTTTTTTAAAAAACTCACACAACAAATTTTTTTTGAAAAATTAAAGAATTTATATTATTTTGTTTATTACAGAGCTTTTATATTAAAATTTTCATCGAAATCCGTGATGTGGTTTACGAGAAAATCTGATTTTAAAAAACCGGTCCTATGGGAGATACCGTTATAAGACTTTTCCTGAAAAATCTGTTCCAGCCAAAACATAAAGTTAACTTAAAAAATACCATTCAAAAAGTTTTATCAAAATCGTAGTAGCCGTTTTTCATTAAAAATCATATGGCAAGTACCGTTAGTTTTGGAGCTAGAATGCTAATTCCAAAAACTCCTCTGTAGGACGTCATAATAATACTATGTACAAAGTTTGAAGCAAATCGGTACAGCCGTTTAGGCTGTAGGTAACTATACAGACAGATAGACACACGGACAGACAGACAGACAGACAAACAGAATTGTCGGACCCACTTTTTTCGACTTCTCTATCATCGTAATGTCATGTTTGATTGTTAGAATTTTTTTTTACGAATGCATAACATGCCTTATAATAGTACAGTGAAAGCTCCCTTAGGCGGACAGCGACGGTCGAGGAACTTTTGTCCGTCTAAGGGAGTTGTCCGTCCAAGGGAAAAAATGAAAAACCAATCAAAAATAGTTTTGCATATAATTTAATATTATATTTGATAAAATAACAAAAATCTAAAATCAAAAAAAGATTTTATTTCAATACCAAAAAATTAAAAATAGTTTCATAAACATATAAGAAAATACATACAATATTTTTTGATAAAAAGTAACAAAAATTAAATCATTCCAATTTTACTTCGAAAATTTAACAAAAAAACAAGAATTTATTTCAAAAGTTATGCACCATTTTTTGTAACAGACCACACACACACAATTACATTGCAATTTGGTTGTTTTCTTTGTGAAGTTAGTTCATTTGTCTTTATCAATCCATACCATGTAAGAAAAGCTATGGGAAAATGTAGCTGATAAAGTTTTTGTCCGCCTAAGAGAATAGAATTTACCAAATTGTGGCTAATTAGCCTGTCCGCGTCCGGGTAAGGGAGTGTCCGCTTAAGGGATCATAAAACGTACGAAATTTAAATTCAAGATCCACGGTCGGGAGAATTTGTCCGCCCAAGGGGATTGTCCGCCTAAGGGAGGTGTCCGCAATGGGAGCTTTCACTCGCAAGTAAAAACAGTTATTGTTTTGATTATTTAACTTGTTAGAACGAATTTTAATTTTCACACGAGCAATAACGAATTCACAATAACCACAAAAATAACTAAATTTTTGACGTCTTCGTAAACTGCATTACCTTCACAGACATGATACGTCTTTCAATTTGCCACGTTTTTAAATTAAAAGTATTGTTATTTATTTATTTTTTTTTTTTCATACAAAATAGTACAAAAACGTTTTTGCCTACACTTCCCCTTTGTAATTAATAGAAAATGAGTAAGAGAATTGGGGAATAAAATGGAGCCCTGGACACATAATTTGTTTTTATTTGTGATTCCATCCAATACTACTTTTAATAAATGGTTTGAAATTAAATTTGCAATCCATTGAAGATATGAGAGTCGTCGAAACCAAAATTACGTATTTTCGATAATAAATCTTGATGTTGATGCCAAATTGACCTATTGGCCTTTTTTACTTGCGATTATAGGTACTATAAGGCAAGTTATGGATTCGTGCAGAAAAAATAAAATGCACGACTGGGTCGCACGAACTTGCTCGAATGTGTGACAGTGGTTTAAGGGCTTGAGATTTTGATAAAAATAAAATTTTCAAAATTTTTAAATAAATACTTAAACTAATTTGAGATGAAAAAAAAAGTACGCCATTTTATTTCTTGGATAAATTTGAATTTATGAGAATAAATTTATAAAAATCTGTGGAGCGGTTTTTGAGAAAAAAAGTTTTTTTTGAAAAACTTTTTGAAAAAAAAATTAAAAAAAAAAATAAAAAACGCCATTTCATAGGTATTCAGCAAATACATTTATTTAAAATTTTTAGAAAAAAATTTAATAACCAGTTTTCAAAATATTAATTTTTAATTTTTTTTTAAATGCTTTTAAAAATACAAACAAATATTTTTCAAAAATATTGGTATGCAATATAAATTGAGCTACCTACAGCTATATGTGTGTGAAATTTCGAAAGAATCGGTTGAGTCGTTTTCGAGATAGACGAAAGCAAAAAAAACGGTCCTATGGAAAGTACCGTTCTTTGCCATTTTTTAAAACATTTTTTTCAGCCATATGATTGGTCGTACCTAAAAAGCAACACTGATTTTTTTAAATCGAAATCGTTAGAGCCATTTTTGAGAAAAAAAAGCTTTAACGTAACGGTTGTATGGCAGGTTGCAGGTACCGTTATTTTTTGAGCTGCATGGACAAATAATGCTGTTTTCCTGATCTGATTGGAAAGAGATCTTAAGATAAGGACGGTTACTTACTTAGCTTACTCAGCGGTTTTCCCAGTGTGGAAGAATTCCACTTCTGAACAATTACGGGCATACAATCAAGGACCGTGGATTTATGTATCTTATGATCATTTAGAGTGCGAAAAAAATTGGTCCCATAAAATCATCGTTTACACGCTCAAGTACCGGAGGAGTCAAAACACTTACAGAAAGTGTTTGCAGCACTGATTGGCGAAGAGATAAGTTTTTACGTGGGAGCTTACAAATTGAGCGTCATTGAAGACGAGGTTTTAAGCCGGGGATAAACTCGTGTCGCTGGAACTAACATCCCTACGGATTTAACTAGCGATAAACTAACCGTAATAGTATACTTTTTATAAACTTTTCAGGATCAGATGTAAGGACCAAGGCTTAGATGTTTTAAGTTTGGCCATTAAGGTCCGATATTAATATTAGCACATCAACAATCTGATTAAAGTAGTTTAACTCAGCAAGAACATTCCTTCGATTGTTGTCTTGTCTTTGAACGTATTCCTTACGAATCAACAAAAAATTATTACAGATTTCAAAGAAAAGAAACTTCCGCTTGGGGGACAATTTAAGCTTAAACCAGAGCTGTAAGATCCCTAAACTTCGCTAATAAATATAGTTGACACTTCCATTTGTATTGAATTGAAGAAATCAATCAAATCTCTTGGCAACATAAATCCCATCAATAAATTAACGTCCATAAGCTCTAGGTGTATCTCTATCATTTTTAAGACCATTATAAATTTTCCACAAAGTTTAAAATTAGAACGACTGTAAGTGATTTAATTCGAGCACTTCTTCTACCACTGCAGAACACCGCTTATGCTGGTTGGTGCGATGGTGTTCAAAGTACAACCTACAAGGTGTACAAGAGTGTGTAACAAAACTGTAAATTTAATTAAGCATACATAATCCATTAGAGTCTCTTATAGAATCCCTTTGCAAAACACGACATAAGTGCAGATATACATGAAGTAGAAGAGCAGCTTTTACGTGCGGTAGACAGATAGATTTCCGTGCTGCCTCATTAATTGCAAAAGTACAACATCTCTCGATAGTGGATGGTGGAAGTAGGTATAGATATCTATATAGGATTCCTGAATGGGATACAGGATGTGTTCCTTATTTCATAGCTATCTATCTCCTACTCTACTACACCCCATTTCATCCACTCCACTCGACTCGACGAGAAATGCGTCAAAGTAATTTCATTAACTAATTTGCATATATGTGATTGATGTGGAAATTCCTTGATGGGAACATTGGTTTGGAAACTCCATCTACTCGTATGTATATCGAAGACAATGAAACGATGAAGGAACACATAAGCTTTAGCAAGTCACCGATGTCCCGGTGCGGAATAGGCCATAATACAAATAAAATAAAAGCCGAACCGACACAGAGACCAAGGTGTGACTAAAATTTAATTTGTTGGGCATATTTTCTTGAAGCAGTTCTGCCTGCCGGTACAATGTGATGGCTGCGACAGTATAGTGGCGGCGGGGAAGACACAAAAACAAAATTTCGAAAGTGGAAGCCCAAGTCATATCGCCATACAAAAGATTTAGGTGGCACATTGCATGTCACTTAGTAGTTAGTCCAAGGAGAGTCCTTGTTGGAAGAAAATTCCACAAATAAAATTTGTGACACTCTGCACACACGAGACGAGACACGATATGAATGTGAAGAAAGAGAAGCAGCAAATTTAAACCGGAAGCCAAAGCCACGATTTGCTATAGAGGTGAAGGGGAGTTGTAGGCACACGGGATGCGGGGTGAGCTTATGTTCGGTTGGTGGTGTTAAACTAAGAGTTTCATTTTGGGATCTAATAAATCTTTCCCACAGAAGGATAGCCATTGCCTGATAGTTTAGCTGCGGCGGCGTCGACAAGCCTGCTTCTGTGTGCGAAGCGGGTTATCTGCTGCCTCTATATCTACCTACTAAGCTCTGTGGTCGGTCGGTCTCTCTGGGCATAGAACACATCCTTGTACCACATCGAGGCTTACAACTTGCCGAGATGTGCTTTGTATACCAGTTGCAGTTGCATATAGGAGAGATCAGAGATGTAAGACGAATGAAAGAAATCTCCATCTCGGATGACCTATGACTGCTGCTGTTACTATTTTCTGGAGAAATCAAGGGTCAGCTCGTGGTCTCTGGTAACGAACCAGGAAGCTATAGCAATGTGCATTGTCTGTCTCTCTTCTTGTGTGATATAAAAGACTAACTCTAACTTGTGTGCCCAGATAAGATGTAGGCATTTGTTGGTGGTAGTTTGATTCTGGCCTGCCTTTAGTTGGAGAATCGGTAGAGTGATGACTCTGCCATGACCGAGGACGACGACCAAGTTGTTTGTGATTCCTTTCATTTTGTCGATTTAGTTTTGTTTTATTGGGATATGGAGACGAATCACAGTGGGACACAATTACTTATATTGTGGCCAAATAATCTGCTAGCGTGAACTTCTATTTTGATCGATAGGTACTAAAGTTTATAAAAATTTATTGAAAACTTCACTTTAATGTCGCCGCCAATGCCTTACTGAGATGCACTCTTCCTTAAATCTTATGGCAACAATTATACTTTTACACGGTTTCATTCTTATTCGCAAAAGGCAACATCCCTGGAAAATTTTCTTAGGTTAGGTGTCATAATCTCGAACCACCAGAATAAGTACACAAGGTTGCTTGCCAATCTCTAGATTACATTCGGCAAGCCAAGACAAGACCGGATGGAATTGACTATTAACCAGTACCTACCCGATGGCTATCAATGTGAGGTAAAATAAGCACAATTGAAGTTTATGAGAGTTTATGTGGTTGGTGCCAATAAGAGCCTAACCTATTCAGTACCAAGCCACAAAGGAGACAATTAACTGTAAAGGTGGCCAAGGACTGTTTCTTTTTCGGTTTCAACTTAACCTTTCCAGCTGTTTGTTTCAGCTTAAAAGGACACTTAATAAGACCTTAATCATGCCATTTCTGTTTAATGAGGCAGAAGCGTGGACAATTGGATGAAAAGCTGCTGGGTATTTTGAGAGAAAGATTCTCCGGGTAATATTTGGTCCTTTGTGTATCAATTGAGTATGGAGGAGAACATTCAAAGACGAATTATAAGGGCTATACAGTGACATCTACCTGATCAGAAAGCATAGAAAAGTGGTTTAGATAGCTGGGGCATGTGGAGCGTATGGACAAATACCACCCCGCCGAGATGATTAGAGGATTGTGGTCTGAATTTCTGAGAGCAAAAAGACCCGCTTGAGTATACCTCGGCTCACGGAAGAGCACAAACGGAGTCGTCCGTCCGCCCGTATGTATACTCTCTAGAGTTCGAAAGCTAGAAAGTTGAAATTTGGAATATATATAATCTTTGGTTCAAGAGTAAGGCTTAGTTTTTGAACCGGCGAAATTTTTGTTCAACAAAAAAAAACTTGGTTGCCTGTAAAGTCGGCTAACGGACGATAATTTTACGTGATAACCAGTTCACAAAGCAGTTCATGTGTAGGTTGTATCTCTCCAACCACAACCGACTACTGAAATATTTAAATTTGGGCGTGGCTGACACCCACTTTTCATTAAAAACTATAAAAACTTATTTTGCAAATAAACAGTACTTATTATAAATCTACAAGTCTCTATGTCAAAACTAATAAACTTTGTGCATACAAAAAATGTTTGAATTTCGGGCGTGGCTTACGCCCACTATTAAAGAACGATAGTGTTCAAAATTTGATTTACCAATATTCAATTTTAACCATTTTTATCGTTCATTATCATGAAGAATATACATCTCTAATTTTTTTTTGTAAACTTTTTCAATACGCAAATTTTTAAGAACGTGATTTTTATAAAATACCTTTATTCAGATAAGATCGTTAAAAAATTACTCGATCCAGCTGTAGTTTTACAAAAATTGACTAACGATCAAATCTCAGTAAGTACCTTAAATTTTTGTTTACAAATTCTTAGAACACACCTACTTTTAAGGGGCATTTCCGTTAAAAGTCTTAATATGTCTTAATGTTTTAATGTTTTCTAACTATTGGTTGCAGTTTTTAAGTGAGAAAATGAATATTTCGGTTTGTATTAATTGGTTCCATAGCAGAGTGTGGTTCAAGAATTGTTAAAAACACCCAAAATCGTTATTTCCATTCAAAATCTAATTTTTAAAAATTTAAGTTTTGTCTTGTTTTGTTCAAATCGATCTGCAAGCTTAAAATTGAATGTCATTGAGCTTATAGTAATTGCCCTGGCAATAAAAAGTCTCAGCTTTTGGGAGTGGCTCACGCCTTTTTTTTATTGTGCCAGCAGTTAAAAATTGTACATCGGCCAAACAAAATTTCTTTTATTGAATTTTTGCCTGCTTGCTAAAGAACAATTTTGTTTCCGAAACTGGAACAGCGGCTGGCTGCGGGAGGCGAACGCATATGCATAAACATATACAAAAAATATGGGGCATTCAACAGTTTGTTGTAAACGTACTGTAGCTTTCGATTATGTTTTATTTCTAAATTCTTCCAATTTTTTTTTTTTAGATTTTTACTTTTATCTTAATCAAAAGTCCAGAAGCCAAAACTCCACAATGAATTACCAAAAAAGTGGCGCACCTTGAAATTTTGCAATATTTTTAAGTGATTTAGAAAAAAAAAATTTAACACAGTTCTGTTAATTATTAATTTTTAATAGACCTAAGGTTCATTTTTGGAGATTTTGCCTGTGGCTTTTAATTTCGAGAGGATTTGATAAGGGGAAGCCAACTCTGTACTGTATTCGGTCGGATGAATGAAACCCCATTACTTTGAGTTTATTGTCCCCAGGCCCGTAGCCAGGATTTTATTTCGGGAGGGGCTTGCTGTATACAAACATTTTATAAAACTACATGAATGTTTTTTGTTTGTTTTTTTAAGAAAGGTATTCTTATTAAAAATGCATGCATCTATCAAAGTCAAGACAACATAGAATGTAATTTACGATTTTATATTAACAAAATAGCTTAATATCAAAATTCAACATATCGACGGGTAAAATTCATAACCTCGTAAGTCGAAAAATTCGAAAAAATATTATTGATGCAAAATAATCAGAAAGTTCAGAGCCATATTTTGGTATTTTCAGCTCAACAATGTTGTTCCGAAAATTTTTCAGGAATGACAACATTAAAAAACAAGTATGTATTATAAATCCCATTAAAAATATTAAGCAGTACCTCGTAAATCTCATACTACGTATTTTTTGATTTCTGAAAAACTTGCAAAAACGACTTACGAGGTTATGAAATCTAACCGTCGATATATAAAAATATTGAAAACGTACCTAAGTTGCGGATAAAGTTATTTGAAAACAAACAATTTTGAATGTGCTTTACTGGTGCTGACATCTTGTAAATATAGATAATAATGTTGACACATAAACTGGACATTGTGTATAAAACCTTATTACCTGGGCTTTGTACCTACTAATGAACTAGGTGTTCAAAGAAGTTTATATGCAGAAAAACAAATTTCGCAGTCTTGGATGCGATAAGAAGTCCCCTTATTCGGAGCCTATACGAAATAGGAAATTTATCTTTTTATAAATGAGTGCCGTGAATGTGATGGATTGCATTTAGATGAAGTTATTAAAGACTGTATTTTAGTAAAAAGTTGAAATTTTATCGGTAGACATCAACCACTTTTCTGTAGTGAAAATAAATAAATTGTTAGCACAACAGCTCCAAGCGGAGCCGGGGCCTGTGACTTACACTCTCAACCTACTACTTCCATGACATTGGAAGATTTAAGTTGAATATAAACTTTTCTTTGAGACACCATGTATAGACATAAAAAGTAACTAACTTACCACATTGGTCTCTGTTTTTTTTTTTTTTTAAGTAACAATCGAGCTGGTGCATTATTTTTGATTTTTTTTTAAGTCAAAAAACGCAACTTTGAGTGTAATATGATAGAACAGTCGAATTATTAATGAGGGATAATAAGTTGAAAATTGGTACACACCTTCGTTTTGGTGTTCTAAAAGTTGTCTCAAAAGTCACATAAGATCTCGCGCCTGTGCCGTAAGTTATTCAAGGTCAAATGTCACGAAAATCTGTTTTTTTTAATTCACTCAAAAACGATTAATTTCATTAAATTTTTTGGTTTCAAAATAGTTCATAATATTAGTTGGATGAGTATACCTACTATTCCTTGAATAACTTTTTAACGGCCCTACGTCCTAGCTCCCAAATCGACTAACTCCCAATGAACCAATTACCATCGAATATGGGACTTGGTTCATGTGAACTAACTCCCATATTTTTAAGGAACTATGTCCCAAATGTAGAATGAACTTAGTCCCATAAATATGAATTAAATCCCAAGAGTTGAGTATTGTTGGTTTTTCCCAAATTAACTAACTCCCAATCGTTAGAAAATAAAACAAAAATTAATGCTTTGGAATGAAAAAAGTATAAAATTTTTAATGGAATTTTTAACAAAGTAAAAAATTGAAACTTAAGTAACCTAACAGAGTGACGAATAAAATAAAATTCGTGCAGTGTTTGGAAAATTATTTTGGTAAAAAATCGCATACCAAACAATTTAAAGGGAACAAAAATTATATGAAAAAAATGAGAAAGGGCGCTTGACGCGTGGCGCAGGGGGGCCCTGTCACGCGCGCCGCACCCACAGGTTTATCCTATTTTGCCTACAAATATTCAGCACGAAAACAGCGCCACTTCTTCGTTGTGCACAATATGAACTTACTCCCACTGGTTGATGGGTTGGGCCTAGTTCATTGGGAATAAGTTCGTAATGAACTATGTCCCAACTGAATTTTCTCCTAATATTATGAACTAAATCCCACTACAAAATTTGGTAGGAGTTAGTTCATTTTGCCTCGTGGGAGTTAGTCGA
This sequence comes from Platycheirus albimanus, assembly GCA_916050605.2. Classification (NCBI taxonomy): domain Eukaryota; kingdom Metazoa; phylum Arthropoda; class Insecta; order Diptera; family Syrphidae; genus Platycheirus; species Platycheirus albimanus. Next base: position 297,534,594 of record OU696696.1, on the reverse strand, counting down.
TTTGGGAGCTAGGACGTAAGGCCTTTTTTAATTTTAAATGTTACGGACAAAACTCGCATAACCATATGTGTTTTGAATTTCCTAAGAAATATACAATTTATAGCTTTAAATTTTTGCTATTGCATTGACTTCATAAAATAATTTTCAGCTTTATAAAGTATGTATCAACCAGATAAAAAAAACAATTAACTAAGATTAAGTAAGACAGCCTATACAAAAATGGGCAATTTAGAAGAAAATAATTATGTATATTCATGTTTTAAAAACAAATTAGTCAAAAAAAAAAAAAAGTATCCTTAAACAATCTTATAATAATAAAGAATATTACAAAATTTGTTTCGAATAAATCAGTTTTTTAAAACTCACTGAAGATGGAAGCATATAGCTCCCAAAATGTTCATCTAAGTTAAATAAAAAGAACTTGTTTCAAATTGTGGAAAATTAAAAATTAATTTTATTTACAATGAACTGACCTTAATTCAAATATTTTTTTAAAATCATTTCGGGAGGGGCTTGAGCCCCTCTAGCCCCCCCTCTGGCTACGTGCCTGATTGTCCCGTTCGAACAACTAAAGTACTCCAAATAAGCGGAACGTTCGGTGCGCCATCTATGGACGAAGTTCACAAACACTTGATTGGAGAGTTTGGAGTGGTTTTTCTAGGTTGCCATTTGAAGCAAAAACAACAATTGAAGACATTTGATGTAAAATAGACAAGACAACTAGCGCCGCCATTGACGAAGTTCACAAATAAAAAAAACATGTTTTATGAAATTGATATAAAAATACATAAACAATGACTTTTCCCTGTTTCGTTTTTCGTTTCGTTTTTGGCTTAAATCCTAAAATGGCACTCGGCTTTTTTCACTTCTTACTTCAGTTGTGCGATCAAAAATATAAGTAGACCGAATGCCGAAACAAAATAATGCAATAAAAAAAACCGAAATTCAACAAAACTAAGATTTTTGCCAAGATTTTCGCACTTGGGTCCATAGTGTATCTGGGTGAAGTGGTGAAGGAATAACAACTGGGTAAGTAACCAAATGCACAAGGTTGTCGTCGGTCGTCTCTCTTTCTTAGTTGGAAGCAATGCATTTTGGTGGCCATTCATCAGGACGGATCTTGCTTCTGTAAGTGCAGCATTCCGGTTTGATAAATGGCGCGATAGATGCTCTTAGTGCTAGGAATTTTAGGTTAGGTGGGCGCTGCTATGTTCTCCATTGAGCGTGTGGGAACAGCCTTTGTTATCACATTTGATGTCACATTTCTTCAGCATGTGAATTAATTACAACAACACTGCGGAGACGGCGGCGAGAAGATGTCATGTTGCTGGCTTGTTAGCCTACAGCCTTTATAGCTGCAATCACTCGTGTTTTTGTCGCGAATCTGAATTTCGAATCTGAATCCAAATGCGGATCCTTAGTGGTTCGGGCTTAAGTCTGGTATTCAATGTCGCATGGCTGTAGTACGACGCACGTAGTCCAGTCAGTCGTCGACTATGTAGGTTCTATTATAGTCCCCAGAAGAGAGACTATGAGGAATAATATAATTCCAAGGTTGGCTTGGAACAGCGATTTGGTGTGTTTTGGCAACGACGACGACCGACACCGCCCGCCGACGGATGTCGTAGAAACCGTGAATCTGCATAATTGTCAATTTGTCGGACTCTCGGACTATGATGGCCGACTACTGCATGAGAATCCTCTTTAGGAAGTAATGGATCGCTTCGTGCTATAAGGCCTTTGCCGTTTGATGTTTATGAGAGTATCAAACAACACATCTATCAGCGCAGAGGCAACAACCGACCAACATGACCAGTGCGGGCTCTTTGGGAATCTATAAGAAGAAGCATTAGTTAGAAAAGCGCATCAAATTGTAACGCGTTTCCTTTGAAAGGGACACGCACGCTATACTGACTGGGCCTGGGATGAAAAGGCCGTAAATCTTCGTGATGCATGTGTGAAAACGTTCTTTTTGAGTTTTTTTCTTTTGCTCCTCCGTCTCCGTTAAACAATGCATCTCGATCTCTGACCGACCATTGTGTGCTGTGTCCAAAAATTTGTTGAATCTTTTGTCCTGGAACACGACGCGCAATCTAATCCGATTATGTGTATAGAAGGCCGGAAACTCGTTTATACAAAATGATGCTCTGGGGTTACTATTGCTGCTATATAGTGCCGTACACCGTTTTCCAAAAAGGAAACGATTACGTGAATATGCTGTAAATTATAATTTGTCTCATTTAATCTAACTGTTGTGCATCATCAGCACTACAACTACAGCAGTAGCTACACGCAAGCAAACCCAGAACCCAGGAGTCAACGACGACGACGTGATTTTAAATTCAAGAGTGAACTACTTTGGCCAATCTATGGCAACACCACGGCATCGGCTCGGCACACTAATTCGTGACATTTGTGGAAACAGTCTTGATAGCTTTGGGATCAATTTCAACGAGTATCCTGTTTATTTGTTATACTCACGACATCCAGAAGGGTGACACAATATAAAGTGTATAAGCTTTACTTTAGGTATAGTGGCATGAAGTAAGGACGACGCATTTGTTCCTGTTGCAGGATTAAATTACAAATAAATCCTTTACCTTCCATCTATATATACAGGAGCAAGGACGAGACTAAAGTAATATGTATAAAGATGAAGCGAGACAGAAAAGAAAGACCCTCCTCATCGTCGTCTTCCTCGTCTTCGTCCTTGTCGTTCCAAAGTCTTAATGTAAATAAATGGTTTTTCATATTTTCTTGTCTATACGAAAAGATACTTTCGTTCAACACGCACTCTTTTTCCCTTATAAGTACACTTCATCTAGTTGTAGATATACATACACACAAAAGGCGAAAGGATTTAGCAAAAAAAAAGAAAAAGGAAAACTGAAGGCAGCCAGAGGAAAATTGTTATCGAAGTGAAGGTAAATATGAGCAAATCCCTTGATTCGGTTGCGATTTCCAAACTACTTTTAAGGATTTCCTTTGCAGTTTGGCTGTTCGCTGTGTGTGGCTCCAGTTATTGCTGTGTGAATGAATGAAGACGACGATGATATCCTTTGAAATTGCAAAATCCTTGTATAGCATACGAGATGGTTTTTTTTTTTTTGGAAATGAAAAAAAAAACTTTTTAAATTGACTTCTCTATTGATAGGTATCAATGGTGCAATAAATGGTCACGTTCCACCAAGGCTGTGGACTATCGCTGTAAGTTTAACTGTGTGTATATGTATCTTTGTGTGATGGAATTCTCCAGGACATGAAATTAGAGTATAAGCCTTAGGGGAATCGAGAAAAAAAATCAAGTTTTCGTGTATGACCATTGATTGATTTCAAAGAAGGCTGTGGAACATGGTTACGGAAAAAAGGCCTTTCTATATAATTTCTTGAATTTTTTGTGACAGTGCAAATAGTAATTGGTTATGGTAACCAGTGTCCTACATATGGCTTTATAAATTTTCGAACGTCTATCTAAACCATTATATGTACTTAAAAATTTGTTAACCTAGTAATATTATTCAAAACTCAAATACAGGGTGATTCGCATAAGGTGTGACAAAAAGGTAGGTATAACAAGTAGGTTGGGTCATGACAAGACAAAAATCGTATGATGGACACCCCTTTTTCTATAAAATTGATTTAGCGTAGTTTTATTCGGGAACAATAGTGCTCGCAGTGATGTTCTTCAGCAATACTTTGATTCCCCATTGAAATTTAACACCAATGAATTCAGAAACTCCAATATTTTTCAACTGATTGAGGCGCCTGTGACTTACACAATTTCAAAACTCAACACTGTAAAACGAGCCAGACAGGCCATGAACCGATTCTACAGACATACGACCCACAATGTATGCACAGACTACACAACACCCGGTTTAGATTTCAAAAGACCAATCACCACTTCTTTTCCGAATATAGAGAAGATTGGCTTAACAACCATGCACCATGAGAATCAGCCTTTCAAATCTTTATACATGGCTCCAGAAGAGAGATTTCTACTCAGGAGCACTAGAACTAAACGGATAAATTAGGCTCCCCGATTACAGCGGCGTCTTTAAGGCTTGAGGCTCTTTTGGCGCGCAGCATAAAATGAGACTCTGTTAGGTTCCCGGCCACAGTGTCGTGCAAGGAAATGAAAGAGCTGCTGAGCTGGCCCATTAACCTAACCTTACCTAGCCTACACAATTTCAACAACTTGACATTCATGGTTCCTGAGATATAAGACACAAAGTTCGTAAAGACCGTAGCTGTGGTTTTTCAATAATGGCGGGTAGATGTTGGAATTGAATTAAATAAGCTGTGTGTGAGGTACTTAGTAAACTCTTTTCAACTCTTATTCAACTTCCATTCTCATGGATCCGAGTGTTCCAATTGTGAATTCGAGCGGATCCAAAGAAACCCCAGAAGTCTAGCGGAGTAAAATTGTATGATTTTGTTGGCCATGCAGGCCACGTCCGTCATTTCTGCGATAGAAAACCTTACACTCAAATCGTGCATGCAGAATTTCATCTGATGCACGAAGAATCGTCCTGCTGGAAGAACATGCCCGTCCCCAACATCCATAATAGTTCAACTTGGACCATATGAAATCGGTTATAATCGTTTTGTAACGCTCTTCATTGAAGACGACTGTCGACTCATCATTATGATTTTTTGGTTAAAATCGGGGTCCCCATACAAACGCTCTGAAGCCCAGTCAGTCTATGACCATGAACTTTGAGCTCCGGGCTCTGTTGGATCTTGGCCTATCTATGGGTATGGGCCCAAATTCTGACACGAAATTCTCCAAGTCTGCTCACGGCGAAGAATTGGGCGTTTCTGGTTCTGTTGCAATCACTTTCATTGATTGTGCTGTACAATCGTGTTAGATGCCATCGTGATTTGACATTAGTAACTGAATAATAAACAAGAGATTTGACAGATGTCACTAAAACAACATGCCCACCACAATCTCCCAAGATCTACCCGTACCAACAGAAACTTAAAAAAAAGTTTGCTGTCACGGGACGCAAGGCAGATGTGAAACATTCAAGTTAGTATTAGAATTCATTATCAATAAAAACCATTAAAGAAAATATGGAGTAAACAAATAATATAAAGCCAACCTAACTGAAGAAAATCGGAAGAAACAGGAATTCGTGCAACTCCGTTATCAAAAAAACGAAATTTGTTCATGACCAGAAGTTACGGCAAAAAATTCTGCAATGTTCCAAAGGCAGTAAAAACGTCTGGTCATCAGTTTCAACGCTCAATATGCTCGCAGCTCATTTTGCTGCAAGTTCTACGTTGCCTGCAAGCAACAATGCCCCTCTTATACTTGAGAACGTTAATTTTTCTATGGGACAAGAAAGCAAGAGTCCTTCAAGATCTTGATATACACAAATCCGCTGTCCCGGATGGAATACCCCCTATACTTCTGAAGAGGTATTCTACATCGCTGGCAAAACCACTGCGTAAGCTTTTTCATCGCTCCTATCGTTCAGGAGTCTTTCCTAGTAGATGGAAAACAGCATTTGTCCAGCCCGTCCCAAAAAAAGGTGACTCCTCCTCCTCCTCCTACCGACCAATTGCACTTACGTCCCTTCTTACCAAGGTCATAGAAACGCTGATAAATCGTCAGGTCAAGAAATATCTCGAAAATCGGGAACTTTTAAATGACCGGCAATACGGCTTTCGCAGCAATCGTTCCACTGGTGATCTGATGGCATATCTCACCGAAGACCGAACAGTGGAACAAATCTGTGCATCGCTTTGGCGAAAGCAAGATTATTGCGCTTGATATTTCAAAGGCATTTGATAGAGTTTGGCATGAAGCTCTTTTATCGAAAATGCGTGCATTTGGTATCAATGATACTCTTATTCGTTGGATTAGCAGCTATCTTCTGGACCGATCAATACAAGTTATATTAGACGGTTTCAAGTCTTATAGATGCAAGAAGTTTTTCACGCCTTCTGATCTGGCTAAAATTTACAAAGCGTTTATACGCCTTAAACTCGAGTATTACTCCCATCTCTGGGCAGGTGCTTCTCAAACTTTTCTACACCTGCTTGACAGAGTTCTGAAAAAAAGCGTTAAAATTGATGTAAGAAGGAAACATTTATTTCACTCGAACATCGTCGAAATGTTTCATGTCTTTCCTTATTTTACAGATTCTTTTACAAAAAATACTCACTCGAGGTAGCCAGTGGCGTTCCACCCCTTAAACATTTCCCCCGTAATACTCGTCTTGCTAGGAACGCTCATCAGTTTACATTTGAGCCCAATTTCCAACGTACCGTGAAATATAGGAATATACTTTCTTTAGCCGTACAACACGAATGTGGAATGAATTGCCTGGCACAGTTTTCCCCTGCCATTTTGATCTTCAAACATTCAAGACCAATGTTGATCAACACCTCCTTTCCTTTCCTCCATAATTTCCTATCGCTCGCGCTGTGACTAATCATTAAAAAGGCTATAACAAACCTCTTGAGCGCGTGTGCCGTATAAAAAAAAATGTGTGTGCGTAATTCACACTCGGTTGAAGTGAAACTTCAAAGAAGTTGGTATACCTAAGTTACGAGAGAATGAGATGAAAAACTCAGCCACCCAGCACCAGTTTTCGGATTACTTTCAAACCTTATGTTAAAAATTCAGGATACTTTTTTAAAATTTAAATAATTTTTTGAATGCCAATTTTTTATAAATACTTTTGTTATGTATTTGTTTGAATTTTACATTCTTCTTGAATTAAGTTTATTGAAACCTTTTGTAAAGCTTTTCTTGTTAGACAGCATTCAAATCACGTACCTATATTAACTAACATACTAACTTAATCGTACCAACGCGCCTGCTCACTCGCTTTTGTTTAACATAATGCTTAGTAAGTAGACCTTAGTGAGAGGCAAAACGTATGATAGGAGAAAATGAGAGCTAGGATATAAAATACTGTCATAATTTTTTTTTCATTCGTTCTCTCTCAGACTTGTTGCGATATATTTTTTTTTTTAATTGATTTACATATTTGCTTAAAAGTGTCATGTTGCATTTCCGATATTAAAGAAGTTTCACTTCAATAATAACACACCACGCTGACATCTTACTAAAAATCTGTAATACGCAGGCGCATACAGTGTACAGTAGCTCGCGTAGTTTTCACATACACTAACACACGTTAAATGCTCAAATACAAGCACGTTTTAAACAGTGTGCAATATACATATACACCGACATCTGCCCTCTCGCTCTGGCTCACAAATTACAGGCGACCATGCTTAGAAGACAGGAGTGGGGACGCTACGAAGTATGGGACAAAGAGGAGAGACCGATAATATAAAATAGTATGTATATTTCTGTCTCATTCTTTCCTGGCTTCATCCTACACATTTTTGTATTTGTGTCTCTTACCTGTCGTTTTTTCCGTTGCATCCGGTTTGAAATCACAACGATTCTAAAGAAGTTTCACTTCAAAAACCTGGGTAGTTACCAGATAAATAAAGGCAGATTACCTTCTTTAAAAATACCTCAAGTACTAACCTTCCTAAAAGAAACCAATGAGGTGGAAGTGCTGTAGGACGAGTATCCTCATCCAGCTCTAAAAGGGGCACAATAGATCTTTAAGGTCGCAGTGCGCCTTTCCCCAATTTAATTCATTCATGCAACTAAAAATAAAATGCATACGATGAAACATAACACAGTTTCCGAGCAAAGAAGTTCAAACTCTTGTGTTTATGTTCCGCATTTTAATTTATTAAATTCAGTCGTTTATAAACAGAGATGTCCGTTATTTGTATTTTTAGCCAAAACAATATTTAAAAAAAAAACATACTGTTTTCTTCATGTCTATTCTTTTTTACGAATTTTGAATGCTTTCGTAATATGTATGAATAATCATGAGAAAACTGACGATATATCGATATATTGATTTTTTTCACCCGATAATTATCGATACTGTTAAAGAATATCGATACGATAAATAGAGATATATGTTTTACTTGCCCATCCCTACATTGATCAAAACAAACAAATGCCATGGAGCACGTGCTTGAATGAGTAAGATTATAGTATTTGTATTCTCACTTGTTCGTGGCGTGCACACGGTGAGCTAATGCGAGTCATCGGTGCCGCCATATTGGAATACTGAGTGTTACTTCCGTCAGAAAAATAGTATGTATATTTCTGTCTCATTTTTTCCTGGCTTCATCCTACACATTTTTGTATTTGTGTCTCTTACATGTCGTTTTTTCGTTGCATCCGGTTTGAAATCACAACGATTCTAAAGAAGTTTCACTTCAAAAACCCTTACCAATAACCACTATTTTTGACAATTTTTTCCTGTGTAATTCAACGAAACAGGTCAAAGCGTCGTTTAAAAATATGTCAACGTTCACAGCGTCAATGCATACTACATTGATGATCACAGGAATAACGTGAGTCTGTGAATGCTTCCCCATAATCCAAATGCGGTAACGAATTGCAAATTCGGTGCCCCTGCGTTGACATGCATAACGTTAACAACCAGACGACTTGGCCACATTCAACACGTTGACCGTTGTCGTAGAGCTGAAATTGTGTTGACATATTGTAAAACTAGCTGACCCGGTGAACTTCGTTCCGCCAAAATGCATTAACGTATTGAAAATAATAATTCTTTCGTAATGCATTTAGTAAAAAGGTGCTAAAAATACAAACAGGCACTTCATTTTCATTTATGTGTATGGATACTGTGTGATTTTAAGTCAATTCGTCCCATAAATAAGAATTTGAAAAAAGTATCCCCAGTACCACCTACCACCTACGGGTACTTCACAAATTAATTAAATTTAGAACATCAGCTATCTGTCTGTGAAAGTCCTGTCAAAATCGGTCCATAAATAAGAATTTTTGAAAATTGCGACCGCAGCGCCACCTATAGGGGTAATTTAATTAATAGCCTAAGTTACTCCTTGCAACATCAGATATCCGCCAGTGAAAATTCCGTCAACATCGGTCCAGCCGTTTCCCAAATTAGCCGGAATAAACAGACAGACACAAATTTTTAAAATTACACTCCGTCAAATCGAAAAAAGCTTCCATTGCACTTGCACGGAAATATGGTATATTTTTTCTTGTCTAATTTACGATCATGGAATTGTTTTAAAACAAGGAAGGGGGCCCGTACATATATGATTGCCATCGGGCCCGAATATTCTTTCGACGACCCTGAACTTCTGCAAAAAAAAACGTATGTCTTCTCTTCCTTGCAGTTTTCACCAAGAGTATGTTTTCGCACTTTCGACGTTTGGTTCACTTTATTATTTCTCTTTTTTCGGTCAACGTATTCACTTTATCAAAAGCTGTAAGTCTCAGAAATATAATCTTGAAGTTTCGATTCCCAGCTGGGAGCAATAAATTTTTTTTGTAGTGTATGTTTATGTACGCACTAACATACTGCCAGTAATAAATGATTCACAGGAAGTTAACGCCATGCCACCGACACCTCTATGCCTCACTGGTTCAATAGCATTTTTAATGATATTTAGTGTTTTTATTTCGCAGTGGGTATGTGAGTCAACCAGAACGAATATGGGTTTTTATTTGTTCGCAAAAAACACAGACAAAAGTTCAATGTCAAATCAATAGCAATAAAAACCAAGTACTTCCTTTACCTTTTATCACCAAAAGCCACACTATAAGCCCCCCTGAATATAACCCTATCAATATCAGTTAATATTGACAATCATAAATTTTTATGGGATGTATTCTGTTGGCAGTTGGCGATTAGATAACTCTGATAAGCTAAGTAATAAGACCTTTTTTGCACTTTGCATAGTGGTAGAAATCAGTGAAACCCCATCTACCAACCCGTTTGCAAGTAATTCAAGGAAAAAATAAAAATTCGAGTCATCAAGGATGCCTCCTCACGGTCCTCCGTGTGGCCCACCATGTGGTGGTCCTCCACCTCATCACCACCACCATCATCATCATAATAGGCCAAGGATTCAAATTTCAATTGTTCCAAATTTTCGACGTCGGCATCGTACGCCACCACCTCCACCGCCTCCACCTCAGCCAGCACAAGTTGTCGTTGTGACTAATCCTGGGCCAGCCTACAACAATGGGTATCCGCCTCAATATCCCCAATATGGACATCACCATCATCCACCACCACCTCCTAGATGGTAATGATAATGAGATTACTTGGTTCGTTCCTCCGAAATTTTTGAAGCAAATTGTGTAAAAACATTTAATTTTGTTCAATTATTTGCAAAAAATTCAATTTTGCATGCGTTAATTAAGTTTTAATTTCTTTGTTTAAAAAAAATTAAATCATGATTAAAATTGTTAACAAAAAAAAACTGAATATAAATTTTGTTTGAAAGCAGGATCAGGACCACACAGTTTCTGAAAATTTTATAAATTTTTTATTGATTCATCAAATTTCATAAGAAACTTTGTTTATACAGGGTGGGTCAAAAGTGACTTCCTAGTTTAAAGTGATAATAACTTTTATAGATTTAAATTTGTATTGATAAAGTATGTTTTTTGGGGATTTTTTTGGACTAAGTATGAAATATAAAGTGTAGTAACAAATCCCGAGAACGTGGAGGCCAATTAAATCCTCAATTGTTGGAAATAAGTCGGTCCCTTAGTAGCGCACATCTCAGGACTGTCAGCAATCGACCAGAGCCCGATACCTTTAACCATTAAAAATGAAAAATTAAAGATTTATGATTTTCAAATTAGGAAGAAACTTTTGACCCTCCTTTTACATTTTTGGAATTTAGAAAATATATTTTTATCCTAGTCTAGTTCTGTTTAAATATAATATTTCGTGGAGCTGTAGTTTAGCAACGAAAAATCGAGGTGAATAAGTAATACCATAGCGTCGCGTCCGGAGGAAGCAGAGAGTGCTGATGCTGACTTTTCTTTGAATCCTATTTTAAATAATAAAAAAAAATAAGTTTTCCACTGAGATACTAAAAATAGATTATGTACACATTTTTCTAGGATTAAACAAGTAGGTTTTGAAGACAATAAAAAACATAAAACTTTTGTGAACAAATTGTACGTCATTCTTGGGAAAACTTTTTGTAGGTTTCAAAACAATTTTCCTAAAAATCCCACACTCTCTTAATATTTTCCTTTAAATAATTGTTGCGTTTAGTGAATTTTTAGCCAAAACGCTGTTCACATTTCAAAACTTTAACTGAAAAGCAATTCGTGAAACCTGTCGAAGAAAATCACTTAATTTACTACCTACCCAGGCAAAATTGAGAACTTGTGTCATTAAAAAAAAAAAAAAAACAATTAAATCGAGTTTTTACTCAAATAAGTACCCAACAGCTTTTCCTCGGAAACGGCTCCTTGGATTTTGATAAAATTTCGTACTTAGTACCCACTTTGTTTGTAAATTTTATACTTACTGTCAAGTTCCGTATCTGCGCTATGATTTTGTATAGATCCTTTAATTAATTGGTTATGCTGATAAAAAAAAATAAGCCGTCACGGGACACCCTGCAGATGTGAAACATTCACGTTTACATAAGCAAATCATATTTTTTTAAAAACTATGAAAGAAAATGTGGAGTGAAATAAGTTTTAATAATTTAGTGTATCGTTAATAAAATCAATATTCATTTATAATAGGAACAAAGTTTTCCAACCCAACCATCAAATCCCCAGACCATCGCCGTACACCCAGCCCACCGACAACTAACAACCAACCATCCACCATTTTTGACAAATTTTTTCTCAACCCCCCCCCCCCCCCCACACACCAAATCCCCACCACCAGTAACCACCCAATCCACCAGCAACCACCAACCAAACACCTTATATTTTTGTCGACCCCCCCCCCCAAAACAAGTACCCCTCCACCACCACCATACACCAAGCCCATCTACAACCACCAACCAACCATCCACCATTTTTGACAATTTTTCGTCACTCCGCCCTCACACCAAATCCTCACAAGCAGCAACCAACCTACCAACCCTCAACCCCAACTGGCAACTCCCCACCATATTTGTAAATTTTGTCTTCTTTACAACCAACCACCCACCATTTTCGTCATTTTTTTCCTCACCAAATTCCCCACACACCACCCCCACATCAACCCCCCACCAGAAAACACCCCACCCAACTAAAACTAACCACCCACCACTTTAATCGATTTTTCCCTCCAACCATTTTTGAAAATTTGGCACCCCACCTCCTCATACCCCCATACCGCCTCTTCCTCTCCCAGCCCACCCCCACCAACGACCACCCAACCAATAACCACCCAACACGCTCCAGTCACACTTTGAAAAATTTTATCGAGCGTCATGCCATTTTTCGTGACGATTACGATCGATTTTACTGCCTAGGTCCGCCAATAGATGTGTCACATCAAAAAAAAAATTCAGCGGCTTAGATGGCTGGTGCACGTAGCATGTGTCAAGTATAGACGAATACTCACCAGCCCGCCGAGTCTTCGATTACAACCTTAATGGCCAACGCATTACTGGAAGACCCCATCTAATGTGTCGTGATCAAGTAGAGGATGACCTTGATACTTACCAACTTGGCGTGCGTAATTGGCGGCAACTGGCTATGGACTATGGACTTGACTGGTGGGATATGTTGGTAGAATATAATTTTTAGCATATGGCCACAGCGGCTGGATAGTCTAATCTTGCGGTCCAATTTTCGATCACTCTTTGCAGCATTTAGGGTCTTATATCGGCAATAATGCGGCGAACGTTGTTTTCTAAGTCGTCAATCGCCTCTGGCTTATCTTTGTAGACTATGCACTTCACAAACCCCACAGAGTTTGGCGGTGTTAAATTAAATCGCACGACCTTGACCTTGGATGCCAACTCACAGGTCCAAAACGCAAAATAATTGGCTCACCATAAACGTTTCCTACAGGGTCTGGTTCAAAATCCCGAAAACCAAAATCCCGAAAGTTCTAAATCCCGAAAAATCAAAATCCAGAAAAATAAAAAATCCCGAAAAATCAAAATCCCGAAAAAATCCCGAATAGCAATCAATACTGAAAAATCGGATTAGTGATGCAGGCAGGTGCCTGTGTCAACAGTTTTCATAATCAGCAGTACTTGGGTGGCCCGCTTCTTGGGGTCTTTTAATTTTCTCCTCCTTTTTCGGGAGCACACCGCGCTCACGCAACTTCGTTGCTCCGCTAAGGGTATGTATATTCGTCAGGCAGGCGCCTGTGTCAACAGTTTTCTTAATCAGCAGTACTTGGGTTTTGGGTAGCTTTTAATCATTCGGGATTTTGAACATTCGGGATTTCGATTTTTCTTAATTTTGATTTTTCTGTATTTTGATTTTTCGGGATTTCGAATTTTCGGGATTTTAATTTTTCAGGGTTTTGAACTTTCGGGAATTTGGTTTTCGGGATTTTGAACGGATCCCGTTTCCTACAACATACAAATTGTAGCACGCACAGTTCAAATCGGTTCAATTCAGTTACTAAAAAGTAACTGATCATGGCTCTATACTGGTCTCTATCGGACTGTTTTAATAGAAGTAAGGAGCAATGATTCCATCGGCCAATAAATTCCACCAAACTATCAGTTTTTCTGGACGGTGGACGGGGCGTGTCAACATTGGCTAGACGCTAGAGTATTCAAACAAAAATGAGCTTCATCACAGAGCTAAAATGTCTTGTCAAAGTTGGAGTTAACAGCCATCTTTTTCGAGCACATTTGCCGAATTTCGCATGAGTTGTTCAGGCGACAGTCGATTCACGATGAAATGGAAAACTAAACTTGAGATAAATCACATAGTATAGGTGAAAAAATGGCTGTCAATCAAAACCTTTATCATTTCATTGGCAGAACCTGTAAACCATAGAATCAATAAGAAAACTGCAAATCACAAGAGCTTATCAACTAGATTCTCAGTCCTGGCGCTCAAGGGCTCCTTCATAATCGATAAGGTATCTCAATCTTGCCTAATCAATTTGTGTTTGTGTGGTTAATCCAAGGACAGAATAGATTTTCAAATGAATCGTCTTGAAATCATATCTATACGATGCTAAAACAGAAATCGATACTTTAAATGATATTTCGACTTGGACAGTATTTGAATCATTTTTTCATGATCGTTCGGGTTTTCTTAATTTATTAGCGGGAATTTTACTCTATTTTTGTTAAAACTTGTTCTTCCATACCGTCCTTGCAAACTGCAAAACTGTTAAAAAAGGCCTTGACTACTTTTGTGGGTTTTCCAGGGTTTCCTACTCAAAATATTTGGAGTTTTAAAAAGTTTATTTTGAAATCGGTTTTTACCAAAAAATGTTAAAATTAAATATATATCCTGAAACAAAAAAAAAACTCCCTGCTTTAATCTCTCATATTACTTTGATTTCTTAATAATCAAAAAAAAAAAAAAAAAAAAAAAAAAACAATTTAAGCTCGGAACAAAGTAAGCTGCTCGATAAAGTTCAACAAAACTAAAATTTGCGAAGATTAAAAAATATTAAAATCAAAAATCGTGGTTTCTTAAAAATAAAAGCATAAAAACAATTTTATAAAGCCAATATATTACATATTTATGCATGTTATTATCTAAATACACGTCCAAAATCTCAAAATGATGTCCTCGTTACATTTGAATGTGTGAATTTTTGAAAGAAGATTAATCTCAAGACAACAATGGAAGTGGACAAAATATCAGTTCTTAATCAAATCAAGCAAATATCCGTCTATGTATGTACATAATTCCATTCAAATACCTACTTGAAAAGGGTCTGCTTCATGCAACTTCATGTAAAAATTTAAAGAACATTCAAATTGATGCTTCAGCACCCATTAAGAGGAAACCCAGGTAATTTTAAGGCCTTAACATTTTTATTACATTAAAAATTTTCCTTGAAAAAAAAAAAATAAAAGTAAGAGGAAGAGGTAGACGACACTTTTATCTTTAACACCCCGCTTGGTGGTTTGGACAGGATACGTTACCGTTTTTTTTTATTCCAAAAATACACGTTGTGGTTTTATTTTTGAATAAGTTTCCCAATATTTACTTAATGCAACACGCAAATGTTTAGATATTTATGTGCGAAGATAATATTTGCAAAACTACGATAAATATACATAGGTCTAACTTATTTGAAAGAAGTGATTTTGCTTTAAATGTTAAATGTGCATCCTGTAGCTCTATACTAGGTATTCCTGCTGTTGTGTTCCTTGTGAATCACCGCTGTCCAAAAAGTCCACGAATCATTTCCAAATTCATTCCCTCTTGTATACCAATCGCAAAGGTGAAAGCAATTATGTTACGACTTACGCACTATACAATGGCCTGAGTAAGTTTAGTCCCGGTGATGCTTAGTGACCTAAGATTGGTCAAATCGACACCAACTTTTGTCCAGCCCACACCTATAAAATGCGTATACCCTTCAAACTACCGACTAAGTGAATTGCAATTTCGTCACTTTTTTCCGAGGTCATTTAAACCCTGGTAAGCTATGAGGTATAAATAAATATCTTGTAAAACGCAAAATTCTTAATGACCATCATTATGATTTTCTTCTAGGACCACTGGTTAATCTTACAGATCAGTGGAAAGAATCCTTACAAAGAAAGAGCTCTCTTATCGAGAGCATTTGGTATCGACGAATTTTTTAAATTATAAGGAAGGTTTTACTCTCCACAAAAAAAAATGTTGCTGTGCCCATATCTTGACACCATGGTCGCCAATGGGGAATCACCTACAGCGTGGAATTTAGTGCTTCGAAAACTCAATGCTGTTTTATGTGGCACATGCATCGAGGACACTGTGTGTTCTAGGTATGTTTATATCCTTCTTTTAAAGGATCACATACTTGTTGTCGTTTCGTAAGTTCTGGATTCGATCCCTGACTCTTGAGAGGAAATGATAACTCCTCCAAGAGTAACCCATGTCATGGATATTGTTTCTCTGTTAGCCGTTTGGATACGACCGTAAATTGTAGATTCCTTTCATTCCTGCAAAATATCAACGCACACACAGGATGGAATTGTTGGGATAAGGAGTATAAAGGCTGATTTATAACGGACGTTCAAAAACGGAAGCTAGTGTCAAAACCGAACGAAACGTTGCCGTCCAACCTTTAAAATGAACACGCCTATAACCATAATGGACGGATTGCCGCGGAAGCAAAACATGAATTTTCCTCTGAACAATAAGATGAATGTACGTCACACACAAGTCAACATACCTCTCACTCTCACTCTCATATCCATTCACAGTCAGATGTCAAATTTTTGTCCGTAAAGTGCGATAGCGAGCGCAGGTTACGTCCGTAAACCAAACTGATCGAAATTTGACGAAACGGAGC
Source organism: Platycheirus albimanus (assembly GCA_916050605.2). Taxonomy (NCBI): domain Eukaryota; kingdom Metazoa; phylum Arthropoda; class Insecta; order Diptera; family Syrphidae; genus Platycheirus; species Platycheirus albimanus. The sequence goes on along the minus strand of OU696696.1, from coordinate 297,518,299 downwards.
AATACGCTATTTCGGGTGTGAGATACGAATTGCTTGTTCTCACACAATTACTGACGGGCTCGTCCGCGCTTTCCAACTATTATAGTTAAGTTACAGTTCCTGGCCCGCTTGGAGCTGTTGTGCCAAGTATTTAATTTGATTCCATCCTTTAAAGGATAGCACCGTAACACTTGCATCATTGGGAATTCCCATAAATTTACCCTGGGGCCTAACTTCAAACTTACTTTTACGTATAGAGACTTAGTTCTACAAGAATGTGGAACGCTTCACCCAGCTCATTGCCCCATGCGCCCCAATTAAAAACAAACAAAAACCTTGTTTGTTAACGAAAAAACTATACATGATTTGCAGACACGCGAACACGCGACATCCCCCGAAAATCTCCACAATCAGCATTGTGATTTGCAGATGGCCATTGCTAATTAGTAAACTATATTATAATTTTAGCAAAACTTGTTTTTAAAGATCAAGCTTATTAAAGTTCCACCTCATAATTGCTAAAATTTCAAAAACGTGGGTCTATTGTCATTTAGCCTTCCGAAATTGTCTGCCGAAGTCCAGGTCCTCCAACTTTAATTTTCAATTACCTAACAAATTTTCAGATACTCGCAACACCAACGCCAACAATTTCCGGCGATAAATTTAATTAAAGTCAGCTCAACTGAGCAGAGAGCGGAACTCCCTCTTTCATTCTTTCCGTCATCATCGTCGTCGTTGCTCGTTGCACAAAAATTTCAGCTTCAGCACCAACGTAGTGGTTGGTTGGTTTTTGGTGGCCATCTATAGCTCAGTAGAAAGTGGATGGTTTGTAATGCAGTGTTCGTCGTCGTTGCCATTGACGTCATCGTCATCATGAACGTTGTCTACAAAACAGCGTTTTCCCTCAAACATTGTTCCAAAAATTAAGCTGCACCATATGTCAGCTGCGTCAATGTCAATTCTCACCCTCACTCACTCTTAACGTCAATCTACGCCCGTAAGTGTCATTCTGCATTTATATATCTCGAGAGCTAAAGCAAATAAATATACAACATATCCAGCTTGGCAGAAGGCAAAGTATGTGGTTCTGACTCTGGCTCTGGGTCTTCTTTTCTCGGTATAACTTTGTTGAAGTATGTGCAACACAACTTAGTAGGAACATTTTATTTCAACCATTTCGGAAGGGAAAGTTGTAAAGGGTCAAAAGAGTTGACATATTATATTATAGAGAAGGGTGCGGAACTGTGGCAGTGTGGCGATGGCGGCCACCGAATGCAATAAACACCCCATTCCGCATTCCGCATTCATTTAACATTTAACAAACAATCATCATCAAAATCTTCATCGTTGCCATAGGGAATATAGGGATGCAAAACGACCTATGAACCCTCACCTTTTTCACGTTAATTTTCCCTTTTAAGAGAAAACCTGAAGCGACGCTCCGTTCCGAATGTTATGACCGCCCGTCAAAGGCTATAATGAATATTCAAATAATGCATCTTTCTTGGAACAAAAATCCGATTTATATCTTTTGGACTGTGATGGAGTCATGGAGTTTCCGGTTTAACGAGCAACGACGAAGATAAAGAAGAGACAAAAAAAAATGCTTCTCATTATTTTCCTCATTAAGATGATAGATTTGAATAAAAAGTGCGTATCCGTTGGAGTGTGCGAGCTTATTTTAAATAATCCGTATTATACAACCGAATCATACACAAATGCAAAGATGAAACTAATTTCGTGGTGCAATTAATTATGTGAAAGTAATCACTTAATGAGATTTAAAAACGAAACCCAAGCTCAGATTCAATAAATCTTATTTGTCTTCCAAGCAAGAGTATGAAGGAGCATCTTCTGTCGATGAAGGGTATACAAATAATGAAGATAATAATTTCCACCCATTAGATTGATTCGCAGATGAATGTTCATCTTTAAGACTGTTGGAAAATCATCGATGTAGGAACATCGAGGATTATATTAAAAAGCGAATATTAAATTTTTCAAAGTGAATTAATTCAGCATAATCAAAGTTGATCGAATGATCTTGAACAACATAGGGATAGGACATAGCATACCCCTCGAAAGATTGGAATTTATTCGGTGTAAATTCAAATATTGTGTAGAAACTAAAGTTTCCTATGTAGTGTAGGGTCGACTTAGAATATTCCTGCAGCGCCAGCGTCGTAAAAGACGACTTCAAGAAAAATAACATCTAGGTAATTAAAACCAAGATGAGCTTATAGTGACACTTTTGCATCTTCGCAAGTGTGCATTCAAATCTTTGGGGTTGAAGATTAAACATAAAAACTGCACCAACATGTGGAGGAACGTTGCCCAAAATTTTATAAATGTTTGAGAATTATGGAACTGCTTGTGAACAGAAAAAGATGTGTTTTGTCTAGACTTTCACAACCTACTTAAGAACATACCAAAGGAAGAGTTTGTGTTTTAAGGATTTTTGATGTGAAACATCTATTGGCGCACATAGGCAGTAAAATCGATCGTAATCGTCACGAAAAATGGCATGACGCTCTATAAAATTTTTCTTAGTGGGGCTGGAGCGTGTTGGGTGGTCGTTGGTTGGGGTGGGGTGGTAGTGGTGGAGGGGGTGGGTGGTAGTATAGGACGGATTATGGAGAGGGGGTTATGGAAGATTATGGGGGGTGGTGGAAAAAAAATGGTGGGTAGTTGGATGGAGGGAAAAATTGACTAAAATGGTAGGTGGTTTGTTGTAGGTGGGTTGGGTGGTTGTTGGGGGGGGGTGTTTGTATGGGGGTGGTCTGTGGGGAAGCTAGTGAGGAAAAACATCACGAAAATAGTGGGTGGTTGGTTATAGATGGTTACTGGTGGGGGTATTTGGTTTGGGATGGGTGGATGGGGGGGGTGAGGAAAAAATTGACAAAAATGGTGGGTGGTTGGTTGGCTGTTGAAGGTTATGTTGGTTGGGGTATAATGGTTTTTTAGGAGGGTGTTGGGGGTGGGTGAGACAAAATTTACAAACATGGTTTGTAGTTGGTTGGGAGTTGGCGGTTGTGGTTGAGGGTTAGTAGGGGGAAATATTGACAAAAATGGTGTGTGATTTGTTGTAGGTGGGGTGGGTGGCTGCTGCTTGGAAGGTTTGGTAAGGGGTGAAGAGGAAATTTGTGTGTAGGGGGGGGGGGTAAGGAAAAAGTTGCCAAAAATGTTGGATGGTTGGTTGGTAGTTGTGGGTGGGCTGGGTGTATGACGGTATTGGGGGATTATGATGGGTGGGTTGAGGAAAATTTTGTTCCTATTTATAAATGAACATAATCTGTAATAATTGTTATTATAGTAAAATTATAAGACAAATATATTAATTTTATTAACGAACCACTAAATTATTAAAAATTATTTCACTCCATATTTTCTTTGATAGTTTTGAAGACTAATGACTTTTAATGTAAACTTGAATGTTTCACATATGCCGGGCGTCCCCTGACGGCTAATTTTTTTTTAAATTCGCGAGCATTTAAGGTGTTATTAATACCCTTAACATGAGTTAACAACTGCGAGCGGTTAGGATAGTAGGATAGGAGATAAAAGGAGATACCGATGCACATTGGTTTGAATGTCTGGAAATCACAATGGGAGGGAAAATCGGGACGGGTAAAGCATTCCACATTCTTGTAGTGCGTCTTAAAAAAGTGTCTCTATACTAAACAGTACGTCCGAAGTTAGGCTCGAAAGTAAATGAATGGGCAATCCCAGCCATGAGAGTGTTACGGGGAAATCGTTTAAGGGAGGAATGCATCCGGATATTTCGCTGGAGCACTTTTTAAGGAAGTAGTGATAAAACAAGGTTAGACAAGAAACATTACGACAATGTTCAGTGAATCAGTTTTAAAGCGCTTTTATGGATTCTATACAAGAGGGGTAAGTGAGTGTATGCCTTGTAAATTGTAGCTAGATCAGAAGGAGGAAAATATTTTTTGCATCGCTTTAAGGAATCTAAGCATTTTGAAGCATTTTTGGCGGTGTCAAATATGTGATCGTTCCACTAAAGGTGGTTTGTGATATAACTACATACCTAGAAGTCAAAGCTGCTCGGTTTCCTCAATGTAAGTGCCACTTATGGCTAGCTTCAAAAGTCAGCATTGACTTTTTGAAGCATTACATTCCACGTGGTTGATGATTCCCCATTGGACAATGCTGTCAAGATCGGAATTTAATGAGCTTATCATACGAAACCGTTGCAGTTCCACATCCGAAGGACATGGATGTGAATTTGGAAACAAATATGAAAAGCTGAGAGTACTGTCGTGAGCAAAGCAATTAAGTGGGTTAGAAGTATTAGACAAGATATCATTTATAAAGATAAGAAAGAGAGTCGGAGACAAAACGTAGCCTTGGGGCGTATAAGCATTTATTTTATGGGAAGCAGACTGAAAACCGTCCTAAACAACGCAAATTGAACGGTCCGAAAGGTAATTTCTAATCCATGGAAGAAGGGGTTCATCGATGCCAAATGCACGTATTTTCGATAAGAGAGCCTGATGCCAGACTCTTATCAAATGCTTTTGAAATATCGAGCGCAATAATCTTACTTTCTCCAAAACGATGTAAAGATTGGTTCCACTGTTCGGTGAGATGTACCATCATATCACCAGTGGACCTATTGCTACGAAAACCGTACTGCCGGTCATGAAGAAGTTTCCGTTTCTCAAGATATTTCTTGATCTGAAAGTTTATCAGAGTTTCCATGACCTTAGGAAGAAGGGAGATGAAGATACGCCTTTTTTTGGAACTGGCTGACAAATGCTGTTTTCCATCCACTCCGAAAGAGACCTGCAGAGTAGGACAGATGGAAAAGCTTATGTAGTAGTTTTGCTAGCGTGGAAGCACACCTCTTCAGAACTTACTTACTTACTTAAGGTGGCGCAGACAGTCCATTGTGGACCACGGCCTCAACCAACAATCCTCGCCAGCTAGGCCGGTAGCCTCCAGTTGCGCACACCAAGTTGGTTGAGAACTTTTAGAACTCTTGCAACTGATCGAGTGCGAAAGGAGATTTGTCCCATAGAACCATTTACGCTCTCAAGAACAGGAATATTCATGTCACTCTGTGGAAGTGTCGAACTGGCAGCAAACTGTGCTGCAAATAAGTCTGCTTTTGCTTGAGAGTTTACCACAGGAGTGTCATTGTTGACGAGCGTCGAAAGCGAAGACGTACTAGAGTTACCTACATATTTTACGAATGACCAACAATTCTTACTCTCTTTGGGACATTGTAGTATTTTTTGTCGTAATTTTTGCTCATGTAAAAATTTGGTTCTTTGAATATGAGCATTGCAGGACTTCCTAGCTTGTTTGAACTTATTCCGGTTTTCCTCAGAAGGGTTGGCTTTATAACATTGGAAAATTACTTCTCTCACCTCGATAGCCTCTTTACAGTTCAAGTCGAACCATGAATTCTCTTTTGGTTTGATACTTTTTGTCCTATTCGGAACGAAATTTCTCATGCCGCAGAGAATAATGTTTGTAATCATTTTAGCGCTGGAGTCTACGTCACTATCAAGGAAACATAGTGACCAGGTAAAGTTACCGAAGAAATTGTTGAGACCGTTCCAGTTGGCTTTCTCGTATTGCCATACGGTTTTTTTTTTACGGGACTGTTGGAGTACGAGAAAATAGCTGAAATGATACAATGGTCCGACGTGCCTAGGGGCGATAATACATTAATGATGTATTTATCAGGATGAGATGTAACAAGTCTAGGGTGTGTGGCGTGTAGCCTGCAATGTCAGGCATTCTTGTCGGCTTGTCAATAAGCTGAGTCCAGTTGTTGACCTCAGCGAAAATCTCGGCATATCTTCCTTCGGGTGTTGTCTGGCCAGAATATCGAAGCCACGTAGAATTGTGTACATTGAAGTTACCTGTAACAACAATTTCAGTGCGAGGTTAATGGGAAACAATTCTTTGGATGGAGTCCGACAGCGCATCGAATTTGTTAAAAGACGAGTTATTGTCAAGATTCGGGCTTCTATATATGAAACATAAATGTATGATGTGCTTTTGAACGGTGAATTTAAACCACATGAAATTAAAGTCAGTGTAATGCGGGCCTTACACAACGCAATATTATTGCAAAATATTATTGCCTTCCTTCACACAAGCTGTGTGAAAACCATATTTTTGTTTGCACAGGAATCGAATTTTTAGCTACCTACTACCTGAATGCACTTCAATCTTCATCCTTTTTATTTTCGCGTTGGCGATGTTTGTATTTAATCAAAAAAAAAACAAAACAATTCAAGTATGTACACAGCTGGTCAAAAAAATAGGTGTGATTAAATTTTATATCTTAGCCATAGAAGTTGGAGCGGACCTGAAGGACCAAAAAATGGCGCAATATCCTCTGGAGTGACGAGTGTTCTCATCAGATTCTGGGCGTATTTCAGGCGACCAAAAAGAAAGGACTATCACCCTCGCTATATCCAAAAGACGATTAAACATGGAGGAGGAAATATTATGGTCTGGTTCCGTTTTTTCTAGTATGGTGTGGGCCCTAATTCCTATATTCCGTATTAGTTACATCTTGACCAAATAAGGTTACAGGGATATTTTGGAAGATATCATGTTTCCATTTGATGAAGAAAACATGACTCTCCGATGGATTTTTCAGCAGGATATAACGATCAGAAACATATGGCAAATCTTGTGAAAGAGTGGTATCGAGAGAAAGAAGTTTCAATTGTTTCATGGCCAAGTCAATCCCAGATCTCAACCCGACTGAGAACTTGAGGAATGAGCTTATGTGGAAACTAGGATGCCAATATTTTCCAAACTGGAACCGATTGTGGGATGCTGTTCAGTTCAGAGTGAATGGTATTCTATACCCCAAGAAAGATGCCAAAAGTTTGTAGAGTTAATACCACGCTGAATTTAAAAAGTTTTGGATAACAATGTCGTATACTCGGGTTATAAGAGAATGGTAAACGAAAATTATTATAAAATACAACAAATTTTGCATTCAAACTATCATTATTCATAATTTAGGAAGACACACCTATTTCTTTGTCCAAGCGCAAATGTCTACACCGTCGGTTTTATTGTATAAAATTTATAATTACTTAATTTAAAAGCCTTAAATATTAATATTTCATTAAGTATTGATAGTCCAATGAAAACAAATGTTAAAATAATATTTAAATAAACAAAACATATTAAAAAATTAAGTTTATATAAAAAAAAATAATTGCACCTATTTTTTTGACCAGCTGTGTATGTGAACTAAATATTGAGATTTGCCTTACACGACGCAGTATGCTGCGCAATATATTGAAGAAGTTCCAAAAAATATTAAATTTTTTTAACATTCGACAATGCTCAATAAAGACCTTACACGGTCAATATAACTGTGCAATACCGAGTACTGCGTAATAATATTGCGTGGTGTAAGGCCCGCATTAGAACACTGACATTTTTGTGGAAGAAGTTGGTAAGAAACATCATTTCTGAGGTATACGGCGAGACCGTGGTAAGCAAAGAATAATGGCACTAAGTTGAATTTTCTCCTATTTGGGTTTCACTTAATGCCAAAACAGCTGGCCTGTATTTTGCAGTATGAATTTATGCTGCATAGAAATTCTTTCTTAGCCCCCCAATGTTATTATAATCGACCCGCCATTTTCCTACCATTATAAAAAAAAAACAAACATCAAAAACAAAACCAACCCGTACGAATATCACACCATAGTCCTTTAAAATTGACTTCGAGTGTATCTTTCTCTTGTTTTTCCACAGACAGTTTGTGACCATTTTATGACGATGACCCAAGTCAAAACATTGAGTGTGATCGTTTGCTGGCCAAAACATTGCACCCATCTACTCCAAACACTTATGTGTTATTTATTTAATTTTTATTTTGTAAACAAATTTTGCTGTGCTATTTGTTAATTCTTGCGCCTGATGGAGAAGTCGAGATCGAGACCCAAAGACTATCCTCATATTTCATTTCAATGGGTGTATCTAAAAAGCATCTGTTCTACTGATGGCTTGGAGGATGTGGATTTGAATCTAAATTCTACATCATTCCGAGCGTCTGATGCTTGGCTTGGCTATGTGAATCTATGTTCCTTTTTTTTTCGTTGCTAATTTTTTCGCTACAAACCCAACTCCACATTGAAATCGAATCAATTGGAACTAAATTCTGCTACTCAAGAGGCACCACCAAATCAACAATTTAACCCCGCAATCATGAGTCCAATGAACACAGCGAGAGTCGGTAGTCGCGTCGTTGGGTCCATCCGCAATCGGCATGTTCCAGCCAGCCATATAGTTATGCCATCAGCAATTCATAAATAAAATACATTTTTGAAAGGTCAATGCTTGTTGGTTGTAGATGTATCCACATCTACATATCATCTGGCCTGGGAATAGCTTCCAATTAGAATTTATTGTGGTTAGCTATCTGGTGGAGTTCTTTTCTAAGCATCAAACCAGTCAGAGTCACCCAGACCAGACCAGAGACCAGACCCATACGCGGATACGCCATACCAGGCCAGCTACAGGCACTAGGCAGTCTGCTGGACTTTGTGTTGTGTGTTTGTGTGTATAGACCAAACTCAACTCATTTTTGATTCAATTAATTCAATCGTGCCCGGCGCGTATTTTATTTCTAATCAAAGCCTTTGTATAGATAAATATATCGAATTTCTCGAAGCGGACTGGAGTGCTAGAGCAGCCCGTTTCAGACCCCATTATGGAACACTTCCAAAGCTCGCACAATGGCAGTTCCAGCAAGCGAAGCTTAGCCAATATCAGAGTTTAATTTGTACTTAAATTGGTTTTTATGGGCTGTTGCACTGGATTTGATTTGAATATTTGTTTGGTGACCCCTTGTGGCTCTAAAAAAAAGGCATTTTTTTTCTTTTATTGTTGTCGAAAACGACGCGACGGGAATGAGGAATGAGGGACGATGACGGTGACAATAACAATGGCTGCGCGTTCATTTAATTTTTATTACACATCAATAATTGGATAAAATTTATATTCAAAAAATATATAAATAAAGTGGGAATTGGTAAATTAATTTGTCGGTGACTCTTACTTCGGGCTGCTGATGCTGAAGCTGATGCTTCTTGCTGCCTTGCTTATGGAGAATTGGAATGCCTGCCTATACTATACCTACCATATTGGGTGTGCTGCGTGCATTGATTTTATTCGATTTTCTGATTTTCGAATATATTCTTGCCGAGGAGTAATAAATATGATTATATTTGGGCATTTTCATGGGGGGAAATTACTATAAAAATAGAAAAAGAAGAAGTGTTGTTGACCTACTTTCTCGTTCTGTGCTCAGCCTTGCATTGATGATATATGGCCCAGCACGAATCGTTTTGATTCGTTTTTTTTCTTCAAATGTTTGCCCTGAAAGGGAATTAATTTTTTCTTTAGAAAAAACCAAATTGGAATCGTTTTTTAAATAAACAGCTAAATTAATGGACATTAGGAGCTATAATGGTTGGATAAATCATAGAAACTTAGGTGGACAAGTTTAATATTTTGAAAAAAAAAATTAACATTTTTCAGAGGGCAAATAGACAAATAAATCAATTGGAGAGGGGAGATTTTTGTTAGAAAGGGGGATTTCAAAGTTTAAAAAAAAAAACACAAGTTTCAAAGTTTAAGAAAATAATTCATAATTGTTGACATTTTTAGTTTTTACCTAATTTCTTATCCAACAGAAGGTCGGAAAGTCATGAACTTTTGATATGTTTTATTGCTGTATAGATTTTTGTGAAGAACAATCAAATTTTGTACAATTCCCTTTGTTTCCACTTTTAAAGCTTGCCATTTTGAACTTATTTTTAATGTTTTTAGGGACATCGGAGTTTCCGATACCCAGATTTGTATTTATACGCTATCGTTTATACTACCATTGCTACATTTCTATACCTCAGAAACAGTACTTTTTCAAGATTAAAGGTACCTACTTTATGAAGATAAAACAAAGTATATGCTGTCCTCGGGTGAAGTAGATCATCACCGTAGGCTCGGACAAAACGTCACAATGAACAGATATAACTTTGAGGTTGTCAAGGACTTTGTCTATTTGGGTTCCACTATAACCTCTCAGAACAACATCAGTGAAGAGATCAGTCGAAGAATCACTCTTGCCAATCGCTGTTTCTTCGGGCTAAGAAGGCATCTTAGTAGTAAAGGCCTCTCAAAGGACCAAGGAGACACTATACAAGATCTTATCATCCCAGTCCTGCTGTATGGGACAGAAGCGTGGACACTGACACAATCGGATGAATACGGGCTGGGGTGCTTTGAGAGAAATATTCTTCGGGTGATATTCGGGCCTGTATGTATCAATGGAGTATGGAGGAGAAGATGCAATGACGAACTGTACGGGCTATACAGAGACATTGGCTTGGTTAAGAAGCTGAAAATTCAGCGGCTTAGATGGCTGGGTCATGTGGAGCGTATGGACGAAAACGCTCCTGCCCGACGAGTCTTCAATTCCAACCGGAGGGCCGACGAAGTTCTGGAAGACCCCATCTAAGGTGGCGCAATCAAGTGGTAAACGACCTCAACCAACTTGGTGTGCGCAACTGGAGGCCACTGGCTAGGGACCGGCCTAGCTGGCGAGGATTGTTGGTTGAGGCCGTGGTCCACAATGGACTGTCTGCGCCACCTTAAGTAAGTAAGTAAGTAAGTAAGTAAGTAAGTACTTTATGTATGTACTTTTCTGTACCCCCGACATTAAGGGTACAAAATGTCATGATGATCGGTCTAGCAGTTGAGGCGTATGACCGTAGCAAACAAAATCACTTACGCTGGCTTCTGATGCAGACAGTTTTTCGTCAGTGTGGACTTCACAAAGAGTTTGTGAGTAATAAAAAATATAATCGATAGATGTTTCTTCGGGTCTATTTCAAAATCCCGAAAATTCAAAATCCCAAGCAATCAAAACTGAAAAATCAAATATAAATTCGTGATTTGAAATCCGCCCAGTAGTCTGGTAGGCACCTGTGTCAACAGTTTTCTTAATCAGCCGTAATTGTGGTGGCAGTAAGGATTTGCTTTTGATTATTCGGGATTTTAAACTTTCGGGATTTTGTTTTTTTTTCGGGATATTGAACTGCTCCCGTTTTTTCTTGTTTTTGTTTTTATACCCTATTCCATAGAATGGGTATATTGTATTTGGTGTGGAGTTTGTAACATAGAGAAATAATACCGTTAGGTATAGAAAAGTATATATATTCTGACTCAGAATCAAAAGCCTAGTCGATTTAGCCATGTCCGTCCGTCCGTCCGTCCGTCCGTCCGTCCGTCCGTCCGTCCGTCCGTCCGTATGTATACTCTCTAGAGGTCGCAATTTTTGAGCTAGAAAGCTGAAATTTGGTATATATAATCTTTGGTTCAAGAGTAAGGCTAAGTTCTTGAACCAGTAAATTCCGCCCACAAACACGCCCACAATCGCCTTTTTTGTTGAACAACCTCAATTTGGTAAAATTAAATTATGTTTTTTGTACAGTTACGATAAAACTATAACACTAAAATTTTGCACACGCAAGCTTTAGGTAAACCTTCCTCGAATCAAATAAAAATATTTCAGTTTGGGCGTGGCTGACGCCCATTTTTCATACAAAACCATCAATATTGTTTTTATAAAATAACAAATGTTATATTAAAGAGAAAAACATTAAATTTTTTGGGCATTACTTGCACATAAACATCTTGTGTATGAAATCAATAAATTTGATTTTGGGCGTGGCTGACGCCCACTTTTCATTAGAAACTATTAAAAAATTGTTTTTGTAAATAAACGGTATTTGTAATGAATCCGCAAGCCAAAATTTGGCGTCTCTTAGTAGAAACTAAATCGTTTGTGTATGAAAATAAATTTTTGAATTTTGGGCGTGGCTTTCGCCCACTTTTCATGAAAGAACGAAAAACGTAGTTTTAAAAATTTAAGGTACTACCAATATTCAATTTAAACCTTTTTCCCTTCCGTTCGTTTTATGAAAAATATATCTCTACATTTTCCTGTGTACATTTTTTCAATACGCCCACTTTCGTAGGCGTGATTTTGATAAAATATATTTGTTCAGGTAAGATTGTTTAAAAACTATTCGATTCAGCTGTAGTTTTACACATATGCCTAAATACTGATCAAAGCTGAGTTAGTGCTTAAAATTTTTAAGACACGCCCTCTTTTTAGGGGCGTTTCCGTCAAAAGTTGTATAAGGCATTAATTTATTAACGTTTTTTAACTATATGTCGCAGTTTTGAAGTAAAAAGATGAACACTTAGATTTATATTCCTTGGTTACGTAGCAGAATGTGGTCCAAGAATTGATAAAAACACCCATAATCGCTATTTCCATTCAAAATCTAGTTTTTAAAAATTTAAGTTTTGTCTTGTTTTGTTCAAATCGATCTGCAAGAATAAAATTGAATGTCACTGAGCTCATACCAATTGGCTTGGCAATAAAAAGTTTTAACTTTGGGCGTGGCGCACGCCTTTTTTTATTTTGCCAGCACTAATTGAACATCACACCACACAAAATTAATGTTATTGAATTTTTTTCTGTCTGCTAAAGAAGAATTTTGTTTCTGAAACTGAAACATCGGCTGGCTACGGGAGGCAGACGCATACACACACAAAAATATAGGGAATAGGGTATCCAACAGTTCGTTGCAAACGTACTGTAGCTCTCGCTTATGTTTTAAATGTAAAATTTGGTATTCATGCAATTATTTTTACTTGCGATTATAGGCACTATAAGTAAAGTTATGCATTAAAAAAAAATTTTTTTTGGGCGACAATCAAACATAACATTACGATGATAGAGAAGCCTAAAAAAGTGGGTCCGACAATTCTGTCTGTCTGTCTGTCTGTCTGTCCTTATGTCTGTATCGGCCCCTACAGCCTAAACGGCTAGAACGATTTGCTTCAAACTTGGTACATAGTATTTTGACGTCCTACAGGGGGTTTTTGGAATTACTATTCTAGCTTTAAAACTAACTATACGATTTTTAGTGAAAAAATATTTTTTCTCAAAAACAAAAAAAATTGGAATATATTTTCGAAAAGTTTTTCAAAAAAACTGTTTTTCGAAAAAACTAGTCGAACGATTTTGAAAAAAAAAATTTCTTAAAATTCTTAACAATAAACAAAATCAGATGGCATACTTAATTTTTTTTTTTCCAAAAAACGTTTTAACTAGTGATTTTTAAGTGCCTAATCAATAAAATTTCATATAGTTTTTTCCCTGCTTTTTTTCCAAAATCACAAGACCACTGTCTCACATTAGAGCAAGTTTGTCCGACTTAGTCGTGCACTTTATTTTATTTAAAATGCCCTCATAAATCATAATGCGGGGAATATAGTCCAGTCGACAGGTAGGAAGAAGTGGGTTTAGGTGGAAAAAGGTCAAAAGTTAATGAAACTTGGGGATTTCGTTCAGGGATAGTTAACAAACATTTTGCTTAGTTTTTGACCTCGAAGGCCTTGTGCTAAAAGAGGGAGGGGGAAAACTGCAAATTTGTCGACGTTGCTCCGGTTTTCCCCAATAACTTTTTTCCTTACGTTTGATGGAAAAAAATATTCCACTTTTTTGTAGAGTGTAAAATTTAAGCGTAAACATCTTTGTATGTCAATTTGTTTCCGAGATATGGCTTCAAAAAACAGGTAATTTTTCATTTAATGATTATTCGGGTATATACTAAGAAATATAGTGGAATTCTGCATTTCTTGATATTGCTGTTTTTCGAAACACCATGTTTTCGTAACGAATTGACATACAACAATATTTGAACTATGAAAATTGTAGAAAATTTAACGTTCTACAATTTCTACAAAATTTACTAACATTTTTTTTGTAGGACGTGAGGAAAAAAAGTTATGAGGAAAAACCGGAGCGATGTCAAAAATTTCCAGTTTCCCCCCCCCTCCTCCCCCTTTTAGCACAAGGCCCGCGAGGTCAAAAACTTAGCAAAATGTTAGTTTACTATCCTTGAACAAAACCTCCAAGTTTCATTAACTTTTGACCTTTTTCCACCTAAAAGTACCTGTCGACTGGACTAATATACCATCTTTCAAATCCATGTTTCGGCTACTTACAGATGCACGGATCCTAGTGACTACGGACAAATGCCACCGCCGCCGCGCTGGCCTGAAATTCGCACCGAACCTCTACTTTTTGAGGATGTATTGTAACCTGGTAACCCTAGTGTCGTCCCATTTACGGCAATTTTGTTGTAAACACACCCATTCATCCAAAAATGCGCCTCGTCGCTAAAGATGATTTGTCGGCCAAAATTTAGGGTCCCCTTCCAAATGCGCCGAAGCCTTAAGTAAAAATTGAGATCCTACATCACACATGACATTACGATGATGGGGAAGTTGAAAAAAGTAAGTCTGGAATTTAAACTGGAGACTCGTCGGGCTAGTGCGTTTTCGTCCATACGCTCCACATTGCCCGGCCATCCACGCCACTGTATTTTCAGCTGGGATGGTAAGGGTCTTGTATAGTGTCTCCTTGGTCCTTTGAGAGAGGGCTTTGCTACTAAGATCCCTTCAAGAAACAGCGATTGGCAAGAGTGATTTTTCGACTGATCACTGATGTTGTTCTGAGAGGTTAGGAACCGAAATAGACAAAGTCCTTGACAGCTTCAAAGTTAGACCCATTTTCGCCACCTCCACTTCAGTACTTGCGAATGCTCCACTCACAGCGCATCGTTCTTCCAACAATGTCAATATCATCAGCGGAGCGAAGAAATTGAACGGATTTAAAGGTGTTGACATGCACAATCGAACGAGTTTATCATGGATGCCAAGAAGTGACATGGCTCTGTTTAGCTCGTTCCTATTCACGCAATTTTAAAATCAATAAAGAAGTGGTCAGTATCTGGGATTCTTGATTTTTTCTAAAATGTGTTTAAGTGTGAAAATTTGCCCGACAGTTAACTTACCGGACCTGAAACCTCACTGATAGTGGTCAATCAGTTGACGTAGGAAAAACTTCAGTCGTTGACACAGAATGGCTGACAAGATTTTATGAGCGACATTTAGGAGACTTATGCCTCCGTAGTTGGCGCAGTTCAGAGTATACCCTTTCTTGTAGATATCAAATCAAGTTTTCTCGTAAAGGGTACATGTGATTTCAATAAATTTTTTTTTTTTTTTTTGCACTATCAGTTCTCGAGAGTAAGAAGCTTATATCAAGCATTAACTTACAATCAGAGATTAGCCAACACATATTATGTGATCACTGGCTACATCATTTAGTGCAGGTGTTAGTTGTTAGTAAGCAAAATATACAAATAGCATAACACAAGCACAAAAAATAAAAAATTAATAAACACATACATTTATACAAAATAGATACAAAAACATTGAGAACATACAAAACATAAACTATGAGCGTGGTGCACTGGTTTTAAATGTTTTTTTTAGAGAGGATTTACTAATATTAAAATCAACAATACTTTTATTAGAGTTGAAAAGTTTGCACATGCGGGTAAGAGGTTCATTCATGCCATAATTAGTACGGTGTTGGGGACAATGCAATAGCTCTAATCTACGAAGATGATGAGCCCCTCCGCGATAGTTAAAACCTACACACGATAGAAGATCGGGTGAGTCCAAAGATCCCGTTAAAAGTTGGTGGATAAAAATAACATCATTGTTAATACGCCTTTGTGACAAAGTTTGAATCTGTAGAAGTTGAATCCGGTGTTCGTAAGGTGGGAGGTTGTATGGATCTGTTTAGGAGAGACCTTTTAAAGCAAATCGAATAAAATTACGCTGAACTGCCTCTATCCTAGACTTATGAACTTCGTAAAAAGGAGACCATACCTGTGATGCATATTCTAGATGGGGGCGAACATGACAGTTATATAAAGCTAGGGTTACATAAGGATTTTGAAATTCCTTCGACCATCTTTTAACAAATCCCAACTTGGAATTAGCCTTTTTAACAATAAAGTTGATGTGTTCAGTGAAACTCAGGTCTGGGCTAAAATTTACTCCCAGATCTTTAAAACTAAAAACGCGATGCAAAACTTGTTGTGAAATGTAATAGCCATGTGTACTTGGTACCCGTTTCCTTGAAAATGTCATTGTCTGACATTTCGCTGGATTCAGGCTTAAACAATTCTTGCTACACCAGATAGCAAATCTGTCGATGTCGGCTTCAATTCTACGCGGTTATTAGCTGAGTTAATAGATTTGAAAATTTTCATATCGTCAGCGAAAACAAGGACCTCACTAGAATGAATACACGAAATTACGTCATTGATAGCTAGTATAAACAGTAACAGACCAAGATGGCTGCCTTGTGGGACTCCTGATTTTGCTGGGAAAGGGTTAGATAACGCATTTCTGAACTTAAATATGTATGATCTGTTTCGGAGATATGAATATATCCAATTAACAAATCCTACAGGGAACCCTAAAGCTTTCAATTTGAAAATGATGATTTCATGTGAGAGTTGGTCAAAAGCTTTTGAGAAATCTGTGTAGATACACTCCAGCTCATGTCCACTCTCTAACGCCGTTGAGCACTTGTTCATAAAGGTTAATAAGTTTGTGACAGTAGACCGCTTCTGCATGAAGCCGTGTTGTTGATGGCAGACTAAATGTTTGCAGAAATGTTCGAAAAGCTTTGGAATAGAAGACAGTTTAGAAATCGGTCTGTAGTTGGTGATATCGGACTTATTACCCTTTTTGAAGACGGGAGTAATGAATGGATCTTTCCATACTTGAGGAAATTTACCGGACTTAAGGGATAGCTTGAAAAGAAAATGCAAGGGAGAAGCTAAAACGGAGGAACATTTTTTTAATATTATAGGAGGAATGCCATCAGGATCGGGAGAGTAATCATCTTTCAGCAATGAAAGATAATGCAAAACTTTATCATTATCAATTTGGATGTTGTTAAAAGTGGCTTGGGGTAAATCACGGGAGTAGTCAAAGAAATCAAAGTCTATATTGACGGGATTTTCAATAAAGGACTTACTGAAATGCTTTGCAAACGCATTGCATATCTCAGGTGAGCTTGTCAAAGCGGAATATTTGTAAACAAAGTTCACTGGATACCCATCAGACTTCTTCTTTAAATTTACAAACTTCCAATTTCTTTGGATCAATCTTCAGCGAAATTTCCATTTCCTTCACATATGCTGCATATAGGTTTCTGGAAAGTAAATTAAACTCTTCAAAAAGTGCACGAAACGCATTAAGATCAGAAATTGAGAGATTTTTTAATATAAGACTTCCAAGCCTTATTTCGTCTATTACGTAAAGATTTGAGTTCTTTTGTGTACCACGGATGGCCAGAGTTTATATTTTTAGATAACTTAAGAGGAATTGAATTAATCAAGCAGCTATTGAAAATTTCGTAAAATTGAGTAACTGCATCTTCAATGTTAGAGCAATCATGCATATTAGAAATATTAGAAGCACTTAATTCTTCGTAAAGTAATTGAAAGTCTGCCTTACGAAAATCAAGTGAACAGTCTTGAACATTACTGTTATTGAGTAAATGGCTGCTCATGTCAAAAAATATATCAAGTGGAGGATGGTAAGAGTCTACGTTAGAAATGGCAGAGGTAGATTCTATAGGCTACCGTACTAACAGCGTCAGAGGAAGAACATTGGAATTCAGTTATAATTCTATCGATATGGCATTTTTTAAATTCTCAGAACCTGTTTTTTTTATTTTTAATAATTTATTAAACAAACAAATTTGTTTTAAAAATATGTTGCAAACGGGTAGATACATTCAAATTTTTGAACATTTTTTTCCCAGATGCAAACACAAAATGGCATGTTTTATATCCTTAAAAAAAATTGAAGATTTTTCATTTTTTTTTTTAAATACATACCGATTATCTTATATAAGGGCAACTTCGTGCGACCCAGTAGTGCATTTTCTTTTTATAATTAACCAAACACTTTTACTTCCTTTGTGACATCCTAATATTTTTGCCTAGATTTTCATTCATGCTAAAACTTTATTCTTTGAATGTGAGCATTACATTTCTTTCTAAGAAGTGATTTGCCAAATCTTGCTTAGCTTTTTCAAATGTCCTTTATTGTGTTGAAGTTCGAAACGCAACTATCTGAGAAAAGCAATTAAGTTTGACCCAGTGTTTTATCAGATTTTCTTTTGTAGACAATTAGATTTTTTTTTACTATGGAATACAAGAACAATATTTGGCCACCTCTTTTGTATCATCAATGTTCGCTTTGCTTCCTCATAGTGTCCTTACCGCACTGCGGTGTCATAATTTAGAACGCTACGTCAGATGTCTGGCGAGATTTTGATTAAACAAGCATTTGTCAGTTCCGTATCACATTTTATTGACACTCTTGTGTTTCCACAACCTTCTTCCAGTCTTTCTTAACACATATACCTACATGTTTGTATGTAGCATGCTGAATGACCATTTCCATTCCATCTTATCAACATCTGGAAATCTTCAGCTCTTCGCATTTGTCAGTCAACAAAAATCATACCATTTATTTGTTTTGAGACCCTTCTGGAGTTCGCAACTTGATATTCCAAAATAATATTCCACTTTCGTTTGTAAAAAAAAAAAAAAAAAAAAAAAATTAAGTAATATTTACTTGCCACCAGACCGACGACGGACGATGTTTCTCGTGCCAACCAGGCGCCACTGTTGGCAAATATTTACCACACCATCCATCGGGCTTCCTCGTATAATCTCCTCCTTGGAGTTTCTCATATATAATACATAAAACCAATGATCAGCTTGATCGGAGCAAACATGCATTTATGGCGGGTGTCATGGATTGTCAGTCGCTCATTTCGGAATTGATAGTTCAACAGCTGAATGAACTCGAACATCACGTTAAATGATATTCAGAATACTATCTATAGTCAGTGCATAGCCATAGCATCCAAAGGATGTTTGTGCTTCTTCCAGCCTTAAATGGTATGCAAACAAAGACTTCTTTTCAAGGAGATTAGGTACCTTTGTACCACTATAGCTATGTATAGTTGGTTTTGACTTTTGAGTCTTAAGTATTTGTCTTTGTTAAGTGGATAAATCTACAAGCCATAGAAACTGATATTCACGATAGAAGATGCATCTTCTTTGTCTTCTAGTTAATGGCACGTTCTATAGCTTCTCCAGATGTGATGTGAGACCTGGTCAATACTTTGTTTTCAAAATGAGGTCAGGAGATTTTGATTTATTCAAAATTAAATAAACATTTTGTTTTCGAGATCTAACTACACACTCATGTCGATCGAGCTATTACATCGCTATTGACCTTTCATGTCAGAATGATTCTCGAGATTGGTGTATAGAACTACATTTTTTGAAAAGGGTTGGCTAGAAGCTCTAGATAATGATTCATTTATGGCACTAGAAAATATAAAAGGTATACATTTTCTCGAGACACAGAAACAAGATCTTCTTTAGAGAGTAGAGACTTCGATGAAGCGTCATGATAGATACATATAATATTTGAAGAAGGTCCACTCTAACCTCTCAAAAATTTGCAGTGACCCCTTTGTTTGTTAACACAGCCATTCATCCAGAACTTCGCAACGTCGTTGGGGATGATTTTTTGGCGATGATAGGGGTCCTTTTCCAAACGCTTTGAAGCCCAGTGATCCCTTTTTGAGAGGTTAGAGTGGACCTTCTTCAAATATTATATCTATCTATCATGACGCTTCGTCGAAGTCTCTAAAGAAGATCTTGTTTCTGTGTCTCGAGAAAATGTATACCTTTTGTATTTTCTAGTGCCATAAATGAATCATTATCTAGAGTTACTGAGGAAAGACCGTTGCAAGGTCGAAAATTTTGCAGTGACCCCTTCCCCCTCCCCCACCTCTTTTTCCATAGGGCCCTCGAGGTCCAAAACTTCGTAAAACATTTATTAATTATCCTTGAACAATATCTGATAGTTTCATTAGCTTCCGACCTTTTTCCACCTTCCACCCACTTTTCCAACCTGTCAACTGGGCTAAATGTATGCATGTGGCAAGTGGCATATATGAGCATATCATGAAGAACGTGACTCCTTCATGTTTTAAAATCACGATATCTCCGAAATTGTTATTCTTACAAAAAAATGATATTAACAAGTTTTGTAGATAATTTTATGGTCTATATCTTTGTCGCATGTATTTTTATGATAAAACCTACCGTTTACCAGAAAAATTGTAAAAACCGTCCATTTGACCTTTTGACCTTGAATAACTTCTAACGCTCCAGTCGGATCGATGGGGATGTTGCTTAGTTTTTTTGAAATGGTGTTCCCAACGTCCTGTATCAATTTTCAGCTTTATGCGAATTTTTGCAAACCGAAATGTCTATTTTGACCGGACTAAATTCGTAATTAGTAAGAATTAATAATGTGTTGTGCGACCACGGTGAACTATAACCTCGTACATCCTGTTGGGAAAGGAGTCATATATAATTTCTTAATATAATCAAGTGAAAAAGTCTCCCAAGCACTTTTTATTCCTTCAATGAGTTCCAATTCAGTTGGACATTGCATTCCAGACTCGTATGCTTTGCATGCTAACCATTGTATGTGATTACAGCAGCGGACAAGCGAATTATTTTGAGGCACGTGTCCAATTCGCACGACTCTGCAGGCATAATTTAAGACAAAACCGTTGTAACGCATGCGTGCGCGGTCTGTCCAAAGAATGATTTCTAATGATGAACATTTAAAACGCCTAAAACTAAAACAAAAACCACCTCCTAGCCAACTTCGAAAGAGATGCAATGCCTTTATTTCTCGACTTTACTAGCTTAGCTAGGAGGTTTGAATAGAGGTATTAGCTTGCTGGAACTTCCATTACAAGGGTCCAAATGGCTATGCTAACTTCTTTCATGAATGCCACCACATACAATAGTGTATTAAAATAAAATATCAAAGATATTTTTGGACCCTTGGAATGGAAGTTCCAGCAAGCTATCTAAACCTCTAAGCTAGTAAAGTCGAGAAACCGAGGCGTTGAACTTACGGCTTCAAGGTCGGTATCTTAACTTTTTACTGCAATAAACCACGAAGCCAACAGATAAATCAAAAACTTACTTGTTGCTATAAGCATTAAATTATTTTAACATTTATCACTCTACTTTACGAAATTCTAAAACGGCCAAATATCTGGTGTGGTGCTAGATCCTGAACTAACTGACTGTCATACCCTGCTTGGCCTGTCGTCCAGCACTTGAGAAAAAACCAATCTCAAAACTGTGACAAAGCGTGTTTGCCATGAAAACTACACAAACCTCAGCCTTAGAAGCATTCCTCTCATTAACCCCATTCAAAGTGGTTTCATGGCAGCAAAAAATGCGTTACGTTTTCAACAATATAACGATTGGAAAAGAGGCTTATCTGGCCATTAAACAAACCATTATGCACATCACTGACATAGACATTCAAACTGACTATAATATTTCACCTTACATAGACTTCAACCTATAGTGGCCCATAGACAACCAAACAAAGCGATCGTCTCAATAATCACAAAGTCGAAACTTTTTCGATTGGTGCCCCAAAGAGTCAAGACTTCTTGATGCAACCAACACAGTTTCATTTTGCTGGGTCTCAAGACACTGTGATACAGATGGGAGCGAAATGGCAGATAAAATAGCCAAAATCGGTTTTTGCATTTGAACCAAGCCAAACAGTGGCTAGATTGCAGTGATCTTATGCCTGGAACTCTCAAATCCATCTACCTACGACAGTATAGGTACTCTTAGCTATTCATATTCGTTTCTAGATTCAAATCCCTGGTCTCCGGATGTGGAACTTCAACAGCAACGTATGACAAACACACAAACTCCGTGGCAGTAAAGGGAAACGAAATCCTGCCTCTTGACGCTTAAACAAAGCTTAGTTCCATTAATGGTACTTGTATCCAAGAAACTGAAAGCAGCTTGCAATATTCGGAATGTGTGTCCCCAACAATCTTATCAGATCACATAATTACTCAAGCGACCCAAGCAATTTGTTCCTGATTTATTCCTTTTATCAACTAAACATTGATCCGTGTTCCCAGATTGGTGGTTTTTCCCACCAAAATGGTTGCAAAAAAAACTGTTTGGTGGGTAAAATGGTGGGATAAAATTCTTGGTGTATTTGTGTATTTATGGTTGGAAAATTTTCCGATCACTTTTTTATGGGGTGATATTATTTTTACAATAAGTGAACTATTACACATAGATATTTAATTTAAAATATCTTACAACAATATTTTACTTGCCGAACAACACATTATTTATCTTTTCTCCTTTGCTTACCAAAATAGCGTCCCATAAGTAATGGATGCGCCGGATGCAAGGGAAAAAGTACTTTTAACTTTTGAATCCGGCAAATCCGTTCACAAATACGCTTTGAGGTGTCAAAGCTGTGTTAAGTGTTATCTGGATATTTGTATAAGCATCTTAGAAAAAAATACCAGTAAATTGAAAGTAAAACAAATATATTTAGGTTACTTAACAATATCTCTTTTCTAATGTTTTGATTGTTAAATTTATTTTGAATTTCTTAAGCTTCTTTTTTATAATAAAAATTTTACTGGAATGTACTTTCTTCTTCTTTTTCATATCACTTGATTTGAACAAAATTTATGAAATTTTTAATACAGCATTAAACTGTTTTACTGAGATAAAAACATTTAGAAGAAATTGTGATTTTTATCTAAGGAAAGAACCCTCGACTGAAAGCTCTGGTGGTGAAATCTGAAATGTGTTTAGTGTGCAAACCTTTTTAACGTCAACGGATCAGACGCAACAACAATCTACATCCCTAAATGCAAAAAATTAACGATTCGACTACAATGCAATCAATTGACTACAGTTTGAAACTAGGATTTCAAATTATCTGACGCAAGGTTTTTTTTTAACCCATTAAATAGCTTTTAAACGTAAAGCTACCTAGAAAAAACAATATAGTGGTTCTTTTTTTCCTCTAGTACAAATCTGGTAGGATTTTTTTTGGAATCCGGTGGGATTTCATATACCTAGTTCATCTGGCATCACTGGTTGGGGCTGTTTCTCAGATTGTAAACAACATCAAACCTGTATACCGAAATTCAGCCTGTTTCAAATTATTTCCTTAAAAAAAGCTATTCTTACTGGGCTATGATTAGTTCTTAATCATTTTCTTGAAACGGTTCTAAAAACGAGTTTTTCTATTACCGCTCTAATAATTTCAAAATAGTAATAACAATCACGGACCAAGAAGAAACAGACCGCCAACTCACCATATGGTCTCTCTTTTTGCCACCAAGCTAAAAATCAGCTGATAGGTATGCCATTTATTTTGAGAGTGTGACGCTCTCCCTTGCTTTAAAACCCATTTAGCAAACACACCTAAAAAATAAGTGGCATACGCAGGTATAGTTGCCATTACAAAATGCACAGAGAGAGATGTACACGTATTCACAGACTGGAAAAAATATTTCGAGGGTGTTTCAGGCAAGAGGAGTACGAGTTGGCGGTCTGTATATGGTCTGTGATAACAATCGGCAGTATTTAATAAATTATTTTGTATGATCAATAATACGGCCATTTGCACTTTTCATTTGGATAAAGAATAAAACTACAAGAAAATATAAAGCTTAAAAAGGGGCCTATCAGGCATTTTTTAGGATAGAAGTGCCGTCACTTTTTAGTATCTTCTCGTCTAGACTACACAACAGAAAAAAATGCATTCAAGAATTATAATCAAAAATATCTCGCTTCTAGAAGGGATTTGATTTGGAATACTAAAAACATTGTCTAAATATTATTTTAGTGTTCAAATCCTAAGACCTTAGTTATAAAAAAATACTGTTGCACTGCACTAGTCAATAGTCATACACTGCAAAGGAAAATAATTATGTTGTTTTTAATTTAATTTCTTAGAATCAGAATGTTGTCTATTAAACCCATTAATTCACCCATCCTGCCGCGGGTTGATGCATCCGTCTTGGTCTTCTATCAATTTAATGGAGAAAGAGCATAAACATCAACAAAGTGTGAATGTGAATCAAAATCAAACGCATTGTTTTGAAAACAAAAAGAACACAAACAAAATAAACACCTTTTTATCGTATAACTTTGTAATATCGTAAGAAAATTCATTCTCTCTTGTGCTCTCTTCAAGAATTGAGACGGAGTTTTGAGTGGAAAACACCTCACAAAGAGAACAACAGCAGCTTAAAATTAACAAACATTGAGTTCTTTTCTTATAAGAGAAGATAAAACGATTTGAGTGTAAGACCTAGAAAATAACATAATTAAGTATAATGTTAACAGAACAATTTGGGAAATAATAAGTCATTAATTAGTCATTTAATTGGAGTAAATAGTTTTTTTAACACTTAAATTAAACCCGTGGAACTTGGGGGCTGTAAACGGTTCTAACCGTAAAAGCGACAGAATTGTATTCTCATAGATAATGACAGACGTGCTGAATTTGTGTTTGTGAAACACCTATCAGCTCGGTGCTCGGTGTCCTATTGAACATGTTATTAAAATACACAAATTGAAGCGATATTAATTTCAGGAAGTTGGGGGGAGCAGTTTTTGGCACAAGGGAACAGCAAGAATAAGAAACTTTGAGAACTAGCAAAAGGACACATACGTACATAATGTTGTGCTTAGAAAAATCTTTGGGTTCCCTTAAATCTAATATTTGTGACGAATTTCAATCTCTATATCCAAATTGTGTACGTTACATTGATGTTTATATAATTTGTCTCTTTTCTACAAACTTGATCCTAGACTATTTTCAGAGAGCAGGGGCATCCCGAAAAAGAAATTTTTCTCTCCCCATTCTTCTGCTTCATGAAAAAATGGGTTATTTTTGACAGATGATGTGTGACTCTTATCAAAATGCTTTGTAATTTGTGTTCAGAATTATTTTGCAAATCATCATGGAAAGACTCACACAACAACAGGGACTCTTCTTTCAGTAAATGTACTCTGGAAAAATAAGGTATTTTATAGTGAAATTTTGTTCAGTGAAGAAGCCCATTTCTGACTCAATGGATACGTTAATAAACAAACTTGCCTTATTTGGGCTGATTAATAACCCGAAGAGTATAAAGAGCTACCATTACATCCATTGCAAATAACAGTATCTAGTCGTTTATGGGGATGGGCTGGTGGAACGTGGAATCATTGATTCATATTATTTCAAAAATGAGGCAAATCAGAATGTTACTGTCAACGGTAATCGATATCGCGCCATGTTAACAGACTAGCTGATTCCTGAAATTCAAGCCCATGGTCTCGGTGAGCTTTGACCTCAATAAGACGGCAGTGGACTTGTTGAGAAATCATTTTGGTAAGCACTTAATTTCACCTTTTATTACGGCAAATTGGCGGCTTAGATCGTGTGATATCACACCCTTGGACTATTTTCTCTAAAAATATGTTAATTCTCAGGTCTTCAGGAACAAGCCTACTACGCCCAATATTGGACCTTCCGAATGGACCATCTCAGACGTAGTCGTGCCCAACATTTCATTTTCAAAAAGTTATGGAATGAATTGTTCTTTTAACCGATAATAAAAATTGTAAGTTTACTATTTGTAAGACGAGTCACCCGTTAGTACAATGCATCGCTTTTCCTTATAATATCTCGGTTGTGATTTCAATTATCCCATTTTCCTGCTTTGCTCTAGAGATTGACATATTTGGCTCTCCAGTTTAGGCTTTGAATGTCAAATCTTGGCTCAATATTTCCACGAATTTGACCGGTATCGAAGATGTTTTATCGAATCGACGAAGACTGTTGAATTCACATGTCTTGAAAGAATAAAGTTTGAATCACGAAAATGACTGCCCTCGAAAGTTGTTTTTGAATTTCCAGAGTTGTATGTGATGAAGACATGTCTTACTTCTTCTTGATCCCGCTGAATATTTTGGAGACATGATTTGATTGGGGTGTGAGCCTTTCCATAATGATAACCAAACTCAATGTCAATATTAAAAGCACGATACCAGCAACCAGCCACGCGTGATCTGCAAAAAAAACGTGGTTGTCTGTTAAGTTGGTTTACGGACGATAACTTTACGTGATAACCAGTTGACAACAAAACAGTTCACGTGTAGGTTGTATCCCTCCCCCACCAACAACCACACACCCCACCAACAACCACTAACCAACCACCCACGAACCACGATTTTTGTGGAGCCGGTGTTCATCGATTTATAAGACGTTATCACGTCAAAAAAAACCTATACAAAATATCATCGTCGTTCTATTAAAACTCCCTAAGTCCATTTTTAGTAAAAATGAGATGAATACGCCAAGTTTATTCAAATGACAAGATCTATGTTCTATCAAAACTCCCTAAGCTCTACGTTCCTCTATTATCAAACTATATAGTATTAAAACTCCCGAAATCCAAAAAATTCTTCGATTTTTTATATTGATTACTAGCTTTAAATGCAAATATCTCAAAACACAAATAATGGACTTAGGGAGTTTTAGTAGAACGACGACGATATTTTTTTTTTTTTTTTTTTTTTTTACACTATCAGTTCTCGAGAGTAAGAAGCTTATATCAAGCATTAACTTACAATCAGAGATTAGCCAACACATATTATGTGCTCACTGGCTACATCATTTAGTGCAGGTGTTAG
The DNA here is from genome assembly GCA_916050605.2 of Platycheirus albimanus. Classification (NCBI taxonomy): domain Eukaryota; kingdom Metazoa; phylum Arthropoda; class Insecta; order Diptera; family Syrphidae; genus Platycheirus; species Platycheirus albimanus. The sequence goes on along the minus strand of OU696696.1, from coordinate 297,491,711 downwards.
TTGTTAGTAAGCAAAATATACAAATAGCATAACACAAGCACAAAAAATAAAAAATTAATAAACACATACATTTATACAAAATAGATACAAAAACATTGAGAACATACAAAACATAAACTATGAGCGTGGTGCACTGGTTTTGAATGTTTTTTTTAGAGAGGATTTACTAATATTAAAATCAACAATACTTTTATTTGAGTTGAAAAGTTTGCACATGCGGGTAAGAGGTTCATTCATGCCATAATTAGTACGGTGTTGGGGACAATGCAATAGCTCTAATCTACGAAGATGATGAGCCCCTCCGCGATAGTTAAAACCTACACACGATAGAAGATCGGGTGAGTCCAAAAATCCCGTTAAAAGTTGGTGAATAAAAATAACATCATTGTTAATACGCCTTTGTGACAAAGTTTGAATCTGTAGAAGTTGAATCCGGTGTTCGTAAGGTGGGAGGTTGTATGGATCTGCCCAGGAGAGACCTTTTAAAGCAAATCGAATAAAATTACGCTGAACTGCCTCTATCCTAGACTTATGAACTTCGTAAAAGGGAGACCATACCTGTGATGCATATTCTAGATGGGGACGAACATGACAGTTATATAAAGCTAGGGTTACATAAGGATTTTGAAATTCCTTCGACCATCTTTTAACAAATCCCAACATGGAATTAGCTTTTTTAACAATAAAGTTGATGTGTTCCGTGAAACTCAAGTCTGGGCTAAAGTTTACTCCCAGATCTTTAAAACTAAAAACGCGATGCAAAACTTGTTGTGAAATGTAATAGCCGTGTGTACTTGGTACCCGTTTCCTTGAAAAAGTCATTGTCTGACATTTCGCTGGATTCAGGCTTAAACAATTCTTGCTACACCAGATAGCAAATCTGTCGATGTCGGCTTGCAATTCTACGCGGTCATTAGCTGAGTTAATAGATTTGAAAATTTTCATATCATCAGCGAAAACAAGGATCTCACTAGAATGAATACACGAAGTTACGTCATTGATAGCTAGTATAAACAGTAACGGACCAAGATGGCTGCCTTGTGGGACTCCTGATTTTGCTGGGAAAGGGCTAGAAAACGAATTTCTGAACTTGACTATGTATGATCTGTTTCGGAGATATGAATATATCCAATTAACAAATCCTACAGGGAAACCTAGAGCTTTCAATTTGAAAATGATAATTTCATGTGAGAGTTGGTCAAAAGCTTTTGAGAAATCTGTGTAGATACAATCCAGCTCATGTCCACTCTCTAATGCCTTTGAGCACTTGTTCATAAAGGTTAATAAGTTTGTGACAGTAGACCGCTTCTGCATAAAGCCGTGTTGTTGATGGCAGATTAAATGTTTGCAGAAAAACGTTATACTATCACAAACTGCTTGTTCGAAAAGCTTTGGAATAGAGGACAGTTTAGAAATCGGTCTATAGTTGGTAATATCGGACTTATTACCCTTTTTGAAGACGGGAGTAATGAATGAATCTTTCCATATTTGAGGAAATTTACCGGACTTAAGGGATAGGTTGAAAAGGAATTGCAAGGGAGAAGCTAAAACGGAGGAACATTTTTTTAATATAATAGGAGGAATGCCATCAGGACCGGGAGAGTAATCATCTTTCAGCAATGAAAGATAATGCAAAACTTTATCATTATCAATTTGGATGTTGTTAAAAGTGGCTTGAGGGAAATCACGATAGTAGTCAAAGAAATCAAAGTCTATATTGACGGGATTTTCAATAAAGGACTTACTGAAATGCTTTGCAAACGCATTGCATATCTCAGGTGAGCTTGTCAAAGCGGAATCTTTGTAAACAAAGTTCACTGGATACCCATCAGACTTTTTCTTTAAATTTACAAACTTCCAAAATTTCTTTGGATCAATCTTCAACGAAATTTCCATTTCCTTCACATATGCTGCATATAGGTTTCTGGAAAGTAAATTAAACTCTTCAAAAAGTGCAAGGAACACATTTTGATCAGAAATTGAAAGACTTTTAATGTAAGACTTCCAAGCCTTATTCCGTTTGTTGCGTAGACATTTAAGCTCTTTCGTGTACCACGGATGGCTGGAGTTGATATTTTTAGATATCTTAAGAGGAATTGAATTTATCAAGCAGCTATTGAAAATTTCGTAGAATTGAGTAACTGCGTCGTCAATGTTAGAGCAAACATGAATATTCGAAATATTAGAAGCACTCAAATTGTCGTAAAGTAATTGAAAGTCAGCTTTACGGAAATCAAGTGAATAAGAAGAGTCTTCGGCATTACTGTTATTAAGTAAATTGCTGCTCATATCAAAAAATATATCCAATGGGGGATGGTAGGAGTCTACGTTAGAAATGGCAGAGGTAGATTCTACCACTACCGTACTAACAGCGTCAGAAGAAAAGACTAAATCGAGAATTCGATTTCTACAATTATTAATACAGCTTACTTGCTGTAAGTCAGTAGAGGTTATGTTGTCCAAAAGAAGAAGTTCCTGTTGCGAAGAAGTCAAGGCAGCTTCTAAATAGGACTCGTCTTCAGAAGGGGTCCACGTAATGTTAGGTAAATTGAAGTCACCCAACAGTAAAATGTTGCTATTTGAACTGGCAATATCAATCATATGATCAAGAATTAACGATAGCTCGGCAAAAACTGACGCAGAACTTTTCGGTGGAATATAAACGTTAATAATAAAAAGATCAAATATATATATTAAGTTTATATGAATCACCCTATACTCTGTATCTTCATTAAGCATATGGTCCTTTACATACGTTTTTTTTCACAATGTCCAAAAAATTGACTGCTTTTTTTTGCTAAATTAGAGTTTATTTTTTCCCGTGTATCTCAAAATTGTGTGTTAAACTCATATCATTCATAACATTACCATCACTCAATCCTAATTACTCATTTCAGAAAAAAATGGTGTGGTATTTGAGATATTTTTGCATCCCACTCACTCAACCCCTAAAGTGCATTTGATTCAAATTTCAAACGATACAAAAATAATGATGCACTTCTCTTGAGTGGTATCTGATCCAACTCCAATTCTCACTTAAATTTATGTATCCATCTCTTTCTATCGCCCTCGAAACAAAATTTCTCGCATGCACATTGAGTTGAATTTTCCGAATAATTTCGGTTAAAAGAGAAAATACACAAACGTTTAACGAACAAAAATCCAATCCCAAGATTCATTTTACGAAAGGAATTAGTTTGTTTTGAGACGTCGTGCGTGCTGGTTTGTACGATTTTTATCGCGCGGTATTTAAAAAAAAAAAAATACATTTAAAAATCCAACCGAATTAATAAAAAAAGATAATAATAAATAATTATTTAAAAAGTGAATTTAAAAAAAAAAATTAGTGTTTTTGGTGAAAATTGAAATTTTATGTGGAAAAATTTACAGTGAGACAAAATTTGTGAAACGAAAATTCTCCTCTATACACTTAGCCGAACACCTTTCATAAGGATATACCCAACAACAATTGGATTAAATTAATAAATTCAAAAGGATCTCAACAACAAAAAACAGGATTTACTCAAAGGATATCACATTTAACTCATAGTTGCAGCAGTTTGTCTGTAAAAAAGGTGAGGGTTCTTGTGTTGTTGTCAAAATGATAAGAATAATTCATTTTTTTTTTTTTGAATTTTTGAATAAACTTGGGATTTAATTTTTTAATAAAACGCATCGCCGCAATAATGGCAGGGATTTATGTTGAAGGATAGATGGTTGAAGCAGGAGCAGGAATAGGTAAATCCAATATCCATCCCCCTATAAGCCTGAAACCTGAACCCTCATTTGTATGGCAAAAAAAAAAATTGTTTATGATTTTGGTTGCAGTTTAGAATATTTTCGTCGATGCGATGCGATGGTTGTTGGGTTGGGGTTGTGTTGTTTGGTTTTTTTTTTTTTAATTTTTCGTAAAAAAGGGCTGTCGCCATGAATTTTTATTGTTGACGTTGATGTCTTTATTGTTTGAGTTTGAGGTGAGCACAACAGTGTGGTTGATGGTTGATGGTTAAAGGAGGTATGCTTGGGTGAGTCTCTGAGCATATAGAAGTTAGGTTGATGCATATTTTCCTTACCAAACAACGACATAAGCCGATTAGATATACAAAGAAGAATATTTCTAAGAATCTGGGGCCTTTTTTTCAACACCACCGGGCTTGTAGAGCTCTTATAGGCTTTCAGCAAGTTGTTGTATATTTATGATCTAGTTTGGTGTTTCAATGAGAATTAATTTTCTGTTTCTGAGATAGGTATGTCGAGAAAGGTATAGGTAGATACTTTTTGACGAGAGTTCAAGGGAACAACTAACTACACAATCAAAATAAACAAACCTTATCGCGCCCCCAATCTATATACATCAAGAAATATACAGAGCCTAACCTCAATCCTCAAGCTCGAAGAACAAACCTAACGCAACGGTCGTCGGTCGGCGGCATCGTTGGTGTCGGTGTGGTGCGGTGATGTGCGATGTGGGGATACGCGAGAATCTATCTGTTGAATGTCCGATGGCGACTGTTCAATTAAATAACAGCTTGGGGCTATAATTATCTTTCGATCGTCATCATACTGTCGAAGTTCTGTTTACACGGTACCTACATTGCCAACAAGAAATCCACCATCGAAAAGCAAAGTGCACAGTCAACGCATATAGATAGGAAAAGATAGGTATAGGTATAATAGTAGGTACAGGGTGACACGCCCAATCTTTGCCTGTTGCAGGAAAATTGACAATCAATTAAATTTTTGAAATTTTTTAACTTTGCATCAGTGGACACCCAAATACATTTAATCAAACATAGTTGGTGCGTTCTTTTTCTACCGATAGTCAACATTTGTTGTTAGGTACCTATGTAAAAAAAAAAATGGTTGAAGTGTCATTGTCAGGATTTGTGTGATTTTTTACAAACCATTTAGGAACGATACTTTGTTAGAAATTGTTAAGCTGTCAACACTTCTAACATTTTTTTGCCGAAAAATCCATTTTATCAAGAAAATATCGGAAAAAATCGGGAATTTGTAATTTTTTGGTTTTATTTTTAATAAAGACTTTCAATTGTTTTAAATAAAACAACCAATTTGACAGATCAACAATCTCAACTCATATCATGGAAGTGAGTTGGAAACAGTAACAAATCGTTATTATTTGACACTTGAACGTGAGTTTAGGAACGCTGTTATGACGTCATATAGTTACAAATCGTAACCTAAGACCTAACTAATTTGGCTTAAAGTAACGCCTTTTTGTTGGCTAATTGGTAACAATAGTTGACTAGACTATGGTTAAAAAAGAACGCACTAAGTGCCTGTCTTAATCTTATAAAAGTCCAAAATGGTCAGTGGAGTAGGTATTGAACAGTATAGTTATTTGAAAAGGTTTGTACTTAGGTTGCAGACAGTGCTCTTTTTCTCTAGTATCTGGTTCCCCAGAAATTGATCTGAGCATATATGTAGCAGCCTATTATGGCCTAGCTTCCTCCCTTTGAATTTGATTGGGATGGTTAGGGATATTATGTATCTCAAAAACGGTGCAGGAATTAATTTTGTCTGGCATCTCGAGTCTTTCGATGCATTCTGGAAAGGACTGCTGCAAAATTCGCCAACATTTTTGTCGACTGATTCAGAAAAAGTAGGGGTTTCAATATCAAAAGCAAACCAAACAAGATTAGTCCTTACGAAATGGTATATTCAGTCAAACCTAATAATGTGTCTAGGTACCTTAGAAAAAGTAGGTACCTACCTACTTACCTATCGTAGGAAATGTTTGAGGACGTAGGAATTGTTACCTTTACTTCAAATGAGTTTATTTATAGTGTCCAGGTATCTAGATGCTTACACAATTCAAGGTTACTTGATCGAAACTAAAGGGACATTTGGAACACAAAATTGTATAAGATTCAGCTGAAAATATTAGGCCGAAGTTAGAAGGCGTAACCAGCGTAGGAAAAAATAATGTGATTTATTTTACAAGGACAAAAGAATCAAGTCGTATCTACCTATTCTATGTGCAAGATTAAAACTATCAAATTTATCCATCCAGACAAAAAAAAAATGGGAAAAAAGTATTTACTGGGAGGAACCACCTATGAACAGACTAGAAATCAAAACTTGAATTATTACTTTAAGGGCAAGTGCACAAAATGCGTAGGTATACCTACCTGTTACCTACTTTTCAGATTCAGTTTTAAGATAAATGAAAGGGAAGATAGATTTTCTTTGGTTTCAGACTAATGTTGGCTAAGAAATAAAAAAAAAAAATGAAAAGAAAACCACATAGTTAGGTAGATATTGTGGATTCGAAAACTCGAAAATATATGTTCTGTATTCTGTTGCAAGTGTTAGTTTAAATTGCGACCATTCATCCGTCTATTTAAGTGGTCTGGTCGAAATTCTGGATTTCAAAATTGTTAGCGACAGAATGTTTTAATAAATCCCATTCATGAGATCTCCAAAAACCCATCGAAATATTTGGGGCATAAGAAAATTTCAAAACATCAATTTTGATAACATTTTTTAAATAACGTACCTATTTAAATAGGCTTTCAATATAGTTCAGAATTTCAGGTTCAGAAATAATGAGAATCATTCATGGTCATCGAGTGAAGCAAATCTATTCATTCCGTGAACACCAATTTAAAATCTAAAATTACTTGCCAGCATAATTTGGAAACGTCATTAAATGTGTCATTAAAATATGACATCACAAGTCAAGTAAATTACTCTATAAAGTTTGACCATCAATGCCAAGCTAAAAACAAATTATTTCGCTTACGAAAAAAAACTCATTATTTTGGTGCCAAGATTGCTACAAAACCAAAACCAAACGCAAAGATAGTTAGGTAACCCTGTTCTTTTTGTAGACCTTGCAAAACTCTGATCGCACGCATAAAAAGGAATATATTTTTTTGATGTCCAGTGATAACAACTTCTTAATTAAAATAAAAATTAAATACATGGCACAACAGCTCCAAGCGGGACCAGGGTCTGTGACACACTCTCAACCATTCCAGTGTGTGCGTTGATATTCTGCAGGGATGGAAAGGACCTACAATTAAAAATGGCTAACAGAGAAGCACTTTCCATGACATGATTTACTCTTGGAGGATTTTTCACTTCCTCGCAAGAGGCAGTACCCCGGAAAAGAACTTAGGTGGAGTCAGGTATCGAACCCAGAATCTTCGACGTGACAGTCCGACACACTAACCACTAGGTACTCCACGGGGTACAACTTCTTAATTACTTGGTATAATAGGTTGAGTTTTGTAGTTGCAACAGTGCATTTTCTCCATGCAAAACTCTTGGTCATAGTAATTCTACAAAAACTAAAAAAAAAAAAAAAAACTAACATGGCATTCTTTCTGCGGTAATAACTCATTCCGCAGAAAAGAGCTTAAGTCGACGTAAGTGAAAATCGTTATTTTAAATTCACACGCCTTCTCGTTTGTTTACCTACCTTAGTTTGAGTTTGGGTCTCATTGCTTTACGACAAAATATAGCCTTTAAATTAAAAAAAATATCAAAATAGCTTATATTCATATGGACAAAAAAATGCAGGTGCAAAACGGCGTATGTCTATCTAAAGCTACCTAACAATTGAAAAATAAACAAATATATACTTTTTTAATGGCTTAAGTCCTGACATAAGCTCTTATTCCTTTTGGAAACCAAATGAAATGATCGCTTTCGTCGACTTAAGTTAAGTAATTTAAACCTACGCAATATCGAATCATTTGACTGCTTATATCGACATAAGCCGTTGTAAAAAATAATTTTGAACCCAAGCCAGTTTTTTGAAGATTTCAGTTCATAAAACACCATACTTTGTGTTTATTTTATATCAAAAATAAGATGTGATCATTTTAAGGAAGTTACAAGAATGTGCTTCGAAAAAAAGTACACTAGTTTAGCACCAAAACTTTGTTAGTAATCACCAAAAAAGTTTTCAAAAACTAATTCGCAAATTTTTAATGATCATACTGAAAAATGATACAAATTTAGGTATACTTAAGCTGTTTTAACTGAATGACACAGCTTCAATAACATCAATTTTTTTTTAAAAGCATTTTTTGGTAGATTGAAAAAATCTCCAGTCCCAAGGTTTAATAGAAAATGGCGGCATAATTGATGTTGACGGTCTTAGAAGTAGAAATATTCTATCTAATCCTCTTTACTTTTCTTGGACACTTTACAAAAACATGTTAATCCACCGAACAAGCAAGTAAAAGCATTAAAAAACCTAAAATTGTGTCTTAATAAATTTTCGCATTAACGACCTCTAATCAGTACCTATATTGTTGACCAATTTAAACATTTCCCTGAAAGTCAACCATTGCAAAATAAAATATCATTAAAAACACTAAAAGCCAAAGAAAAAATTATGTCAGCATTATTCAGAACACAATTTCTTAAATTATTCCAATTAAAATTGCACCACCCTGTAGATAGTTATACATACTGCAAGCCAATACAAACATGTTGTAGAGTAAGTACCTAGTTAGTAAAGGCTTGGTATATCGGTTCGGCTAGATACACTCTCATGGATGACTTGTTCACCTTGTGTGTACATTCCATTCCCATATAAGTAAACTGCATAAGCCTTCTAATCAACCTATGCAATGCATCTTATGCCCTCCGCCCGTTCCATCTCCGCACCTTTTGAACTCGAAAGGCACTTGTCCAAACTGGACCATTTCCATCCACCTTAAACAAAATTAAAAAAGAACTCTTCTCCTCACTCAGTTAGATGATGAAAGTATCTTAACTCAAATTTGTACTCCATGGAGCCTATGTTTAGGGTAATTAAGTAATAAAAAGCAAACAAACCCAAAACAGGAACATTTAATTGTGCACCTAGGACCTAGGTATCTCGAGAGAGCTCACTGCAGTTGACCTGGTTTTCCTCAAATTAGTTGCAGTTCCATTCATCGTCATCGTATAGAATACCTAGTCTGGGAGCTCTATCTGTTTCTCTGGTGGATTATTATCGATTAAAGTCAAATTTTGGGAATTTAGGTCTTTGTTTGAAAGAAGAACAAGAAGAACAAAAAAATAAAAAATAAACAAATGATAATCTCTCAAATTAAATAAATCATCGACAAAATGTGTTCTCTCAGCATGGAGTCTCTGTGAGAAGAAAAAAAGAATCCCCCAAATTTAGTCAGCATACCTGCTGAGATTGGTTAAAAACAAAAACACAATCTTAAAGATGTTTACATAAATTTGTGTTAGCTGTTAGCTGAGAAGAGATATTTATTGAAACAAGATATTTATTGAATAAACGAGTAGGAACCTTCTTTCCTTAAAAAAAAAAAAACATCCTCAATCCTTTTGAACCACGAGAAATCGAAATCGAACCGTCGAATTGTTTTCAGGGTTTAAACAAAAAAAAAAATTAAATTCCATTGTCTTCTTCTGCTGCTTGTTTGGGTTTTGAGAAAAAGAGTTGTTTGTAGCTGATGCTTCTTGTTTCATAAAATCATCCCTTTATTCTGCCTGCCGCCTCCTGTAGCACCTAAGCTCGTCCTTCACCATCATCCTCATTCTCATCCGACCAGAGCAAGCAGAGAAATTGGAAACAACCAAAAATGCCTGCAATTAAACTTCCTTTGTGGGGCAAAAGTGAAATATTTGTGGTGTAATTCCAATAATTTCATCAAAGAGATATTATCGCTTTATGGGAACCGAACCTATACATATACTATCCTATCCTGGTCTTGGTTATTTGGTTGCTTGGTTTGGTGATGATGACGATGACGATGATGATGGTAATCGTTCAACATAGCTATATATTTCTCCTTCCATTCATTCTCCAATCATTTTTGGCTCGTCTCAAAGTCTTTGAAAGGGGGAAAGGTTTAAATATTTTCATCAAAATCACCAAAGGAAGAGGTTGTATCTATGTTTGTTGTCTTTGCTTGCATAGATACTACCTATATAATATAGCTATTTACCCCACATATTATGAATAATACCTACCATAAGATATAAGAATTTCATTTGCTCTTCTTTGAGGTAATCCTACCCTACATACCTACTACCTATATATATACGGAACAAGGTCCTAGATTTTCAAAATAAAATATCAAAAGTAGAACAATAGAAAATTCCTCAGGTATAGAATGTCAAAAATATTTGTTAAGATTTGATCAGGACTATGGGGTGGTAGATAGGGTATCTCTGTCATAAGCTTATTTAATCTAACATTGGAATTCATTCTAACAACAACAAAAAAGTAGTTACCTAATTTGAAAATATTTCTGTGAAATTTAAATTTTTTGTTAGTAAAACAAGCAGGATTTAACATTTTCCAAATATCAGCTTCCGTAGTACCCCGTTGCGTAGTGGTAAGTGTGTTGGACTGCCAAGCAGAAGGTTCGATCCCTGACTTCACCTAAGTTCTCTGTCTCTTGCGTTGAAGTGAGTCATTCTCCAAGAGTATATCATGTCATGGAAGTGCTTCTCTATTAGCCGTTCGGATTTGGCGGTAGGTCCCTTGCATTCAGCCGTTTGGATTCCAGCCTAGAAATGATAGAAAAATTGACAGGTACCAAAACCCATAAACTCAATTTCGTCCCACTAGCCTACCCCCCCCCCCACCAGATACAACAAAACCGTTATGAAAACACAGAATTAAGGTACCTTAAATTACCATTTGGTGGAATAAAGGAAAACAAAAGAACGGCCGCTGACACATCTGAAATTCCGCACCATTTTTTTAAAAGCAACTTCGTTGCTCCGTTGAATTCAATTGTCTGTCAGATGCATATCTTATGTTAGAATCTTCAAAATCTTCCTCGATAAGTAAACTTTGTGCGGTAAAGGAATTTCAAAATCTCCTTCCTAAGTAGTAAGTCTTGTTCAAGCAACTTTGTTGCTCTGCTTAGAGCTGTATCGAACTGCCAATATTATAACCCAAACTTCATTCTTATTGCCCAGAGAAGACGATATTATTTGACGTTATTTCATTTTTGTAAAGTGAAGATGGCCAAGTCAAGAAAGTCGGTTTATTTTTTTTTTAGACTTTAGACCCTACAGTTCCCTTGTTCCTGGTTCGAATGATTTATTTCAATGGGGCTTGCGGTCTTAAACAATGTTTTCCTTGATCTTTTCTTCTTGCTGGAAATAACTGGAAGCCGCAAACCTTATTCTTCCAGTTCCTCTTGAGGAAAACTTCAGATGCAAAGCAGTCTATGCAGACGTCCAGTCCAGGATACATTGGCGAGATTTGAAAGTCTTGAGAAATATCTTCGGTTCGATGTTCGATTTCACAGTTTCGAGTTCAACTGTAAAATGGCTCCCTGAAATTACGCCATAGGAAATTACGCAACAAAAATTGAAAAAACGCCCAAAAATCTTCATATAATATTTTGGTTTTTTTTTTCCTAGGAAAAAATGCCCAAAGAGTTTGGCTTTATTTCCGAAAATGTTGGGTCTTTTTTCCGTCATTTTTCCCTTTTGAATTAAGGAAAAAAAGCCAGAATTTTTTTTTTGGAAAAAACGCCCGAAAAAAACTTTTTGGCCTTTTTTCCAAATTGGAAAGGAAAAAACGCCAAAAATTAACTTTTGTTTTCCAAGTAAGGAAAGTTTGTTTACCTAATATAATAATCGCCTCAATAATTTATTCAAATAACGCGCGATTTTTAAACAGATTACACGTTATAACTTATAATAATTGTCACAATAAATAATTTAAAAATCCTCACATTGTTTAGAAAAAGTAGTTAAGAAAGATCCTTGCAATATCAATATGTTTTTACATTTTGGGCGCAATTTCCAGCCAAAAAGCTTTTTCTTGGTCTTTTTTCCAAACCAAGTTTGGATTTTGAGCCAAAAAGTTTTTATATTTTTTGGCGTAATTTCCAATTTTATTTTTTGATCTTTTTTCCTAAATTGCTGCGTAATTTCCATGTTTTTTTGGCGAAATTTCCAAAAATATTTTGGGCGTTTTTTCCGAAACTCTTTTGAGCGTAATTTCCTATGGCGTAATTTCAGGGACAGAAGCCTGTAAAATTACAAAAAACTAAAAGAATATAAATATTTCGTGAAAGCGAGGAACAGAATTTGTTCATGGGAATATTTTATAGACGAAAACTCATATCGGCAAGCTTCAACTTTGTCAATATTCGCCTTGTGTAAAATTTGTGCCAACTCTGAACGAAATGTAAAATCTGACCGTGTCCGAAAATACACTGAAAACCCACTGATGAAAATTAAAAAAATCATTTATTTAAAATATCTTCCTTCTATTCCTGTGCAGGGCATCAAATCGCACACACTGGGAATTTTTGAGAGTCGAATATAGGCCCTCATTCAGTCGTCGTCAACTTTTTATATTTTGTGTGTGTTAATTGATGTCAAAAAAGTGTCAGTTCTGTTTAAGTTTGCTATATTAGGTCGGCCATCTAGTGGTTTCCTTTTAAAGCATAGGTAGGTTATTTTCAAACTGACAGCTGGAAAACAGCTCCAAATCTTGAAAGAAAGTTAAAACAACGTTGGTGCTGTGTAGCACAGTGCGTCTCGGTTAATTCGATTACAAAGTCCAATTGATTGATTTGCATTTTCATTTCCGGCTACTACGTTAATAAACAAAATTGCAGCATCTGAGGCTCAGAAAACCAGCACGTTATTGTCGAGAAGCCAATGCGTTCACAGAGAGTGACAGTTTGGTGCGAATTGTAGTGGAGTGGTAGCATCATTGGACATTTTTTTCCTCAAAACGAGACTGGGAACAAAGCTGATTTGAGATGTCTATTGGCCGCCTCGGAGCTGTTATTTGAAACCTTCTCACATTTTTGTTTGTGCGAGGAAGCGTGAAGGATCAATTTTATGTCAACCACCCCGAGCACTTACGGGCAATATCATCCAAGCAATCTGTGAGCTACATCAAAAAATCATCATAAAGGTCTTGGCAAATCGGAGTGACAGAATACGCTATTAGAAAGCCAGCCGAGTCAGCCTAGCAGTTGTGTTCCATGATGGGAATGTTTGCGTAGGACAACAAGAACTTCCATACCTACTTTATCAATATTAAATCTATCGAGAACACAAAAGAGGAAGAGCTGCAAAATAGCCCAAGTTTGCTCTGAGTTTTGGAAAAAGTTTGGAGTCGTCGAGATGTTATAGGCCATGATGAGAGATCTATTCTATGAGGAATCATGTTTACAAAGATAAGGTGGCACTGCGGAAAAACCCCAAGGACCAAAAAATCTGCCCTGCTCTTTTTATACAACATTGCCTAACTGCTGGCGGTTGATCCTACATATATCTGTAGCATGATATTATAAGTAAAAGTTAATAGGTATTGTTTTGATGCAAAAAATATTGAATGTTTAATCCTTTCAAGATCATATTTATGTAAGTCTGCCGAAGAAGTCTTTATGGTGTTCTTTATTAATAAGATGGAAGTCTAAGCGATTTAGTTCAGTTTTATGGGAATTTTTTCCTCCGAGGGCTTGAAGTTCCCGTGATGCCAACATCAATTGCCAAAAAAGCATGAACTTTAAATCAACTGTAAATTTAGAAACCATTAAAACAAGATGTCAAGATATTGGCATCGAAATGCAATTTGTTCCTTTGTAGGTCCCTAATTTATTTTTTCACTTTAGATTAAATTGACGGAAAAGTGAAGTTGATTTGATATCTTACGAGATGTCAGAGGAAAATAAATCGATATGTTACAATCATCTTAAACTATAACTTTTACACAGATTGAATTTGCTGATTGCACCCGATCATCTGTCACCACGTTTTATAATTTTTTTTTAAAACCTAATCTCAGTATTCTGGATTAAAAATGCAATCAAGATATCCTATTACAATAGATACTTAAGTATACTCTACTTGACAACTTGATTAGAATCATGTAGTTGAGATACAAATTAAAATGCAAATAATAAATAATGCAAAGCATACCGCAATTCATTGAGAATTAATTGAGGCGCGTCGGCGTTGTGGGCGTGTTAGCAACCTGTCACATTATATTTGTATTAACTAATGCTTCCTTGTTTCAGAAACAAATAAGTTATTATAGAATTTGTAATAAATAATTACTGTTTATAGAATTGTATGCACTAGGAATGCTTTTTAAGTGTTTCTTATTCATGTTACCTATGTTTTCAAGGGTGGAAGCAACTTCTTGTTTTCGAAACAATCACCAAACTTTTTGTTTCTTATACATTTTATTTGACAACAATAATGGCAAAACAAAGATACAATTCATCACATTTTATCCATTGAAATTTCATTGAAAAACGCTCTTCCTTGTTGAGTTTTTCTAGTACCTACTCATGTTCGAATAAGAATCTCTTGTTGAATCAGAGATACATGATTTTTTCTAACTCAAAAATAAAATACCTTAAATTGGTCATTGAAATAATAAATTGTATCCTAAAAGCATTTCCTATTTCCGGTGGTGTTACTTCGACAAGGGTAGGTAAAAAAAGGTACATTGACCCTAACAAATGTACACAATTTGTAGATATTATGTACCTTGTTCCCAATCAATGTGGCCATTAGGGAAAAGAAGATAACGAAGACTTTACTACAGAACAACCTACATTTTTATAGCTCAGCTCGACATTTTGTAAAATAAATTCATGCGGGCTAACCAAAAAAAAAAAAATGCAGCAGAAAATATTTAGGTACGTATTCTTTAAAGCAAATCAAACAAAGGAATTATTTTGTTTGATGACTTTTCGTTACAATTTCAAACGATTTACGGTTTAATGGTCCGAGACAGTTTCGTATGATAAAATATAATGGTAATGGAGGAAATTTTCCCGCCGTCAATACAAAAAAAATGAGAGTTCTTTAAATGACAAAGTTGAATTTTTTTTCAAAATTGATATGGGTTTGTCTATTTAGAATTTGTTTCCGTGACGATACGCGCGCCGCATTTGCGGTAGCTTCATCTTTTTGATTTGATGCATTATTCGGAAAAGATTCGTTTCAAATGGAAAACGTTTTTTGGGTTCATAACTTGATGCATGGAATGCGAGAATATATTTACTAACGATGACTTAATTGTTGTTATCAGAAATCTTTCAATTAATGCATTTCCAAAAGGACACAGCTTTTAAATCTTAACACCACTTTCCACAGAGATATCCAGGTTTATCGACGGAATTGTTTTTTTTATGAAAAAGGCATACTTTGTATACATCCGATGGCCCTACAATAATTTTTCACAGCCCTAATCGAGCAAAGGGACGGATTAAATGTTAACTCTTAAGTGTGGGCCAAATACAAGCTTTTTTTTTAATTCAATAGCATGAACAAAGTCTAAATTTTGTCCATGTATCAGCCTTATTAGTAAGGGCAAACATTAGATTAATTATGGAACACAACTTTGTTCAAGTGGCTGCCTTCACATCAGTAGCGCAGTCTATCAGTCCAACTTTCCAAGACACTGTTGATGGTTTTAGGCAATAGCTCACGGATTTCTTGAATGATATTGGCCTTCACGATTTCTCATCGACATCGCGAAGACAGTTGATAACACGATTTTGGAATTTGGTCCGCAAAAGATATAGATTGGTGGCATAGGCTGTGTGACATGTTGCGCCATCTTGCATTTCCAAATCCATGTCTTCAATTTCAGTAAAAGTCGCTCGACATGGCTCTGTAACGCCCACCGCGTTGACCCAAATTTTGTTCCCAGTCT
Source organism: Platycheirus albimanus (assembly GCA_916050605.2). NCBI lineage: Eukaryota > Metazoa > Arthropoda > Insecta > Diptera > Syrphidae > Platycheirus > Platycheirus albimanus. The sequence continues at coordinate 297,476,056 of OU696696.1, read as the reverse complement.
CATTTTCGAAGTATAATGGTCCAATGATGCCACCACTTCACAATCCGCACCAAGCTGTCACTTTCTGTGGATGCATTGGCTTCTCGACTATAACGTGCGGCCAATTCAAGCTGCTCTAAGGCCCAACCTGAGAAAAGCTATAACCTAAGCGGATAGTCGTGCGCATTCAATTGCTGAATCAATTGGAACTACTTACTTACTTATGATGGCTCCCCTATAGCGTTGTGGCGTGGTTCGATCTCTATAGCCTGCCGTCTCTAATCTTGCACTCCAAGTTGTCGGAGGTCTCCCCCTACATCGTCGCTCCATCAAAGATGAGTTCTACCTTGGCTTCTGACTCCCTCTGGTTTGGCGTTGAAAACTTTACAAGCTGGAGCGTCGTAATCCTTTCGCTCTACATGGCGACCCAGCCATTTAAGTCGTTGATTTTTCTAGCTAAGCTTATGTCGCTGTACAGCGCGTATAGGTCGTCATTGTTTTCTCGGTTTACGCAGACAGGACCTTAAACCGTAAGCAGAACTTATCTCTCGAAGAATCGAAGTGACTTTCCATCCGATTGGGAGAGGATCCATATGCTTCTGCACCAGGACCGCGATGATGAGCGTTCTATAAAGTGTCTCCTTGGTTCTACTCACAGGCGCTGATGTTGTTGCCTCTGTTTACAGCAGTACCCAGACTAATTCACTGACTACCTCGAAGATAAACCTATCAATGGTAACGTTCTGACCAAGTCGGTGATGGGATTGGACTTTTGTTGATGAAAGTACATATATGCTTCGTCTTATCCTCGTTTATTTTCAGCCCCGCATTCTGCTTGCTGCTGACTCCATAGTAGTGAAGGCACCGGTCACTGCTCGCTTTGTTCTTCCTATCACGTCAATGTCGTCTGCAAACCCAAATAATTGTGTCGATTTATTAAAGATGGTGCCCGATCTGCTGGCATGGGTGTTCTTTATGACATTTTCAAGCATAATGTTAAAACAGCTGCAAGACAGTGCGTCACCTTGTCTTAGGCCTTCGAAGGTTTCAGTAGTCCTTACCAACTTTGACGGAAAGCAAGCACTTTCCAACTTATTGCTGATAAGGCGTATCAGTTTAGCAGGGATTCTAAGGTTGGAAAATGTACAATACCTACTGTTCGACTCTTTTAACACTGTCAATCAGTTGGAACTTGCAAGGGAATAATCTGAGATCTTTATGCAGGATTCTCCTTAGGCTAGTGCGTGAAATCGAAATGTTGAGCTGTTGATATCGATGGCGAGTTGATTTTCGTGACTGAAGTCTGTAACTCTCGACTACAGCAGCCACATTCTCGTCTATGCGCACCGTACGACACGAGGGGGACCATTAGTGTTGCTCTTCTTGCACAAAATTGCGTACAGCAGGCGCGGTGGGTGCTTCATTTCTGGCAAAACTTATTTTCACTGTTTAGGCTACATAGCACTCACTGCGTAAATAAGTTTTCAATATTTCCCAACGATGTTCAAGCGTAAAGTGACTCATTCATTTCGTTCCGCGGAGGTATGAAACTGAAAGTCTGTCAAGATTTCGATTATGAGATAGCTATCAGTGTCAATAGAACTATTTAAAAAGATACCTCAAGATGGCCCACCCTTTACTCGGAATTTTCTTTGTTCATGTAATATCCCTTTACAAATTCTTAGATCTCTCTAATCATGCTCCCCCAAGGACCGTTTAAGCTTTTTCGAGGGCCCTCTACAACATTTTCAATATCAACATGTGGCTGTGGTCTTTTGCATATCCTTTTTATAGCTTAAGACCTCGTCGTAATATATTTCCACGTCAATCACATTTTGTAAGGTAAAGAAACTAAGTTAAGATCAAAAAAATGGATCTTGAAAGTCTTCACAAGGGACTAGGAAAAAAAATTAAAACCAAAATTAATACCCACGATTTCTATGTTTTGATTTTTCTACGTTCTCACGATGCTTTGAAATTAATTTCTTACGAATCACCATCGCCATTAACTATACGAACAGAAAACAAAAAAATGGTGTCAAGAGCTTCGAATTTTTATTTATCCCCCAACAAAAACAAAAAACAAAAACAAAAACCAAAATTCCCAGCAATCAAAAATCACACTCCTCTATGCATAAACATGTTCCAATCATCCGAATAGTGTGCTGTGATGTGATGACACTTGTGTGATGTGTGACACCTTCTTTAAACGATCGCTAATGAGGCGACTTGAACCAACTAAACTTATTATACGTCGGTTGACAATGACAATCCTCCACAATGTTCGGATACATTTATCCATTCCATAGAAAACTTAAAAAAAAGAGAGTCTCAAGTGCAATTGCTGGTAATTACCGCAGGGTATTGAATTTCGACAAACGGTCCGGTCGGTCGGTCGGTCAGTTGAGTCGAGGAGGATAGGCTATAGATACTCGTCATTTGCACCACTGACCAGACCATTGGGCGATTTGGGAGCTTTATATTAAAGCCGCCCCTGCTCCTCCACTATACTTAAAAAGAAAGACTGGTGTGTTGCTGTGTTGTCTGATAATATACATACATTGGTGTGTAGTGTATAACAAAAGGCAAACGAAAATCCCCATTAATCCCTTAACGATACAAAACACACCATGCCACACCGTCAGTTTACCGTTACACACCCCCAACAACAACCAAACCGAACCGCTCCATAGCCGCCATCATTGGATTGTGCACAAGAGATTATTAATAAGTGACAACAATCTGTACGATTCGACGAGGAGTCAGTTGAGTCGAGTATGAAAAGCCAGTTGAGGTTCGTGTATTGAGTGAGGATTGAGGATAAAGGAGAGAGAGAAACATCGATGAATGCTAACCAAGTGGAAAGAAGGAAACATCACACACCAAAAAAAAAAAAGAAGGACGATGGCAAGTGTTAACAAGCGGGGGAAATATGATCTGGGTATACATCTGGTTGACACGCCGCACATACACTTCACCGTTCACGTCACCCGTCACCGTCACCGTCACCGTAACCATGATGGGAACACCACATGAAAATAATAACAATGCGCCTATATATATAAGAAGTTCCCAAGAAGACCCTGCTTCTCCTCTCAATCGTCGTCGTCGTCATCATCGTCGTCTTGGTCTTCTTCTTCAACGACAATTCTTTTTCGTCGACGACGTACTTATAATTTAGTGCGTCAGGCTAAAGCAATTCAGTGTGTCAACGTCAATGTCACGTAAAATCCATAGATGGAAAGTTATGACGTGTCTGACAGCTTCGCATAGATCCAGCCGCTGGCTGCTGGCCGTACCTCATAACCAGTGGGCTGTCGCGCTGCTTTATGCCGGGATTAACTTCTTCTCCGATAAGCCGCACTCAACACACTGACTGCTATGTACCTATATATACTCCTATGCTGCTTCCACTTCGACTTTGACTTCGACATCGGCACGGCATCGGCATCCTCCTCCCAAGAAGAAGAAGCCACAACAAATTTTATCCGAGGGACACACATTTTTAATTGATTTTCATGTCGATCAGATGCAGATAATGTTTTTTCCAGTTAATATGTTAATGCTCCACGTGATGGAGATGACGTAGAAGATGGAGGAAATGATTTCCGCTCGATAAAATCGGAATTATTAAGCAGGAGCAGCTCGAAGCTCTCATCTTTCTTTTTAAAGAATTTTTCTATATTTTATACGGACACACGCACAGCAGGGAAATCGGATCGGATCGGATTGGATAGGATCTCATCTCGGATCTGGGAAAACTTAAAAAAAAAAAAATCTATGCAAATGCAGTTCATCCGTATCGAAGGCGATTAATTAATCTCCCACCTCTCTAATGAGGTTGAGAGGGCTTTGCCTTGCCTTGCCTTTGGGGCTGGCTAAGCTCCAGGCCATGATGCTAATGGAACAACGTTCACCGTTAAGAAAATATAAAATATTTTTTTCCTTGAATTTTTAAATTGACTGCGAGAAAAATGAAAATGAATATGTACGGTGGTACCTAATCCGAGCCGGCCGCCTCGCCCTCCGAGCCGCTTTGTGCGCCGTATAAAAACGTTTCGTTGAACAATATCTAGGCCAAACAATTGAGAAATGAAAATATTTTGAGAAAATAAATTCGTGGCTTTATTGCAGACTCACGACATCTAGCGTCTATAATACGGGTAGGTACGCACTACGGTTGGGTCTGTCGGTCGGTTGGTCGGTAGTCTAGTCAAAGTTTATAAATGCTACCATTCCAGCCCATAGCCAGAGCATCGGTGATGGTTCTTCGGTCGATCAATAAGTCAGGTTCTCCGTGCTCGGCGAACTCCTGCCCTTCTCCACAGCCTGAATTTAAATGAAATTTCCAATTTATGGCATACAATCAGAATCATAGACAATGTAGCTAGCTCATCATCATCACCATATCATCATCTTCAGCATCAGCATCAGCATCATGGTAGGCCCTCCTCTCATCTCTGCACTATGCCTGCTGATACTGAATGCAGCGGAAGGGCGAGCTATTGTGCGTGTGCATGGCCATGTTTTTTTTGGTTTGAATATGCGGTGGGAACGATTTTCCTGATTTTTGTTATTCTTTGAAGCGAAGCTGATATCATGCGGTATCTCGTATCTACTACCGCCGCCACACCACACAGCGCAGCAGGGGGAACTGAATTTATTGTGTTTGATGTGATGAGATTGTCATTTATTATTTTTCTCACTTTTGACAAATTTCAAGTGGCAGTGACAGCGCTCTTTCCATCCATGGGAACAGCCTCCATTTTTAGGTAAAGGTAAATATTTTCATAGGACCCTCGACAATGGAGTAGTGAGTTGTAGGTAGCTAGGTACTGCCACTACTGAGTTGAGGTACTGGATAGTTGGAAAAATAATCCATCGAATCGCTACCGTAATTATGTGCCTATATTTTTTGGAGGAGGGAAAGAAAAGAAGGAGCAAGCCTTATTTAAAAAAAGAGTTCCATGATGCATCTAAAGGTATGAAGTCGGTTATATGGACAAACAAAAGGGTCACGTTTATGTCCACTTAGTAACTATAATTATATGTTATTATGTGTTTGTCTTTGTGTGTGTGTGTTGAGAGTTGAAGGGATGACGTTTAATTTAAGCACCACGATGCACAAACCACACAAAAAGATATCCCAACATCCAACAACAAGCCAAAACCACACGGGCGGACAGGCGAACGATTTTTATGGTTCGGCGCGCTCAATTTACAACTCAAACTCTCTTTGCTTTTCCCAAACCGACCGACCGACGCGACGACGACAAGCGACGACGACTCATGGATCATGGTATGGACTATGGGTATGTATAGATGGGGATGTGCCCGCAGAAGATGAACAAATGAGTAGCTTGCTGCGCGAGATAAAAATCTCAGATTGGAACATCGCGTCGCAGGTTCCATGAGTTCCATCATCCATTCACCATTCCCTGTGTGCTTATGCCTTTAGAGCGAACATTTCAAAAAGCCCTCTCTCCTTTATTATTTGTGCTTCGAGGACAATTAAAATTGTCTGCCATCGAATGTGCTTGTGCATATCGATTTCACAATAATTTTTTTTTTTTACTGAGGTTTTTTGTTGTTAATAATTTAATGATGGCGGAATGGTGTGGTTAAATTGGATGTTGTATCGAATTTCATTGAATGCGGTTTAACACTAGGTGACATGTATTTTTGTGTGTAGGTACATAAGTATACAATTCCAAGCTTACCGATTCAAATAGGAACTCCGAGTAGAGAATGAATCTGGAATGAAAAAAAAATATGTCCAAATTCGATCGGTGAAAACAAACATCAAAAAACACAGTGTCACTGTCAGTCTTTTTCACATGGACGTTACCCTTTCTCTTCTCCAAAGCCCCGACAGCTTTTAAAATAAATACCGCGATCCTGGCCTACATTTAGATTTCATTTGTTCAGACTGTTCGAAAGGAACGATAAGAGATGTTTAAAACAGCAACATCTAGCTTGGTATTGCTCGTTTTGTCCATATCTCCGATGTTATTGGCAACACACGACATATAAGAGTTCAAGATCGAGTCTGACCTCAAGAGACAACGAATGAGATTTTGGAGTGTTCATTTGAATGTCGATATCACCTCATATCCTTCAATTATTGTCATATTTTTGACAATCATATACCATACCCGGCTCATTTTCGCTAACATTTAGAAGCTTAAATCGCTACTGCATCTTGAAATCTCTCGTAAGGTACTTGTGAGATATCCGGAATCCCTGAAAAAATGTATTGCTGTTATCAAATATAAGAGTTACTCAGAGTTGCCAAGTGCTTTTGTTCTCATGTAAAGCGATGCAATCATCGTACTTAATATCAGACAACAATTCTGACTAATGCGATGATTGTTACGTTTGTATGCATAAAACGACAGCTGAACAGATACCGCATGGTCAAATCATTTAATGCTGATATGTCTTCCAGCTGTCCTGTGCTACTGTTTTTATAAAATATTGTTTTAATTTTCGATAAGACTTAACAGGCGAAAGCAATCGGAAGCATATGTCAGAACCAACCCAACTTTGCGTTGCGTTCTGTCAAATAAACAACGTTACCCATAGTAGAATGAAGGGCGCACGTAAAACCAAATATCTGCTTTGTGCATTTTTGAGCAGCTGCCAAATTCTTCTGAAAAATGCGGATTTGAAAGAACTTAGTGATCGTTACCAAAACTTAACGAAACAGAGCAATCTGCAATACGCTGTTAAAAGCACACGGTTTTGTATTCGCTCAGTTACGTCCGTTCCGTTCGTTATAGTTCCGTCAATCGTTAAATTGTTGTCCGCATTCGAAAATTCAAGATCCTTATTAAAAAACCTTGTTTTTCAACAATGAATTATGGGTCATTATTGGACAACCGATGTCAATGTTGACATTAAACAGACATAATAGAGGCGACTTGAAAAACCCGAAGAAGAATCTTAGGGAGCTTTTTAAGGTGTAAGGCTCGCTGATGGTAGTGCCACGACCAATGTTCAGATCAACTATGCTAACGCTGAATCAAAATCATTTCAATTTGAATCTGTGTTTCAACGAAATAATTGAAAGACATCTTTTCTCGTTTCCCCGGAAGTGAATCTTCTATTCGTCACAATAATGCTTCTTTTTTGGTGACCAAGTTGTGAGGGTTGCACAATGTGTGTTACGATTTTGATCTTCTGTGCACGTCTTTTTTAACGCCTCATTCCAAAAAAGGTAGCTCAGGTGTTTTTGATATCCATAGGTCCACTGAGTCCATAGTGTGTTCAAGTTTCATCTATATACCGGTTATCAAACATCATCTTTTCACAAAACTTGTAAAACATTAGAGTCCTTAAGGCTCTGAAGTGAAAAGTGGTACCACAGCCTCAACCAACATACCCCGCAAGCTCGTCGCGTTACTATAGTCTGTTGCCTCCCGGATACGCACACCAAGTTGGTTGAGATCATCATCCGTTTGATCGCGCCAGCATAGATGGATACTCCCACTGCTAAGTTATTGGGTTGGAGTTTAAGACTAGGTGGGCTGGTGTGTATTCTTCCATATTACATGATACTGTATCTTCAAATATTCGACCAACTGAATGTCACTGTATAGCCCGTACAGTACAGTTCTTCACTGAGTCTTCTCCTGCGTACTCCATTGATATTTACAGGACCGAATATCACCCAATAAATCTTTCTCTCAAAACACCCCTGCAGTTTTTTCATTGGACTCCACGACTCTTCCACATACAGCACAACCTTCTATAACCGAAATGGGTATTAACTACTAATATTCCTTTTTAGCCCGACGAAACAGTAAGAGTGATTCTTCGATGTTTCTCTGCACTGATATTGTTTTGAAAGGACATATTGGAACCCAAATAGACAAAGTCCTTGACTACTTCATAATAACCAGTTTGGTGAAGTGCCTACGATGATGACGACATATATTTTGTCTTATTCTGCGAAGCTTTTTATGAAGACCTGGAGAAACTGTCCAATAAAGGGATCAAAGATCTGATAAATTTCCTCAATGCGAAAAAATGGCTATGATTGAATCGTATATTCTATTTAATTATACCTCCACAAGTAGGTACTTCCAACGCAAAAAATCAAAGGATTGGCAGAGGTCCCGTCTGAGAACCATAGATCCTGCCAATATTGTAGGGTATGTTTCTGGAAAAACGGCTTAGCTGCACCCCTTTACTGATTCAACTCTTTGATAGACCCAGTGCACCCTCACCAACCAGCAACCTTCCTCGGTGCCAAAAAGTCTGGGACATGGAATGGTTCTAGGGTTGGCTTGGCAGATTCAGTCGTGCTAACTCATCCCGTTCTTCTCCGTAAAAACTTTTCTCTCATCCCATTACTCTCCCCCCCCCCCCACCCGTCAGCCAAAACCAAAGGTCCGCTGCGAACCTGTCTATATATGTTGTGCGGCTGTAAAGCAGCTCTTCAACTCCTCCTGGAGCATAGGGCAGCAACAAGATCCTTCCATCTGTCCCGATTCGCCGCAACTGGCCTTAGCTGTGTTCACAATTGAATACCCTGAGAACGAGCTTCCTTCAAAACAAAGTTGTTCTTGGTCTTCCAAAGCGTCTATTACCTTGAGCATTCCATTCGAAGGATTGTTTCGCAATATTGACATTAGGTTTCCTCAGAGCATGGCCTATCCAACGCCACTTTCGTTGCTTGACGTCGACATCCAATTCTTTCTGTCCGGTCCTGTTCCACAGTTCTACATTTGATATGGCTTGCGGCCACCGGATCTTCAGAATTTACCTCAGACAACGGTTAACGAAGGCTCGCAGCTTGCTCGGTATATATTTGCAGAGCAATTTTCATGTTTCTGTTGCATATAACAGCACAGATTTCACGTTGGATTCGAAGAGTTTCCGCTTGGTGCGTAGCGATATTTTGCCGGAGTTCCACACGGGAGAAAGGTTTCAAAATGCATTTCGTGCTTTGCTTAGGTACTCTACTGTTTACATTCACTGTCTGTTCCGCCAAACAGATAATTAAACTGCGTGACCTCCTCTATGGCGAACCTGTCTGGGGAACATTAATTTGGCTTAAATCGCGAGTTAAGTTTCCACGGATGGAACGAACTCTCTGATGCGTGGAGCGTGCGAAGCGAAGACCAAAACCTACCACCAACCTTTTTAGGTGGCATGAAGTCTGGTCATATTGTTTTTATCTGGGAAATCTTCCCTCAGATTAAATCGCTCCAACCTAATTAATCGCCTATTAAAATCATCTTATTGCATCATTTTAATCCTTCATTAAGTTAAGGTAACAAAATTTCTCTCATCAGCGCTAATTGGGTTCTTCTTTATTAGATCAATGAAACCGCCATTTCCACCTACCTACCATGTCTTATTCTTTTTTGGAAATAATAGCTTTAATTCAGTCTATAAAGTCTTAAATCTTTCATGAGTTACTTGAAGTACCAGTTGTACATTAGAGGTTTAGCACTAAACCTCGTTTTTAAATTCTTGACCCGTGGATCAACTGTCTTAAATCCATGAAAATCGGTGGGTTAACACTTAAACCACTCTTGAATCACCGTTTAAAATTTGATTATGCAAACACGAACCGAGGTAAATCGGGTTTAAATTTCGATCCGAGGATGAACCACTGTGTATTGTAAAACTGGCCCTGAGAAACGAAAAGAAGAACAATAATAGAATCTCGAATTTCAAACCCTCTTTAAGTTAAAAGTGTTCGAAATGAGTTAGATTTTCTTGTACAACTTGACACGTACACTCGTACAGAACAATATCAATATGTAAGGTATTCCTGCTCCCGGAAACCTAACACTTAAAAAAATCAATATAACTTAGCTGTTAATTTGTTTTACCTCGAAGCTTCTTTATTATGCTGGAACGCATTTCTTGTTGTTCGATCCAGCAGCATTAATGTGGGCGAATTCCAACTTCAAAAAAAAAAAAAAATTAAGAAACACTTTTCTTTGTGTTTATGTTAAAATACTTGGCTAACAAAACATCCTACATCTTCTCTCACCTCGCTCTTAAAATTTTCTCAGTCTTTTCAAACTTTTACAACACTAGCTTCAAATTCAAACCAAATGGTCAGTTTGGGCTGATGGCCACCTACTTCTGGATAAAACTTTAAAAACATGTGTTTTTCGTTTCCTTTCTCTGTCCAAGCAAAGCAAAAGGCTTTTCACAACTTATTGTTAAAAAAAAAATATGAATACAAACAAAAAATACACAAAAATATAAACTTGTTAAAGGAAACTTTTAAAGAGATGGAAATAATGTTCCTGGATGGTTACACAATGTTTATTATAGTTTGTGGGTTAGCTTGGAAGGCATTGATGATGATGATAAGTCGTAAACTAGCATCTAAATTGTAAACTTAACTTTTTTGATGATTGTTCTTTGCTCTGTTGGGGTACTTCATACAACATCATAGAAAGCATCAACACCATCAGCATTCAGCAATGCCCATTGTAGCTCTATTTCCTTCAAAAAAAAAAAAAAAAAGGCCAAGTCAGACCCATTTAAGCTCGTTTAACGCCTTTCTTAGATTCCTTCGTGTTGTGCTCTGTATCCAAAATTTGCATTTAAATGACGTTCTTGGAGTTTTCTTGTTTTTTTTTTTTTTTTTTTTTAACCAAAAAGAATTAATTAAACCTTATTTTGTACAACACTAAACTGCACTTTGAGAGGAGTTTGGAAAACCCTAATCGGTTAAAAAAAAAAAAAAAACAAGATGAAGAAGAACCCTATACACCTGCCCGCAATATAACAGGATTATGTATATTTTGTGTGCATAATTTGAATAAATAAACCTGCGTGGGTGTACATAGACGTAGAGAAAAAGAAAAACAATCTTTTAGGTTATTTTATTTGAAATCAATGAATAAACCGTAATTACACCACTTAACTTGTCGATAAGAGATCTTTTGCTCCGTGAAAATAAAACAAAGTTATTCATGAACCTATTAACAGATAATCCAATTCTGTGAAGTTCTATTTTTGTACTTCAACAAACGACACACTCTTCTTCAAGTTCATTTTTCCCGCCATCATCCAGACATTCCGGAATCTGTCGGATATGATGTTTCAATTCGCTGTGAATATTATAGTTTTTGTATTTTGTTGTTGTTCTTGTCGTCCTTCTTTATCACAATAATCGCACTTAAATCTTCCCACGCAATCTGTAGTTGGCACAAGGATTTATTTTCCCCTATTATCATAGAACAAAATTCCAGGCATACACACGTAGGGTACCCTTCGAATTTTTATTGCTATCTCGTCTTGTTAGAGGATAATAGTAGAAGAGGTCTACTTGGCTGGAGCTGGGACAGGCTCTGGATGAAGTTAAGAGTTTTGCCTGAACATTTACTTCCACTTCGATGGACAGACGATGGCGGGCGAATTGTTGGCCTATAGTTTAACTGCCAGAGAAGTATCTCCTTCGTCGTTAGTAGTTTTTAAGTTATAATCTTGCAACATGATACTTTACGAGACAGCTTTACTCTTTAAGGAGAGGGGTTGAGGCTTTGGGAGAACGACGAGAATCATTGAAAGGACATTATACACAACTTGTATCTCTCTGTTCGTCGGTCGCCGTCCTTTTTTTTTTGGTCTTGGTCGCGAAATGCATGAGGGCGATTTATCAATGGATTTTGTGAATTTTATGGAGCGATGGAAGCAGTCTCTCTCAATCCCAAGTTCCAACCCACTCCTTTTCAAATAATGTCTCAAGTCATCGTTGTCCTAGATGACGACGACTACGACTACGATGACGACGAAAAACAGCGATGGCGTGGCGGTGCGGTGTGTATTGAAATTGAAGGTGAGAGAAGTGTGTACTTGGGCGGATGATATGGTCTCCATATGACCATCACTCAATCCAAAGTAATCTTTGTTTACTTGCTTCCAACAATAGAGAGGTAACATGGGCTTCTTGGTCTTAATCGAGAGGCAATACAATAATTTATGGCCCCAATAAAAATAGTCTCGATACCTACAATGTTTAGACATGGAGCTAATGTGACAGGTGGGAGTATCATTTTTTTTTAAACAAAAAACAAAAACATAATAATAATATGGTTGCCTCTCTTGCCCTTACCTCATGCAACACGGCGCACGGACACGGAATATATGGGCCACCCAGATTTTGGATCATGGGACCGTTTTTAGCATGGCGTTTTATATGTAGGTACGACTCGACTCCACTCCACGAGACGGTTGACGGTCGACGGTCATGTCACGACTTTCCTTAAGTGGATGAAATGTCTTTCCGTATATACGGGGGACACAACAACAACAACACAGCCAGCACCATACCATCATGCCACGCCACAGACGATATGATTATTATTTCCTCCTCTTGGTTTGGGTTTGGTTTTTCGTGATTGCACGCAAATGCACCAAGCTGCAGTCAGTCAGTAAGCGCAGTAAGCGAGCTCAGAAAAAAGCAGAAATGTGCAAATAAATTGCACTTAATCGCGTTATTACAGTTTTATTACTGCATCAGGGCATTTGCTGCAAGAAACTTGACTTAACAACATCAGGCCCATACAATATCCATATAGTATAGATTTGTTCTTTTTTTTTTTTTGTTTCGTGTGAGTATAAGATTTAGGCTCGCGGTGGCTCATTTGGAGTAATTTTTCATGCGCTTAGTCCATCAAATTGCAAATGATTGGAGGGGAGTTTTTAAAGAAATCGGCTTACGCACACGATTTATGATGGAACTTTGCTCGCTTCTTCTATTTTTTTTTTTTCCATCTTCTTGAGGATCGCGAAACGAAGTTCAAAGTCGACTTGACTTGATTGTATAATCCTCTAAGGACTCATAAATTCATTGATTTTCTGCTTGATTTTAATACCAGATTTATGAAGTAAAAAAACATTTGGAAAAGTAGGCTTTAAGGTGAAAAAATGGTAATAGTCTCAACTCGATGCGAGCAAAAATGTGAAAATGGAAGATTCTAAGGACGATGATGATGGGAGTATAAGGTCTTGCAGGATTAAAAAGGTTTTTTTTTTAAGGATTATTGTCGAAGATGAGGAGAAGTAATGCAGTCAATGTACGTAAAGGTACGTAACTTATAAAGTATCTTGGTATAAGTCATTAAAAGGACTTAAAATATGATCTCAAAAATCATTGAAATAGATTTTTGTCATCTATTTCTATAAATTACCGTTCCGTACATTAAAAGACATTTTTAGGTACCTTTCGAAGACCGGCCGAAAAGAGATAAAAAATACGACAAAGATGAACTTGGTAATGAAATTAAATGACCGAATGCGAATAGTCACCCTTTTTTTAGAGAAAATCCAGAAAGAATTTGATAATTTCCTCAAAACCCTGCCCAAATCAAAACAGAAATTTTGTATTTTCATTCCACAAACTATCCTGAATGTTTAGTTTCTTCTTTTTTGAACGCAGGAATGTCTCGTTGACTATGAGAATGACTATGAGTAAAATTCTTGGGTCCCTTGTTGGGCGCCATTTTATAGTTGATATAGTAGGTTTTTCGTAATTGGATTTAAATGATAGAATGTCGTTTTTGAGTTTCACGTTGGGCGCCATTTTCGCGAACCTTGTTTGAAAAAGAGAACTGCCTACGGCAGTAGAGAAATAGTGGCATGCTAGATGTTACATGATTTTATTTGAAGAAGAGTTAAGAGTAAATGCTGAAAAGTGGAACGTTTTTGATTGTTTGATATGTGGAACCTAGTACGTAAATGGTTGAATGGTATATGATAGGATAGAACAACAGGACTGATTCGGATCCGGACGGTTATTTTGTTGACAAATGTATTGGTAAGCGGCTTAAGGTACGTTTACGAAAAATTCAGATATTCTTTGCTGTTTAGCAAAACAATTTTTTTGAGAAATACTCTGCTCATTGTAAGATAGCCACTGAAGGATCGCTCCTTCGTGTTTCTTATGCGACAAGGCTTGGAATTTAATAAGCAATTATAAATCGTTTTTTTTACCCTATTCTATATAGGATAGATATATTGTACTTAATGTGGAGTTTGTAACAGGGCAATAATACCGTTGGGTATAGAAAAGTATATATATTCTGACCAAGAATCAAAAACCTAGTCAATTTAGCGATGTCCGTCCATTCACTCTATAGAGGTCACAAACGATCAAAGCGCAACGCTTAAATTTTGCATACGCAAGCTATAGGTAAATATTTTCTAAATAAAATAAATTACTTACGTACTCACTAACTAAAATAAAAGTATTTCAGTTTGGGTGTGGCTGACGCCCCTTTTTCATACAAAATCAAAAAAACAAATGCTTATTTACGAGCAAAAAAACCTTAAATTTTGTGTATAAAAACAAAAACAATTATTTTGGGTGTGGCTGACGCCCACTTTTCACTAGAAACTATACAAAACTTATTTTTGCAACTGAACGGTACTTATAATAAGTCCCAAAATTGTCAAAACTAAAGAAATTGGGTATGAAAAGAATTTTTTGGAATTTCGGGCATGGCTCACACCCACTTTTTATGAAAGAACAAAAGACAGATTTAGGATTTTAAGGCACCAATATTCAATTTTAGCCATTTGTTGTCGTTCGTTATATGAAAAATATTTAAATTTTTTTTTTGTGTACATTTTTTCAATACGCCCACTTTTGAGGGTGTGACTTTTATAAAATACCACGATTCAGTTGTAGTTTTACGCAAACCATTGCTCTATAAATTGACTAACGATCAAAACTCAGTTAGTGCTTTCAATTTTTTTACAAATTTGTAGAATACGCCCACTTTTAAGGGGCGTTTTCGTTAAAAGTCTTAATATACATTAATGTTTTAATGTTTTCTTAATATCGCTCGCAGTTTTGAAGTAAAAAGATGAAACATTTGGTTTGTAATTTTTGGTAACGTAGCAGGTTGCGGTTCAAGAATTGTTAAATACACCCATAATCGCAACTTCCATTCAAAATCTTATTTTAAAAACTCAAGTTATGTCTTGTTTTGTTTAAATCGAACTGCAAGCATCAAATTAATGTCACTTACTTCATTATAAGTGCCATAGTAATTAAAATTCTCAACTTAAGGTGTGGCTCACGCCTTTTTACTTGCGATTATAGGTACTATAAGGCAAAAAAAAATTCAGTTAACAATCACACATGACATTACGATGATGGAGAAGTCAAAAAAAGTAGGTCTAGAATTCCGTCTGTCTGTCTGTTCACACCTCTGGAACCTGAACGGATGTTCCGGTTTGCTGAAAATTTGGTACTTAGTAATTATTTAAAATTTCCTAGGAGGGTCTTTTTTCATGTTTGCTCTAGGTCGAAAAATAACGGTACCTGCCATACAATCGTAACGAAAAAAATTGATTTTTTCAAAAAAGGTTTTAACGATTTTGATTAAACTTTCACAATACTTTTTTTTCAAACAGTCTATCTTTTGGTTAGAAAAGATTTTTTAAAATTTGTCTTATAATGCCACCTCTCATAGAACACATATTTTCAAATCAAATCATTTTCTAGTAAACTATACATCCGATTTCAATAAAATTTTGGACACACAAAGTCATTTATAACTTTATTAATATAGAATTTCTAATTTTTCAAAAAAAAATTGTTTGATTTTTAATATTTTTTTCAAAAAAAATATAGGTTTTAAAATTCTTATGTTGGAAACGGGTATATTGATTTTGTTTTAACATTTTTTTTTCAGATGTAAGCTACTGATTGTCATATATTTACATACTCAAACAAATTTCAAAATATTTGTTGGAAAAGTTTTAAAAATAACATTGAAAAAAACATGAACCGCATGAACGATTTTCAATATTTTATTTTCCTAGATAGACATTAAGTTTTGAAATTTTATTGCAAACTTAGTTTTCCCAGAAAACTCTTCAACTAATTCAAAAAATCAAAGAATTTTCGAAAATATTTTTGATTTTTTTTTTCATGCAGCCACTAAGCAATTGCTAAGCATAAGAGCAAGTCGTGCGACCCAGTCGTGCATTTTATTTTTTAAAAATTTAGTTTTGAAAAGCGAATTCGGTACAATTTAGCGAAAATAGACATTTCAAATTACAAAATCGTGATATCTATAAGTTTTTTAAGGGAAACGATAAAAATATTAAAAGCTTTGATCTTAGAACTTCACCCAAAGTGAACCCAGATTTTTTCGAAAACCCACAACATCAAAAGATTCCATTATGCTTTGTGTATTAGATTTTGATTTTATTTTTTTATAATAAAAGCATAAGTCTGCAGTTCTTTCGGAAAAATTAAATGAAAATCCAAATACAGAACGTGGGCCCACACAAAACAGCTGATTCGTTCACTCAACTCGCCCCAGACAAATACCTTGATCGACTTCAGGGTGAATTAAGGGCGGCTTCTGGCTTGAAAAACACAGAAGAAACGACGGACGTAAGGGCGAGTTGTAAAAAAAAAAAATAAATTGTTGGCACAACAGCTCCAAGCGGGGCCGGGGCCTGTGACTTACACTCTCAACCACTCCTGTGTGTGCGTTGATATTCTGCAGGGATGGAAAGGACCTACAATTTACCGCCGAATCCGAACGGCTAACAGAGAAGCACTTTCCATGACATTAATTACTCTTGGAGGATTTGTCACTTCCTCACAAGAGGCAGTACCCCGGAAAAAAACTTAAGGTGGCAACGTCAGGGATCGAACCCTGAACCTTCGGCGTAGCAGTCCGACACACTAACCACTACGCCACGGGGTACTACAAGGGCGAGTTGTAGTTTTTGGAAAATATGTGTCGACCCTAGGTTGACTTCAAGGCTTAACGAACAAAGCTAAAGTGATTTTGCAAATTTGGGTGTCTCGTTAAAAAATAGGGTTGCCAGATGTTGTAAAATGTTTCTTTTTATAGATGAGTTGACGGAACATATTTTTGTATAAGTATTATAACCTCGAATATGAAAAGAATGTATGGATATTATTGTCAAGTGTCATGTTCAAAATGGACAACGTTTTGTTTGCTTCAATTTCCCAATAAAATTTGAATGGACTTAACGAAATTAGTTCTAGAATTACCAAACGTAGTTTCTATACTATTGTAGACGTAACTCGATATAAACTTAAATTTACTCATAGTATGCTGACAAATCGATATCAAAATGTTTTTTTTATTTTTTTGACAAACCCGATAAGCAACAAAATAAATAAAATAATTCATCCGACGAAAAGCAAAACATTTCAAATATTCCAAACCAAACTATAAATCAAGAACTTATGTACATTAAAATGAGTCAAATTTTCAGTTTCCTTTATCTAGCCTATAAATCACAAGCCCAATATCTTAAGATTATTTCTATAAGTCCAATTTATAGGAACATAATCATAATGGTCATTCCTTTTTCATGTTTCGGGAGTTTGTCCCTAAAATCTTAAATCTAAAATCTTAATCAAATATACACATACCCCTTATAAGTCGAGGTGACCCATTATATTTTGTATTATGTCCAACAAGGTCATGATAAAAACAAGTATAAAACAAAAAAAACAAAATGAATAATAAAAAAAGAAAACCCTACACCAATTCATTTTAATTTAAGCCCATTATCATACACTTATCGAATTTTTTTTTTATTTGCTCCTTCCCAAAACAAAAAGGAAAAAAGAAGCTTGAAATACTTAATTTATAACCGTACACTTGTAATTAGGATTCATAACACAAAAACACGTTCTTATTGCCTTCTAAAAGGAAACGACACAAATAAATGAAAATATTAGCATAGCAAGGAGCTAAAAAAAAAACCCATAAAAAATATCGGAAACGGCAAGAAATGGAAGCAGAAATTTCATAAAACTTGTGGAAAAATCGCTTTCATGAACTCTATAAACAATTACTTCCCCAAACACGAAGCCTAATTACTCTTTAGCCTGGAGTTAATGGTCTTAAATCACGGAATATGGCCGACATAACGGTAAACATTTTATATAGAACACGTGGAAATAATTTATGGTTACAAAATGCACTGCATGAAGGTGTAACAAGAGATTCAGTCCGTCCGGTCCGGCCATTACCTTACAGAAATTGCAACATTTGACACTCGAATATAGGTCCATTCTGCGGAGCGGTTGTAATTATTCAAAAGGGACATATTTCAAGCCCTCCCGTATCAAACGAATTATACGTTCGAACAAAAAAAAAAAAACATTTGAATTGTTAAAAAAAAAACTCATTCTTTAGATGTTGTGTATTTTAGTGACAGATTCATTTGTGTCAACGCACCAGGATACCGCGCTATTAGGTTTCCAAAAAGAGGCTTCGACCGACGGCGACGACAACGAATTTTACGATTACTGAACCCTGCAAATGACATTCTCGGATATTTCAATTAATGTGCGTAATTTGCGGGCGGCAAGCGCGCATCTTCGCTAATGTCGGTGGTCGGTATAGTCGGTGCTATAAGCTAGGAGGGTACTTCGACATTCGCACCATGCAATAAATCTGTGCTTGCTTGGAAACGGATACCAGAACCAGCCATTTGGCATGCGTCATTATTTTTATCTCTTTTCTGTCCCTCTTCCTTTTCTTCTTTCATGTACCTACAACCTACATACATAGTTTAGGGACGACTTTTACGGAAATACTTTCAATTTTCAAATGCGTTGCAAATGACAAACACAAAAACGAACGAACAACAACAAAAAAAAAAAAAAAGAAACAGAGACTATCTATCACGGATACAAGCTGTCTCCTGTCCAATTTAAGCGCGGTGAATGTGTCATCCCTCATTCCCAATGGTCCCCTCCTAATATACGGATACACGGCCTGGATAAATAAATGAGGGTGGTTCTATTCAAACTGGAATGAAAAAAAAAAAAAAAACATAGACAAAAAGGAAAATCGATAAATTGACTTCTAATCGGCGATTCGGTTGGCATAAATACACCACTGGGGGTATTCAAAATCACCTATACGAAATACACGATGCAGCAGCCAGGGAACACCCTGCTCAACACAATCAGACTCAGGACTCAGACTCAGACTCAGAGTCAGAACAGACAGGAAAAATAAATTACTTGCCATTAAACAAATTCCATGTGACAGTTCACATTTTCAAATTATTCGAAACAGGACAACAAAAATTAAAGTATAATGCGAGTAGGTACTAGGTACATGACGATGACGACATGACGAATATAAAACAGCAATTTTCCATTGAATGGTTATTATGGTGAATGGTTATAGCAATGGCGCCGTGGTAATGGTGGTGTTGGTGTGATAGCTTCGCGTATATTGATAGGTTTTTGCACTTTTCAAACCGAAACATATTATCAAAAGGACCAAAAAATGGTTTTCTATATTGAGAAATATATATAAAGGGTGGGTCCTGTTGACACCCCTAACCAGGTGCTGACAATGTGTAAATTTATTGGACTGACATATTTTTCAACATTAAAAATTGTGGTACAAAAGTCCCTGTGTTAAAATTAAACCGAAAAATAACTCTCATTAACGTAGTATACCTACTGTGAGCCAGGACGCGTGAGAAGAAATATTGATATTAATCCCACAACACGGTTGAGTAACCAAATAACCTCAAAAAGAACAAACAAAAAAAAGAAAATAAAGTGAACAATTGGGTCGTATGAACTTGCTAGGTGTAGTAAGCGAAGATTGAAAGAAGTTTATTCATTCTTGGAATCACCCACAATACTGTATCTATCAATTTGCCCATTCCACAACAAGCAGCAGCTGCTGTCATTGAGTACTTGAATACATATTACTTTCTTTAAGAGTCCTTTTTCGTTTTGTTACGGGTTTACCACGATATCTAGAAAAAAATTCTAGAGCAAACAAAATCTAGAGAGAGAAAATCTAGAAAAAAAATTTAGAATTAGGAAATTCCAGAAAACCCATCCTTTCCAGATTCTGCCACTCTGGATAACGTCGTGATGCCTTTTGTTACATCACAGCGAAGTTTGTATCAGCAGCCAAAGGTAGTTTTTCGTCCAGTTTCCGAAATTAGCCATCCTAAGCTACTCTACATTTGTGGTTTGATTTTTGTGTTTCAACGTCTGCATTCTATTAGCTGTTACTGTTACTATACTAACCAGAACACAAAAACTAAGTTTTAAAAGTTGTTTTCCCTCGTTCTTACCGTCAACTTAACTAGCGAGAAGACTTGTTTAAAAAAAGACTATCCGCCCAGCTTGAAACTCAAGTTTTTAAAACTCTGTTTTTTTTTTTTAGTTTTTCGTAGTACCTACCCCGTGGTGTAGTGGTAAGTGTTGCGAACACGCTGAAGGTTCTAGGTTCGATCCCTGACTCGACCTAGGTTTTTTTTTTGAAGGCAACTGCTTTTTTCTAGGAAGTGACAAACTCCTTTAAGAGAAAAACTTGTCATGAAAAGTGCTACTCTGTAAGCCTTTCGGTTACGGCGATAAATTGTAGGTCCCTTCCATTTCCTGCAAAATATCAACGCATACTCAGGAGCTGTTGAAAGTGTAAAGGTCAAACCATAAATTGAGGAATGGGTACGTACGTTGCCTTACGAAACAGTAAAAATACATGTGATTTGTATACCCAAGCCGAAATGACTTTTTGATAAGTTTCGTCAAGTTTCGTTCACTTTTGTTTCCGTATCAGGCGCAGGCTTGCCAGATTGTGCGATATATCGCAAAACGTGCGATATTTTTTTTTATTTGCGGCGTAAAATAAGATTTTGCGATATTGCATATTTTGTGCGATATTTGCGGTATATTTTTTCCCTACAATAAAATTAAATTTTAGAATAAAAAAATATCACAAAAAATTAAAATAACTTAGAACACATACATTTTTCTTTAAACATAAAAAGTCCTGCATTGATAATTTCCACTTCAGACTCAGACTCGAATACGCCTGCTGTTATTGTATGAGGTATGAACTAAGAACTAAGTAGCCCATGACCAAACAAAACTTCATCCACCTTAAAGACTTGCCCGCTGTTTTTGTTTTAAAAACTAAGTAGCCCGTGACAAAACAAAACTTCATCTGTCATTAGTCATTGTCTCATTGTTTTTCTTTGTGAAATACTGTGTTCAAGTAAGCATTTTTTGTTAAAACTTATTAAAACTATACAAAATATGAGTTCAAACGCAAATAAAAAACAATAACTTTTAAATATCAAAAGGAATGGGAGGAACTCCATGTTTTTAAAGGGTGGCTGCAAAAATCTAAAAATGTTCCTAAGGCGTTTTGCAAATTGTGCCAATGCGATTTAAGAGCCCAGAAAAAAGATTTGGAAAGACAGGCACAAGGAAAATCACACCAATTAAAATCCAACAAAATCCAAAAAACTCGAATGGAAAAATTTTGACAATTTGCGGTTTTTGCGAAATTTTTTTTAAAATTTTGCGGTATTTTGCGAAAAAAATTTTTGAAATTGCGATATTCGTTCATAAAAGTCTGGCAAGCCTGTCAGGCGCACAAAAATCTGACATTTCTTTTTTTTCTAAATTGTATTCTTTTTTCTTTCTTCTTCTTTCTTTCTTCTTCTGTCTTTCTTCTTATTTCTAAAGGCTAAGATGGCCAACTGATGTATTTGACAGATCAGAAAGAAACTTTTCGTTCGGTTTTGACACTTGCTTCCGTTTTTCTTTCGCGTATTATGGTTATGCCTTAAGTCACATTTACGAACGCCGTTTCGGTCTGTTGTGACAATTTTTTTAAAGGGAAACATTTTTTTCATCGGCTCAAAATTTTTTCGTTCATGTGTCGCATGTCGCAATATGGCGGCGCGCGCCGATGGCTCGCATCAGCTGACTGTTTAGCATTTATATTCTCACTTATTCGTGCACGTGCACGTAGTTTTTCTTTATTTTAAGACTTCCGGTTGTAGTCAATAACATGGCAAAATAACGGGTTCAATCCCCGACTACATCTAAGAGTTAATTTTGAGATACTATTTGGCAAGAGTCTTTAAGTCCTGTCATGGAGAACTGCAATTCTACTAGCTGTTCGAAGTATGCATTCCATGTTTAATCTCTTAAATTCCTGCAGACTTCGATCTGTCCTATGCTCAAAGACAAACATTTCTGCTGCGTCCTGGATGATTTTTTGAATGAAGAGTTTTTTGTTCATTTTGCAAGGCATTCTGGGCCGATAGAGTCAGGCAAGGAACTTGCATACAAACTATTCCAATTTACTTGCTTGTTGCTCATCCTTTGTATTATCAGTCATAAGACGCCCCAAGGATATGCTGCATTTCCATATCGATCGATTGGAATCTCTAGATCTCTATTTTTTCACGAACTCATAACTTGCCCTTGGATAAGGTATTATCCACCATACACCAGTAAAAACAAAAACAAAAGGACGCACACAGGAACTCAAACAATCTGAGAGTAACGTTTGGTGCTCCTTCTTCGCAGTCAAGTAAGAGTGAATTATCTCATAATTTATTTACAAACATGAGGCAGACCCAGAGCCCGCTGAAGCAATCTACGGGAGAACCGCCTTTCTATTTTTTTGTTTCGTTTTTTTTTTTTTTTGCCTTTTTTCATGTTTTTATGGATACTACAACGAGGTTCCTTTGGAGTGTTCTTCATATACCTAACCCCAATCCTGATGCGGTTGGTTAGAGTGTAGGTACAATGTACAGGGAAATTGATACACTCTTTAATCAAGTGGAAAAGTTTTTTTTTCCTGGTTTTTTTTTTTCAAAAAACAAAAATGGTATTAATTATTAATGTTAATGTCACCTGTCTCTGTGTTCGGACAGTTGTTCACCCAGCTATAGCAGCGCCAGAGGAAAGGACGGGTTGCATTAGGTGAAGTTCCCTATTCTTATATATACAGCATATAAATAGCCAAGGCCAATAAAGTGAAACTTAACTACCATCCCTTATCCCTTATGCGGCTAGCTAAAGGCTATTATAGCCTTTCGTCGTAATGATAGTCATTTAGATTTTTTTTCGTCTTTTTTTTTATGAAGGGAAAATGCAATAAAACGTTTCATGTGCCTTTTGATTTATTTTCCGAAGTGAACAGAAAAAAAAACGGAATTTTTTAATGTTCTTTTTTTAATTTCATTTTTTTTAACGAAGTAATTGTCTGCTTTAAAGTATAGTCATTCCAGTCAACTGTGCGTAATTTGTAGGTATTTAAAATTTCTTTTTGAAATTCGACAAATTATTATGTTTCGCCCCTTGATTTTTTTATATTAAATAAATCATAGGATGATTAAGTTCCTTGCTTATTAATATATGCAACTACAGAAACGGTGTCTGACATTAATCCAATGCTTTTATGTCAAATAAAAATAAAAGTGTTTCGAGGAACCGATGTTAACGATGAGAAAAGAAGTCTTGGCTGCCCGTCCAAGTAACAATCAAGTTTTCATAACAGCCAAGCAAAGCTATTTTATTATTTCTTAACAGGTCTTTTAAAAACTTCTTTGACGCACTTTATACAAGTCATTTGTTTTAACAATAACAACTGGTCGTAGTCTATTTGAATAAGGCCTTAAGGAAGCTTGACAAAGGCAGCCAAACTTTGTATTTCTATAAGCTTCGCTTAAAAAGTTAAAGCTTAATTAATGAAGCAATAGTTTCCTCAAAGATGAATCTTTTAACCCCTCCAAAAAAGCATTACGGAGATCTTACCGAAATAAAAAAAGGCAAACTAAATCTAGTCACATAAGGTTTTTCACTAGTACAAATGTTATCCACAAGTTATTTACTAGCCACACATTATATTCACTCCTTTTAATGCTTCATTTAACAAGTTTTATAGAAGATCATTATTTTGATTTAAAAAAAGGTAGCCAAACTTCTAATAACAAGTTTCAGGAGGCCTTACAGCGGCCATGTTATTCAATGATTTCTCAAATTTCGGTAAAACATGTAAAACTTTATTTCGAAATAGTTTAGCGAAGTTTTTTACTGATAAATCGTCTTAAAAATTGACGAATCCATAAATAAGCCTCGTTATAGCTTAAAGATTTAAATATTCTGGAAGATGGACCTTACACAAGTTAAGTTGTTAGTTCGGAGTGTCCAATTTGATTTCTATCTTTGTTGTGACGTTCTGGAGTTACAAAATTTTGTCGTCTGGGTTCGCGCGCAAAAGACAGAACTTTGATAAAATGTATATAGGTACACGCCAACTGCAGCTTCCGATCTGATCCTTAAAGTATCGCATTTTCCCCAACCAGTACATGAGGATGAGGTCAAATGAAGCCTTTAATCCTTTCTGAACTTTTGTATGGTTCGTAGTTCTGTCTTGGTATATTTCTTTGCTGTGTCCTTGACAGTTAATTTAATCCTTATAAAAAATATTCGTCTCCACAAGTCGCAATAGCGCAAGATCTTGTTCCAATCAATCTCCACAAATCCAACATTTTGTACCAATTAAGTGAACTGTTAAAATTGAAGAAGCGCCTGTGTCGATTGATTGACAGGCGTTTGAAATAGACACAACTTCGTCTACTACTACAACAAGTGCACTTCCTTTGGTAAGTTATCGCTATTCAATCAACTGCTGCATTTATTTGTCTAACAAATCAATAGTTGACTGCACTATCAATTTATCGCAAATTTAGTGTCTATGACTGTCAATCACTTACACCCATCTGTTCTGAACGCCCGAGTGTTGTTTTTATGTAAATGAACTATAACGTCTTGAATATCTAGTTGTCAGGAAAAAAAAAATACTTGCGCTTGGTTTTCATGTATATGGCCTTGTGACTTGTGAGTCCTACCAAGAAGGTTTTAACACATATTAGTATTTGGAACGGAAGGTATAAAAACAAAGAAGAGAAGTATAGATTGGATTTATAATTTTAACGAAATACCCGTTTAAAAAAAACTATAATACAGGTCTACACAAAAACCACAATACAGTCGTATTTTTAAATACTTTATCTTGATTTCCGGAAGCTGTTGTTGGCAGCAACACTTTAACTCCTGCTGGAGCATATGGCGGTAACTAGATATGTCCATCTCTCTCTTAACCTAGCCTTCCATGTTATATTTTGGTCTTTCAACCAGTCTTAAACATTTAGGATCACATTGAAAAAACTGCTTTGCTATTATGTTGTCATCAGGTTGCCTCAGTGTTAGCCAATCCAGGGCCATTTTTGTGTTGATGTAATCTTTCACTTTTGTGTGTCCAGTCCTAAGCCACAGTTCATTGTTGGATAGAGTTTGTTTGTACTCGAGATGTTGATAGAGCGTTCCACGCAAAAGAGTTTCAACTTAGTACGAAGCTATACTCGTGTATAGTTCCACAATAAAAGCTTTCCGAACTGACATCCAAACCTGTTCCAGCATCGAAGGAAAGATAACTACCCACTTACTTATTTTGCCTTTTGGAAGTTAATCCAGAGCTGCTTCTCCATTTTTTTTTTTTTTTTTTTTTTGAAGAGAATTACACTGTGGTAATCAAAACATCAACAATCGGAAGAAAGAACAACATCGCTGAGCTGTCCACTATGCAAAATGAAACACCTTGCGCTGCTGTACAATTCTTTACTGGCTGCGCACAATGGTGTAGCAGTAGCAGTAGCACGCAGCAATGTCAAAGTTAAATGTATGTAAATCGTATTGCACGGCTACAATGTGAAGTAGCAGACATGATTTTTGTTTGAGTTCAGTGCTGCACATTGTATTCGTGTATGCTGCTTTGTGAGCTACTTTTTTTGGCATTTACTTTGACATTGCTGCGTGCTACTGCTACTGCTACACCATTGTGCGCAGCCAGTTAACGATAGAAATTTTTTACTGTGAATGCCTCTAGCATCAAGAGATCTCCAGATCACATTGGGATTAACGCAATCTTCTTTTGACGTCCCCAATCTTTGTTGGATAAAAAGTAACCTTTCCGAACCTTCAATTCGCCTTACCTTGGATATTTTTTAGTCTGCTATCCACAAAACAAATGCTGGTGTGCCTCAAGGCTCCGTTCTGTCTCCGACTCTTTTCCTAAAATTTATAAATGATCTCTTGTCTAAAACTTATAATTCCCAAATTCGTTTCCAGACTCACATCCATGCTCTTCGGATGCGGATCTGTAACGGCAGCGTATGACATGCTCATTAAATTTCGATCTAGACAGCATTGTCCAATGGGGAATTATCAACCGCGTGGAATTTAATGCTTAAAAAACTCAATGCTGTCTTCTGTCGTTAAAGCATCATAATCTACCCCTTATGCCACTAGCCATGTCGCCAAAAATGCCGCAAAATGCTTATAGGGTCCCTCAAATCGATGTACAAAAAAAATTTTCCCTTTGTGATCTGGCTACAAACTACAAAGCATATATTCGCCAAGTTTGAGTATAATTCTCATATCATGTATGCCTCCTGAATAGGATCCAAAGAAGAGCCTCAAAATTGATAGGATAAAGATCCGTTACCGAAACATTTGTATGACTTCAACATCGCCGTTAGGTTTATTGTTCATAAACAGTGCTCCAGCGAAATAGCCAGATGCATTCCCCCCCCCCCCCCCCTTAAAAAAATGTTCACCTTAACACTCGCACCGACGAACATGGGGTAAACGGCGTTTGATCCTCCGATGGTTGCTCAAGCGTTATTGTAAGGTGTGAATGTGATCGATATAATGATCGATCACTCTGAAACTCGGCTTTGTGCATCTTTAGCGTAGAATTTATTCTGAACTTTATCCTCTAGAGAATATTAGGTGCCATTAGCTTTGGCAATGGGAATACCACACCAGTTGTAAAAATTCTTGAGATTGCCTTTTTTCGGTAGCTTGACAATAAATCCGCGTTCCTTTCCCTGGGAAAGGTTTCGTTTTTTCAAACAGTCTTAACTATTGGTAACAAAACGCTTGCTGGCAAGTCGGAGTATGCTTTTAGAAATTCGATAGGTATGCCATCAACTCAAGCTTTTTGAACATTTGCAGAGATTATTTGCGTTATGGAATGACTTTGGTTTCCGTTTTCCATTCATAGAACTTTTTTTTTACTCAAGATCACGTTAATGGAAAATCAGAAACCCTGTGCTGGAATGATGAGAAACACAGGCAATTAAAACAACTTAACATTTCCGTTACAAGAAATTTGAAATTTCTGATTTCGTTCTTCAACTTCACGAAACTTCTCGGACACAATTCAAAGTACAAATTGACTTCATTTTCTTCTAAAGATAAAACCACACACATACAC
The DNA here is from genome assembly GCA_916050605.2 of Platycheirus albimanus. Taxonomy (NCBI): domain Eukaryota; kingdom Metazoa; phylum Arthropoda; class Insecta; order Diptera; family Syrphidae; genus Platycheirus; species Platycheirus albimanus. The sequence continues at coordinate 297,448,964 of OU696696.1, read as the reverse complement.
ATTCGTGCTGCCTCGTATGTAATGTGGACACAAAACACTAAGCGATTTTAAATGACACTATGTGCAGTAAAATTTGCCTTGTGTGTTGCCTCATCCTGAATTGGAACAACAAAACTAAACACCCAAAGACTAATTCAACTCTGAACTCTCGAGTTAATTTTCAAATCTCACAGAATCTCCCATCAACTATAAAGTCCTTGCGGAGGTCCTTATGTAGATATATATAACATATATATATAAACTACAGGATAAACACAATTGCAAAAGCCGATTCCGTAATTACCCATTTGGTCAGGACACGCACAGCACAGAGCACAGCACAGCCCAGTATCTATACCTAATACAGCACTCATGCATTTGTGTAGTATATTTCTATCTGGTGGCTTGCATCCATTCACTTTTGTTGAATTGTATAAGTGGGTGGCTTTGGCTTGGCTGGGACTAGGACTAGGAGAGAGCCATATAGAGGAATATTGAACGACAGCAATATCCGACACGCAAACCTCAGAGTTGTTCCAAGTTCTACCCACGTTCCATGGTGTAGGCCACCGAACAGCAAAACATTGTGGAGACTCTCTTCCCTTCCAAGCTAATCGAACTCTTTTCCCCTGCGACGATGATGGAGTTTTGTAACAATTCACGTATCCCTCGCCTGTGCCCTGTGCGTCGTCTGGTCTTCCCCAATCCATCCTGGTTATCCCTATACACACTTTATAATATAGTATATAGCAAAAACAAAACTAGGGTTTTTCCCTGTGACCATGAGCAGTGTCGGTGGACACCTCGGCATCGGCCTCGTGTTGTTATTGTTATTCATCCTCCTCGTCCAACGCAACGTTCGTTGGGAGTTAATTACAGGCTATTAGATGGAATAAGGGGTGTTTATTAGTACGTCACGGGCCCATGAATAATTTATATATCCAGAAAACTTATTAACACAACAGGCAACAAGCAATTTATATTGCAACTCTAAGGTGCCCTCTGACGTGGATGAGGGAAATAGAACAAACACAAAAAAAATAACTCGCGCGACATCATTAATTACGGATAAACTCGACGCAACTGACGACGACGACCGAAGCACCGGGGAAAAGGGCTGTGAGCTGTATTAACTTTAGCCATCATAGGATCTTAATAGAAGAAGCCAGTCCCAGGTGGCGGCGCGTAGACTTGTAGATTTAGTTCGGGAAATAAGGAAGAGTTTAATGCTAAGCACCTGCTTCAACGAGACAATATAAGAATAAGTCGGCGGACTCTTAAGTCAACTATATACTACTCTTGTTACACAAGGAGGACTTCCGGGATCACACAAAATAATGTATTTCTGAGAATTGAATTGAGAATAAGAAGCCATAAACATGTGTTTTTAATCGAACCAATTAAACCAACGAGCAGTTAGACAGACATGAGAGTTGAGACTAAGACATCGACATCGGAAAGCCATATCTCTTTAGAAGATCCGAATACAACAAAGAAAGTCATGCGAAAGTCTTGGGAAACAAACGGACCTTTCCCTTCCCATATAGCTAGCTCTACTGCGTGGTGGTCTCTTATTCAATTAATTCTTTGAAATAGATTTTTATACAAGCAACAAACGGATGGAATGTTCCTTCGAATTCTATAAAATTCCGACAAATTTAATTGCGCACTGTTCCCTGCTGCATGTACCGCAAAAGATCGCCAACTTGTACAATTATAATTGCAATCAACTAACACAAAAACAACGTTGATGATGATGATGACGATGACGACGACGAACAAGAAAGACAAACAATATAGTAGAGAGGAGCTCTACTCGCTCCCTATGGAATACTTGAACATTACTTGAACTTTACACAAGCAAAAGCAGGGCTGGCTATTGTCTTCGGCTTCCTGATGGAAAAACATTTGAATTTCTGCCTCACGAAATATTGAAATTGTGATTGAATCACAAAGGCTCACTCACTATACCATATACCATCATCAGCATAAGGATCATATACATGTGTATAACCACAGTCATCATTTTCATCCTCCGACCTAATTCATATAAAATCTGGAAGCAGTTTACCAGAGGAATTATACCGCACATATTTCTGGCGAAGAAATAAAGTGTCAACCTACTCATGAAGTCAGGAATTGCTTCTGCTTCTGCTGGTTCTTCTCAATCTTCTTCGTTGCCTTCTTATCGGCTGTTTCTTAACTATAAATTCTACTTTGGTATGGGCTGCTATGCTGTTGCTGTTATGGTTGTGAGATTGGATTTTCAAAAGACAAAAGGTCCTGGGTACCTATGCCTTATTAAAAGACATACACATCCTGAGCGGAATATAATGTTTACGGCACACGCTAACGTTCGTTCATTTTTTCCGCCTCCCTACGTGTGTGTACTCGAAGCAAATATAAATGAGGACGACAGAAAGTCGCAGCACTGGCACCCACCAGCCACCACCACACACAGAAAAAAAACAAGGTAAAATCAATTAAAATGATAATGATTCAACATGTTTTACCAATGTTTTTGCTTCATAGAGCATTCGTGTCATTTTGAAATGATTTCTTCTTCATAAAAACCAAGGCTTGGTCATGTTAAAACACCGCTATTATCATGTTGATTCACGATTAACATCATGATAAATAACAATTATCGTCATTTAGAATCATGATGATCATAGTGTTGAATCAGCATGGATTTCATTTTAAATAACCACGATCAACATGTTGTATTACCATGATGATCATATTAAATCTTAATTATCATCATATTGAATCAACTTGACAATCATATTAAATTACATTGATCATCGTGTTGAAACACCATGATAATCATATTAAATTACAATAATCATCATATAGAATCATGATGATCATCGCTTTGAATGAACATGGTCATCATATTAAATCTTCGTTATCATCATATTGAATCACCATGATAATCATATTAAATTAGCATGATCATCATGCAAAATCATGATGATAATCATATTAAATTACAATGATCATCATATAGAATCATGATGATCATCGCTTTGAATCACCATGGTCCTCATATTAAATCTTCATTATCATCATATTGAATCACCGTGATAATTATATTAAATTACCATGATCATCATGCATAATATATGATAATATGATTAATCCTGCAAAATGAAATTGCATTCGAATTCAAATTACAAGATGAATCAGCATGATCATCATATTGAAATAAGATTAAAATCCTGTTGAAACAAATATATGTTTTGTAAATTAAATAACTTAAGTCCTATTGAAACATACTTACACTTTTATTGAGCCAAAACCTGTAAGAAAACTTATTCCATAAAAAAATAACATGTTTATAGAAATCATTTAAAAGTTTAATAATTTATTGAAATAATATTCAATTAAATAAAACATTACAATTATTTGGAGACGAATAAATACGTAGTAATTTGTTTTTTTTTGCTATTCTTGAATAAAAAACCACGGACCTCTATAACATTTTGGATATTCCAGTGATAAAAAATAATTATATCAATTTAAAACAAACATCAAGGCTAGTTAAAATATTGTTAAATTTTAAAAGAGTCTGAACAAAATAAACGTATAACCCTTTTAATTCATAAAGAATCAAAAATACAACAATTAAAAATAGTTGGATGGTCAAACCTTGGGTGAAGTATTTATTTCCCAGCTGATTTATGGTTCGTTCATAATCGTTGATTGTTGTTAGATGAACGATGAAACTCTCATTGGCATCGGGAACTCTGATTTTTTCGTTAGCTTGTTTGCCTTGTCAGTAAAGTCCAGTGAATCTAAATAGATATGTGTGATTAGACTTTGTGTAAAGTTGAAATATTAGAATAGCTTACCTACTTGCTTATTTTAGAGAGCTCCGAGCTCAAGTCTTTTGGCATCGATGTTAGTGTTGATGTTGTAGAAACTTTACTGGATTCGCTACCTAACCAAGAAACTATATCTTGCTGGCAATTGATTGGGACAAAGTATCGTCACCATCTTGGAACCTTTAAACAAAACAAAAATAATCTGTTAATAACCACTAAAGTTAACTAAAAAACGCAAACATACTTCAGCTCTTTTCCATAAAAAAAGCATCTCCCAAAAACGCTCCCGCAAGCCAATCGGTTTTATTGCTTTACTGGATTCGCTACCTAACCAAGAAACTATATCTTGCTGGGAATTGATTGGGACAAAGTATCGTCACCATCTCGGAACCTTTAAACAAAACAAAAATAATCTGTTAATAACCACTAAAGTTATCTAAAAAACGCAAACATACTTCAGCTCTTTTCCATAAAAAAAAGCATCTCCCAAAAACGCTCCCGCAAGCCAATCGGTTTTATTGCTTCTTGTATATCCTCCTTCGACAGAAATCTTAAGCTTTCATAACCTATTACAGCTCCTAAAAAAGAAATAAGATAAATTGTTATTTTTGCGGTGGAATAGTGTGTTTAAAATGACTGTTGCCTGTCATCTTTTGAACGATCAATTTTGATGATTGTATAGGGTCACGCAAAAGTAATTTCATAGCTTTTTTAAGGATTCAAAACTGTTCCAATCACCCCGACACAACAAGTAGTTAAGCTATAACAGCACGGTATGTCTACCAATTCGATTTTTGTGTGTAAAAATTCTTGAAATTGTTAGACACAATGCGCTGTAATTTCTAAACTACTTGTCCTGTAGGGATAATTGGATGGTTTTGAATGCGTTAAAAAGCCCACTAAGCGTTCTTCAAAACTATTTCAACCTTACACAAAAATATATGAAGTTTTTGTTTAAAATATTTTTATTAAAATTATCAAAAATATCTAATTAAAATATATGTGCAATTTTTAAAACTCACCAATTAGGTATTTTTTTCTTTATTAATGTTTTTTTTTTTTTTGTAAAAATGCATACAATTTTCCGCTTCGCTATCCTGGATACTCAACACCCCTCGTCATCTGTCAGTCAATAGGTTGCACTTCACTAATGTTCACAATTTGCGCATAAAAATTAAAACTTTCATTTGAAGCCATATTTTTAAGAATATTTTTCACTTCCCGAAACTTAAAATGATATGGCACATGTCTCATGCACAGCGACTAAAAGGTAACTGATGGACATTTCTGAAATATTTTTTGGCTTGGCTTGGAAGAAATAACGGGATCCTTCAATTTTTGTAGAAATCAACTACAAACAATGATATTCTTATACGATTTCGTCAAAAATAAAAGAGAATTCATTTTGATTCGTGTGGACTTCAAGTTGATTCAACGCGATTCAATATTGATACAAAAACCATGATACAGGGTGCACCTATCTTGGGCCGAGTGTATTATTATTTTTGTTTGTAATTGATAAGTTGTTTGTCGTCATCGTTTTTGTTTTGATTACAAAAATTAAACAGATGAGTATTCTTTTTGGTTTCTGTTTGACGTTGTGTGTCGATGTATGTATTTGTAATAAAACGTACAAAGTGAGTGAAATATAGCTGTTTCATGCTACAACTATTAAGATAGCTCCTTCCCGTATTCATTTTTATTTCGTTATGCGCAACTACGTCTTGGCGTAAATGTTTACAAAAACAGAATTTTGGTGCTGCTGAACCCAATTATGGAAAAATGTATCAGTTCAGTAAATCGAGAACCCTCAGCTACCGTCATAGTTATGAATAAAGTCTTCTATAATCCCATCTACTTTGTTCACGTTCCTCAGTTTTTAATTGAGATTATATAGGTACTATAATGCAAATTATGCATATTCGTGCATATTAAGAAACTTGAGATAATAATCAAACATTATATTACGGTGATAGAGAAACATATTTAAATTAAGGGCCGATTTCTGTCAGTCTGTCGGTTGGGCCAAACTTCCTTGTTTGAAACATGAAAACTTTTTTTAATTTTTCTTTAGCTCAAAAATTATCAGTACCTTTCATAATAACTGTTATTCAAAAGTTGATTTTTCTCGAAAACGTCTCCAAAAATTTTTATGAAAAAATAACTGTATATTGTTATTATGTAAGTATTATATTTTGGCGAAAAAATATATTCAGATGATGTATTGAAAATGGTATCTCCCAAAGGACCAGTTTTACTCAACAGATCAACCGATATATCAATCAAAATTGATATTCAAGAAAATTTAAGTAGCCAAAATAATTTCAAATTCAAGTGTTTTCGAAAACTATTTTTTGTATTTTTAAATTTTATTTTTAATTATTTTTACCTAATTAATTAATTTAATTTAAATTATCCCACTGAAAAGTATTAAGTGTTTTTTTAAACAATGTAAATTTACCTAAATCGAAAAAATCTTTGGAGTTAGCTTAATGTTTTTCAAATTTTATTCAAAACTGTGACCGGAAATAAAAGCAAGTAAGAGCTTACCAATTGTGCAATTTATTTGAATTAAGGTTAGGAATTCGAATTGAGTAAAGTACAATTTATTTTTTGCTGCCAATATTTCAAACATCAAATATCATTTTCTCAATAACTCAACAAATTTGTTAAATTACTTTAATGATTTAAATGACGTTAAACAAACTGCTGTTTGAGTTAAGGCAAAGTTTATAACATTTCCAGAAAAGGGAGTTCATGAAACGTCCATGAATACCCTTAATATTTCTAATTGCCCATTTAATTAATCAAAGCTTCATTTTCGTTTTACCAATTTAAAGTTTATTGTTACTTCTTCGCTTTATCTAGCAAATGTCCCGCCACACATTCACAATACTCATAAATTATTAGTTTGCATGTGAACTAGGACTAGGAAAAAACAAGTTAATTTTTATTTGTAAGTATC